>OX451735.1:702866637-704066637 GCA_948472305.1 Vicia faba | reverse complement strand
ATGTTTTGAATTATGTAGGTGTTGTTTTAAAAATAACAAGGAGGTTTGTTTCGAAATGGAGCAAGTAATTATGAGCAATCTACCTACTCAAATGTCTTTCTTGTTCATTTTCTTTTCCTTTGACATTGTTGTCTTACCATTGATTTGGTAAGCAACCCTATCTTTGGAGGTAAACGGGACGGGCGTGGGTCATCGTATAACCATGATTAGCAATGTTGCAAGGTATCTTAGCATTCTTTTTGAGGGACTAAGATCATTTGTAAGGAAACTTAGATAGCGTCATCGAGGGACTATGATCTTGTATTTGCTTGTTTTGGCTAAGATACCTCACATGCGTAATATGGCCATTTTGTAAGGCAACCGAGTGGATTTTACCCTAGGGGTGCTTGTGTGCAAATGTGTTGTTTTCATTCTTGATTTAGTCTTGAATTAGGGGTTGTTATTTATTGGTTTTAAGTCTTTCCATACAAACCCTAATTACTAGCATGTTATATGAAAGCGATAAATTGCAAAATTTAAAGTTACTACGCTATTACAACATTTATGGGGAGGGGGTGTACAAAGTATAAATGGGGATTGCAAGAAATTAAATCCTAATTAATCTATTACAATCATATTGAATTGAATAAATAAATGTACAAAATATGAAAAGGAATAATGTATAAAGTAATGAAAAAAAAAAGAATGGATTTTATTTGGTTTTGTCCTTGTTAAAAAAAGTTTTTATTTCTTAACCTAATGAACTAAAAAAAATGCTTAATAAAAAATAAACTAATTTAATTTAAAAGAGAAAATATTTTTTAAGTTTTATGAAGAAGATTTTAACATTAAACTAAATAGTATGAAAATTAATTAAATTAGGAAAAGTATAAATTCTATGTTTATTTTAAGAAAATAAAATAAGCCTAAATCTATTTAATTAAAAAAGTTAAGTTTGTAACAAAAATATTTTTGATGTTTTAGTCTAGAAAATAAAATAAATGTATATAGTATAAATAAAAATATATTTTTTTATCTTTTTTTTTGTCAATAAAATAAATATTAATATTAATAAATAAAAAGAAAAAGAAAAGAAAATAAATATAAAGTCAGGGGGGTTCATTAGTAAGCAAAAGAGTATTCATGAGCAAAAATAAACTAAGCCCATGAAAAGCCCAAATGCTGCCAAAAAAGAACAAAAAAAAAAGAGTCAGAAAATGTAAAAATAACAAAATGGTCACGCTGGGGCTTGAACTCAGAACCATGGGGTGAACAGGCGCGCGCTTTACCACTGGGGTGGCTATACATCCGTTAACTTGTATGAAATGATAAATACATAACACAAAACACGCCCTGACTGTACTTCATCTTCAACCTCTAGCCAAAGGATCTGTAACTTGCTCATTTCTCAACCATTTTCAAAAATGTAAACATGAAAATTGCTCTATTTTGTCACACGAATCCAACCATATAAATATCATAAACTATAAATAAAAGATGAATGAGAATTTTTAAAAGTACTAAATTCTGACCTAAATATTTCAGAAAGTTCAAACTCAAAATTCTCCTAGCTCAATCAAAATAAATGAAATCTATTGACATGTACAGCTTCAGGGCAATCATGTCTACATTTTATCTTCACAAATGCAAGCCTAACAATGCCTAAGTAATGAGATATAAGTTCAATAAAAATACCTCAAAACTGAAAATCGTGAAATGGATTTGAGCTTGTTTCAGGCAGTGCTGATGATCAAGTTAACTTCCTTGGACCTCTAGGAAGCTAATGCAATGGCTGGCTTGAGCTGGGGGTGGTTGGAATGGTCTGGAGAAGTCCAACTGTGATGCTCTATTTTTGGTTATGGAAGACAGGGAAAATGGTGTTACAGAAGTGAAACAGGTACATGGATGAGTTACCCTTGATGTAAGGAAGCTTTAGAAACTAAAAGGCCAAGAAACGCACGAGGGAAATGTGAGTTTGAGGTTCAAGGTCAGAAACTGTGCAACAATGGAGTTTTTGGGAAATTTCTGATTTGAGAGAGTTTTGGTGTATTTTAGGGTGCTCAAGATCATCCTCTAGCTCACAAATAGTGCCTCTATTTAGAACAACAAGTTTGGAGACTTGTTGTTGATCAGAATTCAAAACCACAAGCTTATGCATAACACATGATTTTTGAGAATTTCAAGTTTCTAAGCATTGTGCACTTGCTAAGATAGAATGGTTATGCTTTAAACAAGCTTGCTTCTAACTTTTTGGATGGAGTGTGATCAGAGGGAACAAGTTAGAGGCTCAAGAATTGACTTTACACAAAAGCTTGCTTTTCTAAAATGGAAGTGTTTACTTTGTACCATTAATGGAAATGTGGATCTGATAAAGCTTAAACCAATTGGATTAAAGCTCAAACGTTTGTGTAATCCATTAATGATGGATAGATACACAAGTTAGGAGGCATGCAAAGCAATATTATGCAGCCTAGGTTTGAAATTGGATTCTTGTTCATCCCAAAATGCCTTGTAATTCAAGTGACAAAACACCAACTTCATCTCTTCGATTCTCCCTACTCAAGAATGATCTCAAGGAGTACTTAGAAATTTTGGAAAGCTTACAATGTGATCTACAACCCATATTTAAATTCCTTTTGAATATTCACCTTGGAAATATATGAAAAAGTGCCATGAAGTTGAGTCAAAATCCTGACCAAATTAGGACAAAATTTCACTAAGTGTTTAGTTTTATGATCCTATGTTCTTGAAATTATAACTTGAGATACAAGCACTTTTGGAAGAAGTTGTGTGAAGTAAAGTTGTAGATTTCATGGCGATATTAAACTTTCATGTTGGAAGTTTCTCTTGAATCATCTTGCATCATGGTGAAAATTTGGCTCAAAGTTATGAAAAAACATGAAATTTCCAACACTTAGAAAAATTTCTAAGTTTAGAAATTTTGACTTTTCAAAATGAAATCTTGACTTTTTGATTTCTTGATGAATAAGTTTCATATTTTGACATGTTTTGATGAATTATGATTTTTGGCACTTGAATTTGACCAAAAAGTCAAAGTTTGACTTTTTAGTATACATTTGACTTTTGATCAATTGACTGCAAAATTCATTTGTCAACCCAATGGATTTGCAATGTTTTGAACCATGTCAATAGGTAAAAATGATGCAATTGGACTCTTGATATCATGCCTTAAACCAATTGACCATTTGCTGGGTAAAAAATCAGAAATTTCCCTTTCATAGTCAAAACCCTAATTTTGACCATTTTGCCCTTTTGGGGATTTGATCAAATATGTTGAGGAATTATGGTCCAAACTTGATCAAAATGATACATATAAGTCTAAATTGTTGACTTGGATCAAAAATTATGAAGTTTGACTGTAAATTGGCCATGGTTGACTTTTTTCCCCAATACAACTGATTTTTAGGTCAATTGTTCAATTGACTGAGCAAAAATGTGATCCAAGGCTTGAAACTTGGCATGAGTAATCTTGGGGGTCCATAATGACCCATGAAAGTCATATTAGGCATTGGAAGTTCAAATTTCCTTGTGCAAACTCAAACCCTAATTTTGGTCATCAGTGCATAAGGAGGTGTCTTAAGCTGACCAAACCCTAATGTAGTCTTGAGTCAAGGAGATCTTGTGAGAAAATTCTTGACAAGTGAGAGGGAAAATTTTGGGGTACAACAGCTGCCCCTGTTCAATATTCTTAAACTTGAAGAGTTAGATGGACATGTCTTGCCATTCGTGACTCGAAGGTGGAAGATGATTGGACACTAGAGTGCCCAGAAATTTGCACTTGGCGATGTGATGGTAGAGGGAATGGGCTTAAAGATGCCATTTAGAGAGGTGATAGAAAGTTGTAGGAGATGGGCTTAAAGATTCCATCTAAAAGTGATTGTTTGTGTTGTAATTTGTAAGCTGAAAGAATGAGTATCATAATGGCGTCCGTGTCTGGAGCGTATCTGAACTGTATCTGGGAGCTGATTTTGAATGATTATCAGAATGGAATCCGTGTCTGGAGCGTATCTAAACTGTATCTGAAAGCTGGTTTTGAATGAGTGTCAGAATGACAACCGTGTCTGGAGCGTATCTGAACTGTATCTGAGAGTTGAATTTGAGTGAGTATCAGAATGACATCCGTGTCTGGAGCGTATTTGAATTGTATCTGAGAGTTGAATCTGAATGAGTATCAGAATGGCATCCGTGTCTGGAGCGTATCTGAACTGTATATGAGAGTTGAATCTGAATGAGTATCAGAATGGCATCCGTGTCTGGAGCGTATCTAAACTGTATCTGAGAGTTGAATTTGAGTGAGTATCAGAATGGCATCCGTGTCTGGAGCGTATCTGAACTGTATCTGAGAGTTGAATTTGAATGAGTATCAGAATGGCATCCGTGTCTAGAGCGTATCTGAACTATATCTGAGAACTCTGAACATTGTTAATGATAGCTGTTAACCTTATCCTGAAAAGGGTAAAATGTTAGCTAAAATTCAGGGCCATGTTGTATGAGATGTATGATACAATGCATTCGTTTTATCGATGTTTATGATATACGGATGCAATGTATGCATATGTGAGCTAGTCTATTGTGCTATTTGTTGGATTGGGGAAAATGAATCCCTGAATGTTGCTGAGGATATGTAAGTCTTCATGTCTTGAAGTCGAAGTGTTGATGAATTTCTGTTTAGAGAAATAAACTCTGTTGTAAAGGAAATGCCAAGTACAACTTAAAAAATCTGTTTGGGGAATCTGGAGAAATTGGATGATTTCTACCGGGGATTGATAATTGGAAGTTTTGTTCTGCTGGGGATTAAACTGTACACTGCGGGGAATTTTTTTTTATGGAAAATAACTTGGAGAGATTTCCCTATCCCTTAAAGCCATCAGTAATTTTCTTTTATTTTGTTTATTTGTAAACAGTAATTATGTTCAGATGCATATGTTCAACAATGAATCATTGGACGTTTTTGTAAACAAAACACAAGAGTAAAGAAAAACAGATAGTTTTTCACTTTCAAAGGAATATCTTTTTATTGACTTTGAGTAAGTATTTTTGTACAGTGAGACAAACATTCTAGTAGGAGAACTCCGTTGTAAAAAATGAAAATTTTAATACAAAGAAAAGATAACTATGTGCAATCATCCCATGGGGTTCCCATTCTGCTATAGTCTTTGTATCTCTGAGCATCTTGTCTATTTGTTGCTTTATTTGAAGATGATTGAATTGGTTAGAAATGTCGAGTTTGCAAGTTGTCCGTAAGGTGATCCAACGGGACATAGTCATACGCTTTAATTCCCTAACTTTTGGCTGGACCGCCCTTTCGGGTTTTCAGTCCACTGAGATACCCTTTTTTGCCCAAGTCGCCCTTTCGGGTTTTCAACTTGCCGGGTGTACAATTTTTTTTTGTTTTATCCCTAATTTTTGCCCGAACCTTTTTGGTTCGCCGGGATGCCCTTGTTTTGCCTAGGTATGTCAACCTAGCGGGTCTCTTATGCGTAGTATCTTTTGACTATGTCCACGTTCGCAGGGTGCGGCAGGTCGTCGCCATCCATGGTGGTCAAGATCATTTCCCCACCAGAGAATATGTTTTTTATCATAAATGGTCCTTCATAGGTAGGAGTCCATTTTCCCCTGGGATCACCTTGTGGTAGTATGATGTGTTTGATCACTAGATCCCCAACTTGATACACTTGGCGTCTGACTTTCTTGTTGAAAGCCTTGGTCATCCGTTTTTGATACATTTGACCATGGCAAAGATCAGTAAGTCTCTTCTCATCAATCAAGTTCAGTTGATCAAGTCGGGTCTGGATCCAATCGTCTTCGTTCAGCCCTCCATCCTTCATAATCCTCAAAGAGGGGATCTGGACCTCGATAGGCAAGACAACCTCCATGCCGTAAACCAGAGAATAGGGTGTTGCTCCAGTTGATGTGCGAGTTGTGGTACGAACCCGTGGAGAGCGAATGGTAGCATCTCATGCCAGTCTTTGTATGTGACTATAATTTTCTGTATGATCTTTTTAATGTTCTTATTCGCAGCTTCAACAACACCATTCATCTTCGGCCAGTAAGGGGAAGAATTATGATGCTGGATCTTGAACTGCTTGCACAAGGCGGTGATCATAGTGTTGTTGAGATTTGTACCATTGTCAGTGATGATCCTTTTCGGGATACCGTACTAGAAAATGAGATTTTTCTTGATGAAACGGGCAACAACATTCTTGGTAAAAGAGGCGAAGGAGGTTGCTTCAACCCACTTTGTAAAATAGTCAATGGCCACTAGGATAAAGCGGTGTCCATTGGAGGATGTTGGCTTGATTTCCCCAATCATATCAATTCCCTACATAGAAAAGGGCTAAGAAGCCGTTAAGACATTCAGAGGAACCAGAGGTACGTGCACCTTATCAGCATAAATCTGACACTTATGGAAGGTTCGAGAGTGTTGATAGAAATCGGCTTCCATGGTAGACCAGTAATAGCCTTCCCGTAGAATTTTCTTTGCCATCGTATGCCCACTGGAATGGGTGCCAAAAGTGCCTTCATGCAATTCAACCACGATCCTTTTAGCTTCAACCTTATCTACACACCGAAGTAACACAAAGTCATGATTGCGTTTGTACAGGATGCTGTTACTAAGGAAGAACTTAGCGGAGAATCTCCTTAAGAACTTCTTGTCATTAACTGAAGCTCCTTCGGGATATTCTTGAGCCTCAAGATACCTCTTGACTTTGTGAAACCAGGGCTGGTCCCCTATTTCTTCAGTATTAATCTTGTGACAGTGTGCTGGTTCATCCATTCGTTCGATGGTGATTTGGGGAGCCTCGTTATCCCATTTAAGTTTAAACATGGATGACAATGTGGCTAGTGCGTCTGCTAGCTCATTTTCTTCTCGCGGGAAATGCTCGAAGGTAATCTTCTCAAAATGTGGTAGCAACGTTAAAACATGTTCTTTGTAAGGGATAAGGTTAGGGTGTTTGGTGTCCCATTCCCCTTTGATCTGACTGATGACCAAAGCTGAATCTCCAAACACACTCAAAGATCCGATCCCTAAGTCTATGGAAGCTCTGAGACCAAAGATGCACGCTTCATATTCCGCCATGTTGTTTGTACAATTGAAGAAGAGTCTTGCCGTAAAAGGAGTATGACATCCTTCAGGAGATATGAGTACAACACCAATACCATTTCCAAGTGCGTTGGAAGCCCCATCAAAGAACAGGGTCCATCGGGATCCTTGTTCAGGTCCGTCATATGGGCTGAATTCTTCACAGTTGTTTACCATCATGATGTCTTCATCTGGGAATTCGAACTTCATGGACTGGTAGTCTTCCACAGCTTGGTGAGCAAGGTGATCAGCTAGTACACTGCCCTTTATAGCTTTTTGGGTAGTATACTGTATGTCATATTCTGTCAGGATCATCTGTCATCTCACTATTCTCCCAGAGAGAGCAGGCTTCTCGAAGATGTATTTTATCAGATTTATTTTAGATATCAACAAGGTAGTACGAGTCAGCATATATTGTCTTAGTCGGAGAGTAGCCCATGCAAGAGCGCAACAAGTTTTCTCGAGCAGTGAATATCTTGTTTCACAGTCGGTAAAATTTTTGCTCAGGTAATAAATAATGTGCTCTTTTCGGCCAGACTCGTCATGCTTCCCCAGCACACACCCCATTGAATTTTCTAAAACAGTTAGATACATGATCAATGGTCTTCCCTCGACTAGTGGCATCAACACAGGAGGCTCTTGTAAGTATTCTTTGATTTTGTCAAAAGCAACTTGGCACTCGTCATTCCATTTGACTACTTGATATTTCTTCAATAATTTGAAGATTGGCTCACAAGTAGCTGTCAGATGAGAGATTAATATGGAAATGTAGTTCAAACTCCCCAAGAATCCTCTGACTTCCTTCTCAATACGAGGAGCAGGCATCTCTTATATCGCTTTAACTTTGGCAGGATCAACCTTGATACCTTTGTTGCTAACGACAAAGCCTAGGAGTTTACCAGACCTTACTCCAAATGTGCACTTGTTTGGATTCAACCTCAACTTGTACTTCTTCAGTCTCTCAAACAGTTTTTGTAAGTGATCAAGATGCTCTTCTTCTGTTTGAGATCTGGCTATCATATCGTCCACGTAGACCTCTATTTCATGATGTATCATGTCATGAAATAAAGCTACCATGGCACGCTGATTGGTTTCCCCAACATTCTTTAGTCCGAATGGCATCACCTTATAGCAGAAAGTACCCCACTGCGTGACAAACGTTGTTTTCTCCATGTTCTCAGGCGCCATTTTGATTTGGTTGTAACCTGAGAATCCGTCCATGAAGGAAAACACTTTGTGTTGTGTCGTATTATCAACTAGGATGTCAATATGGGGAAGTGGGAAATCATCCTTATGGATTGCCCTATTCAAATATCTGTAGTCCACTGTGATATCCTAGTTGACAATAAGGCACAACACAAAGTGTTTTCCTTCATGGACGGATTCACAGGTTACAACCAAATCAAAATGGCACCTGAGGACATGGAGAAAACAACATTTGTCACACAGTGGGGCACATTCTGCTACAAGGTAATGCCATTCGGATTGAAGAATGCTGGGGCAACCTATCAGCGTGCCATGGTAGCTTTATTTCATGACATGATACATCATGAAATAGAAGTCTACGTGGATTATATGATATCCAGATCGCAAACAGAAGAAGAGCATCTGATCACTTACAAAAACTGTTTGAAAGACTAAAGAAGTACAAGCTGAGGTTGAATCCAAACAAATGCACATTCGGGGTACGGTCTGGTAAGCTCCTAGGCTTTATCGTCAGCAACAAAGGTATCGAAGTAGATCCTGCCAAAGTTAAATCAATACAAGATATGCTTGCTCCTCATACTGAGAAGGAAGTCAGAGGATTCTTGGGACGTTTGAACTATATTTCCAGATTCATTTCTCACCTGACAACTACTTGTGAACCAATCTTCAAACTATTTAAGAAAGATCAAGTAGTCAAATAGAATGATGAATGCCAAATTGCTTTTGAAAAAATCAAAGAATACTTACAAGAGCCTCCTGTGTTGATGCCACCAGTCGAGGGAAGACCGTTGATCATGTATCTGACTGTTTTAGAAAACTCAATGGGGTGTGTATTGGGGCAGCATGACGAGTCTGGCCGAAAAGAACACGCAATTTACTACCTGAGCAAAAAGTTTACCGACTGTGAAACCAGATATTCACTACTCGAGGAAACTTGCTGCGCTCTGGAATGGGCTGCTCGTCGGCTAAGACAGTATATGCTGACTCATACTACCTTGTTGATATCTAAAATGGATCCGATAAAATATATCTTCGAGAAGCCTACTCTTTCTGGGAGAATAGCGAGATGGCAGATGATCCTGACAGAATATGACATATAGTATACTACCCAGAAAGCTATAAAGGGCAGTGTACTAGCCGATCACCTTGCTCACCAAGCTATGGAAGACTACCAGTCCATGAAGTTCAAATTTCTGGATGAAGACATCATGACATTAGACAATTGTGAAGAATTCAGGCCATATGACGGACCTGAACAAGGATCCCGATGGACCCTGTTCTTTGGTGGAGCCTCCAATGCACTCGGCAATGGTATTGGTGTTGTACTCATATCTCCGGAAGGGTTCCATACTCCCTTTACTGCCATACTTTGCTTCAATTGTACAAACAACATGGCAGAATACGAAGCGTGCATCTTTGGTCTCAGAGCTGCCATAGACTTGGGGATCAAATCATTGGATGTATTCAGAGATTCAACCTTGGTCATTAGTCAGATCAAAGGGGAATGGGACACCAAACACCCTAACCTTATCCCCTACAAAGAACATGTTTTGACATTGCTACCACATTTTGAGAAGATTACCTTCGAGCATTTCCCGCAAGAAGAAAATCAGCTAGCAGACGCACTAGCCATAATGTCATCTATGTTTAAACTTAATTGGGATAACGAGGCTCCCCAGATCACCATTGAACGAATGGATGAACCAACACACTGTCACGAGATTAATACTGAAGAAGTAGTGAACCAGCCTTGGTTTCACGAAGTCAAGAGGTATCTCGAGGCTCAAGAATATCCAGAAGGAGCTTCAATCAATGATAAAAAGTTCTTAAAGAGATTCTCTGCTAAGTTCTTCCTTAGTAACGACATCTTATATAAACGCAATCATGACTCTGTGTTACTTCGGTGCATAGATAAGGTTGAGGCAGAAAGGATCATGACTGAATTGCACGAAGGCACTTTTGGTACCCATTCCAGCGGGCATACGATGGCAAAGAAAATCCTACGGGCAGGCTATTACTGGTCTACCATGGAAGCAGATTGCTATCAACACTCTCGAACCTACCATAAGTGTCAAATTTATGCTGACAAGGTGCATGTACCTCCGGTTCCTCTGAATGTTTTAACAGCTCCTTGGCCCTTTGCTATGTGGGGGACTGATATGATTGGGGAAATCAAGCCGACAACCTCCAATGGACACCGCTTCATCCTAGTGGCCATTGACTACTTTACAAAGTGCGTTGAAGCAGCTTCCTTCGCCTCCGTCACCAAGAACGTTGTTGCCCGCTTCGTCAAGCAAAATATCATCTGCCGGTACGGTATCCCAGAAAGGATTATCACTGACAGCGGTACAAATCTCAACAACACTATGATCACCGCACTGTGCGATAAATTCAAGATTCAACATCACAATTCTTCTCCTTATCGGCCGAAGATGAATGGTGTTGTCGAAGCTGCAAATAAAAACATTAAAAAGATCATACAGAAAATGAAATTCACATACAAAGACTGGCATGAGATGTTACCATTCGCTCTCCACGGGTATTGTACCCTAGCTCGCACATCAATCGGGGAAACACCCTATTCTTTGGTTTACGACATGGAAGCTATCTTGCCTATCGAGGTCTAAATCCCCTCTCTGAGAATTATAAAGGATGCAAGGTTGAACGAAGATGATTGGATCTAGACTCGACTTGATCAACTAAATTTGATTGATGAAAAAAGACTTGCTGCTGTTTGCCATGGTCAAATGTATCAAAAACATATGATCAAGGCTTTCAACAAGAAAGTCAGGCGCCAAGTGTATCAAGTTAGGGATTTAGTGATCAAACGCATCATCTTGCCACAAGGTGATCCCAGGGGAAAATGGACTCCTACCAATGAAGGACCGTTTGTAATCAAAAACATATTCTCTGGTGGGGAAATGATCTTGACCACCTTGGATGGTGACGACCTGCTGCATTCTGCAAACGCGGACATAGTCAAAAGATACTACGCATAAGAGACCCGCTAGGTTGACATACCTATGCAAAAAAAGGGCATCCCGGCGAACCAAAAAGGTTCGGGAAAAAATTAGGGGTAAAACAAAAAAATCTATACACCCGACAAGTTGAAAACCCGAAAGGGAGACTTGGGCAAAAAAGGGTTTCCCGGTGGACTGAAAACCCGAAAGGGAGGTCCAGGCAAAAGTTAGGGAATAAAGGCGTACGACTATGTCCTATTGGATCACTTTATGGACAAACTTTGGCTTCCACTGACAAACTCAGAGGTTCTGATCAAATTCAATCATCTTTGGACGAAGCAACAAATAGACAAGATGCTCAGAGATACGAAGGCTATACCAGGATGGAAACCCCATGGGATTATTACACAAAGCTACCTTTTCTTTGTATCAAATTTCTCTTTTTTACGATAGCATTCTCTTACTAGAATGTTTGTCTCCTTGTACAAAAATACTTATTCAAATTCAATGCAAAATATTCTTTTGAAAGTGCAAGAACTATTTGTTTTTTCTTTACACTTGTGTTTTATCTACAAAAACGTCCAATGATTCATTGTTGAACATATGCATTTGAATATAATTACTGTTTACAAATAAACAAAATGAAGAGGCAGTTACTGGTAGGTTGAAAGGATAGGGAAATACCTCTAGGCCATCCCACAAGTAATTCCCTGCAGTATGTCATTTGAATCCCCAGCAGAACAAAGCTTCAAATTATTGATCCCCGGTAGAAGTCGTCAAATTTCTCAGGATTCCCAAGTAGAAGTTGTCAAATTTCTCAGGATTCCCCAATAAGATTTTATAAGTAGCACATGGTATTTCCCTTACAACAAAGTTTATTTCTCTCGACAGAAATTTATCAATACTTCGACTTTAAGACATGAAGACTCACACATCCTCAGCAGCAGTCGGGGGTTTATTTTCCCCAATCCAACAACAATATAGCAGATTAGCTCACATACGCATACATTGCAGTCGGGGGTTTATTTTCCCCAATCCATCCTGATACTCATTCAGATTCAACTTCTTGATACAGTTCAGATACACTCCAGACACGGATGCCATCCTGATACTCATTCAGATTCAACTTTCAGATATAGTTCAGATACGCTCCAGACACGGATTCCATCCTGATACTCATTCAGATTCAACTTTTAGATACAGTTCAGATACGCTCCAGACACGGATGCCATCATGATACTCATTCAAATTCAACTTCTTGATATAGTTCAGATACACTCCAGACACGGATACCATCCTGATACTCATTCAGATTCAGCTTTCAGATACAGTTCAGATATGCACCAGATATGGATGCCATCCTGATACTCATTCAGATTCAGCTTTCAGATACAGTTCAGATACGCTCTATATACAGATGCCATCCTGATACTCATTCAGATTCAGCTTTCAGATACATTTCAGATACGCACCAGATACAGATGCCATCCTGATACTCATTCAGATTCAAATTTTAGATAAAGTTCAGATACGCTCCAGACACGGATGCCATTCTGATTCAACTTTCAAGTGCAGTACAAATACGCTCCAGACACGGATGCCATTCTGATACTTAAACAAATCCTCTTCCAGATACAATATAGATACGCTCCAGACACGGACGTCATTCTAGTATTCATTCTTTCAACTCACAAATTACAAATTCAACAATTACTTCTGGATGGCATCTTCAAGCCCATCTCCCATAGTTTTCTAGCACCTCTCCAAATGGCATCTTTAATCCCATTCTGTCGACTCTCACATCACCAAGTTCAAATTTCTAGGCACTCTAGTGCCCAATCATCTTCTGCCTTCGAGTCACGAATGGCAATACTCGCCAATCTAACTCTCCAGGCATAAGAAGATTGAACAAGGGCAGCTTTTGTACCCCAAAATTTTCCCTCTCACTTATCAATAATTTCCTCACAAGATCTCTTTGATTCAAGACTGCATTAGGGTTTGACCAGCTCAAGATATCTCCTCATGCATTGATGACCAAAATTAGGGTTTGAGTTTTCCCAAGGATTTTTGGACTAACAATGCTTCATATGACTTTCAAGGATCATTAGGGACCCCCCAAGATTACTCATGTCAAGTTTCAAGCCTTGAATCCCATTTTTGATCAGTCAATTGGACAATTGACCTAAAAATCAGCTGTATTGGGGAAAAAGTCAACCATGGCCAATTTACAGTCAAACTTCATAATTTTTGATCCACATCAACATATTATACTCATATGTATCATTTGATCAAGTTTGGACCACAATTCCTCAAGAAATTTGATCAAATCATCAAAAGGGCAAAATGGTCAAAATTAGGGTTTTGATTGGGAAGGGGCAATTTCTGATTTTTAACCTAGCAAATGATCAATTGGTTTGAAGCATTATTTCAAGAGTTCAATTACATCATTTTGACCTAATAGCATGATTCAAAATATTACAAATCCATTGGATGGACAAATGAATTTTTCAGTCAACTAATTAAAAGTCAATTGTACACTGAAAAGTCAAACTTTGACTTTTTGGTCAAAATCAAGTGCCAAAGATCATAATTCCTCAAAACATGTAAAAATGTGAAACTTGTTCATCAAGAAATCAAGGATTCAAGATTTTGTTTTGAAAAGTTGAAATTTCTTAACTTATAAATTTTTCTAAGTATAGAAAATTTCTTATTTTTTCTCAACTTTGAGCCAAATTTTCACCATGATGCAAGATGATTCAAAGGAAAATTCCAACATGAAAGTTGTATATCTCCATGAAATATACAACTTTGCTTCACAAAATTTCTCCTAAAATTTCTTAGATCTCAATATATAATTTTGTGAATACATGCTCATGAACTAAAATAACTTAGTGAAATTTTGCCCTAGTTAGGTAGATTTTTGACCTAACTTCATGATAATTTTTCACATAGTTCCAAAGGGAATTTTCAGAAGCAATTCAAAGATGAGTTGTAGATCATATTGCATGCTTTCCAAAATGTCAAAAAACTCCTTGATATCATTCTTGAGTAGGGAGAATCGAAGAGATGAAGTTGGTGATTTATCACTTTGATTTCAAGCCTTTTCATGATGAACAAAAATTCAAATCCAAGCCTAGGCTGTATAATCTTTGCTTTTCAGGCCTCAAACTTGTTTCTTACTCCATAATTAAATGTTTTCACAGATGTTGGAAGATTTAAGCCAAGCATTGAATGCATTGTACAAGAACAATTCCATTTTTGGCACAAAGTTTCCATTTCCATTTAGATAAAGCACTACTTTTGCGTTTATCAACTTATTGAGCCTCTCAATTGTTTTCTATGCACAAAAGAAAAGTCAAAACCAAAAGCAATTTGTCTAAGGCCTCTCCCAAACCAGTCTATGCTTGTACAACACTTAAAGAGTTGTCTCCTCACTTTTCTTCAAAAGCAAGTTATAGAGCCAAAAGGCTATAATTCAGAAACCTTGAGTAGATTTGATCTCTAACCTTTTCCATACATATACACAAGTGTATTGCAACATAACACACGAATGCTAAGACTCAGAAACACTCCCAAAATCTTTGCCATTGAAAATTTGCCACAGCTTGACAGTTTTAAACCTTACTCAGCCATCTCCAAATCCACTCATGCGTTTTGAGTTTTAACCACCTAAACACTTAATATACATCAGACCTAAGTGATCCAGACCCCTGTTCCATCACTGTAACTCCTCCTGCTCCATCCACCATTTTCAAATATCAAGCTTGCAGGTTGACTTGAGTAGGGAGATTCAGGGACTTTCAAGACAAAGTAAGGATTGGAATACACTCAGGGAGGTCCAGGAAAGCTAAACAGATCCTCAGGCCTTCTCAAAACTTGCCCAAACTTCATTCACGATCTCAACTGAAAGAGGTAAAAACTCAAACTTCTATATCTTCATACAAGCATCATTTGGTCCTGATTTGTGAAAACAAAATGTAGATATCCTGGCACTAAAGCTAACCACGTTCATAGTTTTCATTTATATTAACTGGGTATAGAGAATTTTGGATTTGAAATTTCTGTAAAAATTAGGTTTCAAATTAGGGCCAGTAAAATTAGATCTTATCTTTGACTTTTAGTTTACATAAATTATATGGTTGAACTCGTGGGAAGAAACACCATAACTTTTATGTTTGGACTTTCCATTTTATGGAGAAATGAGAGAGATACAGGTGGTCCGGCCATGGCTCAAGGTTGAAGATGAAGTTTCCTTCAGGAAGCATTTTCTAATATATATTTATGCTTTTTTTTATATGAACGGATGTACAGCCACCCCAGTGGTAAGGCAGCGCGCAAAAATGCTATAGGTCACGGGTTCGAGCCTTAGCGCGCTGCCTTTTGCATTTTCTCACCTTTTTGCCATTTTTTGTCGCTTTGCAGCGCTGTGCTTTTTGTTTCATTGGGCCTATGATTTTTTCTAACTCTGCATCTTGTTTACTTGTGACACCCCTGGCCCCATATAATTTTAATTATTCATTTTATTTTCATTTTTATTCTATTAAATATATTTTTCTTAATATTAAAAATCATAAAAAATATAAAAATGATAGATTTATATTTTAGCTTATTTTATTTTATTTTTCTCACAAAAAATATTCTATTTAGTTATATATATTATCCATTTTTATTAATTAAATTTGTAAATTAAATTATAACTAGTTTAATATTTTTTTTTCTTTCTTTATACCCATTAAATATTTATTTTAATATGAAAGGACCAAAATACCTCATAATGCCATATATTATTTTCAAGATAAAAAAAATACAAAAATACTTACTTTTTTCTTAAAGGAATTTATTTCCTTTTAATCAAATAGAATTAGGGTTTATTCAAAAGGTCTTTTTCTAAAATACTTTCTTTTCTTAATTGATTTAAGTTAATCTTGATTTATTTATTAGGTTTAGGTTAAAACTTTTTTACATAAAAACCAAACAAAAATCTTCTTTGCATTTACATACCTTTGCATATTTAATTCATCTTGTATATTTTTATTCCAATATTTGTACATATTCAATTTGGTTGTAATAGATTAATTAGGTTTATATTATTTCAATCCCCATTCATAAATTGTATACCCCCTCCCACAATTGTTGTAATAACGTAGTAACTTTAAATTTCGCAATTTATCGCTTTTACATAACATGCTAGAAACTAGGGTTTGTATGGAAAGATAAAACCAATCAAATAGAAAACCCTAATCCAAGACAAAATCAAGCATGAAAATGACACACTTGCACACAAAACACCCCTAGGGTTATCCCACTTGGTTGCCTTATACAAAAATAGCCATATTACGCATGTAAGGTGTCTTAGCAAAAATAAACAAATACAAGATCATAGTCCCTCAATGACGCTATTCAAAGTTGCCTTACAAAAATGGTCTTAGTCCCTAAAAAATGCTAAGATACCTTGCAACATTGCTAATCATGGCTATACGATGACCCACGTCCGCCCCGTTTACATCTAAAGATAGGGTTGCTTACCAAATCAATGGTAAGACAACAATATCAAAGGAAAAGAAAATGAACAAGAAAGACATTTGAGTAGGTAGATTACTTTTAGTTACTTGCTCCATTTCAAAACAAATATCCTTTCTATTTTCAAAACAAACACCTACACATTTCCAAACATCTTACAAACATTGAAAACATTTTCAAAAAGATTAACATCTTTGTATACATTCTTACGAACGAGAATCATTACAAAGATTGCTTAAACAATGTCCTCTTTAATAAAATACTTTCAAAACCACACAAAGCACAATTTCAAACAAAAGCAAGTGATCTAGCAAGTAACTAAGAGCCCATGGATAACCATGGATGAAAAGGCTGCTAGTACCTTCCCTTTCCATAATCTACCCCCCGAACTCAAGAAACAATCTCAAAGGTCTTTCCTGTGCTTTTTCACCTTTCCTTTTTGGATAAAAGAAAAGTTGGTGGCGACTCTTGCTAACCGCAACATTTGCAATCAAACGCAAAACCTTCAAGTCAGTTCTCCCACCGTATCACATCCATGCACATTCGTACCTTGCCGTCTTTTTTGGGTACGGGAACAACATTGGCAACCCATTGCGGATAGGAGGTGACGGCCAAGAATCCAGCGTTAAATTGTTTCATGACTTCTGCTTTAATCTTCTCTAACATATCTGGTCGCATTCGATGGACCTTTTGTTTTACTGGTGGGCAATCCTCTTTTGTAGGAAGACGATGTACCACAATATCTACATCAACTCCCGGCATGTCTTCAAATGACCAGGAAAAGACCTCAACATACTCGTGTAGCAACTAAATTAGACGCTCTTTGACACTCGGTTCCAGATTAGCACCCACCTTGACTTCTTTTTTGTCTTCTTCAGTACCCAGGTTGATTGTGTCCACGGGTTCCTCGTGAGGCTGAATGGTTCTCTCTTCTTACAGTAGTAATTTGGCAAGTTCCCCTGGTACTTCACAATCTTCCTCACCTCCGTCTTCGGCTTGGTAGATTAGTTTTTCAGAGTCACAGAAAGGCATAGCAGAACCGTTACCCATGGGATCCCGAATGGATGTAGACCTGAATTTTGAGTGTGAGTGTGTGTAAGGGTATAACTATCTTTGAAAGAAATGAAAATGTAAAAAGAAAAAACAATGAGCACAAAGTTTGTATGCAAAAAGTCCATGATTCATTGATGTCATATGCAAATGAGATAATAACCCTTACAAATGGACCATTGTGCCTCGGGTAAGACACAAGGTTTTACGAGTTTGAGTTGTTTTAATATTACAGATCCAACACAATGTAAAGACAAATTACTATGGGATAAAAGTGATCGGGACAAAATCTCTAGCCTCCCAATTGCTGAGCCCTCCACTGACAGTTGGGAAGATCCAATCCTCAAGGTTGCAACCATCTTCATCATCCTCTACCGCGATGACTTCACGATTGCTGATCTTCAGGGGTGGTCCTCCAGCACGAGCGCGGCGTACAACCTTCTGAGCCGTTGAAGAGAAACCTCAACTGAACTTATCTGACTTGTATGGGATATCCGGGAGTTGTCCCCAGATAGTGCACCCACCTTCTTCTATTACTGCCTTTGCATCCTTTAAAGATGACATCCTGAGTGGAGGCCTTGTGATCTTGGGAACAACTTTGGTTACTGCCACATCTTGCAGGACTTCTTCAAAGTGTTGGAATGGAGTTTCAATAAATTCACCATCTAATTCCATATATCTAAAGGAATTGAGATGGCTGATCATATACTCTTCTTCTCCATGAATGGTGATAATCTTCCCTTGAATTGGATACTTCAGCATTTGGTGCAACGTAAAAGTGACAATGCCAACATTGTGAATCCATGGTCGGCCTAGCAAGCAGGAATATGAGGGACGGATATCCATTACATAAAAAGTTGAATCAAATGTTTGGGTTCCAACCTTTATGGGGACATCCACTTCCCCATGTACCATCCTTTTCGAGCCGTCAAAAGCCCTTACTACTATGTTACTTGGCTTCAATGTCAATCCCTCACAGGCAAGCCTATCAAGAGCTTTTTTAGGCAATACATTCAGAGATGAGCCAGTGTCCACCAAAACATGAGCCAAGGTTGTGCCCCTACATTCAACTGAGACATGCAGTGCCTCATTATGTTTCCTTCCTCTTGGCGTTAAATCATCATCTGAAAAACCTAGACTATTATCTGCAGTTAAGCTAGCTACGCAGTCTTGGAATTGATCGGCAGATGTCTCCTGGGGTACATGGGCAGTTTTCAGGAATTTTACCAAGGCTTTTTCATGCGCCTCGAAACATATTAGTAAAGCTAGCATGGAAATTTTAGATGGAGTTTGCCCCAGTTTCTCAACTACATCGTAGTCGCTTCTTTTTATGATTTTTAGAATTTCTTCCATCTCTTTCCGGGAGGTCTCAGGGATAGCCAATGATTGTGTCTTCGTCTTGACAGACTCAACCAGAACACCTTTTCCTCGAGTCTCGGTTAACTCGGCAGCAGGAGTGTCAGTAGGAATGATAACTGGGATTGTAACAGCTTTGTCAGTTGGAGTATTAGTGGAGACGATTATAGGACTGGGAATAGCCTTTGGGGGAGAGGCAACAGGAATGATTACGGGTCTAGAAACTGCTTTTGGGGGAGTACTTTCTGGAGAGAATATCCTTCCCCTTCGGGTAATCTTGCTAGTTCCTGCAATATTACTGATGTCAGAGTTGACTTTCTTAGAACTCGAATCTTTGGCGGCTGGACAATCCGGCTTGATATCGTCGTAGTAGACATCCCCTCCATAATTTCATGATATGGTTTTGTCTGACGAATATGGGACTGGTCCAGGAATTGTAATTATCAAAGGAGTTGCTTTTGGAACTGATATAATTCTAACGGGTCTTTTGGTGGAGACCCTGGAAGAATTGGCGGAAATGGTAATGATAGAAACATCTTTAAAAGGAACAAGTGGAACAAAAGTCTTTTCAAACAAAATTTCTTTGTTATTTATTAGGCACTGAATGCCCATTTTCAACAAAGGACAGCTGGTTGGTGAGGACAAACAGAAATGACAGCCTTCATCACAGCCTGAGAACACACCTGCATTCAACAAGTTCACTTTAATAGTCAGGAGTGGAGTCATAAGTTCATCAATTGAAGTAACAAACATTTCTTCTTCAATGGCATTGGTATCATGGCCATGTTTGGGCATAGGGGCAGAAATGACATTTGGCTTTTCGGGCGCATCGAGTTAAATCTCTTTTGCTTCAATGAGGTATTGTATTTTGTTCTTTAGAGCCCAACAGTTATTAGTGTCATGGCCGGGACTCTCAGAGTGGTATGCACAACGGGCATTAGGATAATAGTGAGGAGATGCTGTATTAGGATTCTTTGGAGCTTCTTTCAAGGTCACCGGGCTGGATCTTAACAGATGTGGAAATACTTAAGATAAGGTCATGTTAATTCTGGTGAATTGTCTGACTGGACTTTCCATCCTTGGTTGGTTATTTCTCTGCTGATCAGGCGCATGTTTAGGAATCATAACAGCCCCCACCATTGGACGGTGTTCAGACCTATCTTGATTTCTCTGAGGATAAACAGCAACCACTTATTTCTTTCCGATAAATGGATTTCTTATAGCAGCAGAGGATGTATCCTTTTGAATCTTTCCACTCTTTATCCCAGCTTCTACCCTTTCTCCGGTAAATATCAGTTCAGTAAAACCTACCGATGAACTCCCAATTAGGTGATTAAAGAAGGGACCAGATAAGGTGCCAAAAAACATGTCTACTAATTCTCTTTCAGATAGGGGAGGTTGAGCTCTTCCAGTCAAGTCTCCCCATTTTTGCGCATAGTCCTTGAAACCTTCATTGGAAACCATGGCCATACTCTGGAGTTGAGTACGGGTAGACGCAAGATCAGCATTGTATTGGTATTGTTTGTAAAAGGCTGCAGCAAGATCTTCCCAGTTATGAACATTTTCTCTTTCTAGATGATAAAACCAATCAAGTTGAGTTCTAGACAGACTGTCTTGGAAGAAGTGTACCCATAAATCTTTGTCAGCGGTATGGGGCTGGATTTTCCTCACGTAGGACCAGAGATGCATTTTGGGGCATGAGACTCTGTCATATTTGGCGAACACAGGTGCTTGGAATTTGGGAGGAATGACAATCCCCGAAACTAACCCCAATTCCTCAAAGTCCAAGCCAGGCACTTTTTGGATTTCCATCGCACTCAACCGCTCTTTGAGATGTTTATACTTGTCATCAGCTAGAGGGTATTGTTCTTCAGAATAGTCTTCTTCTTCCTCTTCCTATTCTGATTCTAACGGGACAACTGTTTCCTTGCCTTTCCCATCGGATGTCGTTGCAAAGTCTAGGGTCCTTCTTGTCTGCCCATGAAATCTTCTTCCCATGTTTAGGACTCCGGTTACCTTTTTTCTCTTCTTTTTATTTTCCTCAGCCAGCAAAGTCTTCAACTCTTCTTGTCCTTTAGCTAGGGTCAAGAACAACTGTTGAAATTGTGCATTCTGAGCTTGGAGGTCCTTCACTGTTTGCTCGAGATCCATCTTACTTAAATAAATAGTAGAGAGATGAGGAGACTTGTTGCAAGAAACCTGCTTATGTTATGATGAATGATAAATGCGTATGCAATGATTTCAAGGATTTTAAGATTCAAATTCATTTTAGACAAAAAAGGAAACACACGTTATATTAATAAATTAAAGCTTTTGAGTACATCAATGCCTTCTTGGGAAAAAAAAACAACAAAAAACTCTAAGATGAAAAGGTAGTGCGCATCCTCTTTGGTGCAATGTAGGCATTCATAGTCTGCTCCTCATGAAATAGCCTAATAAGTTTCAAAACCTTCTTCTCGCTTGCGTAGAATTGGGATTTGAAGGTATCTCGCTCTCCCTTGAGTTGTATCCAATCCCTTTGTAGGTCTTCAAGAGAGGTAGACATGTCAGGATGTAGGATAGTGTATGGAACATTTCCTTCCATGACAGGCTCAATGATTACTGGGAGAATGGAGGGGTAAGGCATCATAAGACTCTGAGCACGAGTTCATACCCATTTGAGGTAAGGCTCAAGAGGGATGGATTTTTTATGCCCCAAAGTCTTGCTATCTACCTTGTTTAACATCCTCCAAGCTCGGATAAATCTCTGGCGAAGACCTTGATCGTCGTTGTCGTAGTCAAATACCAAACCTTGCATCAACATCTCGTGCGGGCCATCTCTTCGGGCGTAACCAAACCGTCTTAAGGCTAAGAAGGGGTTGTAGGTGATACCTCCCCTAATGCCAAGTAAAGGGACATTAGGAAATTCTCCACAACGGTCGACAATAGTAACATTCTCTATGGATCGGGAGCACCAGTGAATGTCTGAATGTTTGAGCGTCATCAACCTTTGTGACCACCTTAAACCTTGCTCATTCTTTAATACAGATTGGGGAAGATGCGAAATAAAACATCCTGCCAAGAGAGGAGTGCAACACATAAGGACACCTCTTTTCCTCATTGTGCGAGTGTGAAAAGAGTGTAGGATATCCCCTAGTAGGCACCGGGTTGCAGGATATGAAGATTTTGACGGTGTTCACATCTATGAGTTGACTAGGATTTGGAAACAATACCATCCCATAGATGAGGAGAGCCACAATTTCCTCAAATGCTTGCAGATCCAAGGAATTCCAGCAACTTTGGGCTTTCTCAAACAGGAACTTTGCTAGGAAACCCTTGACACCACTACTTGTTTTATAATGATTTGTGACATCAGATGAGTGCAAGTGTAGAGCTTGAGCAATCTCTTCTGGCTTTGGGTATCTTTCTGTACCATTGAAAGGTAGTTGGTTTAGAATGGGAATCTTCAAGAGTCGGGAGAATTCTTCCAAAGTAGGCACAAGTTGATAGTCAGGAAACGTGAAGCAATAGTGTAAAGGATCAAAGAACTGAAAGAGCACCTTCATCATGTCCTCGTCTGTGTTGGAGGTGACCAAGTTGAGTAGGCGGCCATGTCTCTCGGTGAATGGAGAATTTTCAGGAATCCTTGAAGCTAGCTCCCTGAGTTGTGGAGGGATCCTTACAATATTGACTTGAATAGTTTTCCTGCGAAGTGAATCCATATCCTAGAAAACAAGAACAAAGATGAATCCCAAAATCCTTGAAATAGTTAGTGGATGTATATGATGTTCATGATGTTCATGATGTTATGTACAAGTATGTATATACAAACAAAACAAACAAATCCTTAGGTTTAGTCTTGCATGGAGTTTTATAAGTAAGTACCCTCTTGAAGTTTAGCTGGCTTAAACCTATCCTAGTAATAGTAACCAGGTTCTAAGGATCTCAATATCACTGGTTTGTTTCCTTGGTCATTGTTTCAGCACAAGCCTCTTTAGTGGCGACCGAAATATCCCAAGAAACCAAACCTCAATAAGTGTAGTATCAAGTATCTACCAACTTCGGACTGCACCAAAGTTGGTCATCTCACTACATCCTAAAGGCCAAGTTGGTCAAGTAAAGGCTCTAAAAGTTCATTAGTGCTTCATGACATCACTCAGCGGCCCCATATTCTCTTTGATTAACTCAAAGGCTACCGGTACCCACAAATATGTCGCACTAACGTAGCTATTGCCTAGACCATGTCGGTATACCCCACACAGTTTCCACAATGTATTACTACTTACCTATAATGTATCCTAAATCTGGGTAGAGGATTCAAACCAAAACAAAGAACCATAATATAAAGCATACAAGTAAAACAATGTAAGAAAGTAAATGTGATCTAACCCTAACGTAATCCCACTTTTAGAATTTTCCCCAACAAAGTCTCCAGTTCTCTGGTACGGTGGGAGAACTGACTTGGGTGTTTTGCGTTTGATCGCAAATGTTGCGGTTAGCAAGAGTCGCCACCGACTTTTATTTTATCCAAAAGGAAAGGTGAAAAAGCACAGGAAAGACCTTTGAGATTGTTTCTTGAGTTCGGGGGGTAGATTATGAAAAGGGAAGGTATTAGCACCCTTTTCATCCATGGTTTTCCATGGGCTCTTACTTACTTTCTAGATCACTTGCTTTTTTGTTTGAATTTGTGCTTTGTGTGGTTTTTTGAAATTATTTTGTAAAGAGGCCATTGTTTAGGAAATCTTTCTAATGATTCTCGTTCGTAAGAATGTATACAAAGATGTTGGTCTTTTAAAAATGTTTTCAAGTTTGTAAGATGTTTTGAATTGTGTAGGTGTTGTTTTGAAAATAGCAAGGAGGTTCGTTTTGAAATGGAGCAAGTAATTAGGAGCAATCTACCTACTCAAATGTCTTTCTTGTTCATTTTCTTTTCCTTTGACATTGTTGTCTTACCATTGATTTGGTAAGCAACCCTATCTTTGGATGTAAACGGGACGGACGTGGGTCATCGTATAACCATGATTAGCAATGTTGCAAGGTATCTTAGCAGTCTTTTTGAGGGATTAAGATCATTTGTAAGGAAACTTAGATAGCATCATCGAGGGACTATGATCTTGTAGTTGCTTGTTTTGGCTAAGATACCTCACATGCGTAATATGGCCATTTTGTAAGGCAACCAAGTGGATTTTACCCTGGGGGTGCTTGTGTGCAAATGTTTTGTTTTCATGCTTGAATTAGGGCTTGCAATTTATTGGTTTTAAGTCTTTCCATACAAACCCTAATTACTAGAATGTTATATGAAAGCGATAAATTGCGAAGTTTAAAGTTACTACGCTATTACAACATTTGTGGGGAGGGGGTGTACAAAGTATAAATGGGGATTGCAAGAAATTAAACCCTAATTAATCTATTACAACCATATTGAATTGAATAAATAAATGTACAAAATATGAAAAGGAATAATGTATAAATTAATGAAAAAAAAGAATGGATTTTATTTGGTTTTGTCCTTGTTAAAAAAGTTTTTATTTCTTAACCTAATGAACTAAAAAAAATGCTTAATAAAAAAATAAACTAATTTAATTTAAAAGAGAAAATATTTTTTAAGTTTTATGAAGAAGATTTTAACATTAAACTAAATAGTATGAAAATTAATTAAATTAGGAAAAGTATAAATTCTACGTTTATTTTGAGAAAATAAAATAAGCCTAAATCTATTTAATTAAAAAAGTTAAGTTTGTAACAAAAATATTTTTGATGTTTTAGTCTAGAAAATAAACTAAATGTATACAGTATAAATAAAAATATCTTTTTTTATCTTTTTTTTGTCAATAAAATAAATATAAATATTAATATTAATAAATAAAAAGAAAAAGAAAAGAAAATAAATAAAAATTCAGGGGGGTTAATTGGTAAACAAAAGAGTACTCATGAGCAAAAATAAACTAAGCCCAATGAAAAGCCCAAATGCTGCCAAAAAAGAACCAAAAAAAAGAGTCAGAAAATGTAAAAATAATAAAATGGTCACGCTGGGGCTTGAACCTAGGACCATGGGGCGAACAGGCGTGCGCTTTACCACTGGGGTGGCTATACATTCATTAACTTGTATGAAATGATAAATACATAACACAAAACACACCCTGACTGTACTTCATTTTCAACCTCCAGCCAAAGGATCTGTAACTTACTCATTTCTCAACCATTTGCAAAAATGTAAACATGAAAATTACTCTATTTTGTCACATGAATCCAACCATATAAATATCATAAACTATAAATCAAAGATGAATGAGAATTTTTAAAAGTACCAAATTCTGACCTAAATATTTCAGAAAGTTCAAACTCAAAATTCTCCTAGCTCAATCAAAATAAATGAAATCTATGGACATGTACAACTTCAGGGCAATGATGTCTACATTTTATCTTCACAAATGCAATCCTAACAATGCCTAAGTAATGAGATAGAAGTTCAAGAAAAATACCTCAAAATTGGAAATCTTGAAATGGATTTGAGCTTGTTTCAGGCAGTACTGATGATCAGGTTAGCTTCCTTGTACCTCTAAGAAGCTAATGCAATGGCTGGCTTGAGCTAAGGGTGGCTGGAATGGTCTGGAGAAGTCCAACTGTGATGCTCTGTTTTTGGTTATGGAAGACAGGGAAAATGGTGTTACAGAAGTGAAACAGGTACAAGGATGAGTTACCCTTGATGTAAGGAAGCTTTAGAAACTAAAAGGCCAAGAAATGCATGAGGGAAATGTGAGTTTGAGGTTCAAGGTCAGAAACTGTGCAACAATAGAGTTTTTGGGCAATTTATGATTTGAAAGAGTTTTCGTGTATTTCAGGGTGCTCAAGCTTGTCCTCAATCTCACAAATAGTGCCTCTATTTATAAGCAACAAGTTTAGAGACTTGTTGTTGATCAGAATTCAAAATCACAAGTTTATGCATAACATGTGATTTTTGAGAATTTCAAGTTTCTAAGCATTATGTACTTTCTAAGATAGAGTGTGTTGTACCCCAAAATTTTCCCTCTCATTTTACTCAATACATGTCCATTGTGATCTTAAATTAGCTCAAGGTTGCCCAAGAGTGGACCAGACAAACTCTCTCCTAAGGCAGTATACCTCAAATTAGGGTTTCATTCTTCATCAAGATGGGTGAACCACAAAGGTCCAAAATGCTTTCCAAGGTCCAAATATTTCCCCAAGATCATCCATGCCAAGTTTCATGCCTTGCACAAGAAGTTTGCTCAGTCAACTGCTCAGATGCTTGAGAATCGACTGTACTAGGTAAAAACTCAATTGTGGCCCACATACAATCAAACTTCAATATTTTTGGTCAACATTATCATTTTGAAGTTATATACATCACTTGATCAAGGGTTGGTCATTATTCCTCAAGGAATGCTCCAAATTCATCAAAACCCAAAAGTTGCTAAATTAGGGTTTTATAGGAAAAGTCAACCCAACTTTAACCAAGCATAACTTCTTCATACTTTATCAAAAAATTTCCATCCAAGGCTCATTTTGAAGAGGATGCAATTCCCTACAATTCATCTTTATCCCACAAGTTCAAAATATGCACTCACAAAAAGATATGAATTTTGACATTATAGGTCCTTTTGAAAAGTCAACAAAAACACCTTTTGGGTCAAAGCTTCATACATGAACATGGAAGATCCAATTGAGATGAAACCAAAAGTTTTGTTTAGAGGACATCCTAAGATTTCTAAAAACTCCAATAACATCCTCCTAGGGTCAAAATTGAGAGAGAGAGAGAGTTGTGCATTGTCAAAGTTGACAATTTTTGGAAAATTGTCAAAAGTCAACATTGATCAAATTTGCATTTTTTTCCAAAGGGGCCCATGTTTTCTTGTTTGAAACATGTTTATAATAGGACCCACGACCCCTGAGCTTTTCCACCTATTATTTTATTATTTTTATCATTTATTTTGATTTTTTATTCATTTAAACCAAGATAAATCAAATTAAATGGTAAAATAATAAAAACAAATCAAATCTTGGGATTTTTGTGCACATTATGAGTCCATATACAGCTAGCATGGCATGTAATTCGTGCAAGGATGATTTAGATTGAAAAAGTCATGATTGGAGCTATTTTGGAAAGAAATCCTACAAGGCCAAAATCAAATTAAATCTTCATAATTCCTCAAGATACCATGATATTTATTCCATTATTTTTGACCTAAATTCCTCCTCTATATAAACACAACACCCTCATACACTAGGGGGCACGAAATTGGCTGCCCAAGAACACTCTCTAGAAACCTCAAATTCTGTCAAAACTAGTGCAAAGTCAAAACTGAAGATCCAACCACTTTCAGTCCAAGCCATCAATTACAAATCATTCCCGAGGTATCTAAGGGTAAGAATAGGTCGAAAGTCATGGCCATTGATGCTTGAAACAAGCATACTCATTTTCTCTGATTTGATTTTCTTTCAAACATTCATATAATTAATTTCATGCATTGCTAATGTTTATTAACTGTCCAAATGAGTTCTTGTTGTTACGTAGAACAAGTTTGAATCACAAACAATAGCTTGACTTGGTGGATGAGGCGCCTAACTGTGACCCAAGGGGCATGGTTTCATCACCCACCCCATGTATTTTTCACTTTTTTGACTATTTTCTTTTCTAACCCTTTTCATTTATTTATTTTTCACTTGATTTGTTTTCTATCATTAATTTAATTAACATATAAAATCACAAAAAAATCATTAAATATTATTTTTAGGCTTTTAATTAATTAAAATAATTTTTGACATAAAAGTTGTTTTGATTTAATCAATATTGATTTTATTTCATAATTAACCTATAAATTAATCAGAGTTAGGTTTTTAATTTTTAATTTACACTTTTATTATTTTCCTAACAATTTACTGCAGATTAAGTACATCACCATTCCATGCGTCTATCATATGCTCATAAATCCTACCCTTTGGATCATCCCTTGGTCCAGATCCAGCGTCCAACGACAGCAGCCCATGGTGCACTCTCTGAAGCTAATCCACATGGGATCACACGCAAGGAACATGGGCTAACCAATTTGGGCCTAACAATTTGGCAATGCACCCCCAGTCTGCATTCTTCCACACAGGTACAATCTTTTCTATTTTATTTTATTTCAATTCTTTTTATTATTTTAATTTATTTATTTTATTTATTTTCCAAAAATCATTTTTAATCAAAACATAAAAATCAGAAAATCACAAACAATATTAGGTTTAGTCTTTTTTTTATAAAATATTTAATTGCATTAATTAGTTTAATTAGGTTAACTTAAATCTTTTTTTCATAATTAAAATCAAATAGAAATTGGGTTTAATTCTTAATTTTAATTCCTTCTCAAAATAAAAACACAAAAATAGGTTAATTGTTTTTTTTCCCATTAATTTAATGATTTCTCATAATTAAAACTTAATTAGTGATTAGGATATTTTGCAATTTATTCTTTATTTCCTTAAATAAAAATGACAAAAAATGATTTTTTTATTTAATTAAATTCAATTTGGTTTTCAAGGGTCAAAACCCTAATTTCTCGCATTTACGTTTGTCGTACGTACTTTTCATTATATTTTTATAATTGCTTCGAGGTTGTAATAGTCTTTTAAACTAGGGTTTTATTTACTGTTTAATTTCCCCCCAAGTTTTGGTTATGTAATCCCCATTCCCCGAAGCCTTGTAATAATTAGATTTATTTTTCCGCTTTTAATTTCCGTAATCTTTAATTGTTTAGATGTATGGCTAATAGGATTGTATGCCAAGAATGTCTGGAAAATTAAAACGGTAGATCACCTAATGTGCAAAGATTAAATAACTGAAACAAATCATATGCACATATTCACTCCTAGGGTTTACCTCACTTCGGTTGCCTTCGGTAAATAATCATTAAGCATGGGAGATTTTAGTGGTCGCCCTCCAGTCTAAAAGATCAAAATGTTGCCTCGAAAATGTTGCCTCAGGAATGTTGCCTCGGAAAGATCTTAAGACTCTAGGGTTACTACTAAAGTTTTCTAACTATTGCTTTAGTGATTGTACTTGTCCCTTTCGAATGTGTCTTACAACTCCAACGACGGTGCTACCTACTCCTTAATAATGGGATAGCGCTGTCTAAAGGAAACGAGAACAAACAATCTTTTTTCGAGTAGGTAGAATCTTAAGTACTTGCTCAATAAAAACTTTTCACACAAACACCTTTCAAAACAAATTTTCAAAACAACTTCGTCACATCCTTGAGGACTAATATAAGGGTTATCACGAAGTAAAACATTTTCAAGACAAACACACACAAGCAATTTGAAAAATGAGCAAGTACCTAAGCACCCGTAGATAACTACGGATAAAAAGGGTGCTAACACCTTCTCTTTCTATAATCTACCCCCCGTACTCAGAATATCTCGAAAAAAGGTATTTTCTGTTCTTTTTCCTTTTCCAAGATTGGATGAAATAAAAGTCGGTGGAGACTCTTGCTTACCGCGACATTTTGCGAACAAAAAGCGCAAAACGTAAACCAGTAAAAACAGTCGATTCTGCGACCGTATCACATAACTGGCGACTCTGCTGGGGATCATTCTATTAAGTGGGGTATACCTTAGCATTTAGATCATTTTAAAATTGCTTCTCTTGATTGTCTTGATTGCTTTACTTTTGAGGGTTTGTTCGGGGTTACTATAGATCCTACACCCGGATCTGGGGAACACCTTTTAGGCAAGTAGCAATAAACTGTGAGGGAATTATGCTGGGGTATACCGGCACGGTTGAAGCAGTAGCTACATTGATGTGGCACTTTCGTTGGTACCGGTAACCCTTGAGTCAATCAGGGAGAGTACGGGGCAGCCGCGTGGTGTCATGAAGCATCAACTGACCTTAGAACCTTTAATTGCACAACTTGGCCAATAGGAAGTAGCGAGGTGGCCGACTTTGGTGTATTCCCAAGGTTGACAGATACTCGATGCTACACTCATTGAGGTCTGACTCTTGAGATTTGTTTGGTTGCGAGTCAATCGCCTATTGAACGAAGCTGGGAGAAAGTTCAGTGATATTGAGATCCCTTTTAGAACCCGGTTACTATTTATAGGACAGGTTGAACCAATCCAACTTCAAGAGGGTATGACCTTAAAACTCATGCAAGTCTTAAACCTAAGGACTTGATGTGACTTGTTTGTTGTTTGCTATACCTATGATTTTCTAACCTAATCATGACATCATAAGCATGGCATATCATGACTAACCATTTCAAGGATTCCCTAGGGCTCATTTTTGCTCTGTTTTGTAGGACATGGCATCTGCCCGTAGGAACACTATACAAATCAACCTTGTGAAAGTTTCTCTCCAACTAAAGGAATCTGGCATTAAGGGTTCTTGAAGGTTCTTTTTTCACTAGAAAGCATGGTCAGTTGCTCAATCTGGTCACTGCAAAACCTGATGAAGAGTTGTTAAAAGTGTTGTTTCAGTTCTTCGACCCAGTGCACCATTGTTTCACCTTCCCGGATTATCAGTTAGTACCTACTATGGAGGAATTTTCTCAGTTATTGGGAGTACCTATTCTTGACCAGTTGCCTTTTGTTGTACCCCAAAATTTTCCCTCCCATATTCTTCAAAATTTGCCAAGTCAAAGCTTCAAAAATCTCCCCAAAGGTTGCACAGTTCAAGGGTCTCCTAACAGTCAAAAAATTAGGGTTTTGGTTCTGACAAACAAAATGAAGTTTCCAAGGGTCCAATCAAGTCCCACATTCCTACAAACATGGTCAAGCATCCTCATACCAAGTTTCAAGACTTACAGCACAAAATTGCACAGTCAAAAACCCTAATTGCACTATAGTCAACTATAGGGGCAAAATGGTCATTTGACAGTCAAAAGTTCAAATTTTTGATCAACATCTCATTTTGAAGCCACAAACATCATTTGATCAATTCTTGATCATGATTCTCAAAGCTTGGCTCAAAAAGTCTCAAGATGCAAAAGTTTCCATATTTGGACAGTTGAAAAAGTCAACTGTAACTTGACCAAGGCATAACTTCCACATGGATTATCAGAAAAATCCCATCCAAAGCTTATTTTTAAGGGAAAGACATTTCCTACAACTCATATTCACACTCCAAGTCCAAGAAATGCTCTCATAAAAAGTTATCAATTTCAACATTATAGGTCATTTTCAAAAGTCAACAAAAAGGGACTTTAAGTCAAAGGCCATAACTTGAGATTGGTAAATCAAAATGACATGGGACCAAAGACATTGGTTAGAGTACTTCAAGACCTTTCCAAAATGTCCAAGAACATGATCAAAGCTTAAAAATTGAGCAAGTTTTGCCTTGTGGAAGTTGGGAAATTTTTGGATATTTTGAAAAGTCAACTTTGCTTCAAATGCCTTAAAATTGCTAATGGGCCTCTTTTTCTTCCAAGATTCATCATCCAAAGCATGTGCACGACCATTTGGCCCAAAAGGGATTTTTTTTCCATCATTTTTATTATTTATTTGAATTTTTAATTACAATTAATTCATTTAATTAATTAAAATGTGGAAAAAATACTAAACCAATGTAATCAAATCTTTTTGTGTAGAATAAACTCTCATTAGACACTCAAGATTCGTGCATAATCAAAAGTGGAAGGTTTTTCCATGATTGGAATCAAATATGCATGGAAAAGATTTGAAAATATATGCCATGAAAATCAAATATCTTTCCATCAATGCAAAGGGTTTTTGGATCCAAATCTTTACCCTAATCATTCCATACATAAGCCTAATGAAAACCCTAGTGCTGGAGACCTCCAAGCTGCGCCTATTCTCAAGAACAAGTTTGCACTTTTTGTGAAAAAATTCTAAAACTGAAAACACGATTGCAAGGCTTTTCAAGGCAAGAAAACCATCCTATTGTGTTCCTGAGGCTTCAAGGAACGTGCCTGAATCAAAACCATCATCCCTAACGCGAAGAACTGGTAGAAATATGTTTCACTTTTCATGAAAATATACCTATTCGTGTTTCAGTTTTCAAGCATTCTCATTGCATTTTTTTTGTGGATTCATACTAATTGATTGATTCTACAACTAACCATATACTTTAATTGAGTTTTCGTGCAAAATTGGAAGATCCACCATTGGAGCTTTCTAGGTTTTCAGAAACCTTGAATTGGGGATTCTAGCATAGGGTAAAATCAGAACACGAAACTTAGACCATTAAAATCAGGAGCTTTAGACGAATTCAAGGCATAGCTCGCGATCAATTTATGATCAAAGGATTCCTAATCGCTATTTGTGTGCTTGTTATTTAGTGGGGGTTTAAAACCCCCGCTATTCAATTGGTTTTTGTTTCAGGTACAGCAAGCAAGTGGGGAAGAAGATGAGGTGTAAGGCGATGGTTGGTGTATTTGAACTTCACGCGGAAAAATGCCACTAACGCTTGTTTTATCTTATAATAATTATTTGTCATGTAATATACAAAGTGCGTTGGTAGCTCAGTTGGCAGGCGTGTAATTTGGTAAGCAGCAGGACCTGGGTTCGATCCCAGGTCCCCCTCCCTTTCCCTATATTTTTCTTCTAACCATGTTCCTGTGCAGCTTGCTCCCTGATGACCATCATACGCCCATAATCTCAATATGCCACACGTCCCACTGCGTCCATCCTATGGCCAGGATTCAAAGCCTATGATATGTCTTAGTCAATGAAGCCACACGCTAGCATGAAAAGTCAACAAGGCCTTGGAATGTTGGGCCTGATTGCTACCCCAAAACCTCCAGTTTGGGGACAGAACCCCCCAAGGGTTTGCAATTCTTCTTTTTTTATTTTCCATTATTTGCATTAATTCAATTGTTTCTTTCTTAATTCTTTAAATTAATATTTTTCTCAACATAAAAAAAATAATAAAATAATAATAAAAAAAATCAGAAAGTCAAAATAAAAAATATTTTATTTAAATGTATTTTTGTAAATAAATCTTATTAAATAATTTAGTCTTAATTTTAGGTTTAAATCTTAATGTTTTCTTAATAAATTTAAAATTTGTAGACTTAGGTTATTTCTTTCCTTTTATCATTATTAATTATTAATTATATATTCTTGTAAATAAAATCGTATTAATTAATTAGGTTTAATTTTAGGTTCAATTTTAATATTTTTCTTAATAAATTAAAAACAACCAGAACTAGGGTTAATTAATATTTTAATTTCATTTAATTCTCATAAAAATCCATAAATACAAAAAACTAAAAAAAAAATTTATTTTCATTTTAATTAATTTCATAATTACAATTTAATTTCCTTAAAAGGGTCCAACGCCCTCGCTTTCGATCTTAATTCCAATTCGCGCATTTATTCCCTTTCTTATGATTTTTATGTAATTCTCCCAAAGCCGTGTAAATTAATATATTTCTCGCATCTTTATTTCTTTATTCAAATCGGGTCCTGGATTTAATTTGGCAATGTGGACCCGCGCCTTTGTAATAGTTTAGGAACTTTATATTTTCCGCATTTTTTTTAACTGCTAATAAATTGCATGCAGGAATGAATGTTAAAATAAAAACAAAAGCGTAGACCACCCCTGACATGAACAAGACAAAATATCTGAAAACGACACACAAATCACACACCACCCCCTAGGGTACGCCTCACTGTTGCCTTGCCCCTCGAAAGGTGATCGTCGAGTAAAGGATGTCTTAGTAAGTCCTCATGATCCGGGAACCTGGCATGAGGGTAGCTTCTAAGGTATCTTCCTATTGCTCTGGTGATCACCATGTCCCGAATCTCGAATTGACCCGAACACCTCCAACGGTGGTGCTACCTACCTCTCAATGGTGGGATGGCACTACTTTAAAGGACATTTACACAGACGAATTCCTTAGGGTAGGTAGACGACTCTAGATACTTGCTCTAATTTCAAACAAAATTCAAAAATACTTTTCACACCGGCACCTTTTCAAAAAGCTTTCGAAAGCAACTTTTCAAACACTCTTGAAGACTGATACAAGAGTCGAACTGAAATTTTCAAAGAAACTTTTTAGAAACCCACAGTTGAAAAGCAAACAAACCATTTTTGAAAACACAATGAGCAAGTATCTAAGAGCCCATGGATAACCATGGATAGAAAGGATGCTAACACCTTCCCTTTCTATAATCTACCCCCCGAACCGAGAGCTATCTCTATAAGGAATTTTTCTGTGCTTTTGTCCTTTCCATTTGGAGAAAATAAAAGACGGTGGCGACTCTTGCTTACCGCGACATTTCGCGAACCAGCTTTAAACAGTCAGTTCCAGATCCACCGATCACAGAACTGGCGACTCTGCTGGGGAGTTAAACTTAAAGTGAGGTGTACCTTAGGGTTAGTTCATAACTGTGTTTTCAATTGTATTGACTTGTCTGCTTTAAATTTGTGGGTTGCATGGGAGTTACATAGATCCTAACCCGGATCTGGGGATACCCTGTTTAGGTAGCATAAGCTGTGAGGGACCTGTCCGGCGTAGACCGACACGGGTGAAGCAGTGGCTACGTTGGTGTGGCACCTTGGTCTGTACCGATATCCCTTGTGTTGCAACGAGGAGAATATGGGTCTTCTGAGGAGTCATTAAGCATCAACAACCTTAGAACCTTAAATGACACAACTTGGCCATTAGAAAAGTAGCAGTATGCTACGCCCATTGAGGCTAAACTCTCGTGATGGTTCTGGCCGCAAGAAAAGATTGCGATGTTGGAGTTATGACCGATTGAGGGTAGTCAATGATATTGGGATCCTCTAAGAACCCGGTTACTTTGATAGGACAGGTATGAACCAACAAACTGAAAGAGGGTAATACCTAGACCTCATGCTGGCCTAAACTTTAAGGGTCTGTCTTGTGTGACTTGTGTGCCTTACCATGTTTGCCTTTGTATCTATTTGTGGTGTGCTTTATCATAACATCATAACATCATGAGCATTGCATGCATCCTGCATAAGGACTGACCATTTCAAAGACAAGAGGGTTTCACCTTTGCTCTATTTTGTAGGACACCATGATGCCTGTGCGAAGGAATACTATCCGGTTCAACTTTGTTCACTCACCTGAGTTGCTTGAAGAGTTGGTTAGCAGAATTCCAAATACCACTTCCTTCATTCAGAGGCATGGTTCTCTTCTCAGTTTAGTCACTGCAAAGCGGGATCAACAGTTGATGAGTGTTCTGACCCAGTTCTATGACCCTCTGTACCAGTGCTTCACCTTTCAAGACTTCCAGCTGGTCCCTACCCTGGAAGAGTTCTCTGATTTGCTTGGTATACCTATCTTGGATCAGACTCCCTTTACTGGTTGGGAAAAGACCCTCAGGCTTGAGGAGGTTGCTGCAGCTCTTCCCTTGACACATCAAGAGGTAATGGACAACTAGGTAACTAGAAGCGGAGTTAAGGGTTTCTTGGCCAAGTTTCTGATTGGTAAAGCTAACAGCTTCTGGAACGACCTGGACTTTAGGGCATATGAAGACATCTTGGCTCTCTTAATCTATGGGTTAGTCTTGTTTCCTAATCCTGACAACTTCATCAATGTCACTGCCATAAGGATCTTTATGTCTCAGAATCCTGTGCCCACTCTCTTGGGTGACATCCTGCAACAACTTCATGCTCGTACTTCCCGAAGACGAGGAACCATGTGGTGTTGTATCCCTTTGTTGGTGAGGTGGTTTATTTCGCACCTCCCTAAGTTCGTGCTGAAGAACCAAGAAGGAAGAGGTTGGGCTCACAGGTTAATGTCTCTCACTGATAAGGACATCGTTTGGACTTTCAGAGGTTTGGATGAGGTAGCTGTTATTGATCGATGCGGAGAATACCCTAATGTTCCGCTGATTGGTACCCAAGGAGGAATCTCTTACAATCCATGTCTAGCTCTCCGTCAGTTTGGAAGAGCCAGAAGAGCTGGCCCCCATGAGATGTTGGTGCCTCACATCAGTTTTGAGTTTCAGGTGGATAGTGACGAGCTGCGTCGTAGGTTCATCAAGGCTTGGGACAAAGTTCATAAAGCTGACCCACAAGAGTTGGGGCCAAAGACTTCTTTACCTATGGAAGCCTACTACAAATGGGTTCACATCCGTGCTCAGAAGTCAGGTATGCCATACGAAGCCGTCAGACCTATCATTCTTGAGTATCCTGACAAAGATGGTGTTCCTCCAACTGTCCTTCCTCCTCAGATACCTACTGATTATGAGACATTAAAGAGATCTTGGTCGCAACTGCGAGAAGAGTGTGATTCTTACCGGGAAAAATTCAACGAGCAGGAGTTGAAGATCCAGAAGCTGACAAAGCAGTTGGAGAATGAGCGAGCTCTAAATGACTACATCCGTACTGAGAAGAGGAGACCATGGGATCAATAAGGAGCTCTGGATGTTCTTTTACAGTTTTATTTCCCTTTTCAGTATTTCCTTTCATGTAACGCCTAAGGGCAACCTGTTGAATAATTTAAGTTTCAAAGTTGAATCTAATGAAGTGTGTTTCTTTTTGTTTACAAAGTTGATTCCCGATTGTCTTTGAAAACATAAATCATACGCATTCCATTCATCATGTGCATAACAGGTTTTCTTCTTTTCAGGTTGCTTACTGTTCTTCGCTGCTTATTTCAGCATCATGAATCCTGACTCATCATCAACCGAGATGTCCATCAAGGCTCTTCAGGCGCAGAATGCGCAATTTTAGGAACTAATCATGGGTTTGGCTCAGGGCCAAGAAGAGCTGAAGGCTCTGCTCCTGAAGAAAGAGAAGAAGAAGAAGAGGAGAACTGTCCTTTTCAACTCGGGCCGAAGGTTTGGCAACACTCTGCAGAATGAAGAGGCTGGTTCTTCCATAGGCAAGAGCAGTCCCCAAGGGGGAAAAGGTCCTAGTCCGGTAGTCTCTGACAACGAGACTGATTTTGATGAGGAACAGTATCCTCCGGCTGAAGACCGGTACAAGCAATTGGAGGACAGACTGAATGCTATGGAGATCCAACAAGTTCCTGGGCTGGATTTTGGAGACTTCGGTTTGTCTACTGGTGTGATCATTCCTCATAAGTTCAAAGCACCATCTTTTACCAAATATGACGGGGCGTCTTGTCCCAAGCTACATCTCAGATCCTACGTGCGAAAGATTTAACCGTACTCAGTGGACAAAAACTTGTGGATCCACTTCTTCCAGGAGAGTCTTTCAGGGACTCATCTCGAATGGTTCTATCAGCTGGATGGGACCAAGGTTCGTAACTGGGAGGAGTTGGCTACTGCTTTCTATAAGCAGTATCAATATAATGCCGACCTTGCCCCTACACGTACCCAACTCCAGGGTATGTCGCTAGGTTCAAGCGAAGGTTTTAAAGAGTACGCACAGAAGTGGAGGGATCTGGCTGGCAGGGTGCAGCCTCCGTTAACTGACCGGGAGTTGGTAGACATGTTCTTGGGGACCCTATCTGGGACATTTTTCAACCATCTTATCGGGAATTCGTCTGCAGGGTTCACTGATCTTATTCTGACTGGAGAGAGAATAGAGGCTGGGATGAAGTCTGGTAAAATTCAAAAGGGTGCATCGTCAAGTTCTGAGAAGAAACCCTTCAAAAAGGAGGCCAGTGCTGTATACGGGTCCAGAAGACCAGAGAAACCTGAGCGCTGCCAATCTGTCAGTGCGGTGATGATTGCTAAGCCTGCTGCCGCTCCTCGGCAAACCAATCCTCCAAGGGCTGAAAGACCTAGAAGAGAGTTCACCCGTTTAAATATGACTCTATCACAAATCTTGCCGCAGTTGCTGTCCACCAACTTAGTGACTGTCAGGGAGGCCCCAAAAGTTGTGAACACTGCCTCTCCCAAATACAATCCAAATGCCCGATGTGCTTATCACTCCGATAGCCCGGGGCATTCCACTGATGACTGCTGGGCCTTAAGGAATAAGCTGCAGGACCTTATTGACGCCAAAGAGGTACAATTTGAGGCATCTAAGAAGCCTAATGTAGTGACAGCTCCCCTGCCTGCTCATGGAGTGAATGCTATTGGGAACGAAGATGAGGTGGATGAAGCTGAGTTTGATAGCTGGATTTACCCGACAACCGACAGTGGACCTAGCAATTGGATTGCAAAAGACAATCTACCTGTTTCTCTTGTTACTGAGTAATGAATTCTATGTTTTGTTATTTGTAATAAACAATTAAAACTCTATGGCCCGGTGTCTTACCCGGGGCACCGTTGGCTTCATTTGTGAGGGCATATAAATTGTCATTTCATATATCATGAATAAAGATCTTGGACGTTTTCTCGCATTTCAAATCTTATGCTCCTTTTCTTTCTTTCCTTCCTTTCCATATTTCAAAACAGCTGTATTTACACACACTCACTCATACAGGTTTCAATCCACTCTGGATCTCACTGGTAACGACTCTGCTACTGCCAGTTATGACTTCGAAAATCCGATCAACTTAGCCGAAGACGAAGGTGAAGATGATTGCGAAGTGCCTGGCGAGCTTGCAAGACTGTTACATCAGGAAGAGAGGGCAATTCAACCACATGAAGAGCCGGCGGAAACGATAAATCTGGGTACTGATACGGACAGAAAGGAGGTTAAGATTGGTGCCAACCTAAAGCTCAGCGTGAAGCAACGGTTGACTCAGAGGCTACATGATTATATGGAAATCTTTGCCTGGTCCTATGAAGACATGCCCGGTTTGGATACTGATATTGTGGTCCATCATTTGCCTACCAAGGAAGACTGCCCTCCGGTTAAGCAAAAGGTCCGCCGTATGCGTCCAGGGATGTCTGAGAAGATCAAAGCCGAGGTTATGAAACAGTTTGATGTTGGGTTCCTTGCAGTGGCTTCTTACCCTCAGTGGGTTGCTAATGTGGTGCCGGTACCAAAGAAAGATGGAAAGGTCAGAATGTGTGTTGACTACAGGGATCTGAACAGGGCCAGCCCCAAGGATGACTTCCCTCTACCTCACATTGATGTCCTTGTTGACAATACTGCTCAGCACAAGGTGTTCTTATTCATGGACGGTTTTTCAGGGTATAATCAGATCAAGATGGCTCCTGAAGACATGGAAAAGACTACCTTTGTTACTCAGTGGGGCACCTTCTGCTATAAGGTCATGCCTTTTGGACTAAAAAATGCTGGGGCAACCTACCAACGTACCATGGTTTCTTTATTTCATGACATGATCAATGATGAGATAGAAGTGTATGTTGACGACATGATTGCAAGGTCCCAGACTGAGGAAGAACACCTTGATCATCTGCAGAAGTTGTTTGACCGTCTGAAGTTGTATAAGCTGAGGTTGAACCCGAACAAGTGCACCTTCGGGGTAAGATCTGGAAAGTTGCTAGGCTTTGTTGTAAGTGATAAGGGTATTCAAGTGGACCCTGCCAAGGTTAAAGCTATTCAAGAGATGCCAGTTCCTAAGACAGAGAAAGAGGTCAGAGGCTTTTTTAGGACGCCTGAATTACATTGCTCGGTTCATCTCGCACCTAACTGCTACTTGTGAACCAATCTTCAAGCTACTGAAGAAAGATCAGGTAGTACGTTGGAATGATGAATGTCAGGCCGCTTTTGACAGAATCAAGGAGTATCTCCAAGAACCACCCATTCTTATGCCACCGGTTGAAGGGAGACCTCTGATACTGTACCTGACAGTACTTGACAACTCAATGGGGTGTGTGCTGGGGCAGCATGACGAGTCTGGCCGAAAAGAGCATGCCATTTATTACCTTAGCAAAAAGTTTACCGACTGTGAGACCCGATACTCACTGCTTGAGAAAACTTGCTGCGCTTTGGTATGGGCTGCTCGCCGGCTGAGACAGTATATGCTGACTCACACTACCTTGTTGATCTCAAAGATGGACCCTATAAAGTACATATTTGAAAAGCCTGCTCTGTCTGGGAGAATAGCAAGATGGCAAATGATCTTGACGGAATACGACAATCAGTACACGACCCAGAAAGCCATCAAGGGAAGTGTATTGGCAGACCACTTGGCACATCAGGCAGTAGATGACTATCAGTCAATGAACTTCGAATTTCCAGACGAGAGCATCATGATTGTGACTGATTATGAAGTACCTGGACCGGATGAAGGACCTGAGGAAGGATCCCGATGGTCTATGCACTTTGATGGAGCCTCCAATGCTTTGGGTAACGGTATCGGCGCTGTAATCATATATCCTCAAGGCACTCATACTCCACTCACTGCCCGACTATGTTTCAACTGTACCAACAACATGGCAGAGTATGAGGCGTGCATCATGGGTCTTCAAGCTGCGATCGACCTAAGGATCAAGTTTCTGAGTGTCTTCGGAGATTCGGCTCTCGTGATCAATCATATCAAAGGAGAGTGTGATATGAAACATCCGAATCTTATTCCTTACAGGGAATGTGTGTTGACCTTGATCCCTCACTTCACGAAGATAACCTTTGAACATTTACCAAGAGAGGAAAATCAGGTGGCGGACGCGTTAGCTACAATGTCTTCTATGTTCAAGGTCAAATGGGACAACGAGGCTCCCCGGATCATTATCTGGAAACTGGACGAACCGGCATACTGTTGTGATCTCGAGACTGAGTTGGTAACTGAGAAGCCTTGGTACCATGAGGTGAAGAGATATCTGGAAGCTCAGGAATACCCTGAAGGTGCGTCTGTCAACGATAAAAAGTTTCTGAGAAGGTTCGCAGCGAAGTTCTTCCTTAGCAACGACATCCTGTATAAGCGAAACCATGATTCGACTTTGCTGCGTTGTGTGGATAAGACAGAAGCAGAAAGGATCATGGAAGAGCTACATGAAGGAACCTTCGGAACACATTCCAGTGGACACACTATGGCAAAGAAGATCCTTCGGGCAGGGTATTTCTGGTCCACCATGGAAGCTGACTGCTACCAACATTCCCGGACATGCCATAAATGCCAGATATATGCAGACAAGGTGCATGTTCCTCCAGTTCCTCTAAATGTTCTGACTGCGCCTTGGACGTTTGCAATGTGGGGCATAGACATGATCGGTGAGATTAAACCTACAGCGTCCAACGGGCATCGCTTCATCCTGGTAGCAATTGATTACTTCACGAAGTGGGTTGAAGCGGCTTCCTACGCTACAGTAACCAAGACTGTTGTGGCACGGTTCATTCGGCATAAACTGATCTGTCGATACGGCGTCCCAGAGAGAATTATTACAGACAACGGTACCAATCTCAATAACAAGATGATCACTGAGCTCTGCGAGCAGTTTAAGATACAGCATCACAACTCTTCTCCTTACAGACCGAAGATGAATGGGGCTGTAGAAGCAGCAAATAAAAATATCAAGAAAATCGTGCAGAAGATGACAGTGACCTATAAAGATTGGCACGAGATGTTACCGTTCACTCTACATGGGTACCGTACCTCAGCCAGGACGTCAACCGGGGCAACTCCTTTCTCCTTGGTCTACGGTATGGAGGCAGTCTTACCGATCGAAGTGCAAATACCCTCTCTACGGATAATGAAGGATGTAAATCTGAACGAATATGATTGGATCCAGACACGACTTGATCAATTAAACCTTATTGATGAAAAGAGTCTTGCTGCTATCTGTCATGGTCAGACGTATCAGAAACGGATGATCAGGGCATTTAACAAAAAGGTCAGACCACAAGAATATCAAGTTGGGGATCTGGTAATCAAGCGAATCATCCTTCCTCAGAGTGATCCAAGGGGCAAATGGACCCCTACGTACGAAGGGCCATTTGTGGTTAAGCATGTGTTCTCAGGAGGAGCCATGATTCTAACCAACATGGATGGTGACGACCTTCCTCACCCCGCTAATGCAGACATAGTAAAAAGATACTACGCATGAAAAAGACCCGCTAGGCTGACATGCCTAGGCAAAAATTAGGGCTTCCCGGCGAACCAAAAGGGTTCGGGAAAAATGAAGGGATGAAATAAAAGAATCTGTACACCCGGCAAGTCGAAAACCTGAAGAGGCGGTTTGGGCAAAAATGGGTATCCCGGTGGACTGAAAACCCGAAAGGGCGGTCCAGGCAAAAGTTAGGTATAAAGCGTAATACTATGTCTCATTGGATCACTTTGCATCCAGAATCCGGTATCTACATCAAGTTCAGACGGCATCGATCAGTCAACTTCATCTTCAACTAAGGTCATCAAGTGATGAGACGCTCGGAGATATAAGGGCAATAGCAGAGTTGAAACCCAGTGGATCATTCATTTCACACAGCTGTTTTATTTTGTCTTGTACAAATTTGTATAAACTCTTTTGTTCGGCGGCGTCCTCTTACTAGGACGTCAGCCTCTTGTACATAAACGCCTATTTTACAGGCAAATTCAAAAAAATCAATACAAGTATACTTTTCAGTTAAAATTGCCAATTGCTTTTCCTTTTATGTTTTGTTTTGCGAAGAACGTCCAAGGTTCAATTTGTGATATATGCATCGACAATAATTTGCTAACTCATGAATATTTGCATACGAAACAAAGGATTAATTACAGGTAACATTAGAAACAGGGGCAATAAAGAGTTGTCTAAGCAATCTAATTATTCTGTCCTCTAAGGTATCAAGGTAGGTTCAGCTGAAGAGCATAACCAGTACATCTTAATTCCCCAGAGAGTGAGTCAGCAAGTCAGTATACTCTCCTCAAGCGAAGCTATTATCAAACCTCAAGGAAGTTGGGTATCCCCCGCAGATCTCAATATTCCCCAGCAGTATGTATGCATTCCTAACAAGCATCCCCGGCAGTCTTGGTCTAAAGATTGTTCCCCGGCGGTATATCAAACATTCAGTGGAGTTACTCCCAGTACATCTCAAATTTTCCCCAGGAGAGTCCAATCTAGTTCCCCAGGAAAGTTGGAATTCATCTCCCCAAGCAGTAAGCTTATCCCCAGTAGATTCTGGAAGCTTATCCTCGCGGAGCACGAACGCGTCTCCCGGCTTCATTCAAAGAGTTATTTCCTTACCAGGATATAACTGGGTTATCCTCAGCCAAAAGCCACGGAAAGAGCGTCCTCGACGAAGTCTTCTTATCCCCAGCGAAGTCTATTAACACTTCCAACACAACAAGGGTATCCCCAGCAAGTTATTATCAATAGCTCAACAAAGTACCTCTCTCCCCACAGAGTATTGCTTTCCAGCAAGATCACTAGAGTACTTTTCTCCCCGCAGAGTAATCCATTCGCCAAGTCTATCCCCCAACGGAGTTATCTTCTCCTACCGGTATTCTTGCAACTATCACCCCCAGCGGAAGCAAAGATCTATTCTTCAACATCAGCCCAGGAGTGACTTCCTGGCACCCGTCAAGGATTTATTTTCCTAAAACAAAAAGATACATTCATAAACATTATATTTTCATACATTATAGCATGCATATACGCGTCATATCCAAATCTCATTTATGTTGAGAACATCATTGCTTGATCCATATCATGCATTGCATAGGACTGACCTTTACCTTCCAGGAAAGATCCAGTTAAGTTCTCAGCTATTTCAAAGGCTTTCTCTAGTTCAGTCAGATCGACCCTAAGATCTCCCTGATTCTTATCCAGTTGAAGACATTTCAAGACCTAGACCGATTCAGTTAAATCGACCCTAAGATTTTTCTGTTTCTTATCCAGTCAAAGGCCTTCTCTGGTTCAGTCAGATCGAACCTAAGATCTCCCTGTTTCTTATCCAGTTGAAGACATTTCAAGACCTAGACCGGTTCAGTTAAATCGCCCCTAAGATTTTTCTGTTTCTTATCCAGTCAAGGGCCTTCTCTGGTTCAGTCGGATCGACCCTAAGATCTCCCTATTTCTTATCCAGTTGAAGATTTCAAGACCTAGACCGGTTCAGTTAAATCGACCCTAAGATTTTTCTGTTTCTTATCCAGTCAAAGGCCTTCTCTTGGTTCAGTCAGATCGACCCTAAGATCTCCCTGTTTCTTATCCAGTTGAAGATTTCAAGACCTAGACCGGTTCAGTTAAATCGACCCTAAGATTTTTCTGTTTCTTATCCAGTCAAAGGCCTCCTCTAGTCCAGCTAAATCGACCCCTAACAGATTTTCCTGATAAAGACTCAGTAGAAGATATCCAAGATTCTCTCAGCGTTACTGTTGAGGTAGAAGTCGCCCAAGATTCTCTCAGCATTACTGTTGAGGTAGAAGTCGCCCAAGATTCTCTCAGCGTTACTGTTGAGGTAGAAATCGTCCAAGATTCTCTCAGCGTTACTGTTGAGGTTGAGGTCGCCCAAGATTCTCTCAGCATTCCTGTTGAGGTAGTAATCGTCCAAGGTTCTCTCACCGTTCCTGTTGAGGTAGTAACCATCCCTGGTTCATTCATCACCTTTTGAAGATCCAGATCCAGCTCCTGTAACCAGTCAGGACACATCTATACAAATAATCTGAAGACCAGCTCCCTTAACGGGTCAGGTAATCCTTTTCTTGTGCAGGTACGCAAACTCTCGCTAAGGAATCTCTTACGCGATCAACATCCAGATGGCATCTATAAGCCCATCCACCTATCCATCACTTCTTAGCATGGCATCTGTAAGCCCATCATCTTATCCAAATCTCCAAATGGCATCTATAAGCCCATTCCACCATCACACTGCTACTACGTGAGCGCAAATTTCTGGGCACTCTAGTGTTCAATCATCTTCCACCTTCGAATTACGAAAGGCACGTCAGCCAATCTGCATCCTCAGGTCTAAGAAGATTGAACAGGGACAACTGTTGTACCCCAAAATTTGCCCTCCCATATTCTTCAAAATTTGCCAAGTCAAAGCTTCAAAAATCTCCCCAAAGGTTGCACAGTTCAAGGGTCTCCTAACAGTCAAAAAATTAGGGTTTTGGTTCTGACAAAGAAAATGAAGTTTCCAAGGGTCCAATCAAGTCCCACATGCCTACAAACATGGTCAAGCACCCTCATACCAAGTTTCAAGACTTACAGCACAAAATTGCACAATCAAAAACCCTAATTGCACTATAGTCAACTGTAGGGGCAAAATGGTCATTTGACAGTCAAAAGTTCAAATTTTTTATCAACATCTCATTTTGAAGCCACAAACATCATTTGATCAATTCTTGATCATGATTCTCAAAGCTTGGCTCAAAAAGTCTCAAGATGCAAAAGTTTCCATATTTGGACAGTTGAAAAAGTCAACTGTAACTTGACCAAGGCATAACTTCCACATGGATTATCAGAAAAATCCCATCCAAAGCTCATTTTGAAGGGAAAGACATTTCCTACAACTCATCTTCACACTCCAAGTCAAAGAAATGCTCTCACAAAAAGTTATCAATTTCAACATTATAGGTCATTTTCAAAAGTCAACAAAAATGGACTTTAAGTCAAAGGCCATAACTTGAGATTGGTAAATCAAAATGACATGGGACCAAAGACATTGGTTAGAGGACTTCAAGACCTTTCCAAAATGTCCAAGAACATGATCAAAGCTTAAACATTGAGCAAGATATGCCTTGTGGAATTTGAGAAATTTTTGGATATTTTGAAAAGTCAACTTTGCTTCAAATGCCTTAAAATTGCTAATGGGCCTCTTTTTCTTCAAGATTCATCATCCAAAGCATGTGCACGACCATTTGGCCCAAAAGGGATTTTTTTCATCATTTTTATTATTTATTTGAATTTTTAATTACAATTAATTCAGTTAATTAATTAAAATGTGGAAAAAATACTAAACCAATGTAATCAAATCTTTTTGTGCAGAATAAACTCTCATTGGACACTCAAGATTCGTGCATAATCAAAAGTGGAAGGTTTTGCCATGATTGGAATCAAATATGCATGGAAAAGATTTGAAAATATATGCCATGAAAATCAAATATCTTTCCATCAATGCAAAGGGTTTTTGGATCCAAATCTTTACCCTAATCATTCCATACATAAGCCTAATGCAAACCCTAGTGCTGGAGACCTCCAAGCTGCGCCTATTCTCAAGAATAAGTTTGCACTTTTTGTGAAAAAATTCTAAAACTGAAAACACGATTGCTAGGCTTTTCAAGGCAAGAAAACCATCCTATTTTGTTCCTGAGGCTTCAAGGAACGTGCCTGAATCAAAACCATCATCCCTAACGCGAATAACTGGTAGAAATATGTTTCACTTTTCATGAAAACATACCTATTCGTGTTTCAGTTTTCAAGCATTCTCATTGCATTTTTTTGGTGGATTCATACTAATTGATTGATTCTACAACTAACCATATACTTTAATTGAATTTTCGTGCAAAATTGGAAGATCCACCATTGGAGCTTTCTAGGTTTTCAGAAACCTTGAATTGGGGATTCTAGCATAGGGTAAAATCAGAACACGAAACTTAGACCATTAAAATCAGAAGCTTCAGACGAATTCAAGGCATAGCTCGCGATCAATTTATGATCAAAGGATTCCTAATCGCTATTTTTGTGCTTGTTATTTAGTGGGGGTTTAAAACCCCCGCTATTCAATTGGTTTTTGTTTCAGGTACAGCAAGCAAGTGGGGAAGAAGATGAGGTGTAAGGCGATGGTTAGTGTATTTGAACTTCACGCGGAAAAATGCCACTAACGCTTGTTTTATCTTATAATAATTATTTGTCATGTAATATACAAAGTGCATTGGTAGCTCAGCTGGCAGGCGTGTAATTTGGTAAGCAGCAGGACCTGGGTTCGATCCCAGGTCCCCCTCCCTTTCCCTATATTTTTCTTCTAACCATGTTCCTGTGCAGCTTGCTCCCTGATGACCATCATACGCCCATAATCTCAATATGCCACACGTCCCACTGCGTCCATCCTATGGCCAGGATTCAAAGCCTATGATATGTCTCAGTCAATGAAGCCACACGCTAGCATGAAAAGTCAACAAGGCCTTGGAATGTTGGGCCTGATTGCTACCCCAAAACCTCCAGTTTGGGGACAGAACCCCCCAAGGGTTTGCAATTCTTCTTTTTTTATTTTCCATTATTTGCATTAATTCAATTGTTTCTTTCTTAATTCTTTAAATTAATATTTTTCTCAACATAAAAAATAATAATAAAATAATAATAAAAAAAATCAGAAAGTCAAAATAAAAAATATTTTATTTAAATGTATTTTTGTAAATAAATCTTATTAAATAATTTAGTCTTAATTTTAGGTTTAAATCTTAATGTTTTCTTAATAAATTTAAAATTTGTAGACTTAGGTTTTTTCTTTCCTTTTATCATTATTAATTATTAATTATATATTCTTGTAAATAAAATCGTATTAATTAATTAGGTTTAATTTTAGGTTCAATTTTAATATTTTTCTTAATAAATTAAAAACAACCAGAACTAGGGTTAATTAATATTTTAATTTCATTTAATTCTCATAAAAATCCATAAATACAAAAAACTAAAAAAACAATTTCTTTTCATTTTAATTAATTTCATAATTACAATTTAATTTCCTTAAAAGGGTCCAACGCCCTCGCTTTCGATCTTAATTCCAATTCGCGCATTAATTCCCTTTCTTATGATTTTTATGTAATTCTCCCAAAGCCGTGTAAATTAATATATTTCTCGCATCTTTATTTCTTTATTCAAATCGGGTCCTGGATTTAATTTGGCGATATGTACCCGCGCCTTTGTAATAGTTTAGGAACTTTATATTTTCCGCATTTTTTTTAACTACTAATAAATTGCATGCAAGAATGAATGTTAAAATAAAAACAAAAGCGTAGATCACCCCTGACATGAACAAGACAAAATATCTGAAAACGACACACAAATCACACACCACCCCTAGGGTACGCCTCACTGTTGCCTTGCCCCTCGAAAGGTGATCGTCGAGTAGAGGATGTCTTAGTAAGTCCTCATGATCTGGGAACCTGGCATGAGGGTAGCTTCTAAGGTATCTTCCTATTGCTCTGGTGATCACCATGTCCCGAATCTCGAATTGACCCGAACACCTCCAACGGTGGTGCTACCTACCTCTCAATGGTGGGATGGCACTACTTTAAAGGACATTTACACAGACAAATTCCTTAGGGTAGGTAGACGACTCTAGATACTTGCTCTAATTTCAAACAAAATTCAAAAATACTTTTCACACCGACACCTTTTCAAAAAGCTTTCGAAAGCAACTTTTCAAACACTCTTGAAGACTGATACAAGAGTCGAACTGAAATTTTCAAAGAAACTTTTTAAAAACCCACAGTTGAAAAGCAAACAAACCATTTTTGAAAACACAATGAGCAAGTATCTAAGAGCCCATGGATAACCATGGATAGAAAGGATGCTAACACCTTCCCTTTCTATAATCTACCTCCCGAACCGAGAGCTATCTCTATAAGGAATTTTTCTGTGCTTTTGTCCTTTCCATTTGGAGAAAATAAAAGACGATGGCGACTCTTGCTTACCGCGACATTTCGCGAACCAGCTTTAAACAGTCAGTTCCAGATCCACCGATCACACCTTTCAATGGTACGGAAGAACATCCAAAGCCTGAAGAAATTGCTAGAGCCCTGTCTTTACAATGGTCTGACATAGTGGAAAATTGGGAGACTAGAGGGAGTGTCCAAGGAATTCCGGTTAAGTTTCTATTTGAGAAGGCTTATCATTTTTGGGATACCTTAGATTTACAAGCTTTCGAAGAGGTGCTAGCACTTCTCGTGTACGGGACAGTACTTTTCCCTAATGCTAATCAACTCGTAGATGTAAGCGCCATCAAGGTTTTCCTGTCTCATAATCCAGTACCTATATTACTCGGGGATATTCTACACTCTTTGCATGCTCACACTCTAAAGAGAAGGGGAAACCTCCTGTGTTGCACTCCTCTATTGGCTAGGTGGTTTATTTTGCACCTACCCAAGTCTGTTTTGAAGAATGAGCAGGGTTTGAAATGGTCTCGCAGGCTGATGTCCGTTAAACAATCAAACATTCATTGGTGTTCATGGTTCTCAGAAGATGTTACCATCATCGATCGCTGTGGTGAATTCCCCAATGTCCCCCTCTTAGGCATTAGTGGAGGAATCACTTACAACCCTTGTTTGGCACTGCGTCAGTTTGGTTATGCGAGAAGAGATGGTCCTCATGATACGCTTATCCAAGGAATCGCCTTCAATTATGAGAACAACGTTCAAGGCTATCGTAGAAGGTTCATAAAGGATTGGGGCATGGTGCATAAAATCGATAGCAAGGCGCTAGGACACAAGAATTCCATTCCTCTTGAGCCTTATCTCCGATGGGTATGAGCTTGCGCCCAAAGCCTTAGGATGCCTTACCCAACTATCCTACCAATAATCGTGGAGCCAGCTACTGAAGGAGACACTACTTCACTTGGTCATCATCCCGACATGCCAACCGATCATGAAGAGTTACAGAAGTCCTAGGTTCAACTCAAAGAGGAGCCGGACACATTTGAAGCTCAGTTTTATGCTAGTGAGAAGAAGGTCCTGTAGCTCACTAGGCTACTTCATGAAGAAAGGAACATAAATGCCTACATCGCGCCAAAGAGGATGCGCTCCTAGGATACCTAGTTTCTTTATTCAAGTTTTGTTTTGTCTAATTGTAAGCCTAAAAGGCGTTCTTTGTAAAAATTTGAACTTATTAATGCAATTAATGTGTGTTTCTTTTAGTTAAACAAACCCGAGCCTTTAAGAATCCTTGAAATCATCGCATACCCATCCCATCCATAGCACATCATTACAGGTACCATTACAAGTTTCTCATCTTCTTCGCTATTTATTTCAGTAGAAATGTCTTCTGAACAAAGCATCAAGGACCTTCAAGCACAGAACACCCAGTTCCAAAAAATGTTCATAAGTCTTGAAAAAGGGAAAGAGGATCTGAAAGCCCTCATTCTGAAAGAGAAGAAGAAGAAGAAGAAGGTTGTTGATATTCTGAATATGTGCAGAAGGTTTGGAGAGCGGTTGAAGCGACAAACTGATCTGACTTCTTCATCCAAGGAAGGGGAGAACCAAGAAGGGGAGAAGGACCCTAGTCCTGCAGTCTCTGACAATGATACTGATTATAACGATGAGCAATATCCTCCTGCTGAGGATAGATACAGATAACTAAAAGACCGTCTGAGTGCCATGGAAGTTTAGAGGATACCTGGACTAGATTTCAAAGAACTAGGATTGGTGTCGGGAGTGGTCATCCCGCAGAAGTTCAAAGCTCCAATTTTTGCTAAGTATGATGGGGTGTCCTGCCCAAAGCTCCATCTCCGTTCCTACGTCAGGAAAATCCAGCCCCACACCGCTGATTGAAATCTGTGGGTTCATTTCTTTCAAGATAGTCTGTCAGGGACTCAACTTGAATGGTTCTATCAACTAGAGGGAACCAATGTCCGTAACTGGGAAGATCTGGCTGCTGCTTTTTACAAGAAGTATCAATATAACACTGACCTTGCCCTTACCCGTACTCAACTCCAGAGTATGTCCATGGGTGCAAGCGAAGGTTTCAAGGACTATGTGCAGAAATGGAGAGATCTGGCAGGGAGAGTCCAACCCCCTTTGCCTGATAGGGAGTTGGTAGACATGTTCCTTGGTACGTTGTCTGGTCCTTTCTTCAATCACTTGATTGGTATCTCCTCAGCTGGTTTCACCTAGCTGATATTGACTGGAGAAAGAGTAGAAGCTGGGATCCGGAGTGGAAAGATCCAGAAAAAATACGTCTTCGAGTACAGAGAAGAAGTCATTTGGTGGCAAGAGGGAAGCCAATGTTGTACACAGCCAGAAGGGGCGCAGCAAGGCAGACTACCACCAATCTGTGGGGGCAGTGCTGATCTCTAATTTGGCACACGCACAATGACCACAACGATGAAACAATCAGCCAAGGGTGGAAAGACCTCAAAGGCAGTTCACCCAAATCAACATGCCACTGTCATAAGCATTGCAACACATGTTGAAGATGAAGCTGATTACAGTGATAAACCCTTATCCGAACCCGAAGACTTCCTCTCCTAACTACAATCCGGAGGCAAGGTGTGCTTATCATTATGACAGCCCGGGGCATGATAATAACGATTGTTGGGCGCTGAAATACAAGATTCAGAATATGATTGATGCCAAGGAGATCGAATTTGACCCTCTTGAGGCTCCCAACGTGATCACTGCTCCCTTGCCAAAACATGGCTAGGATTGAAATCAGTTTTGTTCATTTAAATTCTAAAGTTGTATTTTCTTTGCTTATTCGAACAATTATTGTCATGACAAACTTTACTATTTCATCAATGCATTACACATGTCTGTCTTGAATTAATTTGTTTTCATTATGCTTAAATTGCTTTATATTTCCTTTTCGTGATATTCAACTCTCGACTAAAAAACCATAAGCCTTTAGAGGGAGGATGACGAAAACATTACCACAATCTCTATAGTGTGCTTTTGAACAGACCTTGTTGATGATGTACATGCATTGTTTCAAATCCTAAACAGTGGAGTTATAAGGAAGATAATCCCTAGTCAACCCCTTCGAGCCAAAGAAGTAGGAGTTTTTCTTTTCACACATATTAAAACCCTTAATCATAACCTGGGGCAGGGTAGTTTTCTCAGTTAATTCAGAGGCGCATTCAATCACAATCTGCCGCTTCGTACACAATGAGTGGCATCAAAGACGTCCTTCCGAAACAAAAGACGGTGATGGTTCCCTATAATCATCAAGACAGGTAGTCATTATCTCTCAAAATAAAAGCCCATTAAGTCAAAACCTATGAAGGAGACTTAAGAAAAAACACCGGGGTATCCCACTGACTATAATCACAAAAAGAAACAGTTCAGGAAAAAGACAGGGATAATAAAAAAGAAAGAAAGAGGTCCTACAAACCCTCAACAAAAAATAAATGACTGCCTATTCAAAATAAAATGTCAGTATCTGAACCATCACTGGAATATCAGAGCAAAGACTCAAACGGGATCTAAATGCACAATTAGCTGAGTTTAGGATTAAAGAACATCACGAAGAACGGGTGGGTACAAATAAAATTTGAGCCTTTATCCTTTGTTTCTTAAACCGTGAACCAGGCCACGTTTTAACCCTTAAAAGTCCTAGCTGAAGCATGGGTTAGTTCGAAAGCATACTGTTACAAATGGTATCCCGACTCCTGAAGGTCCATTACAAATCTTGAGTTGATATCACATCTTTGCAAAACTCTATTTTTTCTATAAAAAAATGCATTTTCAAAACTTCAAGACAGACATAAGCTTTGCATTCTTAAAATAACATTGTTTGCATATGACTATTTGTTCAGCAGCTGAGAAATTCACATGACAAATATCTAGTGAACAAAAACCTTCTCAATAAAAAGGATCACCTCAAGTGGAAAAACACTTCCAACCAAGGGGCACAACATGATCATTGTCCATCATCTGGGGCAGTCAAGTCAAGATTCAAGGAATCTCTCAAAGATGCCAAATATCCAGGGGAAAATCTCCATCTGAATCACTTAGGGGCATTGGGCATGAATTCCAGCAACGAATCCTGTACGATCAAACAAACATCTTCTGGTAGTGTGTCAATACAACACTACCGACAATGACAACTCCCTACACCCTGAGAGCGTGGACATAGTAAGAAAATACAGCGCATGAACAAAGACCTGCTAGGTTGACTGGCCTAGGCCAAAATAAGGGAATCCCGGTGAACCAAAAGGGTTCGGGAAAAAATTAGGGATAAAAACAAAAAAGATATGTACACCCGGCAAGTCGAAAACCTGAAAAGGCGGCTTGGGCAAGAAAGGGTATCCCGGTGGAATGAAAATCTGAAAAGACAGTCCAGGAAAAAGTTAGGGATTAATGCGTACGACTGTGTCCCGTTATCTTGTCACTTGCCTATCAGTAGAAGACTTATCATTCCGATCGGCAGTTACCAAGAACCTTATAAGTTGGGATAACGCTCAATCCATAAGGCCTCCGCAGGCACTTTCTCCAGCAGATACAGGGGCAGAAAAGTACTGATGCAAAGTCATTGTCGTATCCTCAGCATACGGCCCTGTGACACCTACACTCCCCACAGAGTAGAGGAAACTAAAACTTTGACATCAGCTTCCCCAAACAGAAGCTACTTTCCCCAGCCAAGCTCTTTCGGAGAGCCGACGTCTATATTCCCCAGCCCAATTTTGTAATCGCAAGCGGTTCATATAGTTTTCTCCCGAGCAGAGTTTATTTCTATGAATACAGAAGCTCATCCCCAATAGAGTTATTCTCCCGCAAAGTTATTCTCAAACAGAGTCTCTCCCCCGGAAGAGTAGTTGTAAACAAGGAGCAAATCTCCACCATAGTCATCTCTGGTTCGCCATCTCCAGCAGAACTAGAAGAACCACGTTTTCTACGATGGTCAGGAACTCAATTTCCATTACTCTCCAAAAGAAGTCAGGGATTTATTTTCCCAAACTCAGACGTGTCACAATAGCATTTCATGTTCATATATCATGACGCACGCATACACATTGCATACAGCATAGTCTTACTTATTTTGAGAACATCATCATACAATGCATTTCATGCATCATATATAATTAATCATGTACCTTTTCAGGAAAGATGGTTATCATCAGTAACTTCCAGCAAGTTCAAGATTAGCTCCTGAAACTAGACAGAGTAATTATCTGCATGATCAAATGCAGCTTTACGCGGGTTCGTCACGAAGTAATCTTACATGGGTTTCTCCTAAATGCAGCTTCACACGGGTTTATCCTGAAAAATCTTACACGGGTCCTTTCTCATACATTTCCTTCTGAAGTTTTACACGAACTTATCACAAAGTAACCTTACCCAGGTTCCTCCTGAATTTTTACACGAACTTATCACAAAGTAACCTTATTCAGGTTCCTTCTGAAGTTTTACACGAACTTATCACAAAGTAACCTTACCCAGGTTCCTCCTGAAGTTTTACATGAACTTATCCCAAAGTAACCTCACCCAGGTTCCTTCTGAAGTTTTACACGAACTTATCACAAAGTAACCTTACCCAGGCTCCTCCTGAAGTTTTACACAAACTTATATCAAAGTAACCTTACCCCGATTCATTTTGAAGTTTTACACGAACTTATCACAAAGTAACCTTACCCAGGTTCCTCTTGAAGTTTTACATAGACTTAGCCCAAAGTAACCCTACCCAGGTTCCTGCCGAAGTTTTACACGGACTTATCCTGAAGTAACCCTACCCAGGTTCCTCCTAAAGCCCTACACATACTCCTCACAAAGCAACCTTACCCAGGTTCCTTCTCAGTTCAGATGCAGTTTTACCCAAACTCCTCACAAAGCAACCTTACCCAGGTTCCTTCTCAGTTCAGATGCAGTTTTACCCAAACTCCTCACGAAACAACCTTACCCAGGTTCCTTCCCATAAGCCCTACTATCCAGGTTCCTTATCATAACCTTACCATCCAGGTTTCTTTTCTCTTATCTCCAGATGGCAGTCCACAACACTGTAAGACTTGGACCTGATCAAACAAGATCGGTTTCACCTTTCCCCAGTAGGTCGCGATGTAGCCTATACACTGACCAAGATATGCAGTTCACCTCCGAAGTTAATTCCCCAGTAGAGTAACAGACAACTGAAGCTCCTAAAATTATATTTCTCCCAATACAGATACCAACATTCCTCAATAGATTCCTCCTCAACGACAGGAGCAGGGATTCTCATCAAAGGAATATCTAAGGAAATCCACATTATCTAGATGGCATCTTTAAGCCCATCTCTGACGATTCTCCGTCACATCCAGGATGGCATATTTAAGCCCATCTCTGACAATCTTCTATCATCAACCTCCAAATGGCATCTGTGAGCCCATTCCCGATATCAAAAATCAAGCGCCACTTCATGTGAGTGCAAATTTCTGGGCATTCTAGTGTTCAATCATCTTCCACCTTCAGATCACGAAAGGCAAGCTAGCCAATCTACATCCTCAGGTTTAAGAATATTGAACAGGGGCAGCTGTTGTACCCCAAAATTTTCCCTCTCATTTTACTCAATACATGTCCATTGAGATCTTCAATTTGCTCAAGGTTGATCAAGAGTGGACCAGACAAACTCTCTCCTAAGGTAGTATACCTCAAATTAGGGTTTCATTCTTCATCAAGATGGGTGAATAACAAAGGTCCCAAATTCTTTCCAAGGTCCTAATATTTCCCCAAGATCATCCATTCCAAGTTTCATGCCTTGCACAAGAAGTTTGCTCAGTCAACTGCTCAGATGCTTGAGAATCGACAGTACTAGGTCAAAAGTCAATTGTGGCCCACATACAGTCAAACTTTAATATTTTTGGTCAATATTATAATTTTGAAGTGATATACATCATTTGATCAAGGGTTGATCATAATTCCTCAAGGAATGCTCCAAATTCATCAAAACCCAAAAGTTGCTAAATTAGGGTTTTGCAGGAAAAGTCAACCCAACTTTGACCAAGCATAAATTCTTCATACTTTATCATAAATTTTCCATACAAGGCTCATTTTGAAGAGGATGCAATTCCCTACAATTCATCTTCATCCCACAAGTTCAAAATATGCACTCACAGAAAGATATGAATTTTGACATTAAAGGTCCTTTTGAAAAGTCAACAAAATCACCTTTTGGGTCAAAGCTTCATACATGAAAATAGAAGATCCAATTGAGATGAAACCAAAAGGTTTGTTTAGAGGATATCCTAAGATTTCTAAAAAGTCCAATAACACCCTCCTAGGGTCAAAATTGAGAGAGAGTTGTGCATTGTCAAAGTTGGCAATTTTTGGAAAATTGTCAAAAGTCAACATTGATCAAATTTGCATTTTTTCCAAAGGGGACCATGTTTTCTTGTTTGAAACATGTTTATAATAGGACCCACGACCCCTGAGCTTTTCCACCTATTATTTTCTTATTTTTATCATTTATTTTGATTTTTTATTCATTTAAACCAAATTAAATCAAATTAAATGGTAAAATAATAAAAGCAAATCAAATCTTGGGATTTTTGTGCACATTATGAGTCCATATATAGCTAGAATGGCGTGTAATTCGTGCAAGGATTATTTAGATTGAAAAATTCATGATTGGAGCTATTTTGGAAAGAAATCATACAAGGCCAAAATCAAATTAAATCTTCATAATTCCTCAAGATACCATGAGATTTCTTCCATTATTTTTGACCTAAATTCCTCCTCTATAAATACAACACCCTCATACACTATGGGGCACGAAATTGGCTAGCCAAGAACACTCTCTAAAAACCTCAAATTCTGTCAAAACTAGTGCAAAGTGAAAACCGAAGATCCAGCCACTTTCAGTCCAAGCCATCAATTACAAATCATTTCTGAGGTATCTAAGGGTAATAATAGGTCGAAAGTCATGGCCATTGATGCTTGAAACAAGCATACTCATCTTCTTCGATTTGTTTTTCTTTCAAACATTCATATAATTAATTTCATGCATTGCTAATGTTTATTAACTGTCCAAATGAGTTCTTGTTGTTACGTAGAATAGGTTTGAATCACAAACAATAGTCTGGCTTGGTGGATGAGGCGCCTAACTGTGACCCAAGGGGCATGGGTTCATCACCCACCCCATGCATTTTTCACTTTTTTGACTATTTTCTTTTCTAACCCTTTTCATTTATTTATTTTTCACTTGATTTGTTTTCTATCATTAATTTAATTAACATATAAAATCACAAAAAAATCATTAAATATTAGTTTTAGGCTTTTAATTAAATAAAATAATTTTTGACATAAAAGTTGTTTTGATTTAATCAATATTGATTTTATTTCATAATTAACCTACAAATTAACCAGAGTTAGGTTTTTATTTTTAATTCACACTTTTATTATTTTCCTAACAATTTACTGCAGATTCAGTACATCACCATTCCATGCGTCCATCATACGCTCACAAATCCTACCCTTTGGATCATCCCTTGGTCCAGATCCAGCGTCCAACGACAGCAGCCCATGGTGCACTCTCTGAAGCTAATCCACATGGGATCACACACAAGGAACATGGACTAACCAATTTGGGCCTAACAATTTGGCAATGCACCCCCCAGTCTGCATTCTACCACACAGGCCCAATCTTTTCTATTTTATTTTATTTCAATTCTTTTTATTGTTTTAATTTATTTATTTTATTTATTTTCCAAAAATCATTTTTAATCAAAACATAAAAATAAGAAAATCACAAACAATATTAGGTTTAGTCTTTTTTTATAAAATATTTAATTGCTTTAATTAGTTTAATTAAGTTAACTTAAATCTTTTTTTCATAATTAAAATCAAATAGAAATTAGGTTTAATTCTTAATTTTAATTCCTTCTCAAAATAAAAACACAAAAATAGGTTAATTGTTTTTTTTCATTAATTTAATGATTTCTCATAATTAAAACTTAATTAGTGATTAGGATAATTTGCAATTTATTCTTTATCTCCTTAAATAAAAATGACAAAAATGATTTTTTTCTTTAATTAAATTCAATTTGGTTTTCAAGGGTCAAAACCCTAATTTCTCGCATTTACGTTTGTCGTACATACTTTTAATTATATTTTTGTAATTGCTTCGAGGTTGTAATAGTCTTTTAAACTAGGGTTTTATTTACTGTTTAATTTCCCCCCAAGTTTTGGTTATGTAATCCCCATTCCCCGAAGCCTTGTAATAATTAGATTTACTTTTCCGCTTTTAATTTCCACAATCTTTAACTGTCTAGATGTATGGCTAATAGGATTGTATGGCAAGAATTTCTGGAAAATTAAAACGGTAGATCACCTAATGTGCAAAGATTAAATAACTGAAACAAATCATATGCACATATTCACTCCTAGGATTTACCTCACTTCGGTTGCCTTCGGTAAACAGTCATTAAGCATAGGAGATTTTAGTGGTCGCCTTCCAGTCTAAAAGATCAAAATGTTGCCTCAGAAATATTACCTTGGAAATGTTGCCTCGGAAAGATCTTAAGACTCTAGGGTTACTACTAAAGTTTTATAACTATTACTTTAGTGATTGTACTTGTCCCTTTCGAATGTCCCTTACAACTCCAACAACGGTGCTACCTACTCCTTAATAGTGGGATAGCACTGTCTAAAGGAAACGAGAACAAACAATCTTTTTTCGAGTAGGTAGAATCTTAAGTACTTGTTCAATTAAAACTTTTCACACAAACACCTTTCAAAACAAATTTTCAAAACAACTTCGTCACATCCTTGAGGACTGATACAAGGGTTATCACGAAGTAAAACATTTTCAAGACAAACACACACAAGCAATTTGAAAAATGAGCAAGTAACTAAGCGCCCGTAGATAACTACGGATAGAAAGGGTGCTAACACATTCTCTTTCTATAATCTACCCCCCGTACTCAGAATATCTCGAAAAAAGGTTTTTTCTGTTCTTTTTCCTTTTCCAAGATTGGATGAAATAAAAGTCGGTGGCGACTCTTGCTTACCGCGAAATTTTGCGAACAAAAAGCGCAAAACACAAATCAGTAAAAACAGTCGGTTCTGCCACCGTATCACAAAGTGGTTATGCTTTAAACAAGCTTGCTTCTGACTTTGCGGATGGAGTGTGATCAGATGGAACAAGTTAGAGGCTCAAGAATTGAGTTTACACAAAAGCTTACTTTTCTAAAATGGAAGTGTTCACTTTGTGCCATTAATGGAAATGTGGATTGGATAAAGCTTAAACAACTTGGATTAAAGCTCAAACGTTTGTGTAATCCATTAATGATGGATATATACATAAGTTAGGAGGCCTGCAAAGCAAGATTATGTAGCCTAGGTTTGAAATTGGATTCTTGTTCATCACAAAATGCCTTGTAATTCAAGTGACAAAACACCAACTTCATCTCTTCGATTCTCCCTACTTAAGAATTATCTCAAGGAGTACTTTAAAATTTTGGAAAGCTTGCAATGTGCTCTACAAACCATATTTAAATTCCTTTTGAAGATTCACCTTGGAAATATATGAAAAAGTGCCATGAAGTTGAGTCAAAATCCTGACCAAATTAGGGAAAAATTTCACTAAGTGTTTAGTTTTATGATCCTATGTTCTTGAAATTATAACTTGAGATACAAGCACTTTTGGAAGAAGGTGTGTGAAGTAAAGTTTTAGATTCCATGGCGATATTAAACTTTCATGTTGGAAGTTTCTCTTGAATCATCTTGCACCATGATGAAAATTTGGCTCAAAGTTATGAAAAAACATGAAATTTCCAACACTTAGAAAAATTTCTAAGTTTAGAAATTTTAACTTTTCAAAATGAAATCTTGACTTTTTGATTTCTTGATGAATAAGTTTCATATTTTGACATGTTTTGATGAATTATGATTTTTGGCACTTGAATTTGACCAAAATGTCAAATTTTGACTTTTCAGTATACAATTGACTTTTGATCAATTGACTGCAAAATTCATCTCTCAACCCAATGGATTTGCAATGTTTTAAACCATGTCAATAGGTCAAAATGATGCAATTTGACTCTTGAGATCATGCCTTAAACCAATTGATCGTTTGCTGGGTAAAAAATCAGAAATTGCCAATTCCCAGTCAAAACCCTAATTTTGACCATTTTGCCCTTTTGGGGATTTGTTCAAATATCTTGAGGAATTGTGGTCCAAACTTGATAAAATAATACATATGAGTCTAAAATGTCGATGTGGATAAAAAATTATGAAGTTTGATTATAAATTGGCCATGGTTGACTTTTTCCCCCAATACAACTAATTTTTAGGTCAACTGTTCAATTGACTGAGCAAAAATGTGACCCAACGCTTGAAACTTCGCATGAGTAATCTTGGGGGTCCATAATGACCCATGAAAGTCATATGAGGCACTGAAAGTTCAAATGTCCTTGTGCAAACTCAAACCCTAATTTTGGTCATCAGTGCATAAGGAGGTGTCTTGAGCTGACCAAACCCTAATGTAGTCTTGAGTCAAGGAGATCTTGTGAGCAAATTCTTGACAAGTGAGAGGGAAAATTTTTGGGTACAACAGGGGTGATCATAGTATTGTTTGGATTTGTACCATTGTATGTGATAATTCTCTCTAGGATACCGTACCGACAAATGAGTTTTTGTTTGATGAATCGGGCCTCAACATTCTTGGTAACAGAAGCGAAAGAAGCTTACTCAACCCACTTCATGAAATAGTCAATGGCCACTAAGATGAAGTAGTGCCCATTAGAAGCTGTAGGTTTGATTTCTCCAATCATATCGATGCCCCACATCACAAATGGCCAGGGAGCAGTCAGGACATTTAAAGGAACTGGAGGCACATGCACTTTGTCAGCATAGATCTGACACTTGTGACAGGTTCGTGAATTCTGATAGCAATCTGCTTCCATGGTAGACCAGTAATACCCTGCCCGTAGGATCTTTTTAGCCATCGTATGCCCACTGGAATGGGTGCCAAAAGTGCCTTCATGCAGATCAGCCATGATCTTTTCTGCCTCAGCCTTGTCTACGCAACAAAGCAAAACAGAGTCATGGTTGCGCTTGTAGAGAATACCATTACTAATGAAGAACTTATCAGAGAATCTCCTCAAGAACTTCTTATCATTAACTGAATCTCCCTCCGGATACTCTTGAGCCTCGAGATACCTCTTAACTTCATAGAACCAAGGCTGGTCCACTACTTCTTCAGTATCGATCTCGTGACAGTAAGCTGGTTCATCCATCCGCTCAATGGTGATCTGGGGAGCCTCATTATCCCACTTGATTTTAAACATGGATGACATGGTGGCTAGCGCGTATGCTAGTTGATTTTCCTCTCGTAGAAAATGCTCAAAGGTAATTTCCTCAAAATATGGGATTAATGTCAACACATGTTCTTTATAGGGAATGAGGTTAGGGTGCTTAGTGTTCCATTCTCCTTTGATCTGACTGATGACCAAGGCTGAATCTCCAAATACACTTAAAGACTTGATTCCCAAATCTATGGCAACTTTGAGACCAAAAATACACGCTTCTTATTCTGCCATGTTATTGGTACAATTGAAACAAAGTCTTGCGGTGAAGGGAGTATGACATCCTTTCGGGGATATGATTACAACACCTATACCATTTCCGAGTGTGTTGGAGGCCCCATCAAAAACCAGGGTCCATCAGGATCCTTGTTCAGGTCCGTCATATGGTCTGAATTCTTCATAGTTGTTTACCATCATGATGTCCTCATCTGGGAACTCGAATTTCATGGACTGATAGTCATCCACGGCTTGATGAGCAAGGTGATCGGCCAACACACTGTCCTTTATTGCTTTTTAGGTAGTGTATTGAATGCCGTATTCTGTCAGGATCATCTTCCATCTTGCTCTTCTCCCAGAGAGGGAAGGCTTCTCGAATATGTATTTTATTGGATCTATCTTGGATATCAATAAGGTAGTATGGGTAAGCATATACTGTCTTAGCCGGCGAGCAGCCCATGCCAGAGCACAACAAGTTTTCTCGAGCAGTGAACATCTTGTTTCACAGTCGGTAAACTTTTTGCTCAGGTAGTAAATAGTGTGTTCTTTTCGGCCAGACTCGTCATGCTTCCCAGCACACACCCCATTGAATTTTCTAAAACAGTTAGATACATGATCAAAGGTCTTCCCTCGACTGGAGGTATCAAAACATGAGGCTTTTGTAGGTACTCTTTTATCTTGTCAAAGGCAGCTTGGAATTCATCATTCCATTTGACTACTTGATATTTCTTCAGTAATTTGAAGATTGGTTCACAAGTAGCGGTTAAGTTACAAATGAATCTGGCGATGTAGTTTAGCCGTCCTAAGAATCCTATGACTTCCTTCTCAGTGCGAGGAGTAGGCATTTTTTGTATTGCTTTTACTTTGGCAGGGTCCACTTCAATACCTTTACCGCTGACAATGAAGCCTAGGATTTTACCGGACCTCACCCCAAATGTGCATTTATTCGGGTTCAACCTTAGCTTGTATTTCTTTAGCCTTTCAAATACTTTTTGCAAATGGTCAAGATGTTCCTCTTCAGTTTGAGATCTGGCTATCATGTCATCTATATAGACCTCTATTTCGTGATGGATCATGTCGTGAAATAGAGCTACCATGGCGCATTGATAAGTTTCCCAAGTGTTCTTCAACCCGAAAGGCATAACCTTGTAACAGAATATGCCCCACTGTGTGACGAAGGTTGTTTTCTCCATGTCCTCATGTGCCATTTTGATCTGGTTGTAGCCTGAGAAACCATCCATGAAGGAAAATACTTTATGATGTGCGGTGTTGTCAACCAGAATATCGATATGGGGCAGCAGGAAGTCATCCTTGGGGCTTGTCCTATTCAAGTCTCTGGAGTCCACACACATACGTACCTTACCATCCTTTTTAGGCACTGGAACGACATTGGAGAACCATTATGGATAGGAGGTGATGGCTAAGAATCCGACATTGAATTTCTTCATGACTTCAGTCTTGATCTTATCTGACATGTCTGGCTGCATGCGACGAACTTTTTATTTTACCGGAGGGCAGTCTTCTTTTGTCGATAGATAATGGACCACAATATCAGCATCAAGTCTTGGCATATCTTCGTATGACCAAGAAAAGACCTCAACATAGTCATGTAGTAACTGAATTAAACGCTTCTTGACACTGGGTTCCACATTAGCTCCTACCTTGACTTCTTTCTTATCCTCTTCGGTACCTAAGTTAACTGTGTCCACTGGTTCTTCTTGGGGCTGTATGGTCCACTCTTCCTGTTGTAGTAACCTGGATAGTTCCCCTGGCACTTCACAATCTTCCTCACCTTTCTCTTTGGCTTGGTAGATTAGATTTTCAGAGTCACAATAGGCCATAGCAGAATCATTACCCATGTGATCCTGAGTGGATGTGGATCTGCATTTTAATATGTGAGTGTGTGTAAGAGCATAGCTACCATTGAAGAAATAAAATGTAGAAAAAGAAAGACAAAGAGCACAAAGTTTGCATGCAAAAACGTCCATGATTCATTGATGACATATGAAAATGAAGTAACAACCCTTACAAATGGATCGTTGTGCTTCGGGTAAGACACAAGATTTTAAAAGTTTGAATTGTTTAATTATTACAAGTTCGATAGAAATTTAAAGACAGTTACTGTTGGATAAAAGTAATTGGGACAAAATCTTTAGCTTCCTAGTTGGTGAGTCCTCCATTGATAGTTGGGAAAATCCATTCTTCCAGGTCATAGTTGTCATCACTATCCTTCACTGCGTTAACTCCATGGTTGTTGATCCTCAAAGGTGGTTCCCTGGCACGAGCGTGACGAACAACTTTCTGGGCTCCTGAAGTGAAACCCAAACCAAATTTGTCATATTTGTAAGGGATATCCGAGAGTTGGCCCCAAATAGTACACCCACCTTCTTCGACCACTGCCTTGGCATCTTTCAGTGAAGACATCTTTAACAGAGGTCTTGTAATCTTCGGGACTTCGGAAACAGTCTTGGTTGTTGCCGTTGTTTGTGGGACGTCCTCGAAATGCTGAAACGGAGTTTCGATGAATTCACCATCCATTTCTACGTATCTGAAGGAGTTCAAGTGACTGGCCATATATTCCTCCTCTCCATGAACAATGATGATTTTCCCTTTGGTTGGGTATTTCAGCATCTGATGTAATGTAGAAGTGACAGAACCAACGTCATGAATCCAAGGTCGTCCCAATAAACAGGAATAGGAAGGGCGAATATCCATCACATAGAAAGTTGAATCAAAGGTTTGTGTTCCAGCTTTTATGGGGATGTCCACCTCACCATGCACCATTCTCTTTGGATGGTCGAAGACCCTTACCACTATGTTTCTGGGTTTTAAGGTTAGACCTTCACAGTCGAGTCTATACAAAGCTTTCTTAGGAAGCACATTTAAAGATGAACCAGTATCAACCAGGACTTGGGCCAAAGTTGTGCCGTTGTATTCGATAGAGACATGCAATGCCTCGTTGTGTTTCCTCCCTCTAGGTGTAAGATCATGATCAGAAAAGACTAAACTGTTGTTATCTGTTAAACTGGCCACACAGTCTTGGAATTGATCGGCAGAGGTTTCCTGTGGCACATGGGCAGTTTTAAGAAAATTTACCAAGGCCTTCGCATGAGCCTTGGAACACAACAGTAAAGCTAGCATAGAAATCTTTGACGGAGTCTTCCCTAGCTGCTCGAATACATTGTAGTCGCTTCTCTTTATAATTTTTAGAATTTCTTCCATCTCCTTCTTGGAGGCTTCAGGGACAGATATTGATTGTGCCTTCATCCGGACAGGCTCAACCATAATGCCTTTGCCCTGAGTCTCGGTCGACTCGATGATAGGGGTGTCAGTAGGGGTATCTACAGGAACTGTAGTAGTAGTATCAACAGGAACAAAAGTAGGGATGATCACAGGACTGGTAACAACTTTCGGAGGAGCAATCTCGAGGGAGAATATCCTTCCACTTCGGGTTATTTTACTAGTTCCTGCAATGTTGCCAATGTCGGGGTCAGCCTTCTCAAAAGTTGAGTCTTTATCATCCAGCCAATCTTGTTTGACGTCGTGGTAGTAGACGTCTCCCCCATAATTCCAAGGGACAATTTTATCTGAGGAGTACAAGATTGGTCCTTGCATAGTAATTATTAGTGGAGCCACTTTAGGAACAAACGTAATCCTAACGGGTATTTTGGTGGAGACCCTGGAAGGATTTGCGGAAATGGTTATTATTGAAACATCTTTGTAAGTAATGGTTGGAACGAGAGTCTTTTCAAACAAAATCTCTTTGTCATCCATTAGGCGTTGCACACCTGCTTTCAATAAAAGACAACCAGTTGGTAGGGATAAACAGAGGTGGCAGCCTTCGTCACAGCCCGAAAATAAACCGACCTTCAACAGGTTCCTCTTGACAGTCAGAAGAGGAGTAACAAGTTCATCAACAGTAGTAACAAACATATCATCTTCAACAGCGTTAACATCACGACCATGCTTGGGCATAGGAATGGTGATAACATTTGGGATCTCAGGAGCATCAAATTCAATTTCTTTAGCTTCGAGAAGGTCTTGTACCTTATTTTTCAAAGCCCAGCAGTTGTTGGTATCATGGCGTAGAATTTCTTAATGGTAAGCACAACGAGCATTAGGGTGGTAATGAGGAGAGGAAATATTGGGATTCTTCGGGGCTTCCTTCAAAGTTACCATATTAGATCTCAACAAATGTGGCAGGACTTGAGACAACGTCATATTTATCCGGGTAAATTGTCTTACTGGTGTTTCTGTTCTAGGCTGGTTGCTCCTTTATTGAGTAGGTGCAGGCTTAGGGATCATGACGAACCCTACCGTTGGACAACATTCAATTCTCTCTTGATTCCTTTGAGGGTACACATCACCAACTTATTTCTTCCCAATAAATGGTTTTCTCACGGCATTGGAGGATGCGTCTTTTTGGATCTTTCCACTCTTAACCCCAGCTTCCACTCTTTCTCCGGTCAAGATTAATTCAGTGAAGCCGACTGAGGAGCTTCCAATTAGATGATTAAAGAAAGGACCAGACAAAGTACCCAGAAACATATCCACTAGCTCTCTGTCTAACAGGGAAGGCTGGAATCTTCCTGCTAAGTCCCTCCATTTCTGAGCGTAGTCTTTGAAACCTTCTCTTGAACCTATAGCCATACTCTAGAGTTGAGTACGGGTGAGAGCAAGGTCTGTGTTGTACTGATACTGTTTATAGAAAGCAGCGGTAAGGTCTTCCAAATTATGGATATTGGCCCTTTCCAGTTGATAGAACCAATCTAACTGAGTCCTGGATAGACTGCCTTGAAAGAAGTGGACCCACAAATCTCTGTCAACAGTGTGAGGCTGTATCTTCCTCACATAAGATCGAAGATGCATCTTGGGACACGAAACCCCGGCGTACTTAGCAAACACTAGTGCCTTGAACTTTGGTGGAATAACAATCCCAGACACCAAACCCAGCTCTTCAAAGTCCATCCCGGGCACTTTCTGAATCTCCATTGCACTTAGACGCTCTTCCAGATGTTTGTATTTGACGTCAGCCGGAGGATACTGCTCTTTAGAGTAATCCTCTTCTTCTTCCTCTTCAGATTCTGGATGGGCAGTCACTTCCTTGTCTTTCCCTTCTTGATTATCCTTTTCACCAGATGATGTTGCGAAGCCTAGGGTCCGTCTGGCTGGCCCTGGGAACCTTCTACCTAGATTCAAAACACCGGCTGCTTTCTTTTCTTTCTTCTTCTTTTCTTTGATCAAAGTCAAGAATATTTGTTGAAACTGAGCATTTTGCGCCTGGAGGTCTTTCACTGTCTGCTCAAGATCCATCTTACTGAAATAAACAGTAGAAAGATAAGGGGACCTGTTAGTGAGAAACCTGTTTATATTATGATGAATGAAGATGCATATGCAATGATTTCAAGGAATTTAGAGATTTAAATTTTCTTTACATAAAAAGGAATGCACATCATATTAATAAATCAAAGTTTGAGTACATCATGCCTCTTTGGGCTTACAATGAAATAAATGAACATACAAAATCTAAGACAAAAAATTTCAGCGCATCCTCTTTGGTGCGATGTAGGCGTTCAGACTCCTCTCCTCATGAAGCTGCCTGGTGAGTTCTAGAACCTTCTTCTCGCTGGCGTAGAATTGGGCCTCGAAAGTGTCTCGCTCCATTTTAAGTTGTATCTAATCCCTTTGCAAGTCTTCGATAGAGGTGGGCATGTTAGGATGAAGGATAGTGTATGGGACATCTCCTTCCCCAACAGACTCTATGATAACTGGGAGAATAGAGAGGTAAGGCATCATAAGACTTTGAGCACGAGTTCGTACCCATTTGAGATAAGGCTCAAGAGGGATGGAATTATTGTGCCCCATTGTCTTGTTATCAACTCTATGTACCATTCCCCAAGCTCGCATGAACCTTTTTTGGTAATCCTGAGCATTATTCTCGTAGTCGAAGACGATTCCTTGAATAAGTGCATCATGAGGACCATACCTTCTCGCATATCCAAACTGTCATAGTGCCAAACAAGGATTGTAAGTGATTCCTCCCCTAATTCCTAAGAGAGGGACATTAGGGAATTCTCTGCATCGGTCAATGATGGTAACATTCTACGAGGATCGGGGACACCAATGAATTCCTGAATGTGTGAGAGTCATCAGCCTTTGAGACCATCTCAATCCTTGTTCATTCTTCAAGACGGATCGGGTTAGGTGCGAAATAAATCACCTAGCCAAAAGTGGTGTGCAACACATAAGGGTTCCTCTCCTCTTTATAGTACGAGTATGCAAAGAATGTAGGATATCTCCAAGCAGAGTAGGTACCGGATTACGTGAAAGGAAAATCTTAACCGCATTCACGTCTATGAGCTGAACCGGATTAGGAAACAGTACCAAACTATAGATGAGCTTGTAGGTCTAGGGTATCCCAAAAATGTTGAGCTTTCTCGAACAAGAACTTATCCAAAAAACCTTTGACACCTCTCCTTGTTTCCCAATTTGCTACTACATCAAACCGTTGTAAGGACAGAGCTTTGGCAATATCTTTAGGTTTAGGGTCTCTTTCCATACCATTGAAAGGTACCTCATTAAGGATAGGCACCCCCAACAGCAAAGAAAACTCCTCCACAGTAGGCACTAACTGGTAATCTGGAAAAGTGAAGTAGTGATGTAGAGGGTCAAAGAACTGAAAGAGAACTTTTAACATTTCTTCATCAGGGTTTGAAGTGACCAAGCTGAGAAGCCTACCATGTCTTTCTGTGAATGGAGAGCTTTCAGGAACCCTTGATGCCAAATCCTTAAGCTGAGGAGGTACTTTTACCAGACTGACTTGGATAGTGAATATGCGGGCGAGAGCCATGTCCTACAAAACAAGGCAAAAATAAACCCTAAGAATCCTTGAAATGGTTAGTATGACATGCTATGTTTTGATGTCATGATTATGCTCAGATATAGAAGATATAGCAAGCACAAGAAAATCACACAGAGACCTTAGGTTTAAGGCTTGCATGGATTTTAAGGCGATACCCTTTTGAAGTTGGATTGGTTCAACCTGTCCTAAATATAGTAACCGAGTTCTAAGGGATCTCAATATCACCGGTATTTCCCTCAACTCTTGTTCCGATAGACAATTGACTTGCCACCAAACAAAAATCAAGGGTCAAACCTCAATGAGTGTAGTATCGAGTATCAACCGACTTTGGGTTTACACCAAATACGGCTATCTCACTACGTCCTAAAAGCCAAGTTGGTCAATTAAGGTGCTAAGGTCAGTTGACGCTTTATGATACCACGCAGCGGCCCTGTATTCTTCTTGATTACTCAAGGGCTACCGGTACACACTAAAATATCGCATCAACGTAGCTACCGTTTTAACCATGTCGGTATACCCCACACAGTTCCCTCACAGTTTATTGCTACTTACCTAAGAAAGGTGCCCCAAATCCGGGTGTAGGATGAAAGCAAACCCAAACAAGGAACCATAATGTAAGGAATGCAAGTCAAACAAGGAAAGCAATTAAATATGATCTAGCCCTAAGGTAACCCCACTTTTAAGTATCTCCCTAGCAGAGTCGCCAGTTCTGTAACACGGTGGGAGAACTAACTTGGTTGTTTTGCGTTTGATCGCAAATTTTGCAGTTAGCGAGAGTCGCCACCGACTTTTCTTTTATCCAAAAGGAAAGACCGAAAAGAACAGGAAAGACCTTTGAGATATTTTCCTGAGTTCGGGGGTAGATTATAAAAAGGGAAGGTATTACCACCCTTTTTATCCATGGTTTTCCATGGGCTCTTAGTTACTTGCTAGATCACTTGCTTTTGTTTGAAAATATGCTTTGTGTGGTTTTTGAAAGTATTTTGAAAAGGGGCCATCGTTTAGGAAAACTTTGTAATGATTCTCGTTCATAAGAATGTATACAAAGTATTGATCTTTTGAAAATGTTTTTCAAGTTTGAAAGAGTTTTTGAAAGTGTTGGTGTTTGTTTTGAAAATAGCAAGGATGTTTTGGTTTTAAAATTGAGCAAGCAACTAGGAACAATCTACCTACTCAAAAGTCTTTCATGTTTATTTCCTCTTTCCTTTGACATTGTCATCTTACCATTGATTTGGTAAGTAACCCTATCTTTGGATGTAAAAAGGACGGGCATGGGTCATCGTATAGCCATGATTAGCAACGTTGTAAGATATCTTAGCATTTTCTTTAGGGACTAAGATCATTTTGAAAGGCAACATGGATAGCATCATCGAGGGACTATGATCTTGTATTTCTTGCTTGTTTTTGCTAAGATACCTCACATGCATAATATGGCCATTTTTATAAGGCAACAAAGTGGATTTATCCTAAGGGTGTATGTGTACAAGTGTATTGGTTTACATGCTTGATTTGTCTTGATTATGGTTTTCTAAGCATTAATTTTAATTTTTCCATACAAACCCTAATTACTAGCATTTGTATATAAAGCATTAAATTGCAAAAAATAAAAATACTAAGCTATTACATCATTTAGGGGAGGGGGTATACAAATTTACAAATGGGGATTTTGCAAGAAATTAAAACCCTAATTATCTATTACAACCATATTGAATTTGAACAAATATACAAAATTGAATAAGTAAAAATGCAAGAATGTAAATGTAAAAAGAAATGTGATTTTTGTTTGATTTTCATGAAAAGGGTTTTTGACCTAGTTAACTAAAATAAAATAATTAACTAAAAATAAGAAAATTAATATTAAGTTAGTAAAATAAATTAATTTAAAGAAAACAAGTTTTTTAAAATTTTTGTGAATTTAATTAAATTAGTAAGTAAAGTTAATTATATAAAAATCCTAAGTTATAAATTGCTTTTAATTTACAATAAAATAATATAATAATAATTAATACTAATTATCTAAATATATAAAAAGTAAATTAATTTATTAAAGGAAATGTTTTTGTTCTTTTAGTTTTTATGAAGAAAATAAACTAAATAAATGTAAATAATAAAATATAAATATTTTTTGGATTTTTTATTAATAAAAATAATAATAATAATAAAAATAATAATAATCAAAATAATAAATAAAATAAAATAAAAATAAAATATAAAGAAAAGTCAGGAGTTTGAAAATTAGAAGAGAAGTTTGAAAATAAATCTTTTGAGAAATTAGGCCCAAAGCCATTTTTTGTATAAACCATAATAAATAATAAAAAAAAAGTATGTGGGATGCATGATATGAGCAAACAGGGGATATTAGTGAGTAAAAAAGTCAGACCCATGATTCAGCTGGCCCAAGCGCTACTTGAAAGGAAAAAATGAGAAAAATATGGAAAAAATGCAAAAGGCAGCGTGTTGGGTGTTGAACCCACACCCTCTTGGTTACCAGCATGCTGCCTTACCACTGGGGTGGCTATACATTTGTTAACTTAACTGAAATGATAAATATATAATACAAAATGAGTCATGAATACACTTCATCTTTAACCTCCAGCCAAAGGACCTGTAACTTCATCATTTCTCAACCATTCATAAAACTTCCAACATCAAACTTGTTAGATTTTCTCACGATTCTGAATATGTAAATAACTTAAGCTAATTCTAAAAAATGAGCATGAATTTCTAATGGTACCAAATCCTGACTTAAATATTTTCAGAAGTTCAGATTCAAAATTCTAACTACTCAAGCAACAATAATGAAATCTAAGGACATGGTTAGCTTCAGGACAATGATATTTACATTTCTTATTCACAAACAAAACATTAATGATGCTTGTATGAAGAGTTTCAAGTTAGGAAAACTTACCTCAAAACTGGAAATCGTGAAATGCAAATGAGCTTGATTCAAGGTGCTGCAATGATCTGGTTAGCTTCCTCAAGTTCCCAGGAAGCTAATGCAATGGTTAGCTTGAGCAATGGATGACTGGAATGGCTTGGAGAAGTTAATGTGCAGACTCTGTTTTTTGGTTATGGAGGTTATGGTAAATGGTGTTACAATTCTAGAATGAGGATGGGGATGAGTAGTTTTTGATGTAAGGAAGCTTTAGGAACCAAAAGGCCAAGAAATGCACGAGGGAAATATGAGTTTAGTGTTCAAAGTCAGAAACTGTGCAACAATTGAGTTTTTGGGCAATTTCTGATTTGAGAGAGTTTTGGTGTGTTTCAGGGTGCTTCAGCCCGTGTTCTAGCTCACAAATAGTGCATTTATTTATAAGAAACAAGTTTGGAAGCTTGTTGTTGATCAAAATTCAAAATCACAAGTTTAAGCATAACATGTGATTTTTGAGAAATCCAGGTTTCAAAGTCTTGTATACTTGCTCAGATAGAGTGGTTATGCTTTAAACACACTTGCTTTTCCAAAATGGAAGTGTCACTTTGTGCCATTAATGGAAATGTGAATTGGATAAAGCTTAAACCACTTGGATTAAAGCTCAAAAGTTTGTGTAATACATTAATGATGGATAGATACATAAGTTAGAAGGCCTACAAAGCAAGATTATGCAGCCTAACATTGAAATTGCATTTTTGTTCATCATGAAAATGACCTATAATTTTAGTTTGAAACCCTAACTTCCTCTCTTTGATTCTCCTTGCTCAATAATGATATCAAGGATTTCTAGGACATTTTAGAAAGCTTGTAATGTGTTCTACAACCCCTCTTTGAATCACTTTTGAAAATTAACCTTGGAACTATATGAAAAAATGCTATGAAGTTAGGTCAAAATCCTGCCTAAACTAGGGCAAAATTTTCACTAAGTGTTTAGTTTCATGACCATGACTTCATGGATTAATAACTTGAGATCCAAGCATTTCTAGGAGAAGTTGTGTAAAGAAAAGTTTTAGATCTCATGGATATCTACAACTTTCATGTTGAAAGTTTCTTTTGAATCATCTTGCATTATGGTGAAAAATTGGTTCAAAGTTGTGAAAAAACATGAAGTTTTCAACACTTAGGAAAATTTCTAAGTTTGGTAACTTTGACTTTTCAAAATGAAATCTTGACTTTTTGATTTCTTGATGAATAAGTTTCATATTTTGACATATTTTGATGAATTGTGATCTTTGACACTTGATTTTGACTAAAAAGTCAAAGTTTGACTTTTCAGTGTACAATTGACTTTTGATCAGTTAACTGAAAATCAACTATCAATCAAATGTCCTTGAGCAATGTTTTGAGTCATGTAATTAGGTCAAAATGATGAAATCTAACTCTTGAGGTCATGCCTCAAACCAATTAACCATTTGTTAGGTCAAAAATCAGAAATTGCCATTTCTCAGTCAAAACCCTAATTTTGACCATTTTTCCCTTTTGATGATTTGATCAAATTTCTTGAGGAATTGTTGTCCAAACTTGATCAAATGATACATATGAGTTCACAATGTTGATATGGATAAAAAATTATGAAGTTTGACTGTAAATTGACAACAATTGACTTTTTCTCCAATACAACTGATTTTTAGGTCAACTGGTTAATTGACTGAGCAAAAAATGTGATCCAAGACTTGAAACTTGACATGAGTACTCCTGAGGGTCCATAATGATCCATGAAAGTCATATGAGGCATTAAAAGTTCAAATATCCTTGTGCAATCTCAAACCCTAATTTCAGACATTAATGCTTAAGGAGATGTCTTGAGCTGATCAACCCTTGTGCAATCTTGAACCAAAGGAGAACTTGTGAGAAAATATTTGATAAATGAGAGGGAAAATTTTGGGGTACAACAATCATCATATCATAACTCATCAACAAAATTTATGCAATGTCACATAAGATGTTAATGTAACACAATTGACTTAATGCATATGGTAACAATATTTTATGAACACCTAGTTCATTACCCTCCAAAGATCCCCACCATAGGATCGGTTCCATCTTGGAACCGGAGCACGTCATAAAAGAACAAAATTCGTATAATGGAATTGAGGCTCATCATAAGCGGACCACAATCCAAAAATGTTATGAATGCATGATGCACAACAACATCATATAAAATTTGACCATTGTTAGTCAACTGTATCATCATTCAAGTAATCGTCTTCAGGTGGCATGTAAACACATTAACCATGAACATCATCATAAATCACATCAAGTACATCACAAGAGCATCATATAAACTTCATAGCAACATCATATTTATCATTAAAATAAATAAAACATAATAACATAACAGACATGTAATATATCATTCTCATAAAAACATTTGTATTGGAATCATGCATCAAATAGCTTATGTAATTTTATCGTAATATAGTTTAGCATGTCAACTTCCTAATGCTTCAAACAACGTGTCAAACGGATTCCTAAAACTCAAGTTACAGTAGTTTGAAGTCACTATCAGGTCTGTTCGCCACCTCTTTTCCACTGCCTTTGCTCGCGCTCTGCTCGCCACCTCCTCACCTGAAGACTACTTGCGACGTGTCTCATTCCATACATTTTCAAAGAGCTCACCTTTTAGCTCACCGACTAGCTCACCCGACGACACTGGGGCGATTGGCTCGCCCAACAAAGCTTGTGAAACAGTAACTTCTCAGTTAAGATTTCTGCACTGTTCCAGCTCCATTCCAATTCTGATTTCACATCATCTCAGTCCAAAATATAGCACAATCATCATATATCACATATCATCATCAAAATACATTGTCCTATCATATCGAACACGAATCATAGCATACAGACATCATCAAATTAACATTTACATCATATATGTTCAACATCAATAATGTCATCATATTTCATCAATTCCATCACATGTTTCATCAAATTAATCACATAATAAACCCTACATTACTCTAACCATCTATCAATCATAACGAACTACGATTAAACCCCTTACCTTAATTTCCTTAGAGAATTGGTTCTTTCTCTTTGAGTTCTACCGAATCCTCCTCTGAGCCCTAGCTTTTATCCGTGTTGTCTCAATTCCACTATCGTACCAAAAATGATCTCAATTCTCCTCTTTTTTCTTTTTACCCCTTGGACCCATTTCTATGTTATTCACCTTATATCCTCATTTATTTTCACATATTACCACCATTCTCTTATTCTCCCTTATTCACCTTAATTTACTATTTATCTATTAATATAACTCTAAATAATATAAGAGATTAATTACTATGCATTGTCAATGTAAAATTCTATACAGACTATGCATCAAAACCATTAAAAGATATTATTTCCTAAACAATTAAAATAAAAATTAAATATTACTAAAATTCTATTGCTCTGGATTAACTGGCATTGTAAAACTTCTTTACACTATCTGTGCATACTGTAATATGATGGGAGAATTGACTTATTTTGTGTTTTATCGCAAATGTGCGGATAGCTAGAGTCGTGGCCGACTTTTCTTTTATCTAATAAGGAAAGGGTGAAAAGCACAGGAATAACCTTCGAGATTTATTGATTTCATGGGGTAGGTTATGAAAAGGGAAGGTGTTAGCACCCTTTTCATCTGTAGTTATCTATGGGCTAATCGCTAGCTCACTTTTGAAAATTCTTTGTGTATGTGTTTGAAAATATTTTGAAAATGCCTAAGTACGACAACTTTGTAATGATTCTTGTATAAGTTAAGAATGCATACAAAGTGTTTGGTTTTGAAAGTATTTCAGAGAAAAGTGTTTCGTGTAAAAATCTTTTGTTCTTGTGAGCAAGCGATTACGAGCTGTCTACCTACTCAAAAGTTTTTCGTGTTATTTTCCTCCTCCTTAGATAGTGATATCCTACCATTAGTTAGTAGGAAGCCCTATCGTTGGATGTAAATGGACATGCACGGGTCATCGTACAGTCATAAAGGTAACTTGTAGGGGCGCTTTAGAAATTAATTTTAAGGGACTAAGATCATTTACGAAGGCAGTATCGTAAGGGTCATCGAAGGACTACGATCTTTTTAACCAAGGGTCTTTGCTAAAACGTCTCCACGTTCGAGGGACATGATTGTTTTTATTCGAAGGCAACAAGTGCGATTACCCTAGATCTAAGTGTGTGAAAAGTGATTCAATTAAATTATTTAATCTTGTATTTAGGGTTATCTAACGATTGGTTTTAAATCTTGCCATACATACCTAGTTACTATACAGTAATAAGGAAAACAGTAAATTGCAGAAAATAAAGATCCTACGCTAATATAAAGCTTCCGGGAAGGGGGTACAAAACCATAAAATCAGGGGAAAAAGAGATTAAACCCTAATTAACTATTACACACTGTAGCATATACATAATCGGGAAAAACTGATGTGAAAGAAATAAAGTGTGCGAAGATTGTAAAATAAAGAGAAAAAGAAAATTGAAAATTGTTTTGTGATCCTTTGATGATTAATATAAAAAAACCTAATTGGTTTTAATTTAGAAAAAGAATTAATTGATTAAAGAGAATTGATTAATTAAGCAAACCCTAAAATCTAGGTTGATTTTAATTAATTGAGAAAACCTAAAAAAATTAAATCAGGGTTTATTGATTAAAACCATAAAATTAAGCTAAAACCAAAAATTAAATTAGAAACCTAAAATAAAAATAACATTAGGGTTTGTGTTAAAAAAAGTTTGGAATTTTTTTTTGGAAAAAGAATAACAAAAAGAAGGAAGAAAAGAGTGAGAAACATAAAATTGGAAAAATAAATAACCAAATGAGTAGGGGTGGGTGTTGAAACCATGCCCTCAAGCAGTTTTACGCACCAAGCATACCACCAGGCCAACGCACTGGTTGTGTCAAGGTAACAGGTCCAATGCGTCATATGATAAACCTGCAAAGATAATGGAAATATATATAAAAAATTGGCAAAACCGGGGATCGAACCCGTGACCTGGGGGAGGAGTGGTTTAGTGCGTGCGTTTCTACCACGGGGGTGGATATACATCTATTTATATAAATCAAACAATTAATATATAATATAAACGCGTAGGAGTCAAACTACCACCTCCGCTGGTCAACTCCTTCTTCTCCGGCTAGGCTATATGCGAAACCTGCGAAATCAAGGCAAAGTAAGAATAAAAAACATGCTTGTCCACTAATTGAGGCCTCATTAATCTAATGGTGACATTTGTTTTGATTGAAACGGCCTGTAACTAGGGTTTCAAGAGTTCAGGAGCTTGGTGCCCTAACAATGGCACTTGGTCATTCTGGCGTTAGATCTCACATATTAATCGTCCAATCTGTTTTAATGATATGTATAAACACATTCAAACACACCAAGTTAATTAATAATTCATATATCATAAGTTTTAGATTTGAAAAATTATACCAAACCAGTGAGGATGGAACGCGGCCTTCCTGCGTGCTTTTGGCTTCAAAGAGGGTAGGGATGATCTCCTGGAACCTTTAGGGAGATGATTGGATCGTTGTAATTTCTTGACAACAGCTGGAGATGAGAGTTTGAATTTGCGCTAATTATTTGAAAATTTTGAGAATTTTCTAGGTTTTTTTAGGCAGCTTGCACGTGTATTTTTGGTCTGAATGCAATGTGTATTTATAGGACAATGATTTAGGTCAAGAAAATAGGATCATATCTTTTTCATTCATGGTGAAAAGATTTGATTGAAGATTTGTATGAAAAGATTCTATATTTGTTCAATATTGTTTCAATCAACCTTTCACGTTTTCTTAGTCTTCAAGACACATCCCTGGGCCTCCAATCTGATCATAATAAATGTCTATGCGCCTAAATTCAATGGTTTCATATTTTATTTGATTTAATTTACTTTTAAATGAATAAAATCGAAATAAATGAAATAAATATAATATAAATTATGTAAATGAACTTAGGGGTCTTTAAACATGTCATGAACACATTTGGATCTGAAAACTTAGGCCCAATAGCTCAAAATTACAAATTTGCTCAATTTAAAATTCATGCATTTGCCCAAAACTTCCCAAATTACAATGGTCATAATTGTCTCAATTTTCATCTTTTGAAAGTGATCTTAGACTTTTTTGAAATCTCAAGATGTCCTCTAAAACCTCTATGATGATCATTTTTGCTTTTGAAGACTTTATCTTGATGTAAGTTGCCTTGACAAAAAGTGTCTTTTTGTTGACTTTTGAAATGACCTGTAATGTATTGGCTTATATCTCTCAAATGATGCATTTTTGAACTTGAGCTTAGAGAGGAAAAGTTGTAGATAATTTAATTTCCTTCAAAATTAGATTTGTTTAGGGAAAATATGATGAAGCATGTGAAAATTATGCTTGATCAAAGTTCAGTTGACTTCTTCTAAGGAAACCCTAATTTGACAACTTTTGACTTTTGATGATTTAAGGGCTTTTCTTGAGGAATCATGATCAAACCTTAATCAAATGATGAATGTGACTTAAAAATGTTAATGTCCAATAATATTAAAGTTTGACTATATGTTCACCACAATTGACTTTTTACCTAATACAATTGATTTTCATTCATCTGAGCCATTAATTGAGAAAATTTATGATGCAAGGCTTGAAAATTGACATGAGCATTATTAAAGACCTATGTAGAACCATGAAAACCACTTGAGACCTTGAGAACCCAATCTTCCTTGTGAAACACAAAACCCTAGTTGTAGACCAATTGCTTAGAAAGAGAATTTGTCTGATCAATTCTTGAGCCAACTTGAGCATTTAAGGACCTTATAAGAATGTCTTGAAGAAAAATGGGAGAGAAAATTTTGGGGTACAACACATACCAATTAAAATCATAATATAAACTAAATTATTTAATCAAAAATAATTATAATTAGCACTTTAATCCATACTATTCCACTACATACCACATATACATCATATAATTCACCATAAATCACATATAATCAATAAATAATTAAATATAAATCTCGGGTGTTACAACTCTCCCCCACTTAAAGAATTTTTGTCCCCAAAAATTACCTGAGGAAAATAGAGTCGAATACGACTCTCTCATCTGATCCTCACACTCTCAAGTCAAACTTCCACCAACTGGTTTGCCCCATAGTATCTTCACCAAGGCAATCTATTTACCCCGCAACTGCTTCACTTGCTGACCTTATATCTGCACGGGTGATGCTACAACTGTCAAGTTATCTCTCACTTGTACATCATCTATTTGGATCACATACGAATGATTTGAAATGTACCTCCTCATCTGAGATACATAAAACACATCATGAAGATTCACAAGAGACAGCGGTAAAGTAATCTGATAGGCCACCTCAACTATCATTTCTAAAATATGATTTGGACCAACAAAACATGGGGTATGCTTTCGCGACTTTAGAGCTCTATCGACACCAATTACCAGAGTAACTCTAAAAAACATGTGATCCCCCCACTTAGAACTCAAGGGAATTTCTCCTCTTATCATGATAAATCTTCTAACAACTTTGCGAAGCTTTCATCCTTTCTTGTATTATATTTATCTTCTCCATCATCTCCTGCACAATATTAGGTCCAAGCACAAAACACTCGCCTGGCTCATACCAACAATGGAATCCTACACTTCCTACCGTACAACGCTTCATACGGTGCCATTCCAATACTAGCATGGAAACTGTTATTATAAGTAAAATCAATCAACAGTAAGTGGATATCCCAAGCTCATTCTTGTTCTAACACACAAGCCCTCAACAAATCCTCCAAAGATTGGATATTCCTCTCCGTCTGACCGTTCGTCCGCGGATGATATGCAGAACTCAACCTCAACTTAGTACCAAAAACATTCTGCAAACTTTCCCAGTACTTTAACGTAAAATTCAGATCTCTATTCGACACAATACTTGAAGGTATACCGTGCAATTTCACAATCTCTTTGATATACATCTCATCCAAATTCTGCATAGGATGATTGATCTTCATCGTTAATAAATGAGCCGAATTAGTCAACCTATCCACTATCACCCAAATCAAATCATTTCCCTTAGTACTCTTTGACAAACCTGACACAAAATCTATGGAAATTATATACCATTTCCATTCTGAAATATTAACCAGATGCATTAGACCCAAAGGCTTCTGATGCTCAATCTCGACTTCTGACAAGTCAAACAAGCGTAAACAAATTTGGCAACTTCCTTTTTTAAACTGGGCCACCAAAACAATTTCTTCAACTCCTAATACATCTTTGTAGCATTGGGATGAATGCTCAGACCACTTCTATGTCCTTCCTCAAGAATACTCTTATAAAGTTTTGGCACATCTAGCACACACACTCTATTCTGGAACCTCATCACACACTTTTCATCAACTCGAAATTCACCTCTATTACCTTAGTTAATCAATAATAACCTGTCAACCAAACTAGGATCATGTTTCTTACTATCTCTAATCCCTTCAATAATACCACTAGTCAGTTTCAACATCCCTAACTTCAGACTGTTAGGAGTTTTTTCACACACTAAGTTCGTATCTCTAAATTGTTCAATCATTTCCAGCTCACGCACCAAAAGCATCGACATATGCAAGTATTTCCTACTCAAGGCATCTTACACAACATTTACTTTACCAGGATGGTAACTCAAACCAAAATCATAATCATTCAACAACTTAAGTCATTTTCTCTGCCTCATATTCAATTCCTTCTGATCAAACAAATACTTCAGACTTTTGTGATCACTAAACACCTCGAATTTGGATTCGAACAGATAATGTCTCCAAATTTTCAACACATTCACCACAACTGCCAACTCTAAGTCATGCATAGGATAATTTGTTTCATGAACTTTCAGTTGTCTAGAAGCATAAGCAACAACTTTCCCATTCTGAATCAGCACACCACGAGACCCATCTTCGATACATCACAATACACCACAAAAGACTCACTTGGATTAGGCAAAATCAACACTGAAGAAGTCATCAACTTTTTCTTTAGTTCCATAAAACTCTCTTCACATGCCACGTCCAACACATAATCTTGACCCTTTCGAGTCAACTTTGTCAGAGGTAATGTCAACTTAGAAAAGCCTTCGATAAACCTGCGATAATAACCTGCCAAACCAAGAAAAATTTGAATTTGAGTCGAATACCTCGGATTTTCCCACTGCAACATAGTATCAACTTTAGAAGGATCAACATCAATCCCACCAATAAAAATTACATGACCAAGGAAACTCACTTCCTTCACCCATAACTCACACTTTGAAAATTTTGCATACAACTTCTTCTCTTTCAACACTTGAAACACAATCCGCAAATGTTCAACATGCTCTTCTTCTGATTTAGAATAAATCAAAATATCATCAATGAAGATCACCACAAACTTTTCCAAATACGAATGGAAAGTTCGATTCATATACTCCACGAAAACACCTGATGCATTAGATACACCAAACGACATTATAGTGTACTCATGATGACCATACCTCATTCTGAAAGTCATATTTGGAATATCATCTAGTTTAACCTGCATCTAATGATAACCTGATCTAAAATTAATCTTTCTAAAAACACGAGCACCTACCAATTTGTCCATCAAATCGTCTATCCTCATAAGTGGATACTTATTCTTGATAGTCACCTTATTCAACTTCCTGTAGTCCACACATAACCTCATACTACCATCCTTCTTCTTAACCTTCAGCATAGGAGCACCCCACGGAGAAACACTCGGTCAAAAAAAAAACTTCTTATCAAGTAATTCTTCCAATTGTTTCTTCAACTGACCCAACTCTGAAGTTGATATCCTATAAGGAGCCATCAACACAATACTTGTACCTAGTACTAACTCTATAGAAAACTCTACCTCACGCTCTGGAGGCAAATCATTGACGTCACCGGGAAAGACCCCTATAAATTCAAAGACCATAGTTAATTCAACACTTACAACTTTATGATCAACTTGTAATGACGCAAACATTGCAAACATCAAGGCTTCATTCTTTAAAAGTTCTTCTACTTTCTTAGCAGACATAAACATCAACTCCCCACTATCCCCAAACTTAGGGAACCTCACAGTCTTATTATAAAAGTTGATATGAACATAGTTGAGCTCCAACCAGCTCATTCCAAGGATAACGTCAATTTGTTGCAAGGGTAGATACACCAAATCCATTAAAAAACTCTTACCAAAGATAGTTAAAGGACAAGTCGAAAAAACAAAAGTAGTAGTAATAGAACCCTTCGCATAAGTATCTATCACCATACTATCATCCATAAAAGACAATTTCAATCCCAACATCATATCATATTCAAGCGAAATAAACGCATGAGTAACACCAATATCAATAGTAGAAATCAACTCAACATTGTTAATAAGACAATTACCTCGAATCAAGTTATCCTTCTTGAAAAAAATCTAAAACACTAAGAGCAAACACTCTTCCATTAGTATGAGGAGTAGTAGCAGTCTTCTTTGGCTTCTGAGACTTGGTACTGATGTTAACCTATTCACCATAGTTGAAACAAGTCGAACTGTCATTCTTGCAATCAGAAGCATGATGTCCTGTCTTACCACATTTGTAACATCTCAGCAACTTATTTTCACAACTATCAGCACAGTGGCCTTGCTCGTGATACTTAAAACACTTTACCTAAGCGGGAGCTCCTCCCCAACTTGACTTCTTTTCATCATAAATTTTATGCTTCCCTTTGTCAGCAGGAGCATTATACGGCTCACCATGATCTTGGTTCTCCCCTTGCTTCTCATTATAGCTCTTATAAACAGAAGACTTGGCTTTGGTATCCTGATTATAGATCCTGCACTTATTCAATAGCACTAGAAACTGATGAATATCCTGATATTAAATTCCCTAATTAATCTCAGGACGCAATCCATTCTCAAATTTGATGCACTTAGACGCCTCAACCGTCACATTATTATAATAGGGACAAAACTTCACCAACTCTTCAAAATTGGTAGCATACTCAGCAACAGTCGAATTCCCTTGTTTCAGCTCAACGAATTTAACCTCCTTGCCACACATATCTTCAGTAAAGTACTTTTCCAAGAAAGAAGCTCTGAAAAACAGCCCAATAGATATATGTACCCAAAATCACCATTCTTTGTCATGCGTTATCCCACCAGTCTTCATCCCATGCTTCCAACATGTGAGTACCAAACTGTGCCTTCCGCTCCTTCGAGCAAGCCATCACTCTGAAGATCTTCTCAATATTTCTGAGCCATACTTGTGTACCATCAGGATCATGTGTGAGCTTAAAGATCGGCATGTTGTTTAACTTAAACCTTTCCAAAATATATAACTCATCATTACCTCAAACATTCGATGGATTATGTTGATTTTGGGCCATTTCCTGAGCCAGTGACTCCAAAGCCTTCGCAATTGTATCATCATTTCTCCCTCCGGCCATTTCCCTCTGCATACTGGCAAACATCATTAGAGGATCTAAACACCGATTATATTTACATACAAATCAATCACCAGGATATAGACATCACATAAAACCTGGCCGGACAGACCGACCTGATCTAATACCACTAATTTAACGCCCTTATAACCCCACATATATTATTCATATAATTTAAGAATTAAATCAAATAAGATTCACCAGTCAAGGGTGTCACACTTCATAGAAAACATCAATTTAACATTTCTGCTATGTAACATAAGTTACATCAATTTAACAGATGCATCTGTTTCTAATTCATCACAACATTTAGAAACATCGCAACATAATTCATCGTCATAATATAAAAATTAACTTCTCAAAACTCATACTTTTGTCTCCTCAATTATTAAATCAATTTAAACATCACAACATCCATAAACTAAGTCAACATCAAATGAATATAACACTCGCATAATATAGTGTCCTAATCTGATGTTACATATCAGAGCAAGACACCTACAATTAATGGAAATAATGAATACACTCTGAAGCTATCCTCAAAGCTTCTACAAACTACTCCTGATCACCTGCGCGTTACCCACGTAGAGGCAACATTCAAAATGAAAGGGTGGGTAATCATGATCCATTATAAAAGATATAAGGAAAAGATTAGTAGTTATAACAACATCTTCACATGAAAACACATGCTATTCGTAAATGTTTCACACTCACATATACATCATAATATCACTTATACTTCTTTCATCATCAAAAACAACATATACTCACATAGTTCATAATTATCATCATATCACAACTAATCAACAAAATTTATGCAATGTCACATAAGATATTAATGTAACACAATTGACTCAATACATGTTGTAACAATATTTTATGAACAATTGGTTCATTAACCTCCAAAGATCCCCACCATAGGATTGGTTTCCTCTTTGAACCGGAGCACATCATAAACACACACAATCAACACAATAGGATTGAGACTCGTCATAATCAGACCATTGTTCAAAATTTTTATGAATGTATGATGCACAACCACATCATATAAAATTCGACCACAGCTAGTCAAGTGCATCATCATTCACATAATCATCTTCACATAGCATGTATACACATTAACCATGCACATCACTAAAACATCATCATAAATCACATCAATTACATCACAACAACATCATATATACTTGATAGCAACATCACATTTATCATTAAAATAAATAAAACATCATAACATAGAAGACATGTAATAGATCATTCTCATAAACACATGGGTATTCGAATCATGCAACAAATAGCTTACATAATTTTATCATAATATAATTCAGCACGTCAACTTCCCAATACTTCGAAGGGTGTGTCAAATGAATTCTTGAAACTCAAGTTACGGTAGTTTAAAGTCACTTCCAGGTCTACTCTCCAACTCCTCGCTCGACACCTCTACTCGCACTCTACTCGACACATTATCGCTAGGCGCCTCTGCTCGCATTCAGCTCACCACCTCCTCTCCTGATGACATTCTGGTGACGCGTATCACTCCATACATTTTCAAGGATCTCAACTATTAGCTCGATGGCTGGATCGCCTGATGACGTTGGGGAAACTGGCTTGCCACTACATCAACTTCTTAGTTGTGATTTCTGCATTATTCCAGCCCCATTCCAATTCTGATTTCACATCACCTTAGTCCAAGATACAATACAATCATCATATATCACATATCACTATCAAAATACATCATCTTATCATATCAAACACAAATCATAGCATACAGACATTATCAAATCAACATTTACATCATATATCATCAATATCAACAATATCATCATATTGCATCAAATTAATCACACAACAAACCATACATTACCCTATCAATCATAAGAACTATGATTAAACCCCTTATCTTAATTTCCTAAGCGAATTGGTTCCTTCTCATCGAGTTCTACTGAATCCTCCTCTGAGCCCTAGATTTTCTTCGCGTTGTCTCAAATCCATTATAGTACCAAAAATGATCTCAATTCTTCCATTTTCTCATTTTACCCCTTGGACCCCTTTCTATGTTATTCCCCTTATACCCCCCCTTACTTTCACATATCACCACCATACCCTTATTCTCCCTTATTCACCTTAATATACTATTTATTCTATTAATATAAATCTAAAGTATTTAATAAAAAATAATCCTAATTAACACTTTAATCCACACTATCCCACTACATACCACATATGCATCATATAATTCACCATAAATCACATATAGTTAAATAAATAATAAAATCTAAATCTGGGGTGTTTCACAATGAATTGGTTATAAACTATTATTCTTTACTTTTTATTGGAAACAATATTACAAGTGTTACATAATAACAAATAATATCTCTGACCCTAATTAGGATTTGCAGTGTGCAATTATGGGAGACCAATATGTTATTTATAAGAAAATTAACACACTAAACTAATGGGCTTTTACATACAGACCCATTACAATCTAACTTAAACAATTATGCATAACAAAAAGGCTTAATTCAAAATTCTAACAATCCTAGCATTTTGACTATTGCATACGTGAACATACTTCGACTACAGCATTGCAGGTCTTCGGCCCCATCATGTGAACCAACTTTGACCTCATGCTTAGATCCTGTCGAATTTTTGAACCAAAAAAGCACCTTTCGAATATATTAGAGTTCAATCCAATATGTCACAGATTTACATGAAGCGTCTTATAGAAGATCAACCAAAAAATCATACGAAAAGAATCACATTTTCTTCAAAGCTACATATGAATTAGACAATGATAAGGTAACATCTCTTACATATAAGAGAATGTTTAAATTAAGTTTCGAACTTAGTAAAGAAATTGAGAAATTAGAAATAAATATCATTGACTTCAAAGATCATATTAAATTTCTTGAAAATATAATGAAATTATTGGAAATGAATTAGCTTATATGAGAAATTAATCATTAAAATCCAACAAATGTGAAACCTATATTTTGTTAAAAATGATGTAACTTGCATGAAATCCTAGGTAAGTTTACAATGGACAAAGAAAATTTATATTTAATATCATCTAATCATTAGCTGATATGAGTAATCAATCATTAGAATCCAAAAAATGTGAAACATATATTTCATTAAAAAATGAAGTCAGTAACTTGCATGAAAACCCTAGGTAAATTCACAAAGGTCAAAGAAAATTTTGACGTAATCTTATCTAATAAGAGAACCTCTTAAAATTAAAATGGATTAGGGTATTCACTGAATAAATCATTTATCAATATATGCCATGATAAGAAGAAATCCAATTGTCCCATTTTTAAATGTAATCATTGTCATAACTGTGGTCATCTAGAACCTTTCTGATTTTCTAAAATACATTATGTAAGATCATCTAAAGGGAATAACTCAAGACATTTTAAACTCACTAATTTTAAAGGACCATAAATGATTGGGGTTCCAAAAAAAAATGTTTTGTAAGTATGCTTTGCAACTTCAAGGACTTAAGATTTACGCTAAAGTTGTGTAAATCATAAATCTGAAGGCTCCATTGAAGAAATATGTTTTTGATGATCTTGACGATCAAGAAGGTTTTTGGAAAGTATTTTTTTAGTGAAAAATTCTTTAACAAAAATTTCTCTTGATAAGGAAGAATGTTGTGGAGCATCTCTTTTATCAAGCGATTCAGAGAGATGACTTTATATCTATATTATTTTCTCACTTCAATGGGGGGAATTTAGAAATTCAAGGTTTAAGGTAATACACTTGATAGGGAATACAATAAAAAAACTCCAGTTAATTTTCTAACAAGTTCTTACTTACTTTCCTAGTCCATTTAATTTATTTTTGTTTATCCATTATCCTTGATAAAATATAATATATTTAAGCAAAGGCGTGAAAATCAAGTAAAAAGTGGGAACAGAAAGAAGAGCAAAGTCCAAACGGAAAAAGGAAGCTGGAGAATTAGCATATAATCAATTAAATCTAATAGATAATTAATTAGGTGTGTTTGAAATTGAAATTTTGTGTCACCTAATTGATTAACCCTAATGGATTAATCATTCAGATAACCCAAGAGTTGTCAGCACCATCAGTCAATAAATCTAAATTGATTGAAATCAATGTGCTCATCAGTTAACAACCCATTTAATCAATTAAGGTCAGTCAATAAATAGGTAATTTGTCCTCCGTTTTTCTCATCTCATACCAATTTTTTCTCTTCATCTTAATTACTCTCTAGCCCTCTTTTTTTATTGCATTGTTGTGCATTTTGTGAGTTCTATTTGATTGTTATTCTCATAATCACTAATAAGATTTAGGGCTTAGAGAAACCCCTTTGTTCCAACCTACTTCTACAATGACCATCAATGATTGAGTGGTGGTGAAGAAACCTCCAAAAGCAAGAGAAGTTGTCAAAAGTCAACAACTTTAGCAGCAAGAAAATAATGAATGAGGTCTTTCTAATCGGAAGGACTTTGATTATGAGATCCATCAGATTGGTCCTACTGAGGCCCACCCACATGCCATCATCAATGAGCATAAATATTGGAATGCCTTTGTTATCTAGGCTATTTAATGATGATGACGATGATGATGATGATGAGGACACTAAGTTATCTTTAATTGCTTGTTTTTGTTTGTTACTTGTTTTATTTTTTTGATTCTAGTGCCTTTCCTTGTCTAATTGTTTCCATTTTTTATGAATAAATGCTATGTTTTATTATTAAATCCACCCTCTATGATTTTGATTGCATGTGATCTATGTGCTTGAATATATTTATCGCCATTTATCTCTATGTTTATCTTTTCGGCCTTTTTAATAATGCAAAAAGGGAAGAAGTATACTATCATGGGAAGTATGGCATGCTCTCTATATTAGTGAGTATGAGTTTAACCACTCCAATATTTTACCCATGTTTTTTTATTTTATGACCTCCCTGTGAGATAAGTTTTCATCATTAAAAAGGAGGAGAGTTTGGATTTACGTTCTTGGAGATACAATTGTCTTCGATCATTAGATTACCATGATGGTTTTGATTATGACAATACAATATGTAAGAAACATTATATGAAGTCCTCATCTGTCAGAAAGAAACAATAATCAAGATTTTCTATTAAGATCTAAATGTTATTTTTGAAATCAAGATATCAACCCAAATTCCAAATTTTAGATGAGCTACAAAAGCATAAGTCTCCTCGTAGTCTATTAATTCCACTTGACTATATCATGTTTCCACTAGCCTTACTTTATTTTTAGTAATTACTCCATTTTCACCCCTCTTGTCCTAAATACCCATCTAGTTTCTATGAGGGTTTTATAAGCAGGACGTGAAACAAAGTCCCAAATGTCATTACGTTTAAATTAGATAAGTTTTTATTGCATAACAAGCAACCATCCCTATCAAGTAAGGCATTTGATATCAATTTAGGTTCAATTTGAGAAATGAAAGTAGAGTACTTACATAAATTATTAACCTGTGATATAGTAGTTACACCTATTTTGACATCTCCCAGAATTTAATCTAACGGGTGATCTTTTGTGATTGTCCAATCTTTAGGCATCCGGTTCGAGGTATCTTGTTTTACATCCTCATGTAAGCTTTCCTTTTTATCTTCATTATTGTCCTCATCCTTTGTTGAAGGAGTAGGACTCTCTTTGGAACTTTCATCATTGATCAACTTCTCCATTATCACACTTAAAACATCAAAACAAGTACTTTTCCTCGTCTTTTGTGTTGAGGACTCATCAATTCTACATGAATAGTTTCTTCTACAGAAGAAGTTCTATAATTACAAACTCTATAAGCCTTACTTGTAGATGAGTACCCTAAGAATATGCCTTTATCATACTTAGCATCAAATTTATCGAGATTGTCCTTTCCATAATTTAAAATGAAATATTTGCAACCGGAAACACGAAAATAAGAAATGTTTGGTTTTCTACCTTTAAGTAACCCATAGGGTGTCTTCTCTAGGATAGTTCGAATGATTACCCTATCTAAGACATGGCATGCGATATTAATCGCATTCGCCTAAAATTACTTAGGTAGGCTCATTTCACTTATCATGGTCTAGGATAATTCTTCTAAAACATGATTTGTACGCTCTACAATTCCATTTTTGTGGAGTTCTTGGACATGAAAAGTTATAAGGAATCCCATTTTAGGTACAAAATTTTTAAAATTGATGGTTAACAATTTCACCACCATGATCACTATGGAGACTGATAATTTTCAATCCAACAACATTTTTGACAAGCTTAGAAAAATTAGTTAAAGCTTCAAAAGTTTCATCCTTATGGGCTAAAAATAACGTCCAAGTGATATCTAGAGAAGTCATCAACAATTATAAAACGTGATAATTGCCTGCTAAACTTCTTGTCTGCAAAGGGCCAAACAAGTGTAGGTGAAGAAGCTTAAGAGGTTTTGATATCAAAACAACCTTTTTCTTTTTTAAATGACACTCTTGTTTGCTTTCCCATTTGGAAAGCATCACATAATTTGTCTTTTAAATTTTCATTTTAGAAAGACCAAATCACTATATTCTTGGATGTTATTTTCTTCAACAAGTCAAATTGCACCTGACTTAAGCGCCTATTCCATAACCAATAATCTTTCCCCTTGGCTGCTAAACACTTAATACCATGCATCAACATGTCATCTAGATGAATTATATAGACATTATCAATCCTAGAACCCTTAAACACAAAGTTCTTACTTTCCTTATACTCAATTAGACAACTAAGAGTATTAAAGACAACAATGTACCCTTTGTTGCATAGTTGGATAATTCTAAGTAGGTTCTGTTTAAGCCCTTTAACTAAAAGCACATTTTCAATGGTGGTTATGGAAGGGTTTTCCATAATAACTTCTCCTAGTATTCAACCTCTTGTGTTGTCCTCGTACGTGACGTGACCACTTTCTTTCTCATCAAACATAGTAGCATATCTCGTCATGTTTCTTGAACATCCTCTATCTAGAAACAATGATCTTTTCACAGATTTAAGATTTTCTTGTGACAATTAAATAAGCAATTTAAGTCCCCAACTAGTGGGTCCTTTTGGTTTAGTTGAGGTACACTAAGGAACCTATGCCATTTTTCCATTTGGAACATGGAAGATCCTAATGTGGCATTGAAGCCTAATATGTCCCTTATCACCACAATAATGACAAACCGCTTTAGATGAAATGCTTTGTCTATTTCTCCTACTGACAAGAGGGTTTTCATAAAAACCATCCCTCTATCACTTAAAGAACAAAAACAATAATAATATAGTGAAGTAGCATGAGTTAATTGTCCTTTGAGATTTTCAATTTCAGTTTTTAAAATTGGACATTCAACACATTCTATTTTTTCCACCTTTCTAACCAAAGTGTTAGAAAGATTGCAACACTCATCAACTAGAGATGTATGCACGTCTTTAAGACAATCTAAATAAATATTAAGATTATTTATATCGTGTTCAAGTGCCATAATAATTTTATGTTTGAAGAGAAATCTTCTTAAAAGCATTTATACAATCCACACACGTGTCATTAAAATCTTACGACAATTTGCTTTTAGAATATTCATTACAAGAGTCATAATTATATACATTTGATGTTTCACCTTTCTTATGTGCCATCAAACATAGGTTGGCACACTCATCATATGTACTTGAGCAAGAATCTAAGGAGGAGCTCTCATCCTCTTATTTCCACGTGATATAGGCTCTACGACCTTTGGAATTCTTTTCCTTTCGTCTTGTAGACGTCCTTATCTTTCTTCTTATGATGTTTGGTGAGAATTGGACATGTAGTTCTATATTGTCTCGATTTACCACACTCGTAACTCGTAATGCCATAATCATTTTTCATGTGTTCATTTTTGAGCGGGTGAGTATTTCTGAAATGTATCAAGCCTTTTTCAGAATGTTTGAGCTTGTTTCTCTTTAGGCATGTATTGTAGTGTTTCACGAATAAACCCATCTCCTATTTTTTAGGAGCTTCTTCATTAGAATTATTACTTTCTTCCTTTGATTTACTAGCTTAACGATGAAGCCTTTAAAGAAAGATCTCGTTTCTCTTCTTTCCCTTTCTCTTTCATATTTGACTTTACTTTTCTATTGACGATCCGCTTCATTTAATTTTCATGCTCGGATAAATTTCAAAATAGCTTTGTGATATCCAAGTTGTTTTTTATAGTGGTAACCTTTGGTTACCACTTCCCCCACATAGATTTCAATATATTGTTAGCACAATATTTATTGGAATATGTTTTACCTAAGTTGCTTAATTTGTTGATTAAGTGGAGGAATCTAGTTTGCACGGAACTCACGGGTTCTTTGGGTTCCACACAAAACATTTTTAACTCATTTGTAAACATATTTATTTTAGAATCCTTGACGTCATTTGTTCCTTTAAAGCAGAGATAAGTATCCTTCTCGCTTTCAAATCATATGAGGCCTTTTTGGTTACATCATCATTCCAATCCTTTAGGTGATTAACAACTCAATCATCTTTTGTCGGAATAAAAGGGCCCTCGATGTTATCACACCACAAAATTTTGAAAACTGATAAAAAGTGTGCGTTCATGATTGATTTCCAATAAGTATAATTTTCACCTTTAAAAATCGACGCTCTATTATACGCTCCCTTTGGATCTCCATCGTTCTCCATATTCTCAAAACTCTTGGAGTCGAATAGACTTAATCAAAACACCAACTCTTAATGCCAAATGTTGGGTAAGAATATGGTGTGAGAAAATAGTCTAGAGGGGGGACGAACATACTTTTACAAAATAAACTTCAACTTATTTTTCGAAAATGAAATATCAGAGGTTTTTAGAGTATGCACGTGGAAATGTTTTAGAATGAAATAAAGTGAATTATACTTGAATTAAAATCAAACTATGTAAACACTTAATCAATGTACAAATATCACAAATTTAATTAATGATGATACACAATATATTCAATCGATACCATTCGCATAATTTACGAGAAGTGACTATACAATGATTCAATTTGAAAATTCTAAACTCAATACGTTTCTTAGATTTTAGTCAACCCTAAAGCTCGATTAGGTCCAAATTCCAACAAAACATAATCTTAAGCAATAAACCTATATCAATGTAATAAACGATAAAATACTTTAAGAATTGAAAACCTAAGCATGAAATATACTACTAAATTTAAATGAAAAAGTAAGAGAGAGAGAGAGAGAGAGAGAGAGAGAGAGAAGACATCGAGATTTATAGAGCTTTGAATATGTCGTCCTCACGTGAGTCTACATGCACTCTTCAATGTCTTCCCATTGAAACCTGCATAATTCCTTTTATTTTAACAAATATTCCAAGAGTTCATACAATCACTAATCCACAGTAATACTGAAGAAAATATATCTTATATCCAAATCTTGACTTGTATACAGCTTCATGCCGAACTCTTCAGTGCAATATTTACTTGATTAATGCTTCAAGAATCTTCCAATATCACCAATTTTTCTCCAAGCCTTTGTCTGTAGCAATCAACATTTTAATCCTACTAATTTATTGAGCAATAAATTATCTTTATATCTGAGAAGAACTAAGACTTATCCATATCCTTCCACATAGCCACTACTAAGGAAATCTAGAGAGAAGAACTTCCTTATTTTCACACTAGAATTCGTCAGCACCAATGACAACTCCTCAAACTTGAAAGAACCATACAATCTTTACCCAATCTTCAAAAATGGTTAGTTTCAAGATGGTGTCTCTCATAATCAATCACATATCTCACACAATCAAGATCTGAAAATAAAAACTGAGGTTGAAGATGAAAGAAGATCGAATGCAAGGGTTTTGAACTTTTTCAAAATAAGAGAGAGTTGATTTAACATAAAATCACAAATTATTATAAATTACACACATGAAAAAGTGTTGATAATAGGTTTTATATGTGCTTGAGATTAAGCACAAAAATTAGTGGTAAAAGTTTGTTAGATTTGAATCAAGAACAATATATGGATTGAGTCAAATGAGTGAGTCAATGGAATAAAAAGAAATCAGATTTTGAACGATTTTCTCTTAGTTTGAATCAAGTAGAAAGAATAATTCGAATCAAAGACCCCATGATTTGAATCATGTAAAAAATGTGATTCTAATCAACTGCAAAAATACCTTAAGAAAAATTCTGAAAAATTATGTGATTTGAATCATGTACAAAATATGGTTCAAATCAAATTAATCAGAGGTGACCAGTAAATTGCTTGATTTGAATCATGTAAGTTTCTTGCGAAAAACATCAATTGGGTAGTTCCCCTGATGCTAGCCAGGAGGAACAAAAAATGTTTTTGTAAATTTGAGAGAATCAGTGTTTTGGGAGGGATTAATGCCCACCATTGTTGGTGGTCCAAGGTTTTTCAGGTGCATCCCCTTTTTATGTTATCCATCGATCATATCATCCCCCCCTTTTCTGTTGCTTAAGGCTCAATTTATAGTGCAACTCCTCCCTCTCCACTAGAACCTGGATAATCATGATTTAATAAGCAATATAACCATTCATGGCCATAACAAACATAACCGACACATTCATTCAAATATTTGTAACAGTTTCGTAACATTAACCACTTTTCAACTAACTCGGCTATTTAATTGTTCATAGCAAGCTCGTTTTGGATGGTTCGTCAAAATCTCAGAAAGTTGAGTCCGGGATGAGCACAGAACTCGCTGTCCTATCTCATAAAATCTTGGGACGTACATAAGCCCCTAAAGCATGAGGCATGCAAGGGTGAAGTGTTTTTGAGTTTATCATGGATCATGTAAACTTATTACAATATTATGTTAATTGAGTAAACTTTACGTAAATCTGTGGTCTCGATGATGGATCAAAATATGAGATATTCACCTGGAACATATTAGGAATATCTATGACTTTAATGGAGTCAGTAAAATAGTTATAATTTTAATGAAGAAGCCAAAGAATCCTGGTGGGTTTGCAATGTATAGTAATTGTATATTCTGCAGTAGTCGAGTTTGATCTCTTTAGTTGTTTCATCTTCTTTGATAAAGTGATACTTGATTTCTGTGGGATTTTGGATCAAACTCTAGTATGGTCGAAGTACATGCTGTAGTCGAAGAAGGGTCTAGCATGTATTTGTCGAAAATGCTTGTTAAATTAGGTTTTAGTGTTTAAACCCTAATTTGTTAAGTTAGCTTGTTTATTAAGTTAGCTTGTATAATGGGCCTTGTGGAAAAAGCCCATTAGTTAGTATGTTAGGTTTTATTATAAATAGCATACTAGTCTCTCATCATTGCAACACAGCAAATCCTAATTTAGGGTGAGAGGGTTATTTGTTATTCTTGTAAACTTGTAATCTTGTTTTCTAAGAGAAAGTAAAGAATAGCAGTTATAACCAATTCTTATGTTCTTCTTCTTCCTTGTTCGTTATTCCTCCCTTATTCTATACTTTGTTATTGGCATTGAATTCACAACAAATTGGTGCGGTGAGCATGGAGAAGATGCCTTCAACAAAGTATGAGATTGAAAAGTTCACCGGAGTGAATGATTTCGGTCTATGGCGCTTAAAGATGAAAGCCCTACTGGTTCAACAGGGTTGTTTGGAAGCGTTGAAGGGAGCGACGGCGATGGACGCTGCGTTAACAGAAAGAGAGAAGACGGCCATGATCGAGAAAGCACACAGCGCAATTTTGTTGAGCCTTGGTGATAAGGTTCTTCGACAGGTATCAAAGGAGACGACGGCATCAGGGTTATGGGTGAAACTTGAAAGTTTGTATATGACCAAATCTCTGGTAAATCGACTCTACCTGAAGCAAGCTTTGTATTCATTCAAGATGATTGAAGACAAAGTGTTGGCTGAGCAGTTGGATATGTTCAACAAACTGATTCTTGATCTTGAAAATATTGATGTAAAGATTGATGATGAAGATCAAGCGCTGTTATTATTGTGCGCTTTGCCTAGATCACATGCTCACTTCAAAGAAACCCTCTTGTATGGAAGAGAGTCCCTGACCTTTGAAGAAGTTCAATCAGCTTTGTACTCCAAGGACTTGAACAAACGTAAGGAGCATAAACCTTCGACGGTTGGTGAAGGTTTGGCTGTTAAAGGAAAATTCGACAAGAGGAAAGGTAAAAATCAGTCGAAGTCTTATAGTGGTGACGCATCTGGTATTAGATGCTATCACTGTAAGAAAGTAGGTCACACAAGAAAGGTGTGCCCTGAACGCCTGAAAGATCATGGAGGTAAGGATAATGGCAATGCAGCTATTGTCCAAGATGATTTCGAATCATCTGATGTTCTTGTGGTTTCAAGCAACAACTCGTCGAAGGAGTGGATTATGGATTCTGGATGCACTTGGCACATGACTCCAAACAAAGACTTGTTCGAGGAATTATGTGATCAAGATGGTGGATCTGTATTGCTGGGAAACAACAAAGCTTGCAAGATTGCAGGCGTTGGATCTGTGAGATTCAAGCTCCATGATGAGTCAATAAGATTGTTGACTGAAGTCAGGTATGTACCTGATTTGAAGAGAAATTTGATTTCTCTTGGTGAATTCGACAAGAAAGGATATGTGTTTCAAGGAGAGAAAAGTATCCTGAGAGTCATGAAAGGGTCGAAGGAAGTCTTGAGAGGCGTGAAGAAACAAGGCTTGTATACCCTTGAGGCTGAAGTTGTAAGTGGTTCGACAAATGTTGCATCCACGAAACCTTTGTCGAAGACAGAAATTTGGCACATGAGATTGGGCCATGTCAGTGAAAGGGGTCTGGTTGAATTAGGGAAACAAAATCTGCTTGGTGAAGATAAAGTCGAAAAGCTGAAGTTTTGTGAACCCTGTGTACTTGGAAAGTCCTGTAGAATGAAGTTCAACAAAGGCAAACAAAGAACACATGGATCCCTTGATTACATCCATGCTGATCTTTGGGGGCCTGCAAGGTGTCCATCACATTCAGGAGCAAAGTATTTTCTATCCATAGTAGATGACTATTCCAGAAAGTTATGGGTATTCATCCAGAAGACTAAGGATGAAACTTTTGAGAATTTCAAAAGTTGGAAGACTCTTGTCGAAAATCAAACTGGCAGAAAGGTAAAGAGGTTGAGAACCGACAATGGCCTTGAGTTTTGCAATGAGGCGTTCGACAGTTTTTGTGTTGCCTCTGGTATTGCAAGGAACAGAACTACCGCAGGTACTCCACAACAAAATGGTTTGGCTGAAAGGTTTAATCGAACTATTTTGGAGAGAGTTAGATGCATGTTGACCAGTGCGGGATTAAAGAAGGTGTTTTGGGCTGAGGCTGTTTCGACAGCAGCATATCTGATAAACAGATGTCCTTCGACAGCGTTAGATATGAAGACACCTGAAGAAGTTTGGTCGGGACATCCACCAGATCTCGACAAACTAAGAGTATTTGGCTGTGTAGCCTATGCTCACATTAGGCAAGACAAGGTCGAACCTAGAGCTCTGAAATGCATGTTTATGGGATACCCTGAAGGAGTGAAAGCTTATAGGCTATGGTGCCTAGAGCCAGGTCACAGGAGGTGTATCACCAGTCGAGATGTAGTTTTTAATGAAACTGAAATGGCTTTCAAGAAGACTGATGATGTTGACGAAGAGCTGGAACAGGTAGAGATTGTTAGAACAATGTTTGAATCTAGTACCCTATATTTAAGTTTTGATGATAACAAAGTGAAAAGATATAGTATTTGTATGTTTCATGTTTGAACTATATGCTACCTAAAATTACTATGCTCTGACTTGCAGATACGCTGATTAAAATAAGCAAGATCACTTCTTCAGCATCAGAATTTGATTTCATACACCAGAATCAGAAGTTGCTGAATCAGAACGTGAAGATCAGATGATCAACTCACTTACATGCTGAAGCTTGATGAACAGAACTGCGCGTAAACACTCTGATACAAAAACAATAGTTCATCAGCAGCGAAGCAGAATCAGAATGAGCCAAGCCAGAACGTGCATTGAAGAAGCAACGGTACTGTGCATTGAACGCTAATTAATTCCAACGGCATCATTCTAGACAAGATCTGCTCAAAAAGGAAAGCTTGTTATTAGCATTGAATCAAGAATATTTGCATTCAACGTTCATCTTCTCAAGTGCTATATAAACAAAGCTTCGAAGATTATAATGGCTAATGCTCTCCAACTCTCTACACGCACAAAGCTGAACAATAATCTTCATCTACCAGTTTTGCTAAACCACAAACTCTGATACTCCATTAGTGTTTAGCAATCTAAGTTTCTAAGCTTAATTTGTGTATACATCACAGTTGTGATAAAGTTTTGTAGAAAACATTCACACACATTTGTTTTATACCTTTGTAAGAAAGTGTTGCCTTTACAAACCGGATTGTGGTTTGAATAAAGAAGGCTTTAGCAGTTGTTAAAGCAGTCTGTAATATTCAGTTGAATATAGTGAATTAAGACCTCGTTGGAGAGAGGCGAAATCACCTTGACGGGTGGACTGGAGTAGTTTGAGATCAAACGAACCAGGATAAAAATATCTTGTCAATTGCTTTAAGATTTCAGTTTTACAATTCAACCCCCCCTTCTTGTGTTTTTCACCCCTTCAATTGGCATCAGAGCGCCTGGTTCTGAGCTAAAACACTTAACCGTGTCAGTACAAGATCCAGCGTCAGAAAAACACAATGGCAGGAAACAACTCTCATTTCAGCAATGACAACAATGAGGACAGAGACAGATTCAGCGGCAAACCTCCAGTCTTTGATGGAGAAAACTTTGATTACTGGAAAGACAGAATTGAAAGCTTCTTTCTAGCACATGATGCTGATCTGTGGGATATGGTGACAGATGGATACACGCACCCTGTGAATGCAACTGGTCAGAAGATTGATAGAAAATCAATGACTGATCAACAAAAGCGTGATTTCAAGAATCACCATAAGGCCAGAACCATCCTCCTCAGTGCCATCTCCTATACTGAGTATGAAAAGATATCCAACAGAGACACAGCTAAGAACATCTTTGATTCTCTCAGAATGACGCATGAGGGCAACGTTCAAGTCAAAGAAACAAAAGCTCTGGCGCTCATTCAGAAGTATGAGGCGTTCAAAATGGAAGAATCTGAATCCATTGAAGCTATGTTCTCTAGATTCCAGATTCTGGTAGCTGGCCTCAAAGTTCTGGACAAAGGATACTCTACTGCTGACCATGTCAAGAAGATAATCAGAAGTTTACCCAAGCAGTGGAGGCCTATGGTTACTGCTCTGAAGCTAGCGAAAGATCTCAACAAAATCACTCTGGAGGAACTTATAAGCTCCCTCAGAAGTCATGAGATAGAGCTAGAAGCTGACGAGCCTCAGAAGCAAGGTAAGCCTTTAGCTTTAAAATCTAACAGAAAATCTGAATCTAAAGTTTTGCAGGCAGTTGAAGAAACATCTGATGGATCCTCATCAGAAGAAGACGAACTTTCCCTTATCTCCAGAAGAGTAAATCAACTGTGGAAGCAAAGACAAAGGAAGTTCAGGAATCCCAGAAGATCTGATCAGAACGAGTCTTCTTCCAGATACAGAAGGACAGATTCTTCCTCTGGATACAGAAGATCTGAAGGCTCCTCCAGTAGCAAGAAGCCAAACACAAAAGACATCATCTGCTACGAGTGCAATGAGCAAGGACACTACAAGAGTGACTGCCCAAAGCTTCAGAGGGAAAAGCCCAAAAAGAAGTTTGGAAGAGAAAAGAAGAAAAGTCTCATGGCCACATGGGATGACTCTGACTCGTCTGAAGCAGACTCAGAATCAGATGATGAAAGGGCAAACATAGCGCTCATGGCTAACATTCCAGATGACAGTGAAGCTTCTGAATCAGACTCAGAATCAGACACAGAAGAGGTATTCCCTAACTTCGCTGTTAATTTTACAAAGGCTGAACTTGCTGAAAGCCTCAATGAAATTCTGGAACGTTATCAGCAGATTAGAGCTAAATTCAGAGACCTGAAAAGGAATCTTGAATCTGACTCTAATAAGTCTGAGAGTCTCAAATTGGAAAACTCTGAGCTGAGAGATAAAATTTTAAAATTAGAAAACTCTTTACAAAACTCTCAGAAGGAACCAATTTCTGAAACTCCCAGCAACGCTGATGAGATCATCAAGGAGTATGATCATAGTTTCCAGAAGTTCCTTGCTAAAAGCATAGATAGAAGCAGAATGGCTTCAATGATCTATGGAGTTAGCAGAAACGGCAGTAAATGAATAGGATACCTAGGTAAGGTTCCTACACCTAAAAATGTCATGGATTTAACCATTAAACACACTCCTCTAAATTCACACTTTGTGTATGGTCACACACATGACATCAAATATACTAGTAGTAATCACTCTGTGAAACCAAAATTCAACCAGAGTTTTGGTAAAACTAACAAGTCAGGACCCAAGAAAATCTGGGTACCTAAGGATAAAATAATACATGTTGCAGATATCTTTAGCAGCAAGTCAGAAACACCAGTCATGGTACCTGGACTCTGGCTGCTCACGACACATGACGGGAAGAAGGCATATGTTCCAAAGCCTGGAACTTAAGCCTGGAGGCCACGTTGGCTTTGGAGGCAATCAGAGGGGAAAGATTATTGGCTCTGGAACTGTAGGTAACGGAAATCTTCCCTCTATTAATAATGTTCTGCTAGTAGATGGATTGATGCATAATCTGTTATCCATAAGTCAATTAAGTGATAACGGTTATGATATAATCTTTAATCAAAAATCATGTAAAGCTGTTAGTCAGAAAGATGGGACTATCCTGTTTAATGGAAAGAGGAAAAACAACATTTACAAAATCAAACTTTCTGAACTAAAGAGTCAGAACGTAAAATGTCTTCTGTCTGTTAACAACGAGCAGTGGATCTGGCACAGAAGATTGGGGCATGTTAGTATGAGAAGAATATCTCAGATTAACAAACTCAATCTGGTCAGAGGACTTCCTAATTTGAAGTTCAATTCAGATGCTCTGTGTGAAGCATGTCAGAAAGGCAAATTTGCAAAACCTTCCTTTAAATCCAAAAATGTTGTTTCTACCTCTAAGCCATTAGAACTTCTGCACATTGACTTATTTGGACCAGTTAAAACTGCTTCAGTCAGTGGCAAGAAGTATGGGTTAGTAATCGTAGATGACTATAGCAGATGGACATGGGTAAAGTTCTTAAGACACAAGGACGAGTCACACTCTGTGTTTGTTACCTTCTGTAACCAAGTTCAGAATGAAAAAGATCTTAGAATCGTTAAAGTCAGAAGTGATCATGGTGGAGAATTTGAAAATAAAGATTTTGAGTCATTCTTTAATGACAAAGGCATTCTGCATGATTTCTCTTGTCCTAGAACTCCCCAACAAAATGGAGTTGTAGAACGAAAGAACAGAACATTGCAAGAAATGGCCAGAACCATGATCAATGAGACAAACGTTGCTAAGACTTTCTGGGCAGAGGCAATAAACACAGCGTGCTACATTCAGAATAGAATCTCAATAAGACCTATTCTGGAAAAGACTCCATATGAATTGTGGAAGAACAGAAAGCCCAACATTTCGTATTTTCATCCATTTGGATGTACTTGCTTTATGTTAAATACGAAGAATTATTTGAACAAGTTTGATTCTAAGGCACAGAAGTGTATTATGTTAGGATACTCTGAACGCTCAAGAGGGTACAGAGTATACAATACAGAAACACAGATTGTGGAAGAATCAATCAGTGTTCGTTTTGATGACAAGCTTGACTCTGAAAAGTCAAAGCAAAATGAAAATCTTGCAGGTATAGAAATTGAATTTGCAGGTTCTGAAGACAAGTCATCAGAAGCTCTCAACACAGACATTCCTTCAACGTCTGAAAGAAGCAATGCTAGAAATCCTACAACTGCTGCTGATCAACCTCAGAAGAGATTACCCAGAAGCAGTTTGGATCACCCAGAAGAGACTATTCTAGGAAGAAAGGAAGATCCAATCAGAACAAGAGCAAACTTCAGAAACTCTGAAGAAACTCTTATGGGACTTGTGTCTCTGATTGAACCTTCTTCTATTGATGAAGCACTTCTGGATAATGACTGGATTCTGGCAATGCAAGAAGAGCTGAATCAATTCACCAGAAACGACGTATGGGATCTCGTTCCCAGACCAAAAGGATTCAACGTCATTGGAACAAGATGGGTGTTCAGAAACAAGTTAAATGAACAAGGTGAAGTCATCAGAAACAAGGCACGACTGGTTGCACAAGGTTATAGTCAGCAAGAGGGGATAGACTATACAGAAACCTTTGCCCCAGTCGCCAGGTTAGAATCTATCAGACTTTTAATCTCATTTGCTGTTAATAGAGGCATCACTCTGTATCAGATGGATGTCAAAAGTGCATTCTTAAATGGTTATATAGAAGAAGAAGTTTATGTTCACCAACCCCCAGGTTTTGAAAATACAAAACATCCAGAACATGTTTTCAAACTGAAAAAGTCACTGTATGGTCTGAAACAAGCTCCCAGAGCTTGGTATGAAAGGCTAAGTAACTTTCTGCTTGAAAATGAATTCACCAGAGGGAAAGTGGACACTACTCTATTCTATAAAACAGTTAAGAGTGACATTTTAGTCTGTCAAATTTATGTTGATGATATTATTTTTGGTTCTACTAATCCTTCTCTTGGAAGAAAATTTGCTAAGTGTATGCAGGTAGAATTTGAGATGAGCCTCATGGGGGAACTGAAATTCTTTCTAGGAATTCAGATCAATCAAACTCCAGAGGGAACTTACATTCATCAGAGCAAATACATCAGAGATCTTCTGAAGAAATTTGACCTCTCAGAATGTAAGCCATCAAAGATTCCAATGCATCCCACGTGCATTCTGGAAAGAGAAGAGGTAAGCAAAAGTGTAGAACAGAAGGTCTACAGAGGTATGATTGGTTCTCTCCTTTATCTGACAGCTTCAAGACCTGATATCTTATTCAGCGTATGTATTTGTGCTAGATTCCAATCAGATCCTAGAGAATCTCACTTAACAGCTGTTAAGCGAATTTTCAAGTATCTGAAAGGTACTACTAATCTGGGTTTGTTTTATAGAAAATCTAGTGATTACAGCTTAGTAGGCTACTGTGATGCTGATTTTGCTGGAGACAGAGTGGAACGTAAAAGTACTTCTGGAAGCTGCCAGTTTCTGGGAGAAAATCTGATCTCGTGGTCCAGCAAAAGGCAATCAACAATTGCTTTGTCAACAGCAGAAGATGAGTACATAGCAGCAGCAGGATGTAGCACTTAAATGCTCTGGATGAAAAGTCAGCTTGAAGACTTCCAGATTTTTGAGAGTAACATTCCTATTCTTTGTGATAATACTTCTGCTATTTGCTTAAGTAAGAATCCTATTTTACATTCTAGAGCTAAGCATATAGAAATAAAACATCATTTCATTAGGGACTATATTCAGAAAGGTATTTTAAACTTGAAATTTATAGATACAGACCATCAATGGGCTGATATCTTTACTAAACCCCTTTCAGAAGATAGGTTTAATTTCATTCTGAAACATCTCAGCATGAAAGTATGCCCAGAATGAAAATGTTTTAATTCCATGTATTTATCTTCAGAATGTAATCATATTACTGTGAACTTCTGATCAATCTCCTTTCAGAAAGATAGAACATGCAGATTGTATCAGATGCAAGTCTAAAGATCTGAGAGTCTAATCTCAAAGACAGACGTGCTGATCACTACATCAAACAAGTGTCATCCAATCATCAGCAAATCTCTGAAGCAGAACGCGTGCACGCTTCTGAGAAGGCAAAGCGCTGATTGGGTGCATTGAGACACATGTCTGGTAACCGTTTTTAAGTATCTTTCTCAAATCCCCCAAAATCAGCAAGCATTTAATGCAGAGTAATCACGCTTGTTAATGGCAATCATTATTTTTTTCTCTCTCTTAAAAACGTTTAATTTTTCAAAATAATTTTTGAAAACTCTATTTAAACACATTAATCCTTCATTCTTATTCTTTACGCTTTCTCATAATCATTCAAGTATTTTCTGCATATTTCTGAGTTTATCTCCTACAAACCTTTTTCTCTCAAATCATTCTCAAGCTTTTTTAGTGAGAACAATGGCATCCTCCAGCATTTCTGCAGGCAATCAGAAGAAAGAAACCTCTGAACAATATCAGGTGCCCCTCAGAACTCTTCTCACACCGGTAAAGAATCTTGAGGTTCTCTCTGAGTTAATCATCGACTTTGAAAGTTTGAAGGAAAATGGATTTGACCTAACTGAAGAAATTAGGGCTCAAAAGTGGGAGAGGTATTTCGATAGGTTGGTTGGACCAACATTCCCAGAGCTTGTCAAGGAATTTTGGATTCACGCCAAGATTCATAAACATCTAGTCATCTCTTCTGTCATGGGAAAGAAGATAGTAATTTCTGAAGACCTCATTGCTAGGTTAATCGGTCAAAGTGGTGGTGGAGTCCGTTGTGTGGACATGGCTGATAGATGCCCTGATATAGGCGTGGTAGCTAACAGCATTTTCACTCTTGGTTTTCCCAGCAGCAAAATTAAGGATCTGAAGGATCACTGCAGAGTATGGGCCAAGATTGTTCTTGGATGCTTCAACCACAGGAAGCCAACAAGCTCTCCTGATTATATAAACGTGGATCAGCAGTTTCTGATCTACTTTATTGATCAGAGGGTGAAGATCAATCTGGCACACTTCCTGTTCAACCATCTCAAGACCAGTGTCAAAGAAACAAGAGAAGAAGACAAAGAAGAGGAAAGCAGAAGGATCATCTCATCAGACCCCAAAGAAAAGAGGTATTTCATCTGCTGCCCCTATTTCAATTTCATCTACTATTCCAACATCTGCTGCCCCTCCTAAAACCTCTCACAGAATATCCATTCCAATCCCTACTATTGATGAAACCATACCAGAAGACCCTTCTGAGGCCTTACAACTCAGAAGAACCAGAACTAAAATTCCCAAACAACCAACTGTTTCAACAACACCAGCACTTGATAGAGTGCTAGCTGATATTGAGCGTGAACATGCTTCTGCTCAAACAAATTCTGAACCACTAAATATTCCTCCTCCACAACCTGAACCACAACCTGAACCAGAAATACAACAACAACCAGAACCAGAACAACAACAACAACCACTCACAGAAGAACCTCTGATCCCTGAGCAATCAGAGATTCCACCTCCTCAACCAGAAAATAATCCACCTGCACCACAAACAGAGTTTCACCGCTATGAAACCCCATCTCCTCATCATTCTGACCCCCACTCACCTCAACCTTCACCGCTGGCAATCTAGTTGCCATGTGGAACCACTATTGTCAGGCCCCAGTTGCCATCTTCAGAGGAATCAACACCTCCAAAAACTCCAACCACTCCAATAGAAATATCTGACTCTGATTCTGATAACCCTTCTCCAAAACAAACAACCTCTCAGAAAACCGCTGAAAACCCCAGCAGAACTTTCATTGACTTCACAAGTCTTGAACGTCTTGCTGACCTAAGACACAAAATTGCCATACCCAAACCAAAGCAACCAGATGTTGGCTCTGGTATTTTGAATTTTGAAACAGGAATGCTGCAATGGATTGCTTCTTTGAAGCAAGTCTGTCCGGGGATGATCGACCCAGCTGCTTCTGATCAGCTCTGGTCACAGTTCAGACTATGGGTACGTGCTGAAGCCCTCAAGCTGCAGGACGTCAACTATGAGCAGGCTCAACAGAACTTTAGCAAGTTGCTGAAGGAAGTTGAGAGTCAGTTGCCTCAAGAAGTTGTGCTCCCTCTGGACAGTGAATCTTGGTCTGAGAAAGAGCAAGCTGCACAGGTGCAACCATCAGAGGACAATACCATTCAGGCTGAAGAAAATCCAGCAGAAGATGTAGCTGAAAGTTCTGAGAAGCTTCCTCCTTCTGAAAGTTCTCAAGCTGCCTTGGACAGGCAGGCTCTGGAAGAACTAAGGCTGAATGACTTGCGTCTACAGCAGCGGATGGAAGACAATGATCAGAAGATGAAAGCAAGAATGGATGTACAGGACAGCAAAATTGACACTGTTGTCACCATGGTTCAGAAGCAGAATGAAACTTCTGAAAAGATTCAAGCAATGTTGGAAAGCCTGTTCTCACGCATGCCCCCACAACCTTAAAATTTTTTTCATGCATGACATTCTCTATGTTTTCTTCATTTTCTGATGTACTGTTTTGACTATGTTTTGTAATGTTCTTTTGCTCTGAACTATTTTAATATAATCTGTTTTTCTGATCTAAATTGTTTTAGCACATCACCAACACTTTTTGATTGCTGACAAAAAGGGGGAGAACAAGAATGATATTTAAAATCAATAACGGCTAACTAGACAGAAATTCTCAAACATTCTAACTCTATTACTTGAAATGTTTTTCTGTTTTGTTTTTAAGTCTACAGGCACAAGGAAGCTCCTGAACACTATGAAGACTAGAAGCTAGAAGCTCTGATCAAAATGTAGAAGCTCATGTTGCTCTGATCAAATATGAAGTTCTGATCGACCTAACACTCTGATCCGAAGCAAAGCTCTGACAGGAAAAGCTCTGAAGCTCTGCTCTCTGATAAGTCAAAGATCTATAATCTGATGCTCAAAGATAGAAAAAGATCTGATCCTGAAGAACACGTATATCAAAGGGAAGTAACAAACTCAGGGGGAGTATCTCTTAACTCTGATTTTTCCGTACTTCTTATTCTGATACATTTCCTAGATACCTTTTCACGTTATTTTTTTATTTAAAATATCTAGTTTTTGTCATCATCAAAAAGGGGGAGATTGTTAGAACAATGTTTGAATCTAGTACCCTATATTTAAGTTTTGATGATAACAAAGTGAAAAGATATAGTATTTGTATGTTTCATGTTTGAACTATACGCTACCTAAAATTACTATGCTCTGACTTGCAGATACGCTGATTAAAATAAGCAAGATCACTTCTTCAGCATCAGAATTTGATTTCATACACCAGCATCAGAAGTTGCTGAATCAGAACGTGAAGATCAGATGATCAACTCACGTACATGCTGAAGCTTGATGAACAGAACTGCGCGTAAACACTCTGATACAAAAACAATAGTTCATCAGCAGCGAAGCAGAATCAGAATGAGCCAAGCCAGAACGTGCATTGAAGAAGCAACGGTACTGTGCATTGAACGCTAATTAATTCCAACGGCATCATTCTAGACAAGATCTGCTCAAAAAGGAAAGCTTGTTATTAGCATTGAATCAAGAATATTTGCATTCAACGTTCATCTTCTCAAGTGCTATATAAACAAAGCTTCGAAGATTATAATGGCTAATGCTCTCCAACTCTCTACACGCACAAAGCTGAACAATAATCTTCATCTACCAGTTTTGCTAAACCACAAACTCTGATACTCCATTAGTGTTTAGCAATCTAAGTTTCTAAGCTTAATTTGTGTATACATCACAGTTGTGATAAAGTTTTGTAGAAAACATTCACACACATTTGTTTTATACCTTTGTAAGAAAGTGTTGCCTTGACAAACCGGATTGTGGTTTGAATCAAGAAGGCTTTAGCAGTTGTTAAAGCAGTCTGTAATATTCAGTTGAATATAGTGAATTAAGACCTCGTTGGAGAGAGGCGAAATCACCTTGACGGGTGGACTGGAGTAGTTTGAGATCAAACGAACCAGGATAAAAATATCTTGTCAATTGCTTTAAGATTTCAGTTTTACAATTCAACCCCCCCTTCTTGTGTTTTTCACCCCTTCAGAGATTCCTGTTGAGGTGGAGCATGTTGATGCTGAAATGCGTATCCCAGATGAAGTCGAAGAAGAAACAGAAGATTCTGATGATGTTGAGGAAACTGTTGATGACTACCTATTGTCGAGAGATAGGCAAAGAAGAGTCATAAAACCACCTCAGAGACTTGGATATGCAGATCTTGTAGCTTATGCCTTAATCTCTACAAGTGAAGTTCTAGACGAAGAACCTAGAGATTATAAGGAAGTTATAAGGAGTCGAATGAAGACTGAATGGCTAAAGGCCATGCATGATGAGATGAAATCTCTTCATGATAATCACACTTGGGAACTAATCAAGAAACCTGTTGGGGCAAGGTTAGTCAGCTGTAAGTGGATTTTCAAAGTTAAGGAAGGAATTGAAGGAGTAATGTCGAAGAGGTACAAGGCAAGATTAGTCGCAAGGGGTTTCACTCAGAAAGAAGGTGTCGACTTCAATGATGTATTTTCCCCTGTTGTGAAGCACAGATCCATCCGAATGTTGCTTGCCATGGTGGCTCAGTTCGACCTTGAACTGGAACAAATGGATGTGAAGACTGCGTTCTTGTATGGTGACTTAGATGAAACAATCCTGATGAGGCAACCTGAAGGGTATGTCGAAAAGGGGAAAGAAGATTATGTGTGCAAACTGAAGAGATCTTTATATGGACTTAAACAATCTCCTCGACAGTGGAATAAGAGATTCGACAAGTTCATGGAACACATAGGTTTCATTAGAAGTCAGTTCGACCATTGTGTTTACTCCAGATTTCGACCTGAAAATTCATTTTTTATTTTGTTGCTTTATGTTGATGATATTCTGATAGCAAGCAACAATGTCGAAGATGTAATGAGGGTGAAGGCTGAACTCAATAAGGAGTTTGACATGAAGGATCTGGGAGCTGCATCTAGGATTCTTGGAATTGACATTCGAAGAGATAGAAAGCAGTCGAAATTATGCTTATCTCAAGAGGCATACCTACGAAAGATTCATGACAAGTTTGGTATGTCGAATTCAAAGCCTGTTGTGACTCCAACAAACCCTCAATTCAAGTTGAGCATTGATCAATGTCCCAGTATTGATGTTGAAAGAACCTACATGAACAGCATCCCATATGCTAATATAGTTGGTTCTTTGATGTATGCTATGGTCTGTACTAGACCCGACATAGCATATGCAGTAAGTCTTGTAAGCAGGTACATGGCGAATCCTGGAAAGGCTCACTGGCAAGCGTTAAAGTGGATTCTAAGGTACATAAATGGGTCTCTGAACAGAGTCTTAATTTATGGTGGAGCCTTGGGTGAAGATAGTAAAGCAGCTGTCGAAGGCTATGTTGACTCTGATTATGCAGGCTGTATGGATTCCAGAAAATCTATTTCTGGATATGTTTTCACTATGTTTGGTACATCAATTAGTTGGAAAGCAACTCTTCAGAAGGTTGTTGCCTTATCAACTACTGAAGCAGAATATATTGCCCTAACTGAAGCTGTGAAAGAAGCATTGTTGCTTGAAGGTTTTGCAAAGGAGCTGAAACTTCAAGGTCAAGGTATCAATGTTAAATGTGATAGTCAAAGTGCAATACACCTGTCGAAGAACTCAGCCTATCATGAGAGAACCAAGCACATAGATGTGAGGCTGCATTTCGTCAGAGGGGTAATCGAGCGTGGAGAAGTCCAAGTGCTGAAGGTCTCGACAGATCACAATGCCGCTGATATGATCACCAAAACATTGCCAAGTTGCAAGTTTTTCCATTGTATGCAGTTGATAAAGCTGCATGAAGAAAGCTAGTTAGTGTCTCTTGATGCTGTAGAGTTAGGTCCAAGGTGGAGATTTGTGGGATTTTGGATCAAACTCTAGTATGGTCGAAGTACATGCTGTAGTCGAAGAAGGGTCTAGCATGTATTTGTCGAAAATGCTTGTTAAATTAGGTTTTAGTGTTTAAACCCTAATTTGTTAAGTTAGCTTGTTTATTAAGTTAGCTTGTATAATGGGCCTTGTGGAAAAAGCCCATTAGTTAGTATGTTAGGTTTTATTATAAATAGCATACTAGTCTCTCATCATTGCAACACAGCAAATCCTAATTTAGGGTGAGAGGGTTATTTGTTATTCTTGTAAACTTGTAATCTTGTTTTCTAAGAGAAAGTAAAGAATAGCAGTTATAACCAATTCTTATGTTCTTCTTCTTCCTTGTTCGTTATTCCTCCCTTATTCTATACTTTGTTATTGGCATTGAATTCACAACAATTTCTATGTGTTTTGTTCTGCTATGATGTTGGTGTAAACCCTAGAGGTCAATACTTTTGATACTTGTATCAAATTATTTATTAATAATAAAAGGAATTTCTTTATTATGTTTGCTTTTCCAAAATAATAAAGTCCCTAGAATAGTTCGTCTGTTTAATGAAATATTTAGTGTGACTTAATCATGAGATCACATTAAACATAAGGACATTATTCTTAAAGTATCCATAGTCGGGCTTTATTATGAAGTGGGATAATATTAAAGCATTGAGATTATTATGTAGATAGACGGATGGTCACGTCTCATGGATCATGGATAAGGAGTTATCAAGTCTTCACATAGGTATACATATTAGGAGTAATATTTATATTGGATTAACCCGCTATGAGAACACTACATAGAAAGTTATGCAAAGTGTCATAAGTTATTCTCATAGTGATAGTGGTGTATACCACCCTTTGACCTGAAACCACTATAGACCCTAGACGTGGAGTCGAGTACTTTATTGCTGATCAAACGTTGCTCGTAATTGGATGACCATAAAGATAGTTGATGGGTACTCCATAAAGTATGCTGAGGGACATGAGTGACCTATATGGAATTTGCATATCCTACATAACAGGATAAATGTCTAAGGGTCCAATATTAAATAGGACAAGGGTGACACAGTCTATGTCTTGGATTCAATATAGACATGAGGGTAAAAGGGTAATTATACACATAAACATTATCACGGAAATGGTTTTATCATATCACATGACATTTTTGTGACTTGGATAGTAGTGATGTGTTACTAGATACCACTCACTGTTTATTATATTAAATGTATGATTTAATAGAATTGACAACGTTACGAGAACCTATAGGGTCACACACATAAGGACAAATTGATGAGAGATAAAATAAATAAGCAATATCGTAAGATATAATGTATTTGAGATAATTATGGAACACTGTAAGGTATATTTTATTTAAGTGAAATATGGAACATTATATAATATAATAATAGTTAATATTATTATTATTACTATTATTATTATTTTATAATAGTTATAAAATATAATAATAATAAAATATGTTTATTATAATAATAGTTATTGTAATAATTATTATTATAATAATAAAAATATTATTATTATTATGTGGTGCATTTAAGTTGGGCTTTTTAGCTTGCAGCGCACACAAGTGGTTATATAAATACAATCCTTGTGCATAAGCTTTCTAAGCTCGATGAAATTACATTTGTGAAACTCTGGCCGTAATTTCTCTCTTTATCTCTCACTCAAAGCTTTCATTCGTAAGCAGCTAGCACTGTGACTGGAAGCGATCTGTCCGTGTGGACTGAGTAGAGGCATTATTCTATCACTGATCATACTCATTCGTAAGGATCAACTATAAGGATATTTTAATTTATGCTGCATTTTGAATCACAATTTCCGTTCAGTGGTATCAGAGCCACTTACGAAACCATGAATCGGGTAGATGTTTATTTTCTATACTTTCTGATTTAATTTGTTTAAAACACTAAATAAATTAAATAATAAATAAAATTAATTTTTGGCATCATGTTGTGTATGATTTGGATGATTCGATGTTGACTATGCTTCGGAATCTGACTTTTATATGGTGAAGCAGTAATACATCAATCATCCATAAGATACACAAAATTGATTTATAAAATTCATATAAGATATGAATAATTCAGATGCAAAGGCGGTATATTTGATATACCTTTAATTTCATCGATTTAATTAAGGTGATGATTGTGTTTCATATGAATGATCAATGTCTATTGCTTCGAAATCCGGCATTTGTATGGTGAAGCAATGACATTTGAATCATTTTAATTGAATAATCAATCATCACAATTTTGATAGTATGAATATGTTGCATTATATTTTATGACGATACAAGAGTTGTATTGTTAAGAGTTATAAAATTCGGGTTTGTAATGACACAAGAGTTGTGCATCAGATTTGTAAAATTTTATAATAATAATAATAATAATAATAATAATAATATACTAATAATAATAATAATAGTTATTGTTATTATTATAAGTTTTATTTGTTTTATAATATAATAATAATAATAATTATATTTAAAATGAACATGAAATGTTACAACAATACCGATTTCGGAAAAGCATATGCGAAGGATACAATATATGTTAGCACGAAAGTTGATGTAACAATCAATAACGTGATGACGATGTGCCGGTAATAAAAAATAAGGCAAACATTACCTTATGTATTGTGGTGACAAAATATTGTGTTACATTGGTCACATGGTTTTATCAAATTACTTTAATTAGTATAAAACTAATTGTTATTATTATTTAGTTTTAAAAAAAATTGATATACTTTTATAATAAGGCATCAAATGAAAATAACTCTACAAGATAAATTGTTAAAAATTAATTTAATTATTTAATTGACATAATTTAATTTAGTAATTATAATAATAAGAGTGTTTTTATTATTATTTTATTATGGTGATCAATTACGGCCTTAGTCCTCTTTTATTTTATTTTGGGGTTTTAAAATACGACTTGCGTGTCATGTCTTTCTCTATACTCTCATTATGTAACTTCTTTTCTCATCTCACTCCCTCGTATGTAAAACAAGTATTCTTTGATATAATATAATGTTATGAAGAAAATAAGAAGACAAGATAAAGGAGGAAAATCATGGAGATATAACTTGGAGAAGCATAGATCGGTATTATGTTTAGCTTAGGTTCTCTCATTGGCTTGAGAGAACAATTGCGCTAGGGGTTATAATCGTATCAACTTTATATATATATATATATATATATATATATATATATATATATATATATATATATATATATATATATATATTTTGTATGATAAATAAGCCGGTGAAATCAAACTAATTACAAATTCCCTTAAAAGAAATATTAAGTTTATGCTTTCTAAAGTTTTAGCATTCGTCAAGACTAGTATGGAATAATATAGGTTTCGCCTAACGCGAGATGCATGTTCTATATTAGTAAGATGTGATGAGATAAATGTAATATCCAATTTCTAAAATATTGGGTCGAACTAAATTAAACTAATTATAATAAGATTATATACGTTTAGAAGCAAGAGTTAGGAAAATTCATATGATGGATTAGAATAAGAAGTTATTCGTCTAACTAAAATATTCAAGAATTTTATTAGATACAATTGGAAGGAATTCCTACCTAAATAATCGAGTTTTGTGTATCATCCTAACACTGACTTAAAACAAAGTGAAATATGAATCTCGATACACTAGAAAGTCTTCCAACAGAATTTTTTGATTCAAATGGTGAGGGTCATTTGGTTTGAGTAAAATAGTGGGAGCATATTTAATTAAAGGCCTAATTAAATATGTTTTAATGATACTGATATCTTCACAACCTTTATGTAGATTACCATGACAACAAACACATCTAACAACATTTTGCGATCAATCCTTGACAAGGAAAAATTGTCTGAGACAAATTTTTTGGATTAGCACTGAAACCTAAGAATTGTCCTCAAACATGATAAAAAGTTGTATGTCTTAGAGACACATGTTCCTGAAGAGGAACCTCCCAGTTTTGCTCCTAAGGCTTAAAGAGATGCTTATAAGAAGCATGTCGATGATGACAATGAAACTTCTTGTCTCATGTTGGCTACCATGAACTTGAAATTGCAAAAGCAACATGAGAACATGGCAACATTAAATATGACCGGACATCTGAAGATGCTTTATCAAGAGCAGGAAAGACATGAGAGGTTTCGAGTTTCAAAGGCCCTTTTTAATATCAAGTTAGTCGAGGGAACCCCTGTAGGTCCCCATGTACTTAAGATGATTGGGTATGTGGAGAACCTTGAAAGGTTAGGGTTTCCCCTTGGAAAGGAACTTGTAACTAATTTGATCTTGCAATCGTTTCCAGAGAGCTTCAGTTAATTTGTCCTGAATTTCAACATGAATGACATGGACAAAAGTTATCCAGGACTGCTAAGCATGTTAATAACTTCTGAGCATAATGTGAAGTCAAAAGGAAAGTCCATTCTGATGGTCAGTAATGGAAAGAAGCTGAACAAAAGGCACACCAAGCAGGTTGGTAAAGGGAAAGGAAAGGAAGTTTCCAAAAGAAAAGGAAGTTGCCAAACCCAAACCTATTGTTCCTGCTATAAATCCTTGTGGAGGCATGGCAGAGGAGGGCACTTACTTCCATTGTGGCAAGACCAGACACTAGAATAGAAACTGCCCAAAGTACCTGGAAGATAAGAAGAATGGAGTAGAGACTTCAACTTCAGGTATTTTTGTTATAAAATTTAATTTATCTACTTTTGAATCATGGGTATTAGATATTGGATGTGGTTCTCACATTTATAATAATATCCAGATGCTGAAAAGGAGTAGAGAATTAGCAAATGTGAAGTTCATCTACAAGTTGGAAATGGAAGCAAAGGTTGTTGCTTTAGTCATAGGAACTTATGTAGTAACTTTACCTAGTGGTTTAATAATTCGGTTAGAGAACTGTTATTATGTACCTGCAATTAGCAGGAATATTATATCCATTTCTTGTTTGGACAAGTTTGGTTTTTAATTTTTAATAATGAATAATTATTGCTCTATTTATTTGAATGATATATTTTATGCTTCTGCACAAATGAACAATGGACACTATGTCCTTGATCTTGAAATATCAATTTATAACATTAATACTAAAATGATTAAACCTAATGAGTTAAATCCAAGTTACCTTTTCTATTGTCTCTTAGGCCACATAAATGAGAAGTGCATTTCCAAACTCCATAAAGATGAACTTTTGGACTCTTTTGATTATGAATCATATGAGGCATGCAAGTCTTGTTTAATTGGAAAGATGACAAAGTCCCAATTCATAGGAAAAGGTGAAAGGGCTAATGACCTTTTGGCCCTCATACATGCTGATGTATATGGACAACTGAACATACCAGCCAGAAGAGGTTTTCAATACTTCATCATATTTACTGATGATTTCAGTAGATATGGTTATGTGTATTTAATGAAACGCAAATCCGAGTCCTTTGAAAAGTTTAAAGAATTCAAAATGAAGTACAAAACCAACTAGGTAAGAATATTAAGTCCCTTCGATCAGACTGAGTGGTGAATATTTAAGCCTTGAGTTTAGTGACCATCTAAAAATGTGTGAGATTATATCTCAACTTACTCTTCTTGGAACACCATGGTATATTTGAGAGAAGAAATTGAACCTTGTTAGACATGGTCTTATCTATGATGAGACACGCTGATCTTCCAAACTCCTTTTGGGGACATGCTCTATTGACAGCAGCTTACACACTTAACCGTGTTCCATCCAAAAAGGTTGAGAAGACACCATATGAGATATGGAGTGGTAAGAAACCACATATGTCTTACATGAAGATTTGGGGTTGCGAAGTTTATGTCAAATGGAAAATCTCAACAAAGCTTGAGCCCAAATCTGACAAATGCTTATTTGTATGGTATCCTAAAGAAATAAGAGGATATTACTTCTACAATCCTTCTAAGTATAAAGGGTTTGTCACTTGAACTGGAGTTTTCTTGGAAAATGATTTTATTCCAAAGGAATCAGTAGGAGGAAAATAGAGCTTGAAGAAATTCAAGAATCACAAAAGCAGTGATACACCTATGAAGGAACTAGAGAACTAAACCCAAGTAGTTATGGAAGAGCGACATGCTCAAGTAGAACAAGACTAGCATAGATCAAAGATGATACGTCACCATCCTGAGAGATATGGTTATCTCATAATTGATCAAGGTGGTGTATTTCTCATAGATCAAAAGGAGCCTTGCGTCTACAAGAAGGTTAGTGGGAGCATGATCATCATCCTGATGTTATATGTAGATGACATATTACTTAACTTTGGTTATGTATTTTGCTTAAATGGTGGCGTTGTAAGCTTGAAAAGTTCAAAGCAAGATACAGTTTTTGATTCTACAGCCAAAGCCGAGGGTATTGTTGCCTTAAATGCAACAAAGAAAGTTATTTGGATCAAGAAGTTCATTATGAACATGGAATAGTCCATAGAATTATGGATCCCATTGATCTTTATTGTGATGATAATGATTCTATCTCATAAGCTAAGGAGCCTAGATCTCACCAATGATCTAAACACGCACTTAAGTGATATCACCTCATTCGAGAGATACTCGATCGGGAGATGTGAAGATATGTAGAGTACCTACACTTGACAATGTTGATGACCCGCTAACAAAGCCTCTTGCATAGTAGAATCATGATGGCCATACTAGATCTATGGGTATTAGAGGTATACCTAATTAGCTCTAAGGCTAGTGGGAGATTGTTGGTGTAAGCCCTAGAGGCCAATACTTTTGGTATTTGTATCGAATAATTTATTAATAATAAAAGATATTTCTGTATTATCTTTATTTCTCTAAAATAATAAAGTCTCTAGAATAGTTCGTCTGTTTAATAAAATTTTAAGTGTGACTTAATCATGAGACCCCATTAAAAATAAGGACATTATTCTTAAATTATCAATAGTCGAGCTTTATTGTGAAGTGGAATAACATTAAAGCATTGAGATTATTATGTAGATAGACTGATGATCACATCTCATGGATCATGGATAAGGAGTTATCAAGTCTTCACATAGGTATGAATATTAGGAGTAATATTTATACTGGATTGACCCGCTATGAGAACACTACATAGAAAGTTGTGAAAAGTGTCATAAGTTATTCTCATAGTGATAGTGATGTATACCACCCTTCTACCTGAAACCACTATGGATCCTAGATATGGAGTCGAGTACTTTATTGTTGATCAAATGTTGCTCGTAACTGGATGACCATAAAGACAATTGATGGATACTCCACAAAGCATGATGACAGACATGAGTGATCTAGATGGAATTTCTCATCCTGACAGTTGATGGATACTCCACAAAGCATGCCTTGTATCAATATAGACACGAGGGAAAAAGGGTAAATGTACACACAAACATTATCACAGAAAAGGTTTTATCAGATCACATGATATTTTCGTGAATTGGATAGCAGTGATGTGTTGCTAGATACCATTCACTGTTTATTATATTAAATATATGATTTAATATAATTGTCAGCGTTACGAGAATCTACAGGATCACACACATAAAGAGAGATTGATGAGATATAGAATAAATAAGGAACATCGTAAGGTTTGGTGTACTACAGATATATATGGAACAATGTAACGTACGGTGTACTTAAGTGAAATATGGAACATCATATAATTTAATAATAATTAATATTATTATTATTATTATTATTATTTTATAATAAATATAAAATATAATAATAATAATAAAATTGTTTATTATAATAATAGTTATTATAATAATAAAAATAATATTATTATTATGTGGTGCACTTAAGTTGGGTTTTTTAGCTTGCAACCCACACAAGTGGTTCTATAAATACAACCCTTGTGCATAAGCTTTATAAGTTTGATGAAATTAAGTTTGTGAAACCCTGGCCGTAATTTCTCTCTTTCTCTCTCACTGAAAGCTTTCATTCATAAGCAGATAGCATTGTGACTAGAAGCGATTTGTTCGTGTGGACTGAGTAGAGGTATGGTTCTTCATCAACAGCCGTGATCGATCCTCCGGTTTTTGCATCAAAGTTCATAATCACCACAAGAGGTAATTGTTATATCACTGATCATGCTCATTTGTTAGGATCAACTAAAGGGAAATTTTAATTTCCACTGCATTTTGAATCACGATTTCCCTTCATATGATGCATTGAATTCTTTTCCATTTCAATTGTTGATTTATTGTCGTAATTGATTGTAGTAGACAAATCTTGTTTTTTTCCTGTGTCTTCAAGTATCCTACGAAGCCATATTGCTTGACTTGTTGCTTCAGTAACTACCACATACTCTACTGCTGTTGTGGATGGTGCAACTGTAGCTTGCTTCTTCGACACCCAAGATAAAATTCTTGATCCTAGTGAGAAAGCATAGCCAGAGGTGCTCTTCATGTCATCTGCCAAACCTACTCCATCAGCGTCGGTGTAGCCAAGAATCCTAAGTTGGTTTTAGTAGTGTACCATATACCGAATTCTTTTGTTCCTTGTAGATACCTCAAAATTCTTTTTCCTGCTCCAAAGTGTATTTGACTTGGGCTTTGCATGAATATTGATAGAAGACTTGTATCATACAGTTTGTCTGTCTGTGTAGTTGTCAAATATTGGAGGCTTCCAATTATAATTCGGCATTTGGATGCATCAACTTGAGGTGCTCCATCATTCTTATATAGTTTCTCATTTGTTATGAGTGTTGTAGCGACATGTTTGCAACCACACATCTTAAATTTCTTAAGTAAGTATTATGTGTATTTTTTTTGCGAGATGAATATCCCTTCATTTATCTGGCTTATCTCTATACCCAGAAAGTAACCCATCAAACCAAGGCCGATCATCTCAAAGGTCTTCATCATATCTTCTTTGAACACCATCGTCATCTTAATATTATTCTGTGTAAATAAGGTAATCTACATACATAGAGAGTAAGAGATTGTGCTTACCTTGAGACTTAATGTGAAGTGTAGGCTCACTCTTGCTCCTCCTAAATCTTCATTCCATGAATTATTGACCGATTCTGCTATACCATGCTCGAGGTGCTTACTTCAAAATGTTGAGTGATTTTCTTAGTCTTAACACTTTATTTTCTTTGCCTTCAGATATGAATCCTTATGGTTGCTACATATAGATTTCTTATTCATGTATACCATTGAGGAAGGAATATTTGACATCTAGTTCATGTATACTCCATCCTTTTATGCCGAAAGAGCTATTATAGCTTTTATGTTATAAAGACGATCTACTAGTGCAAATTTCTCATTATAGTCAATCTTAGGTTGTTATGAGTAACCCTTAGCTACTAGCCTCGCCTCGTGTGTTCGTATGGTGCCATCAGGATAGAACTTTGTCTTATAGACTCACTTAAACCCAATGATATCTTTTCCACCGGGACAATTTTCCCAATACAATTTAGCTCTTGTTCCATACCCTTAACCCATACTTTCTGTTTTGACACTTGTTTAAATATTTCAGGTTCAAGTATGGCCAAGTTGCATATTTCATATATGTCCACCAAAGATCTTACTCATCTTGGAGTAGACTCTGGTGATGATAATTCATGTTCTTGTTGTTGTGGTGGAGGTGAAAAAGGTTCACATGGGTCTTCTTCCTCAGGTTCTTCTTGAGGTTGTTAAGCCGGTATAAATATGTTTTTATCCACTTTTTTTCATCCAAATTTTAAAAATCATTCTCATCAACTTCAACATCTCGACTGGTGATTATTTATTTAGTTTGCAAGTTGTAGACACTGTAGCCCTTAGAGATTATGCTATACCCTAGGAAGATACCTCATATAGTCTTGTCATCAAGCTTGTTCCTCTTCGCGTCTAGAATATGAATGTAACATATAGATCCAATGACCCTTAGGTGTTTTGCTGATGGCTTCTTCTCATTCCAAGCTTCAAATAGAGTTTTATCTTGTATTGCCTTAGTTGGACATCTGTTGAGTATGTAAATAGCAGTGTAGACAGCTTCAGCCTAGAATGTGTTAGGTAGTCCCTTTTCCTTGAGCATCAATCTAGCCATTTTCATAACTATGAAATTCTTTCTTTGGGACACACCATTTTGTTGAGGAGAGTATGCGAATGTAATTTGTCACTCTATGCATTCTTCCTCATAAAATATGTCAAACTCACGAGAGGTGTACGCTTTACCGTGATCACTTCTTAATAATTTTATCTATTTTCCACTTTGATTTTCAACAAGGGCCTTGAACTTTTTGAATACTCCATAGACTTATGATTTTTCTTTTAGGAAATAGGCCCATGTCATTCTAGAGAAGTCATCAATGAAGATTATGAAGTACATGTTATTCTCATGTGGTGGTGTTCTCATCGGTCCAGACATTATTATGTATCAACTCCAACATGTATTTTGCTCTCCATGATTCGCCTATTGAGAATGGAAATCGGTGTTGCTTACCAAGGAGATACCCTTAACACACTTCATTATTCTCCTTTATGCTTGAAAGATATCTCATCATGTTCTTCTCATGTAACAGCTTCAAGGCATGTGTGTTGAAGTGGCCAAATCTTCTATGCAAGAGCCATGAGTCATCAACTTGTACCTTCATGGCAATGTTAGTTGTATATTTCAAATTTAGAGGGACGCTTATATTACTCTTATTTATCTTCACTTGGGATATCTCGGCCCATTTTTTTCCTAAGATTTTGCATACACCTCATTCAAAGTGAACTAAGTAGCTTCTCTCCATCATTTGGCCAATGCTTAAAATATTTTCTTTTAGATTGGGCACTAGTAAACATCATGGATGAGTCGTGTACTTATATTTGTCTCCACCATGACAATGCATTTTCCTTTTGATTCAACCACACTGACATTTCTCAATCAAACTTTGACTTTGACAGACTCATTAATGCTTTTGAAAATAGTCTCATCCTTAGCCATGTGATTGTTGCATCCGTTATCCTAGTACCATCTTCCTCCTTTTTCTTTGATTGAGTGCTGAGTGGCATAGAACATACATTTATCATGATCCAATAAGACATTAGATGGATGCCTACTTTTGTTGCAACAATTTTTCTCTACGTGCCTGAACTTCTTACAATAGTTGCATTGTGGCATATTACGGTACCAATAATTTTTCTCTGTGGCCTAGTCTTTTGCATTAATTGCTTGAAGGATTTTTATCTGACTTGTTCTTAAGGAAATTTCTAGAAACTTTTCTTCTTCTGGAAGTTTCTCCATTATTTTTCTTTCCTCCATTTTCTTTAATTTAGGGCTGAAATTTGAGATTTGATTGGAAGGCATTTTCAAGTGTATCTTCTTAATGCCTATATAGTCTTTGCTCACATGCTTTCAAGAGAGCCCACAAGTTTTGGCACTGATAAAGTGGATAAATCTTTGATTTCCTCAATCGTAGTCATGATTGAGTCAAACTTTGGGGACATAGTAATTAGAATTTTTTTCAACAATTTTCTTGTTAAGAATATCCTCTCCAAAAACCCTCATTTCATTAACTATTTCTTTAACTTTAGAATAATAATCTTTAACTGTCTCAAACCTCTTTCGTCTTCAATAGTTCAAAATCTCTTCTCAAATATTAAAGTTTAACGGCACGTACCTTTTCGCTTCCTTGAAACTTTCCCTACAACGTGTTCCACGCTTCTTTGACAGTCTTAACTCTCATGATTCTTGAAAAAATTGCACCAGTCACTGTTTCTTGCAAGGTGAACAACATCTTTGAAATTTTTATTTATTTTTCTTCAACTCTTTTCTTGAGTTGCATTAAGAGCCGAAATATCGTTAATTTAAAATTTTTCTTGGACTCTTTTTCTTTATGTATAACTACTAAACTATTGTTATTATAATGTATAGTTATAATATAAAGAATAAGAGACCTAAACTATAAGGCATTAGAAACATATGACAGTATTGGGAAATCAAAATTAAATGGGAGCACATGCCTACGGTGTTGGCATCATCTCTTGTCTGTTCATGTATCATGTGATAATATAGGACAATATGGTACACGAAAATTATTATATATGCATTTCATTTTTTATTTTTATGTCTACCGCGAATTGACAATGATTTTCTTCATACAGGTTATCTACACAATATTTTTGTCTTGATAAGGAAATATTGGTTGGTGCCAGCCTCATTGGCAATTTGTTTATAAAAATCATGTTAAAATTATTCAGGGGTTTAATAATACTAGTATGCATATATATCTACAAAAGTTGGGATGTGCATCATCTTTTGATTTATATTATAATGGTTTTCTTAGCTAGATCGTGTGCAAAATCACGTCAGATCTAAGGATAAATATTCAAACCTTTGCTAATAAAACAAGAGAAGAAAGGAATATAATCTATAAAAAAAACTATGAAACTAAACACAGCATGTATTTGACCATGTTTTACCATTTTTTTATTGGGTTTACTACTATTTATATAAAAGTAAGCAAAAAAATTAAGATGTGAATGAAACACTTCAAAAAATGAAACAGTGCTTGACCAAACTAAAGTAGTAATTTATATAGCTTCTTTTTTAATTTGATGAAAAGAATGAAATCATTCTGTTGGTATTGCAATAAGGGAGAAAGTATTGGAAAATACTTTTCATTATTATCCAATAGTAACATTGTTACATTGGTTACTGCTTATATATTACACCAAGAGAAGTTAAAATTATACATTATATATACAAGTATATATGCTAAAGTATAACTACCAAACTATTGTTATTATTACGTTGATATCTCCCACAAGTTGGGATGTGGATATTGTACAATTCTAACTTGGACAAAGTAAAGTAAATAAGGAAAAGTGTAAGGGTTTGGTTAGAACATTAGCCAACTGAGAGTTTGAGGGAATAGGGAGAAGATAAATAAACTTCGAAACTAATTTTTTCTGAATGATATGGCAATCTAACTCAATATGCTTGATGCGTTTGTGAAAGGTGACATTATGCGCAAAGTAGATAGCAGATTTGCTATAGCAATAAACGTATGCAGAATCAGAGAAGGTTATGAGAAAATCATCAAACATGTATCACAACCACTGAATTTCGCACGTAAGAGAAGCCAGGACCCTATACTCTACTTCAGTGGACGATCTGGAGACAATGTTATGTTTCTTTGACCGCCATGAAAGTAGAGAATTGCCAAGAAGCATACAAAATCCAGTAAATGATCTTCTAGAATCAGGACAACGTGCCAAATCTGAATCTACAAATTCATGGAGCTTAATGGCACTAGAACTAGAAAAGAATACACCTTACGCAGGAAAAGCTTTCTGGTATCTAAGATCATGAGTAACAGTTTCGTAGTGAGAAATAAAAGGATTAGCAACGAATTGGCTAAGATGTTGAACAACATATGAAATGTCTGATCGCGTATTTGTGAGATATAAAAGCTTGCATATCAGTTTCCTGTGGGATGAAGGGTCATCTAAAGGGACTCCTCCAGTAGAGGAAATTTTAGTACTAGGGTTAATAGGGGTTGACACAAGTTTGGCACCAAGGAAACATGTGTCTTCAAGCAATTCTAATACATATTTTATTTAGTTTAATAAGATTCCTAAGGTAGACCTAGCATTCTCCAAACCTAGGAAATATCTAAGTTGACGAAGATCCTTAATGCAAAATTTCTGATCCAAAAACAACTTGACTTGCTTTATTTCTGTGAGGGATTCTCCTGTTAAAACAATGTCATCAACATAAACAAGGAGGGAAATGAAGTTATATGAAGTGCTCTTTGTATATAGTGAATAATCATCTGCAGATTAGTGATATCCCAAAGATATTAAAGTAGAATAAAGTTTGGCATGCCACTGTCTACTGACTTACTGCAGGCCATACAAGGACTTTGTTAATTTTCATACCTTGGTGGAATCATAAATGCTATAGCCAGAAGGAGGAGACATGTATACTTCTTCATTAAGATCCCCATGTAGAAACACATTATTGACATCAAGCTTCTCTAAATGCCAATGTTTAATGGCAACAATGGATAATAGGACCCTGACAATTATGATTTTGGCAACAGGAGAAAAGGTATCAAAATAACCTGACCTTGTATCTCTCTATAGTGCCATCAGCATGATATTTTGTTTTGTATACCCATTTGCAACCAACTAGAACTTTACCTGCAGGAAGATCTACAAGATTCCAAGTTTGGTTTTCCTTAAGAGCAGATATCTCAACATCCATAGCCTTTCTCCAATAATCATGTTTTGAGGCTTGAAGATATGTTTTAGGTTCAATAAGGGATGGAATGGTACAAATAAAATGTCTATAAACGGGGGAACATTTTTGGTAAGATAAGGAATTGGATATAAGATATGGAATGGTGGAAGTAGGTTGGGGAGAAAGTTGAGAGTTTGTAGAGAGGAGGTTGCAATTAAAATCCTTGAGGTAAGTGTGAGGGTGTTTAGACCTAGTGGATTTTCTGGTATGTTGAACTGGAACAGGTATAACAGGCTGGGGACTGATATTATCAGTATCCATATGATGAAAATCGTGTCATTAGGCAACTTAGGGTTTGAATCAATGATAGTAGGGCTAGAGTTGTCAAGGTTTGTATTGTCATGGCTAGATAGCTTATGTGGGCTATGGTTGAAGGACAGATTTGGACTGGATATAGAAGAAGCATGAGAGTCAAGGTTGACAGTAGGAGAAAACGTTGGTCAACAGGAAAAACCAGATATGTCTCAAGGTTAGTGGTATTGTCCATCAGTTTTGGCATGTGTGTGTTATTCACAGGGGTATTGGCATATTTATAAGGAAATACATTCTCATAAAAGATAACATTTCTAAATACAAATGATTCATGAGAGGACATGTGTAATACAGTGGGAGAACTGACTTGGTGTGTTTGCTTTTATCACAATTGTTGCCGATAGCAAGAGTCGCCACCGAATTTTCTTTTATCTAATAAGGAAAGAGTAAAAAGAACAGGAAAGACCTTTGAGAAACTTTTTTAAGTTCGGGGGGTAGGTTATGAAAATGGAAGGTGTTATAACCCTTTTCATCCATAGTTATCTATGGGCTCTTAGTTGCTTTCTAGATCCCTTTTGAAATTGCTTTGTTTGAAATGTGTTTGTGGTGAGTTTTGAAAGTATTTTTGAAAATCGCATTTGTTTAGGAAAACTTTGTTATGATTCTCGTCTCTATAAGAATGCATATAAAGTGTTGACTTTTGAAAATATTTCATTTTGAAAGTGTTGGTGTGTTTGAAAAGATGTTTGTTTTTGAAGATGGATTATGATCAAGCAACTAAGAACATTCTACCTACTCAAAAGTCTTTTATTCATTTCTTCCTTCCTTTGATATTTCTATCTTATCATTTATTGGTAAGGAGCCTTATCTTTGGATGAGAAGGGACGAGCGTGGGCCATCGTATAGTCATAAAATTCCATGTTTGTGAGATACCTTAGCATTTTTCTTAAGGGACTAAGATCATTCGTAAGGCAACATTCGTAGCTTCATCGAGAGACTTTGATCTTGTATTTTTTATTTTTTTTGGCTAAGGTGTCTCACGTGCATATCATGACCATTTTTAAAGGAAACAAGTGGAGTTAATCCTAGAGGTGAAAGTGTGCAAGTGTTTATTTTTCATGCATTGTTTTATCTTGGATTAGGATTGTCTAAGATTGATTTTTATCTTGTCATACACACCCTAGTTACTAGCATTTGTATTTGAAAGCGGTAAATTTATGGAAACTAAAATCCTACACTATTACATCATTGGGGGGATGGGGGTACAATTTACAAATGGGGATGAAATAGGAACTTAAATATTACAACCATATCGAATAACAATGAAGGAAATGTAAAAACAGTGTAAAAAGAAGGAAAAATTGCATTTTAAACTATTATGTGTCGACACAACCTCCTATGCATCGACACATAACTTTCCTTGCCCTTGTATTGCCAAATCAACTCAGTATGAGTCAATACATAATGGTATGTGTCGACTCATACACTGCATGTGTCGACTCATACGTGCTTTGTGTCAACTCATACACTCTTTTTTCCTTCTGTTTTGGGCATGTATAGCAGTATCTATCGACTCATAAGGCTATGTGTCGACACATACTGTCATTTTTCACTAAGATGAGTTGACTCATATAGGTATGTGTCGACTCATACTGTCATTTTTTCACTTCAACATTGTTTTGTTGCATACATGGGTTAGTTCTCAACACACAAATGAAACGAATGGAAGAAAAACAAAGGGTTAGCTTCAAGGGAAATGTTTACTACATTTTGTCTTCAAAAATGAATCACTAATGATGCTTGAAATGAAGAATTAAAGTCAAGAAGACTTACCTGGAAACTGGATTTTATACTTTGAGCTTGAGTTGCTGCCTTGACTATTCTTGAGCTTGGAAAATAAAGATGTTACAGAGGTTGTTCTTGTGTTTGAAAAACCTCTATAAGATGTATGTAAGGTATTTAGATGGCTGGACAAAACTTGTAAGGTATGAATGGTTCTAGGATTTGGATTTCAAAGCTCAAGAGTGGGAGCTCTGTGGACAGTTATGGCTTTTTTTAAAGTGTGAGATTTTTGAGGGCTTGTCTACACAACAACACTTCTAGTTTTTCTCTATCTTTTTCTGACCTCTTTCTCTTAAAATTGGCCTCTCTATTTATAGATAAGGTTTGAGACTTGGAACAACTCATATTTTGAATCACGTGTTATGGCTATCTTGCTTATTTTTGAAGCAAACATGAAGAACATGTTTCCAAGGTTTGTACCAAGATATCTAAAGTGGTTGATAACTTTAAACATGTTTGTTCTGTCTTGTAGAAGTTGAGTTTGATTAGAACAACAAGTTAGGGGCTCAAGAAATTGACTCTGTGATTAAAGTGAACTTTTCAAGAATGGCAATGGTGCCTTTGTGTCAAAAATGGAAAGATGTAATGGAAAATACTTGAATCACCTGGATAATGGTTCAATCAATTGTGTAAACATATGATTATGGATAGATTTGCAAGTCAAGAGGCCTTAAAAGTGAAGATTATGCAACATAGCTAAGATTTTGGTTCCTTGTCCATCATAAATCTATCTTGTAAATCAAGAATGTATTCCCAACTTCAGACTATTGAATATCTTTGCTCAAGTATGATAAATTCATGCTCTTGGATGTTTTGGAAAGATTGAAATACCCTCTACAACTTTCATGTTTACCACTTTTGTTAAATCAAACTGGAACTTGATGAAAATTGGAGAAGAAGTTGGGATAAAAATCTGACCAAACTTGCTGAAAATTTCTCTAAGTGTTTATACAAAACATTCCATGACTTCATGAATTTATAACTTAAAATCCAAGCATTACTATAAAAAGTCTTTCCCTAAATTTTTTTAGATCTCATTGATATCAACAAATTTCATGTTGGAAGTTTTCCTTGAATCATCTTGCATCATGGTGAAAATTTGGCACAAAGTCATGAAATAAAAGTTAACTTTCTAACACTTAGGAAAATTTCTAAGTCTTAAAATTTTGACTTTTCAAAGATCATTTTTACTTTTTGATTCTTGATGAACAATCTTCATATTTTGACATGTCTTGATGAAATATGATTTTTGAAACTTGATTTTGATCAAAAAGTCAAAGTTTGACTTTTCAGTGTACAGTTGACTTTTTCATCAGTTGACCAAATTTTAACTATCCATCAATTGATCTTGAGAAGTGTCTTTAACCATGCAATTAGGTCAAGATGGTTCATTTGAATCCTTGATATCATGTCTCAAACCAATAACTCATATATTTGGTCAAAAGTAAAAAATTTAGCCTTCTTAGTCAAAACCCTAATTTTGAGTCATTAATATTGAGGGAATGTCTTGAGCTGGTCAATCCTTGTGCAAGCTCGAGCCTTTAAAAATCTTGTGAAGAATGTATTAATAAAATGAGAGGTAAAATTTTTGGGTACAACAACATGTCATAAGAAAGTACCCTTTAGTACCATCTTTGAAGCCAAGAAACATAGCTTTTCTAGCTCTAGGCTGGAATTTTGTTCTATGTGCTCATGTATATCAACTCACCTCTTCACACCTTTCTCATTACATCACACCTTGCTCAAAACTCACAATAACATCACCATTTCTCAAGAAAAATGCAAACTACCATCACACTCTCTCTATTTTTTTGATATTTGTCTCCTTTGCCCTCCAATGGATCCTTTGGCTCAAAGAATTCTTTACCCTCACTCTAAACTCCCTATTTAAACTATCCATTCATTCATTCATTTCCTCACACACATGGACAAGCTCAACCTCCTCTCAAAGTCTGTTTTCATATTTCTCACTCTTGGAGAAATTTTCTTTGAATCTCTCAATCTCATTGCTCCAAATCTCAACTCTCGTTCATTTCTACTCATTTGAAGTTTAAGAAATAAAATCAACTGGGCTTCTTGCTCTTGAAATCAGAGGTTTAGTGAATTTATTTTTCACTTTGAGGTAAGCTTCCTTGAACTTCAATATCTCATTTCAGCTTAAATTGGTGCCTTAAATCAAGTTCATATGCTCGTAGTTGACCAAACAATAGGTTTTATTTCCTATTTTCTGACTTCCTTAAGATGTTTTATTGATCTTGAGATTTTTATCTCATTTTTATTGTTGATTTCTAACTGAATTTAAAACTTGTGAAGCTTGATTATTGTTTTCTAAATTGACTTGCTTATGTTACAAGTTTAATATAACTCTCTAATTTCCTCAACTTCTAAAAGCTAAAACCAAATTGATTAGGGTTCTTGAATGTGTTAGGGTCAAGAAACTTAATTTTGTTTAATTTTTCCCTTTGTTTCCCTAATTTTCATAATATATTTGGTTAAGGGTGTCTAGTTTGAGCTTTTTCTCAACTAGTTTGAACTTATGATTTTCATTTTCATATTTCCTTGGCAATTCAAGAACCCTAAATTATTGATTTCGAGTTATATAAGTCTTTAGGAACTTAACACAATTTTTTTTATTTTTAAAGGTCTTGTTCTTATTTTTGCTTGATTTAAGTTGTGAATGTCTGTTTATATGCTTTTGGAACTTGAGATATAAGGTATTTCTTATGTGCAACCCATAAGGGGCCAAGTTCCTTCATCGTCTCATGACATGTTTAGAGCCTTTATTTAATGTTTATGAACTATTCAAGTGCTCTAACATCATGCGTTTGGTTAAGGGACTGTTTTTGTTCATATTTTATGATCATTGGTTTAGGAGAATGTGTTTGTACATTTCCAATTGAGTGTCATTGATCTAAAGAGGTTGAAGTTATTTATTTTATACTTCTGACCTTATGCCTTACAACCAGTAATTTAATTCTCCTTTTATTCCTTCATTGACATCTCATTGTCAATTCATCGTGATGACAAGTTAGGAGCCGTATTCTTGTTTTGACCTAGTTTTTTTGTGATGATGTTTGAATTCTCTAAAGGACCGATGTCCTAAATATTTGTGTTTAGGTATTGATATTAACCTCTATTATCATCTCATTTCTCATGCTTCTTTGATCCTTGGTTAAGTACTCATTTACTAAGCAACATGGTGATACATAAGAAGCCATATTCCCTTTTCTACTTATGTTTTGTGCATCGTTGTCTAATGATTGCTTCATGATATTTTTGTGCCATGTCCTATAAATGTATCTTTAAGTTTTATCTTTGATTTCATATTGTTTCCACTTTTTTGTCTTTCCACTTACTTGAGACACAAGTCTTTTCTTGTCACTATCTACTCTTCATGTTCTTCTACTATGCATACTCGCTTGTTTAAGAGAATGTTAACATGTAATCTCTTGGTGATAATTTTTGATGTCATGAAGCATGTTTATACTTAGGTATGCATCTCTTGTCTTTCATTTTGATATATTCTTTTGACATGTGTTGAAGTTTTGTCTTCTAATTGGACACTTGCACTTCCACTTTTCTAGTTAGGTAATAGTTCTTTCTTCTTGAACTTTGTTTCTATGATTAGGATAGTCTAATATGCTTAACATTATGTTCTTTTATGCCATGCCTTTTGGTTTCTTATCATTTATTTCATGCTTTCTTCTTTATTTCTTTAAGTTTTCTTGTAAGATCTTCATCTCTTTTGTGTTTTACCACATGGACTTGTATGTTCAATGATTGTTTATCATCCTTCTCTTTTCTTTGAGACTTGATGTTTTGTCATCTTAATGCATGTGTGCTTGGTTTTTTATCATCTTCCTTCTTGATGTTTTATCATCTTTATGTGATGTTTTATCATCTTTTCTCTTATGTGTTTTATCATATTGTTTTATGTACTTGATATTTTATCATATTCATTCTTGATGTTTTATAATCTTTATATGATTTCTTATCATCTTTTCTCGTATGGGTTTTATCATATTATTTTGTGTTCTTGATGTTTTATCATCTCTTACTTGATGTATTACCATATTTTCTCTACTTGATGTATCATCATCTTTGTGTGATGTTTTATCATCTTCTGTCTTATTTGATGTTTTGTCATCCCTGTAAAATCAAGCTTCTCTAATGAGCTTTTGTTTTGATGAAGACAAACCTTGATTGACAAAGAAGGAAAAGATTTTTGATCAAGTTCAAAGGCATCTATGGACAATATCTTCAGTTCAAAGCTCTCAACAACTTTCAAGGTATAATGATATTACTTTATTTGATCTTAAAATATAGATGCTCAAAAATGAAAAAGGAATGTTTAAAAATCATTACTCAAGTTTTTCAAAGTTAAAATTTCATTTTTCACTTGAGTGCAATCGATTTTCCTTTTAATGCAATCGATTTCATGCTTCAATTTTTCATATATTTTGCTTCTGTTTCTCTGTGCAATTGATTTACATTGCTTGTTCAATCATTTGCATACTTAAATTTTCAAAACGTTTGCTTCTGTTTCTCAGTGCAATCGATTTACATTGCTAGTGTAATCGATTTCACTCACTTACTTTTTGCTACTGACATTACATGCAATCGATTTACATAGCTAGTGCAATCGATTGCACACTTAAATTTTTTGAAAATATAGCTTTTGAAACCTTGTGCAATCGATTTACACAAAGGGTATAATCGATTGCATGCTGCACGATTTTGAAAAACAGCAGCTTTTCACATGCCTGTTCATCATGCCTTTTCATTGAAATCTTTCACTCAAACTTGACATTTGTTCATGATACATTTTCAGAACTTCATGATGTTTCAAAAGGGTGTTATGAACATATAAATATTCATTTTTTCAAAATCTGTTTCAACACCTCTTCCATAATTATTCTCTGAATTTTAAAAATACAAACTCAAGCATTCCTTCACTTTCATGCATAAGTTTTCTGCATATTTTCATACATCTTTAAACAGAAAACTTTGAGCAATTATATCTTGAGACATTATACAATAATATTATTGGAAGAGAAGATCATACATTTTTAAATCACTCTAAGTGATCAATACTACTCAACTCACTCAAACTCAAAAATTATAGTTACTTACTTATTTTTCCAAGATTGATGGAAATAAGTTTAAGTGTTTTTGAAATCTTGTCTTTTCAAAGTTGTTGGATACAAGCGTAGTCACTTTGAGAGGATTGTTCTCATAGTTGACATAGTGAAAATCCAAGAGGATTGTTCTTGGTCCAAGAGGATTGTTCTTGGTAGTTTGGTAGTTCTTGTTTAAGTTTTCCATAATAAGAAAATCTTTTTCATATTGAAACGGGACTGTAGTACTCTCGGACTGTGAGGGGAACTAGGATATATCGCCCGTGTCTCTTTATTTTTCTGCATTTTTAAGCTTTCCTAAACTCACTTTTAACCAAAAAAATAATAACCATCATCACTAAAACCAGAATTTTTTAAAGTACATAATTCACCCCCCCCCCCCCCCCCTCTTAGGCGCACTTCGTACTTACAATTGGTATCAGAGCAGGTTATAGGTAACCTGCTCCAAAAAGATCCATAATGCACTATGCCAAAATTGACTTTAGACAGCGCCACATAGACAGCGCTTATGCCTAAAGTGCTGCTATAGCTTTTCAGAAAAATTAATAATTAAAAATTAAAGGAGAAGCACTGCTAAAGGTATACTATACACAGCGCTTATTATAAGCGCTTCTATAGGCCTTACCATAGACAACGATTTCTTTCCCTAAGCGCTGCTATAGGTTTTCAGTAAAAACAAATTAAAAAATTAGAATAAGCGCTGCTAAAGGTTATACTTTAGACATCGCTTACTAAAAGCGCTGCTAAAGGTGTTATTCTAGGAAGCGTTGCTAAAGCCTAAAGCGCTGCTAAAGGGTATACCTTAGACAGTGCTTTCCAAAAGCGCTGCTAAAGGGTATACCTTAGACAGCACTTTCCAGAAGCGCTGCTAAAGGCATTACTCTAAGAGCGCTGCTAAAGGTAATACCTTTAGCAACGCTTCTTGAAAGCGCTGTCTAAGGTAATTAAATAGTGTCTTAATCCCTAAATTGGTTATCAGATTTCCAGAAATCCCAAATCATACAAACGAAACCCCACACCCAGAAATCGCTCCTGTTCATCTTCTACTCCAACTCGTCTCCTCCCATTCACCGTCCAACCGTGGTTCTTCCTCCAACTCTTCTCCAACTCGTCTCCTCACCGTCCAACTGTACTTTGGTGGTTCTTCCTCCATGCAGAAGCAACTCTCTCCGGTGTTCCGATAACAACAACAGGTCAGTTCCGATAACACCATTTATGCACTTTTACATTATTAAGTTGTTCTTTTCTATTGAATAAAAATGTGGGTGGTCATGATACTAGCTAGAGCTGGGTAGGAAGGAAACAATGCTTTTGTGAATAAATGCTTTTGTTTGGCGGATAACACACCCTTTTGTGAATAAGTGCTTTTAAGAATCTCAAGAATGTCAGTGCTTTTGTAAATAAGTGTTTTTGTGTGTGAATTTAACTTATTCATGTTTTTTTTTTGACATTAACAGGAAGCTTATCTAGTGCAATTTTCCTGGTTGCAGGCACTACGGTGAGAAACTCTTGCTCTTTCTATTTCTTTGCTTCCAAGTTTTGTATTACTATAGTAAACCTCTATGGTCACTATACCAAATTTGGCTTTTAGCAGCACCCCTACGAAAGCGCTTTTAGGAAAAGCGCTGGCATAGGCTTCGCTAAAGACAAAATTAAAAAACACGCTAAAAAAGCGCTCTTATAGTGGGGGGGGTATGAAAGCGCTTTTAAAAAGCGCTCTGGTAAGGGGGGGTATGAGAGCGCTTTTGAAAAGCGCTTTGGTAAGGGGGGGTATGAGAGCGCTTTTGAAAAGCGCTTTGGTAAGGGGGTATGAGAGCGCTTTGGTAAGGGGGTATGAGAGCGCTTTTCAAAAGCGCTCTGGTAGGGGGTGGGGTACAAGAGCGCTTTACCCTTAAAAGCGCTGGTATAGCTACATCTACTAAGGCGCTTTTCAAAAGCGCTTTCATAGCCTTTTTAAAATTAAAATTTTTAAAAACAAAATTATACAAACCCCATCCGTCTTCTCACATCAACCTTCATTCCAAAGTCCAGACCTTCCATAACCTACATCTACTGTTACGAACTTCCATAACCTTCACTCCTGCCTCATCTCCGCGACCGTTACTTCACTGCTGCCGCCATTCTTCTTCTATTTCCATTTGTTCAAAGCTCCGTCACTTGCCGTCACCGTCACTTGCCGTCACTTCCTCAGCCATCTCCGTCGCTCCTACTTCAAAGCTCTTTGTCAAGTCCAAACGTGGTTCCCTGTTATCATCATCAACAACATCCAACTTCCAATTTTCTACAAATTATCTTAGGTAACATTACTTGATTTTCATAGTTTTGTTGAATACTTGAGTAATTTCTGCATGCATATTATGTGTTTGTGATAATGTTTATGTGAATTTGTGATGTAGATTTTAACATAGATTTGTAGACATAACATTTGCACATTAGGTGTACGTAGAAATTCCTCATAGAATTGAATTGCTAATTCTTGACATAAGAACTAATTCTTGATATTGTGCTAATCTATTGACATAGAATCGTGATTACTAACTACTGTTGTGTTTGTTCTATGCTATTCACCTCAATGTGCACAATCATGTTTACTAATTTCTAGTAATGAAAATGATCTTTACAGTGTTCTTCACTATCCATTTCAATTGTTTTCAACAACAAACAAGCTAAAGCGCTCAAGATTTAAGGTATCACTATCTTTTGATGCTTCACTAAGTAAGTCATTTGTGATGGATGTCAAGGAAACTTGTGTATTTTTATACTCTTCATTCAACAGTTTCTTCAAACTAATGTCAAAGAAACTAATGTCATTGTTCTTGTTTACCCTAACCAATTGATATTTTCGCATTCCAGGAGAACAATTTCTTTCTCTCGTTCAATTGCTTAAGTAATCTCTCTCATTCAAGTAATCTCAATCCTCCAGAGGCCTTCACGAACTGGTTTTTAGAAGTCCATCTTCTTCATCTAACTTGCTTCCTTCCTCTTAAATCTTAAGTAAGATTTAACATTGTTTTTAAAAATTAATCTTGAAGTAATCTTGTGTTGTTGTAGGTTGGTGTTTTAGTTTGAAGTATAATATTGTGATAATGTGATAATGTGTTTTTGGTTTGTTTTATTAAGTTGATGTTCTGGTTTGAAGTATTGTGTTTGTATTGTGATAATGTGATAATTTTTTTTAGTTTGGTGCCTTAGAAGTTGAAATTTTGTAAACTTTAATTATTAGTTACATAAGACATTAATAGAAAAATGGTAGTGTTTATTTTTTAATTTGTTAGGAGTAGAAGGAATTTGTTTATATTAGAGGTGGTTATATTTTTAATGCGCTATAATGTAGTGGAATTGGAATTTAGAGAATTGGTACTTACTAATATGTGTAAGATTGGAACTTAGATAATTTTGAGATTTTGTTGTGTTGTGTTAATTTATTTAATTGATTATGCATCACAAAAGTGATAATGAAGAGTAGAAAAAATGATTCTTTTTTCAATAGGAAAGAAATAGATGAAGAGAACTTAACCCCTATTAGTAGTGGAAGTAATAGGATGGCCTTGAATCTGTGCAATTTAGGAATTCCAGTTATGAAAGTCATGGACATGCCTTCCAAAACAACATCAAGAATGGGGAGGGAATGTATTTGCTGTAGTAATGAAACTGTTATTTCCCACCCATAACAAACAATGTAGACTAAGGTTTATATATTTAAAGTTCCTTAAATAAGCTTATTGTTCTAATCTAAGGTTTATATTATTGTGTTTATGAAGTCTGTTTTGAACTTTGTGTGAGTTTTAATAGTTTTGTTCTTTGTGTGAAACTCGTCTCATTGGTTGAAGAATGTCGATGTTTATAAATTATCTTTAGTCCTGATTCTTAAGCAACATAATTTTTTGATTCAAGTGTTAGCATATGTTCGGCCTTTATGTATCATGTTCTTAATAGAATTTAAATAATTAAGATGATGACAAATAGGTGAAAGAAATACTCTATAAATTTGAAGTGAAAGTTAGGTTAGTGTGAAACATGTTGTTAGATTATGATGACAAATAGGTGAAATAAATACTAAATTTGAAGTGAAAGTTAGGTTAGAGTGAATCATATATATCTTATATATTAAAGTTGTGAAGTCTATTAAATTATTTTGGAGTTAAAATTAAGGTTTTTTTTTAGTAATTTTATATATTTATTTTATTTTATTTTATTAGTTATTTATTAAAATTAATTTCCTCTCAGTAACTCTTTAATTTCGTTTATCGTTAAGTGAGGTACTTACTAACTTTGTGAATTGAATTCGCCATATGGGTTACTTGTGAAGAGTGAAAGTTTGACCGTTTTTGTTTAGCTTAATTAAGACATGGATAAGACATGGATGAATTCAAACCGATTGTCGAAAGAGTACGAGAAAGGGGTATGGGAATTTGTTGAGTTTGCGGTTGCGCACTCCAAAGACCCGCTTCGAATGCCGTGTCCTTGCTTGGGTTGCTGTTATGCCGGGGGTAAGGTTGACGGGAATCAGTTGGGATCTCATTTACTACGGTTTGGAATTGATAGAAGTTATACATGTTGGACAATGCATGGTGAGAAAAGTACCGGGAATGCTGAGTCGAGTTGTAATAGGAAGTATGCTTCAAACGACGATTGCACAGACACATACGATTGTGATCGAGTCGAAGAGATTGCAGAAGCGCTTGAAGAAGATCTTGCGGATTGTCCCAAAATGTTTGAGAGGTTGGTAAGCGATGCAGAGAAACCGTTGTATGTTGGTTGTTCAAAATTCACAAGATTGTCTGCGGTGTTAAAGTTGTACAACTTAAAGGCGGACAATGGATGGTCGGATAAAAGTTTCACAGAGTTATTAGCCCTTATGAAAGATATGCTACCAGAGGATAATGTTCTTCCCAATCGAACGTATGAAGCCAAAAAGATGTTGTCTTCTATTGGAATGAGCTATGATAAGATACATGCATGTCCAAACGATTGCGTTTTGTTTCGAAACGAGTATGCAGCGTTGAATGAGTGTCCTAAATGTGGTGCCCCTCGATATAAGAAAAAGTTGTCTCCTGCTAAAGTCTTATGGTATTTTCCTATAATTCCGAGATTTAGACGCATGTATCGTAGTGAGACCGATTCAAGACACTTGACTTGGCATGCAGATGAAAGAATTATTGATGGAAAGTTGCGACATCCGGCAGACTCACCACAATGGAGTAAAGTTGATACTGAATATCCTGAATTTGGAAAAGAAGCAAGAAACCTTCGGTTGTCATTGTCTACTGATGGAATGAACCCGCATGGTATTCAAAGTATCTCGCATAGCACATGGCCTGTGATTCTTATGATTTATAACTTACCTCCGTGGCTATGTATGAAGCGTAAGTACATGATGTTATCTATGCTAATTTCTGGGCCTAAACAACCAGGGAATGACATAGACGTATACTTGGCACCCTTAATCGAAGATTTAAAGTTTTTGTGGGAGAGAGGTGTGGAGGTTTACGATGGGTATAGGAAAGAAAGTTTCAACTTGAGGGCGATGTTGTTTGGAACAATTAATGATTTTCCAGCATACGGAAATCTATCCGGGTACAGCAACAAGGGTCAAAAGGCGTGTCCTGTTTGTGAAGATGAAACCGATACGACACGATTGGCGCTTTGTCAGAAGAATGTCTTTCTCGGCCATCGTAGATTCTTAAATTCTAATCATCACTACCGTGGGTGGAGAAAAGCATTCAATGGAGAGGCCGAACATCGTACAGCCCCGCCTTTTTTGTCAGGTGATCAAATTTTTGAAAAGGTGAAAGATGTGAGCACTCAGTTTGGCAAGCCTTTTGCACATTCAATTGTCAAGGGTGGGTGGAAGAAGAAGTCAATTTTCTTTGAACTTCCATATTGGAAGTCGTTGTACGTAAGACATTTCCTGGATGTTATGCATATTGAAAAAAATGTATTTGACAGCGTTATAGGTACGCTACTCAATATACAAGGAAAGTCTAAGGATGGCGTTAACATAAGGAATGACATGGTAAACATGGGGATGAGAACTGAATTGGGGCCCGTGACGAAAGGAAGACGAACATATCTGCCACCTGCTGTTTACACTCTATCTAGAAAGGAGAAGAAAACATTGTGTAAGTTCCTCAGTGAAGTAAAAGTTCCAGAAGGCTACTCTTCAGATATTAGAAGACTTGTGTCCATGAAAGACCTCAAGTTAAAGAGTTTGAAGACGCATGATTGCCATGTTATAATGGAACATTTTTTACCAATAGGTATACGTTCTATTCTGCCAGAAAAAGTAAGAAGCGCAATAACTAAGCTGTGTTTCTTCTTCAGGTCTATTTGCAGTAAGGTGGTCGATCCCGCGATCTTACCAACATTGCAAAATGAGATAGTTGTTACTTTATGTGATCTTGAAATGTATTTTCCTCCCTCGTTTTTTGACATAATGGTTCATCTAGTCGTTCATCTTGTGAAAGAGACACAACTGTGCGGACCAGCTTATATGAGATGGATGTACCCTGCTGAACGTTATATGAAAATATTAAAAGGGTACGTGAAAAACAGAAGTCGACCAGAGGGTTGTATTGCCGAGCGATACGTTGCTGAAGAAGCGGTTGAGTTTTGTACTGAATATCTGTCAAATGTTCAATCAATTGGACTCCCCAAATCTCATATTGTCGAAAAAAAAGAAGGAAAAAGGCTAATTGGAAATAAAGTTGTGACAGTATCAATGGTCGAACGGGATCAAGTGCACTTGTATGTTCTGCACAATGAGATTGAGGTTGAGCCGTTTGTTGAAATGCACAAAGTTGTTCTCCGAGATTTAAATCCAAATAGAAATGAGAACTGGATAGTACGAGAGCACAATCGAAGTTTCATACCGTGGTTTAGAGATCATATTTATTCAAAGTATCGTTCAGATCCTGCTTCAGTAACAGAAAGGTTGAGATGTTTAGCCTATGGTCCATCTGTAATTGTGCTTTCTTATAGCGCATACGCAATTAATGGATACACATTTTATACCAAAGAACAGGATGATAAAAGTACTATGCAAAATAGTGGTGTTACCTTGGTAGCTGAAGCTATGCACATATCAAGTGCGAATGACTTAAATCCGAAATTTGCAAATTTGTCATATTTTGGGGTTATCGAGCGCATTTTGGTGTTTGATTACGCGAAGTTTCAGATTCCTGTATTTGGTTGCAAGTGGGTTGAAAATAATAGTGGCGTACGAATGGATAAGTCAGGATTTTTGCAAGTGGATCTCAATAGGGTAGGGTACAAAGATGAGCCTTTCATTCTAGCCTCTCAAGCTAAACAAGTGTTCTATGTCAATGATCCGACAAGTACGAAATGGTCTATAGTGCTTTTATCTAACAAAATAGTTGATGAAAAAATTGAAGATCAAGGTGATATTGGTGTTGGCATTGAATCTTGTACAAGAAACGATCAAAATGAGAATGAATCTTGTATTAGAAATGATCATAATGAGGGTATTTGGATCAATCCAACCGTCCGCATTGTTAAGAGACGCGTAGTACACAATCCTACCAAGAAAAGAAAGAGACGTTAGTGATAAAGTTAGTGTTAATAGTGTCAATGTTTTAGTTTGTTTGATACAGGTTCAAAATTTGAAGCATTTTTGTATGCTATGATGACTTGTTGCAATGATGAAACTTGATTGTTGTACATGTTCAAATATATACATGTTCTCTCTATTTCAATCTTGATTGTTGGTACTGTAATGTTAGTTTAAAGGTGTACTTGTTCAAATATATACATGTTCTCTCTATTTCAATCTTAATATGAGTATCATCTAATATTATTTTTGTCATTTTTGTCTCCTTCATTTTCCTTCATTTTTGTCTTACTGGTTCATATACCATCTACATATTATCTAGTTGTTCAAGAGTTAAGGGGTAATTCGAATTAAAGGTATTATCTTTTTATTTTGTTTTAAAGTTTTCATTTTTGTTTTTAGTATATCCTCCAACAGTGTTTTGTTTTTATTTTAATATTAAGATGTTTTTTCTAACATTTTTTTTATGTTTTAGGTATCTCTTCAAAGCAAGAAAAATATTACTGGACTGCTTATTTATTATCTATGGGTTTAGTTTCTTTTGTTGTTAAATACTTTATTATTTTTAGTAAAAGGGGGTTGAGTTTTGAGGACATCTTTATTATTTTTATGTAATTTTTTGAAATGTTTCTCATATAAAGTTAGTGTTAATAGTGTACTAATGTGCTTTAGTTTGTTTGATACAGGTTCAATGGCTCCAGATAGAGATGCTCCACCTCAAAACCCACCTGAAAACGCACAAGAAAACTCACAAGAAAGAGTTGCTTCGGATACAAATGCTCCACCTGATACTGAAGCAAAAGAGGTGGCACGAGGCATCACTATTATGAAGGGAATCATTCGACATAGAGACCAAGGATTAGTATACCGATTGGAATGGAATTCTGATAAACAACCAATTGGTCCTAATTCTGCAAAGTTGACAAGTTATATTGGTACACTTGTCCGTATGCATATTCCGGTCTCCGTACCTACCTGGAAATCGAAAACGAAAAATTCAGAATTGGAGGAGAAAAAACAAGCGATTTGGGAAGAGCTTCAGGTATATATCATATATGGTTAATTGTTGTTATTATCTTGACGATAAATTGTTTAAATTACTTATACTAACACTTCAGGTATATATCATATATGGTTAATTGTTGTTATTTTTGCAGAGGACTTTTGAGATACCAGATGAACGTAAAAGCTACATACTTAGTTTGGCCGGCAAAAGATATAGAGGGTGGAAAAGTTTTTTGACAAACACCTATCTTAAGGATAAAGATGGAAAATTTCTTGAAGAGGCACCGGGACGGCCAACAAAGTATGCGACATTCATTGATGAAGCAGATTGGGCTGAGTTTTTAAAGCAAAGAGATGAAGCATTTCAGAAAAAGAGTGCCACGAATAGTAAGAGAGCATCCAAACCCGCGTATCCATACAAGAAAGGGCGTTTGGGATATGCACGCTTAGAGGATAAAATTGTAAGTAAATAGAAATGTGTTTTAATTAATTGTCTACATGTGCATGTTTTAATTGACGATTTTATCGTTTGTGTCAATGCATAGTTAGAGGAGACTAAAAGTGAGGAAGCTTCACTTCCTGTACACTTCATCGGTGAGAGATACTAGTGATAAGGCTAGTATCAACTATCAAAAGAAATTTCCCGAGGTAATTATAAGTTTTTTTCCTTACAAACTGTTCTATTTTATTAATGATAATGACTTTATATTTTCTATTTGTTTAGGGCATTTCATCTTGCCAACTATACTTATCGTCACCGAATTATCGACTAGTTGGCAAGGGAAAAGTGCACAACACTTCGGGAGATTTACTTCACCACAGACCCCTCCCTGATGGACACCTGAAAGTATCGGTGGATGTTGTATTAGATCGTGATGCGATTCTACCGGTACCCGACATGGTCTCAGAGACGACATTGCTGCGAGATGCAATAGGATCATTTGTTGCATGGCCCTCGGAGCTCATTACCATTAGTGATGAGGTATACTGAAAACGATTATGAATCATTTAGTTTTCGAATGTCAATTCTAAACCGTTTATTAATTATTTTTTACATTTTAATTTTAGACTGCTCCTATAAAACCCGCAATTAAGGGTAAAGGGATTTTACAGGAGGAGGAGTCTGTTGCATCACTAAAAGAGGTACATTTAAAGTGTTAATATATAGTCTGAATCTAAATCTGCATGATTTTATATTTTACCTAACTTATATGATTTTTAGGCATCCGCTCGGGAGTCACAACAAGTGACGCAGCAGGTTCGTAGCTTACCACCCACTGGTCCTCCGAAGCAAGCGGCAAAAAAAGGCGGTGCTTTTGTGCCTCGATACCGTTCGACACTCGCAACAATGGTTGATATGTCCGATTTGAAGGATGGTGGTTTACGTGAAATCAACATGGATGAAAGTGTCTTCGGTATTGAATTCCAGTCACATATTACATTTGATGACTTGGAAGAGATTTTTACCCATGATCAACTAGGCGTCAGTAATATGCACTCATACATCCGGTAATATTCACTCATCCGATATATTATTTAATTAGTCCCACAATATAATTTATTTACATATTTCAATGAAAATAATCTAATGTTTATTATGTTTTTATTTAAGGTTGTTGTATGACAGAGTGTTGCGCGGGACTGCATTGTCTGACAGATTCCGTTTCGTGTCTTCCGCCCATTGCAGCGGAATGACAATTGCTTCGGAACCGGAATCAGTTAGACAGCGCTTAGTAGATAGATTCATGTCCACCGGCAATACAGAAAGTCTGCATCTTTGGGCGTATAATACCCGACCAGTAGGGTTAGTTTCTCATTCTTGGTTCATCTAATCTCTGTTTCTTTTGTGTATAGCAAAATTTTCATATAACCTATTGTTTTAATTTATAGAGCACACTGGTTGCTGCTTGCTATCAACCCGATAAGAGAAGTCGTGTATTATCTGAATTCGGTAAATGGTGAATGGACCAATTATCCGGCTATGAAGGAAATCGTTGATTTGTAAGTGGGATCGTTCTAAATATATATTCGTGTATATTTATATATTTTCTTATTTGTGGGATTGATTTAAACATATGCTTTTATATATTTAATAATTAGATCAATACAAGTGTTCCGTAGTCAACGGGACGCACAGGTATCCCGAACTAAATCGAACAACATCACTTGGATCCAAGTGCAGGTACATTACTTTTCACAATTTTGCTTATAATATTTATGCTACTTGGTAAAACAAGACAACTATAGAATCTTATTTGTTTTATTATGTAGTGTCCGCAACAGCGAAACAGTCATGATTGCGGATACTTTGTTTTGAGGTTCATGAAAGAAATCCTTCAGGCGAATCAATTAGAGATTCCGCTCACGGTATGAATTTATAACTTAAGATAATTTCATATAATTTATTACATTTAACTAAATATATCATTTATATTATGTTTTTGTTTTGTAGTACCTTGACGAATTCCGTGCTGCTGCGTACCCGAAGCTTAAGTTGGAAGAAATTAAAGAAGATTTGTGTCAATATTATATTAGGCAATTTTTCATGTAGGATTTGTGTCGATTTGAACTATAATATTATTGATGTAATGATGTATATATATAATTTTGGATATTATAATGGTATTATATTAGTACATATATTGTCTTACTGATGGCTGAAATAATAGCGTCGAAAATATATTACAGGTCAAAAATATATTACAGGTCGAAAATATTACAGGTCGAAAACATTACAGGTCGACTGGGAGGATTAAATTATAGGCTGCACATAAAAATACCTCATTTAGAAACGACAGCGCTTTTAAAAAGCGCTCTTAAAGGTCCACCTACTAAAGCGCTTCTTAGTAAAAGCGCTGCCAAAGACCAGTAAAAAGGCAAAAAAAATTAAAAAAAAACGTAGCCTACAAAAGCGCTTTTGTAAAAGCGCTCTGGTAGGCCCCCCTATAAGAGCGCTTTTTCTGGAAAAAGCGCTCTTATAGGGGGGCCTACCAGAGCGCTTTTACAAAAGCGCTTTTGTAGGCTACGTTTTTTTTTAATTTTTTTTGCTTTTTTACTGGTCTTTGGCAGCGCTTTTAAAAAGCGCTCTTAAAGGGGGGTCTACCAGAGCGCTTTTTCCAGGAAAGCGCTCTTATAGGGGGTCCTACCAGAGCGCTTTTTCCAGGAAGCGCTCTTAAAGGGGGGGTCTACCAGAGCGCTTTTAGAAGCGCTTTTGTTACCTACGCCAGCGCAAGCTTTTAAAGCGCTTTTAAGCGCTTTTAAAGCCCAAAAAAAGCGCTTTTAAAGGTCTTTTTTGGCGTAGTGGGTCAAAAACAAAACTAGTTCAATTTTGTAACATGTGATTATTTATTGTGCAATTTTAATATGTTTATAAAAGCATATTATTTTTCTAAACTTGTCTATCACCTGCTAACTAAATAGCAATTACCAGCAGCCAAATAATGTGTAGTGAGATTCGTGAACTTGTGGTTATGGTATTGATAATGTGAAGAAAAAATAAATCATAATTAGGGGTGTTCAAAAAATCCACAGAACTGAACTAAACCACTGAACCGAACTGAACCATTTTTAAATAACCGAACCATTATTCATGGTTTATGAGCTGAACCACATGTCATCAAACAATTCAATAACCGAACTGAAACCATAGTTAACCAAACCATAACTTGCTGAACCGAACCGTAATTAACTACCCTTACTTATGATATGGTATTCCTTAGTTATGTTGGAACTTTAGATCAGTTTTTATATTTTCTCCGAATTGATTTTTTAGAACTCAAATTTATTTTAAATCCGTGTATACTTTGTGTCTTGACAAAAACGCATTATACCGTTTTGTGCCCTAATTAGTGTTTTTGTTTAACTTAGATAATAGTTAAAACCATGGATAAAAAATGGATGTGTGCCGATCGATTGTCAAAAGAGTACGAGAATGGGGTATTAGAGTTCGTTAAGTTTGTCGTTGAACATGCTGAAGACCCGAATAGAATGAAATGTCCTTGCTTGGGTTGTTGTTATGTGGGTCGGGTTGACGCAGATGGATTGAAATCGCATTTACTAATGCGCGGAATTGATCGAAGTTATACGTGTTGGATATTTCATGGTGAGAAAAGCATCGAGAATGTTGAAACGGGGGTGAAAAGTAATGCGACCTATGTTTCGTACGACAATGCCACGGATACATATGATTGTGATCGAGTCGAAGAAATTGAAGAAGCACTTGAAGAAGATCTTCAAGATTGTCCCAAAATGTAGAAGAGGTTGGTAAGCGATGCGGAGAAACCGTTGTATAAAGATTTCCCCAAATTCACAAGATTGTCTGCGGTATTAAAATTGTACAACTTAAAGGCGCACAATGGATGGTCGGATAAAAGTTTCACACGGTTATTAGCCCTTTTGAGAGATATGCTTCCTGAGGATAATGTTCTTCCTAATCGAACCTACGAGGCCAAAAAAATGTTGTGCTCTATTGGCATGAGCTATGATAAGATACATGCATGTCTAAATGGTTGTATTTTGTTTCAAAACGAATATGCATCGTTGAATGAGTGCCCAAAGTGCGGTTTATCTCGATATAATAAAAAATTATCTCCAGCGAAAGTCTTATGGTATTTTCCTATTATTCCGAGATTTAGACGCATGTTTCGTAGTGAAACCGATGCTAGACACTTGACTTGGCATGCAAATGAAAGAATTATCGATGGAAAGTTTCGACATCCGGAAGATGCACCACAGTGGAAGAAAATTGATAATGATTATCCTGATTTTGGAGGAGAAACAAGAAACCTTCGCTTGGCATTATCTACGGATGGAATGAACCCACATGGTCTTCAAAGTATCTCACATTCCATATGGCCTGTGATTCTTATGATTTATAACCTACCTCCATGGCTATGTATGAAGCGCAAGTACATGATGTTATCTATGTTAATTTATGGGCCTAAACAACCAGGGAATGACATTGATGTATACTTGAAACCTTTAATCGAAGATTTGAAGATTTTGTGGGAGAACGGTGTGGAGGTTTATGATGGATATAGGAAAGAAAGTTTCAATTTGAGGGCGATGTTGTTTGGCACAATTAACGATTTTCCAACATATGGAAATCTATCCGGGTATAACATTAAAGGTGAAAAAGTGTGTCCTGTCTGTGAAGATGGAATCGATATGACATGATTGAAACTTTGTCAGAAGAATGTCTTTCTCGGTCATCGTAGATTCTTAAATTCAAAACATCAATATCGTGGATGGAGAAAAGCGTTCAATGGAAATACCGAACAACGTAGAGCTCCACCTGGATTGACAGGTGATCAAATTTGTGAAAAGGTGAAAGATGTGAGTATTCAGTTTGGCAAGCCTTTTGCACATAAAGTTGTCACAGGTGGGTGGAAGAAGAGGTCAATTTTTTTTGAATTGCCATATTGGAAATCTTTGTACGTAAGACATTTTCTTGATGTTATGCATATTGAAAAAATGTATTTGAAAGTGTTATTGGTACGTTACTCAATATGAAAGGAAAGTCTAAGGATGACCTTAAAGCAAGAGCGGACATGGTAGAGATGGGAATAAGAACTGAATTAGGACCCGTGAAGAAAGCAAGACGAACATATCTACCACCTGCTGCTTATACTCTATCTAGAAAGGAAAAGAAAATATTGTGTAAGTTTCTGAGTGAAGTTAAAGTTCCAGAAGGTTACTCCTCAGACATTAGAAGGCTCGTGTCCATGAAAGACCTCAAGTTAAAGAGTCTGAAGACACATGATTGCCATGTCATAATGGAACATTTTCTACCAATAAGTATACGTTCTATTTTGCCAGAAAAAGTAAGAAGCGCTATAACTAAATTGTGTTTTTTTTCCAGGTCAATTTGTAGTAAGGTGATCGATCCTGAGATCTTACCAGTATTACAAAAAGAAATCGTTATTACTCTGTGTGACCTTGAAATGTATTTTCCTCCATCATTTTTTGACATTATGGTACATCTTGTTATTCATCTTGTGAAAGAGAAACAATTGTGTGGACCAGCTTATATGAGATGGATGTACCCTGTTGAACGTTATATGAAAATATTAAAAGGGTACGTGAAAAATCGAAGTCGTCCATAGGGTTGTATCGTTGAGCGATACGTTGTTGAAGAAGCGATTGAGTTTTGTACTGGTTTTTTATCCAATGTGCAATCCATTGGACTCCCCAAATCTCATTTTTTCGAAAAAAAGAAGGTAAAAAATTAATTGGAAATGAAATTGTAACAGTATCAAGGGATGAACGGGATCAAGTGCATTTGTATGTTCTGCACAATGACACTGAGGTTGAGCCATTTGTTGAAATGCACAAGGCTATACTCTGAGGTGAGAATCAAAGTAGAAATGAAAATTGGATAGTACGAGAGCACAATCAAAGTTTTATACAATGGTTTAAGGATCACATATATTCAAAGTTTCATTCAGATCCCGCTTCAATATCAGACAGGTTGAGATATTTGGCATATGGTCCAAGTTCGATTGTGTTCTCTTATAGAGGATACGGAATTAATGGATACACATTTTATATTAAAGAACAAGATGAGAAAAGTACTATGCAAAATAGTGGTGTCACGGTGGTATGTGAAGCAATGCACATTTCTAGTATGAAGGACTTAAACCCCAAATATGAAAATTTGTCATATTTTGGGGTTATCAATCACATTTGGGTGTTTGATTACGAGAAGTTTCAGATTCCTATCTTTGGTTGCAAATGGGTACATACTAGTGGCATACGAATGGATAAGTCAGGGTTTTTGCAAGTGGATCTTAGTAGGGTGGGGTACAAAGATGAGCCTTTTATTCTAGCCTCTCAAGCTAAACAAGTGTTCTATGTCACAGACCCGGAGAGTACAAAATGGTTTATAGTGCTTTTATCTAACAAAGTGATTGATGATAAAAGTGTGGATCAAGGTGATGTTGATGTTGAGAATGAGTTGTATATTAGAAACGATCGAGATGAAAATACTACAGTGGATGAATCATATATCAGAAAAGATCATGATGAGGGAATTTAGATCAATCCCTTCGTCCGCGTTCTTAAGAGACAAGTAATTCGGAATCCAACCAAGAAAAGAAAGAGTTGTTAGTGAAAGAGGTAATATATATTCCTCCATACCTGTTAACACTTAGCAAACTTCTAACAAATGATATATTTGTCATTTTATATACTCAATTGATATTTGTCATTTTATATACTGAATAGATATTTGGAATTATATATTTGGAATTAAATATTTGTCATTAGATACTAATGTTTTTCTTTATTACAGGTTAGATGGCTAGTAACGAGGAGCACCCACATGATGATTCTATTAATGGTGGAGACAATGATGGAGGAAAATCCAGTAAGGGAGTGGAAAAAGAAATTAAAAGAGGAAAAACTATTATGCAGAATATCATTCGTGATAGAGATAGAGGTATAAAATACGATGTGCATTGGAGTCCAAATAACCAATTAATTGAGCCTAACGGTTCTAAATTGACAAGTTACATTGGTACAATTGTAAGGAGAGAAATTCCAATAACTTGTGATGAGTGGAGAGATGATAAGCTGGATGATGCTAAAAACAAAATTTGGAGTGAGATACAGGTACTTTAAATTATGTCTTTAAATTACGATTATGTACTTTAAATTATGTCTTTAAATTACTTATACTAATGCACTTTGTGTATGTTTTTTGTAGAGGTCTTTCAACATTGATGACACAAGAAAATATTATTGTCTTGGATTGGCCGGCAAAATACTAAGAGGGTTTAGAACATATTTAAATAGAAAATATCTTAGAGATGCCGAAATTTTTTTTGTTGATGCAGAGCGTCCAGCAGAATATGCAGATGTGATTTCAGTTAAAGAATGGGATGTTTTTAAAGCCAAACGGAAAACCCCAAAATTTTAGAGTGTAAGTGACGTAAATCGTCAAAGAGCATCATCTCCCGCATATCCATACAAAAAAGGGCATTTGGGATATGCACGATTAGAATAAAAAATAGTAAGTATTTACAAATTGCAATGATATACTTGTTCATCAAGAGTTATAACTAAGCTTGTTTTTTGTGTTAATGTGTAGTTAAAAGAGGAGAGTAGTTCTGAAACATCTCTTCCGGAGCATGTTTTGTGGAAGGCTACCCGTGTGGGTAAGGATGGAGTTCTTAAAGAAGATGTACAACAAATTTTTGAAAAATGCGTAAGTATAACATTAATTCTAATTAAATCAAAATTTTATTAACATATAGTATTCATGTTTTTCCAATATTCATATGAATTTCAGGAGAGTTTGTCTCAGTCTACATCTCCACCAGATGATTGCGGGAGCATACTTAGTCGAGCATTAGATGTTCGTGAGTATTCTGGTCGCGTGAGGGGTAAAGGACATGGGGTTACTCCAAGCTCCTTGAAAAAGAACAACCCGAAGACAAAATCTTCTAGCAATAAAGAACTGTAGGCAAGGTTGGATGCATTAGAAGCTGAAGTTCTTGAATTGAGGAAGGAAAAAGCAAGATAGTACCAATCAGAAAGGGAAGCTTCGGGTGTTAAAGAAACTAGTGACATAGCTAGTGTCAATTGTGTAGCTCAACCGAGTATTCTCAAGGTACTTACATATATTATTATGAAATTAAATTAGTGTAATTTATTTAACTGAAATATATACACATTAACGATGTCATATTTATTATTGATTTTAGGGCATTTCACCTTTGCAAATCTTTTTAGAGACACCAACTTATCGCATGGTTGGCAAGGGAAAAGTCCATAACACTCTGGGAGAAGTACTTCATCATAAACCGCTCCCTTCTGGATATTTGAAAGTGTCGATTGATATTGCTTTAGAGGAGGGTGCGTTATTACCAATCCCAGATGAAGATTCGGATGCAACATTGGTGGGAGAGGCAATAGGAGCGTTTGTTGCATGGCCGTCAAGACTCGTTCGCATAGATGACGAGGTATAATTAAAACCGTTATGAACCTTTTATTACTCAAATTTTTTACGTTCATTTTACTTACATTTTTTTTTGCATGGTAATGTTAGACTCCTACAAAACCCAAACCAAAAGATAAAGGGATTACGCGGCCAATGGAGTCAGTGACAGCAAAAAAACAGGTACAACACAATTATATGATATTTATGCTTAGATAATGTTAATTTGTCGTCTTATACTTGACCACTCTAATTTTATGATATTTAGATTATTCCTGCTAAAGAGATTGAAGTTGTAAGTAGGGGTAAGGAGCCTGTAATTAGCAACATTCCCACAGAAACAAAGAGTGTTGCTAAGAGGATCGGGGCTAGAAAGAAAACTACTTCACAATATAGGTCGTGCCTTCAGACATATATAAGCTTCACAACTATTTCGCAAGGTGGTACTTCTCTTATACCCCTGGATGAAGGGATTTATGGTTCTGAAGGCATGACAGCAATTGGTAAGGAGGATTTGGAAGAAGTTTTTGGACACTTGACATTAGGCATCGCTGTTATCAATACATACATCAGGTATACTCCAATCAACTTTGTTTAATTAATTGCAAAATTTATTTACTCATTTCAATGAATAATTAATGTTAATGATGTTTTTATTTAAGGTTTCTGTATGACAAGTTGATTCACCCGCGTGGATTGGAGTCCAGATTCGCTTTCATAAATCCCAACGTTGTCCACGCAGGGTCAATCATCTTAAAACCAGATGAAGTAATAGCATTTGTGCTCAGTTTATTTATGGCCAGCAAAGATACAGAAAAATGGTTCTTTTTACCATATAATACTGGCCCCAAGTAAGATTTTCATTCTAAATTTTCTCTATTATAATTTTTCGTTTTTTAACGTTGTGTAGAAAATTTTCATCTAACCTTTGTTTAATATTCCAGTGGACACTGGTTATTGGTTGCAATTAATCCTGTGAGAGAAATTGTATATTATCTGGATTCATTGGGTAATGATTGGACAACATACCCAGATATGAAGAAGACGATTGACACGTAAGTGAGATTGTTCCAAAATATTACTGTGTATATTTAATTATTTATGTGTGATAGTTCTAAATATTCGTTATTATCTTATTATAGAATTCTACAAAGTTTTCGAGCACAAAGAGATATTCAAGTACCAAGGAGTAGAGTCAATAATATTTCTTGGATCAAAGTGGAGGTATAGATTTTCACAATTTTGATTATATAGCGATGATACTTGATAAAACAAGTTAAGGTCTATATCTTGATGTATATCCGTATTTTCTTTCCATGTGTAGTGTCCTCGTCAACGCAATGGTGTAGATTGCGGTTATTTTATGTTGAGGTTTATGAAAGAAACTATTCTTTTGGACCGATTAAAGATTCCATCCACGGTATGAATTTCTAACTTAGGAATTATTTTAATATTTCTCATAAAATGACTTAGTATTTTAATTAAATCATACTATGTTATATTATTATGTAGTACTTTGATGAATTCAAGTGTGCTTCATACTCAAAAGATCAATTGGATGAACTTATGGAGGATTGGTGCCAATTTGTTATGGAGTTGAGAGTTTTATTATAAGGTATAACTTTGAGTTTTGAGAATATAATATACGTCGTTATAGTTGTGTTACAATATTATTGTTTTTGTTGTTGTTATTTAGTAACTTGTATGAATTTTGATTTTTTTATTTTGTTTTAGGTTATATAGGTGCAGCTCGATGTAGAAGATAGAGTTATTTCGTAATTCATTATTGATTTTGTTTCATTATTGTATATACTAATGTTGTTGTTGTGTATATTGTGCAAAAAGGATTGAAGAGATGAATATTGATGTTGTTATAATATTGTTTCATTGTGGTATATTGATGTTGTTGTTGTTTAAAATGTTATAATGAAGCTATAAATTCTGGTGCAAAAATGGTGAGATTAAATTTGATAGGCAGCGTTTTGTTTTAAATGAAAAAAAAATTATATTTAAAAAAATAATAAGGAAAAGCGCTGCTAAAGGGGGGGAATAGACAGCGCTTTTAATGAGAAGCGTTGTCTGAAGTGTTAGAAAAAAAATTATATTAAAAAATAATAAGGAAAAGCGCTGCTAAAGGGGGGGGGGGAATAGACAACGCTTTTAATGAAAGCGCTGTCTAAAGTGATTGAAAAAAAAATATATTAAAAAATAATAAGGAAAAGCGCTACTAAAGGGGGGGAATAGACATCGCTTTTACCAAGCGCTGTCTAAAGTTCCACATTAAAAGCGTTGTCTAAAGTGTAAGCGCTGCTAAAGGGCTGCTAAAGGGGATACCTATAGCAGCGCTTTTGAAATTACATAAGCGTTGTCTATACCTTTAGCAGCGGAGGTTTTAGCAGCGCTTTTAAGCGCTGTTAAAGGCCTAAAAAAGTGCTGTTTAATCCCTTAATTGGCATAGTGATGGCTTCCGCAAATCAAAATCCCGTTTTCAGAGATGGTGGTAGTAACAACAAGCCTCCTCTATTTTGTGGTGAATATTTTGACTTTTGGAAAATTCGCATGAAGGCATATCTAGAAGCACAAGGATAAGAAATATGGGATGCCGTCGAAAATGGTCCATTTATCCCTATAACGGTAATCAATGGTGTTGGCTCATCAAAGCCTAAAACGCATGGGACGATGATGATAAGAAGAAAGTTCTCTATGATAAAAAGGAAATAAACCTTCTTCAAGGTGCACTTAGCATGGACGAATTCCTCCGTGTCTCGGCATGCAAGACAACAAAAGAAATATGGGATACCTTGGTACAAACTCATGAAGGAACGGTTGAAGTAAAAAGATCAAGACTAAATACCCTAAGTCAAGAATACAAATTATTTCGAATGCAGCCTGGAGAAACCATTCTTGACTTACAAAAGAGATTTACGCACTTGACAAATCATTTAAGTGCTCTTGGTAAAAATTTGACGAATGGTGAACTAAATGTGAATGTACTTAGGTCCTTAACTAGGGAATGGCAACCAAAGGTAACGACTATTTCAGAAAAGAAAAGTCTCTCCGACCTGACATCCGCAACATTATTTGGAAAACTTTAAGAATATGAAATGGAACTCGGAAGACTTGAAAAGAATGAAAACCAAGAGAAGAAATCCAAGAATATTGCTTTGAACATAGATTCCAAGGAAGTTGAAAAGGAAGACAATTCGAAAGAAGATGAAAACTTCATGCTTCTTGTTAAAAGGCTTGGTAAGTTCTTCAGTAGAAATGACAAAACTTTTTCTCATTCAAAAGGAAAGAAACAATTTAAGAAAAAGGAAGCTTCCACATCAACACAAGAAATCACATGTTATGAATGTGGTAAGCAAGGTCATATCAAGCCGGATTGTCCAAAACTCTCCAAGAAAGTTGGCTTCAAAAGCAAGAAGGGATTAAAGAACAAAAAGGCTTATGTCGCATGCGAGGACAATGAAATAAGTTCCTCATCCGATTCCGATAGTGAGGAAAGTGCAAATCTAGCATTGATGGCCTCACACCATTCCAATAATGAATACAATGAGGTTAGTAATGAATTTTCTCTTTTGGATAGTGATGCACAAGGTACTATAGATGAACTATTGAATGAATGCAAAATTCTGTATAAAACCATTTCATCACAAAAGAAACAAATTTCATCCTTAGAAGAAAAATATGATTCTATGGAAAAATATTTCCCAGGAAAAAAAATCAAGTGATGAACAAAAACAGAATTTTGTATGTAAAAATTGTGATTCACTCTCTTTCCAAATTGTCTAATTAAAAAGAGTCATTGAAAGATATGAAAAAGGCCAAATTGGATTGGAAGGTGTTTTTAGCCAACAAATATACTCCAATGATAAAAGTGGACTTGGATATTCAAAGTTTTCAAAACCAAGTTCTAACAAAACTATCTTTGTTAAGGCTAGTGATCAATCATCCAAAGAGAAAGTGAACAAACCTAAAATAGTTCATCGCTATCCTAAAAAGAAAACATTTCCTAAGAATAAATCTTATCCTTCTAGATATAGAAGTAACTTTGGGCCTACTTGTTTTTATTGTGGAATTAAAGGCCATACACCTAATGCTTGCTATGTTAGAAACTTTATTGTGGCAAGTGGGAATTATGTATGGATAAAGAAAGGTACTAATTATGAAGGACCCAAAGCAACTTGGGTACCTAACAAAACATAATTTGTTTTGCATGTATGCTTGAAGACCACATGCAATCTTTGGTATCTTGATAGTGGTTGTTCAAAGCATATGACAAGAGACATAAACCAATTTTCAAATCTAGCGCTAAAGGCCAAGGGTTTTGTCACTTATGGAGACAATAATAAGGGAAGAATCCTAGGAAAAGGCAAAGTTTGTGCTCCACCTTTCACATCCATTGAAGATGTTCTTTATGTTGAAGGACTAAAGCACAATCTTCTTAGTATTAGCCAACTTTGTGACAAAGGCTTCAAAATCAAGTTCACCAAGGAGGAACGTGTGATAGAAGAAGAAGTCACTCACGAGGTTATACTTAAAGGTAAAAGAATCCATAATATATTCATGATTTCCCTTGATGATCCATCTTTGAAGGTTAAATGTCTCATGGCGAACAACGATGATTCATGGTTGTGGCACAAAAGAATTGCTGGAACACTTGAATAAATTAATCAAGCATGATCTTGTCATTGGATTGCCTAAGATAAATTTCGTCAAAGATAGACTATGCGATGCTTGTCAAAAAGGGAAACAAACTAGATCAACTTTCAAATCTAAGAATGTGGTGTCCACTACAAGGCCACTACAATTGTTACATATGTATTTATTTGGTCCACCGAGAACAAGGAGTTTCGGAGGTAATATGTATGCTTTGGTTATTGTTGACGATTTCTCTAGATATACTTGGACATTCTTTTTAGTGCAAAAAAGTGATGCATTCAAGGCGTTCAAGAAGTATGCTAAACAAATTCAAAATGAGAAGTATGTAACAATTGCCTCAATAAGGAGTGACCATGGTGGAGAATTCCAAAATGCTCTATTTGAAGAATTTTGTGGAGAACATGGAATATCTCACAACTTCTCGGTACCAAGGACTCCTCAACAAAATGGAGTGGTAGAAAGAAAGAATAGGTCTCTTGTGGAACTTGCTAGAATAATGCTTAGCGACTCAAATCTTCCAAAATACTTTTGGGCGGATACGGTGAGCACGACATGTTTTGTTAGCAATAGAGTTAACATTAGACCAATCTTAAAGAAAACTCCATATGAACTCTTCAAATGGAGAAAACCAAACATTGATTTCTTTCACATCTTCGAATGCAAATGCTTTGTCTTAAACAATGACAAAGATAACCTCGGTAAGTTTGATGAGAAATCCGATGAAGGTATTTTTCTTGGTTACACTCTCTCTAGTAAAGCATATAGAATATACAACAAAAGAACTTTGACAATTTAAGAATCTATGCATGTTTATTTTGATGAAACTAACCCCTCCAAGGAGGATAATATTGTTTGTGATAATGATGATGAAATACTAGAAGGTCCTCAAGAAAAATCTTCTAAAGATCAACCCATCCAACACGAAGAATCACCTCAACAAGAATCTAATCTCAATGATCTACCAAAAGAATGGAGAACTAATAGAGATCATCCCATTGATAAAGTAATTGGTTATATAAGTCAAGGTGTGTCTACAAGATTAAATCTCAAGGATGCTTGCCTAAACATGGCGTTTGTCTCTCAAATTGAACCTTCCAAAGTTGATGAAGCCTTAGGCGATAACCAATGGATTATCGCTATGCAAGACTCTATTTATCAAGAAAATCAAAGACGACACTTTGCTAGCACAAGTCTATGTTGATGACATCATTTTTAGTTCTTCAAATCAAGAAATGTGTGAAGAATTCTCATCAATGATGCAAGGAGAATTTGAAATGTCCATGATGGGTAAAATGAACTATTTTCTTGGACTTCAAATCAAACAACTAAAAGATAGAATATTCATCAACCAATACAAATATTGCAAGGAAATCTTGAAAAGGTTTGACATGGATAACTGTAAGGCAATGTCTACACCAATGGGTTCTGGTTCATATGTTGATCAAGATGAATTAGGTGTTTCCATCGACATCACTAAGTATCTAGGTATGATTGGCTCCTTATTGTATTTGACGGCAAGCCGTCCTGACATAATGTTTAGTGTTTGTCTCTGTGCCCTCTTTCAAGCTAACCCAAAGGAATCTCATCTCACGGCGGTAAAGAGGATCATGAAGTATCTCAAAGGGACAATAAATGTCAGATTGTGGTATCCTAAAGGTAGTGTCTACAACTTAATTGGTTATTCTGACGCGGATTATACAGGTTGCAAAACGGATAGAAAAAGCACTAGTGGTACTTGTCACATGGTAATGCATTAGTATCTTGGGCCTGTAAGAAACAAGCATGTGTTGCTCTTAGCACGACCGAAGCTGAATATATTGCAGCGGGTAGTAGTTGCGCTCAAATTTTGTGGCTAAAACAACAACTTCATGACTACGGACTCGATCTAGGGTGCATTCCTCTAAGATGCAAAAACACCAGTGCAATTAACATTACAAAGAATCCCGTCATGCATTCAAGGACTAAACACATAGACATTCGACATCATTTCCTCCGTGATCATGTTCTTCAAGGATATGTCGAGGTAACCTTTGTAGATACTCATAATCAGTTTGTCGATATCTTCACCAAACCTTTGGCAAGAGAACCATTCTACAAAATTCGACGAGAGCTTGAAATACTTGACGAACACGACTTATAAGGTGCATTCTACCCTTGATATAATTTTATATATGTTTTATACATTCTATATGTGAATCTATGTTATGTGGTATTTAAATTTTTAAGAAAAAATTGGTTTTGGACATTTTTTGTTGATGCAAATCGATTGCATAAAGAGTGTCAATCGATTGCTCACTGAGTATTTTCAATTCTATCCATTCTGTTTCAAGTGCAAATCAATTGCACCTTCAATGCAAATCGATTGCACTCTGTGCGTTTCTGTTTTATTTTGATTTTGTTTGTGTGCAAATCGACTGCACCTGAAATGCAAATCGATTGCACATTCTGCAACTTGCTTTTATGACAAAAAATTATGGTTTCCAGAATTCCTCTCTCTCATATTACCAAGCCAAATACACTTTAATACAAAACACTCATTCCCTATCTACCTAAATCATTTCCGAATCTCAACTCACAAACACATTTCTCTCTCACAAAACCTAAAAACCCCAAAATCCAAAAACTCCATTCCCATGGCTTCAAGACAAAAGAGAAAAGATCCAGCTTCAGAAAAAGAGAAGAAAAAGGTTGATTCAACATCCAATCCATTGCTTTCAACCCTCACCGAAGAGAAAGAAGCCAAATTTATCAAAGACTTTCAAAGGAAAATAGTATCCAACCCCAAATATGGTATGCTATCCTCCTTTCCACAAGAATGCTTTTCCTTTCAAAATGATCTAGCTGCTTCTGGTCTCGAACCATTAATTTCTTTGTTCGGTCCATATTACCCGGATTTGGTAAGAATGTTTTTCAGCAATCTAACACCCCACAAAGGCAAATTGATCACATATGTGCTGGGCACTCGTATCTCTCTAACTCCTCAAGTTGTTGGTGAGATCCTTCATATTTATTTCACTGGAAGTTCCCTATATGATCCTGAAAACGAGATATGGGATGACTACTGGAAAAAGGAGTTCTTTTACATCATTGGGCGGTTAAGTGAAGCTGAATTTCGCGCCAAACAGATTTGTGGTCTTTGCAGAGTAATTCCATCCAGAGACTCCTGGAGTGCAGGTAACCTCCATATAGACGATCGTTTATATCATTATTTTCTGGTCTATATTATGTTTCCAAGATCTAGAAACCACTGCACTGTTACCGACTTAGAAATGCAGCTAATTTATGCAAGAAAGAAAGGAATAAGTGTAAACTGGGCAAGGCTTATCATGGTGCATATGATGAGATTCGATGCAAAATCTAAATTTCTTCCATATGCTTATTTTGTTACTCTAATTATGGAGGAATTTGGTGTGGATTTTATTGGGTTTGAAAAGGTAAATATGGATCCTAATCTAAACAAGATTTCCATTAAGAATGTTGACTCCATAATGGGCGTGCATTACAATCCGGAAACAAAAACCATCACTTACATTGGTGAAGATGTTGTTGGCGATGAAGGAAATGACCAAGAAGTCGAAGGCGGTGAAGCTGTGCCTCCTCCTCCTCCTGCTCCCTCTGGTCCAAGAAATCAAGAGCTTATGGATTACATGTCTCAATAGTTTTCTTCCATGAACACCAACATCAACAATCAATGAAGTGCGATCAATGATTCCACTACAACCCGGATAAATGACTTCCGCACGGATGTGAACCAACAATTTTCATACCTTTACTCTCATCTTCATATTCCACCACATGATCCAAATAATCCAGCTGCACCTCCTCAACACTACACAGAACCCCCACTTCAACAACAATTCCCGAATCAAGGCTCTTGGTCTTATAACCATCCGAACATGCATCACCCTTAAAGTTCTGGCTAATTTTTTTTCTGTTATGTTCTTGTCTTGTTATTCGATGTTTTTTTTGTTCAATTTTCTGTGTAATCCTTAAACTTTTTGTGTTACTTGTTTAATTCTAAATTTTCTCAATATAATGCTCTATTATTATTTGTTTTTGTGCATCTTTCCCTTCTTTTTGATAATGTCAAAGGGGGAGAAAGATATGGTACTTTATGCTTGTATTTTCCTTGTCTTAATTTTTAAGGTACTCTCCAACCAAGATGAAGAAATACAAAGGATTCCAACCCTCTCCTACAGAGGGGGAGTTTTGCATCTTAGGGGGAGAAGCTCTTCCGGAAAGTACATCGCATAAAGAAAGATTGTTTGTCATCATAAAAAAGGGGGAGAATGTAAAATCAAGCTTCTCTAATAAGCTTTTGTTTTGATGAAGACAAACCTTGATTGACAAAGAAGGCAAAGATTTTTGATCAAGCTCAAAGGCATCTATGGACAATATCTTCAGTTCAAAGCTCTCAACAACTTTCAAGGTATAATGATATTACTTTATTTGATCTTAAGATATAGATGCTCAAAAATGAAAAAGGAATGTTTAAAAATCATTACTCAAGTTTTTCAAAGTTAAAATTTCATTTTTCACTTGAGTGCAATCGATTTGCATTTTAGTGCAATCGATTGCATGCTTCAATTTTTCAGATCTTTTGCTTCTGTTTCTCTGTGCAATCGATTTACATTGCTTGTGAAATCGATTGCATACTTAAATTTTCAAAACGTTTGCTTCTGCTTCTTAGTGCAATCGATTTACATTGCTAGTGCAATTGATTGCACTCACTTACTTTTTGATACTGACTTTACATGCAATCGATTTACATAGCTAGTGCAATTGATTGCACACTTAAATTTTTTGAAAATATAGCTGTTGAAACCTTGTGCAATCGATTTACATAAAGGGTGCAATCGGTTGCATGCTGCACGATTTTAAAAAACAACAGCTTTTCACATGCCTGTTCATCATGCCTTTTCATTGAAACCTTTCACTCAAACTTGGCATTTGTTCATGATACATTTTTAGAATTTCATGATATTTCAAAAGGGTGTTATGAACATATAAATATTCATTTTTTCAAAATCTGTTTCAACACCTCTTCCATAATTATTCTCTGAATTTTAAAAATACAAACTCAAGCATTCCTTCACTTTCATGCATAAGTTTTCTGCATATTTTCATACATCTTTAAACAGAAAACTTTGAGCAATTATATCTTGAGTCATTGTACAATAATATTATTGGAAGAGAAGATCATACATTGTTAAATCACTCTAAGTGATCAATACTACTCAACTCACTCAAACTCAAAAATTCATAGTTACTTACTTATTTTTCCAGGATTGTTGGAAATAAGTTTAAGTGTTTTTTAAATCTTGTCTTTCCAAAGTTGTTGGATACAAGTGTAGTCACTTTGAGAGGATTGTTCTCATAGTTGACATAGTGAAAATCCAAGAGGATTGTTCTTGGTAGTTTGGTAGTTCTTGTTTAAGTTTTCCATAGTAAGGAAATCTCTTTCATGTTGAAAGGGGACTGGAGTACTCTCAGGCTGTGAGGGGAACCAGGATATATCTCATGTGTCTCTTTATTTTTCTGAATTTTTAAGCTTTCCTAAACTCACTTTTAACCAGAAAAATAAGAACCATCATCACTAAAACCCGAATTTTTTAAAGTACCTAATTCACCCCCCCCCCCTCTTAGTCGCACTTCGTACTTACAATCCCCTCTTTACCTTGATGTTTTATCATCCCTTCTATACTTGTTGCTGTTGCACCCCAAAATTTACCCTCTTAGTTTAGGTTTATGTTTCATCATGAATATCATATTGCATTGCATTCATACATTATGATGGGATCAAAGTACTTTGGTTATCAAGTCTTCCTCAAGCTTTGAAGGTTGGTTGCATTGACAAGTTTCTCATGTAGAACCTTATCATCTAAACCTCTGGATCTTTCAAGCTCAAAAGTTATTGCATATCTCAAGATATTTTATCCATCTCTTTGGATCATCAGAGGATTAAAGTTTGAGATTGATTATAAGAGGAATCACTCTTTTGATTCACCAGTCAAATTAGGGTTATGCTTGATCAAGACTATTGATCAATGTACAAATATTGATTTGGAAGCTACATCATCTCATTGGTATTTGAAAAGTCTTTGTACAAGAAATTGGTCAAGATGCCCAGAGGATTTGAAGTTTTGAAGATGATTCATCAGTCTCCTAAGGTGTTAACCAAAACTAGGGTTTGGGATTTCATCAAGATTTCTTGAAAATTTTGAAGTTAAACTTTTTACATGACCTTTATACATTTGGAAGATCATATGTTTGAAGTTTTGATCATCAATTTTGAAGGGAAGTGGATCAATTGATTCAAAGGGGCAAAATGGTCATTTTGGTCAAAATCAATCAAAGTCAATATTGACCAAGGGAATTTTTGCCAACCATCAATTCAAGGGTGTACTTTTCATATTTCAAGTCCATTTTGATCATTGGATCAAAAAGATTGAGGTTTGGGTTGAAACTTGTTCATGAAGAAACCCTAAAAGTTTCTAATTTTGGAAAATAAGGACTTAACTTCAAAAATTCATATTTTATTCACCTTTGATAAAAAAAATGTAAATGAAACATGCTTGGAAAGATAAGAGGATGATATTTCATCTTAGTTTGGTTTCAAGTCCAAATTTGAAAAGAGTTAAGAGTTATGGTATTTGGAAGTTCATGCCTCAAGTTAAAATTATAGGTCATTTTCCTAATTTAGTGAATTTCATGTCAAATTTTGAGGACATTAATGGATTTAATTGGAAATACTCAAAACTAAGGGATTGTAGATCTTTTCAATACCTTTCCAAATTGTACTCATTTGTGTCCAAATTCGAAAGTGTGAGCAACTTATGAACTTTGGAATTTTAAGGCATTTTTTTGAAATTTGACAAGTATGCAAAATGGCCATTTCTTGAGAACTTCATTTTCAGCTATTCTCTTCACTTCTAATCAAGCCCATGAACAATTTGTGACATTATGAGGCCCATTACACTTACCATTTCGTGCCCATGTGCTTCTTGAACTTGCTTGAATGAAAAAAATACAAAACATGCTAAATTTTGCAAAATCACCAACACTTCTTCATTTCAAACAATCATGAGCTGGCATTTTGAGCATGTATTTCTGACTTCATTTGGTTCACAAAACACACAAAAGGAAAGCAAATGCACGAGTGAAACGCAGGCCCCATGTGCCTCCTCATTTTTGGCCAAAACTACCAAACTTTCCCTCCAACGGCTTTGGGTTCCAAATACCACTTCTATCCTCTTCCTCTCGTGCTATATAACAAGAATCAAGGCTCAGTTGTGAGGGAGGAGGCTCATAATCGCTACATTGAAAATCTGAAAATTTTGAAGCATTTCTGCAAATTGCTTCGAATCTCTCTTCTCCTTGGATCATTCTTCAAAATCCTTGGTGTTTCAGCTTCAGTGAAGTAAGGAGATCAAGCCTGCACCATTGGATTGCTTCTGGAGTGAAGGAATCGTGTTTCCAGTTTTCACATCCATGTGAGTTTCTTGAACTTTGATTTATGTGTTTCAGCTTGAATTGATGATGTAAATCATGTCCATTGAGTTGCTAGCTGGCCAATCATTAGGATTGATGTATATTTGAGCTTTGATTCAAGAAGAATGGATGAAACCGTGTTCCTGATTTTTGATGTTTGCAATGAGTTTTTTTAGTTTTTGAGACTTTATTTCTTGATCCATGCTTGATCTTTGAGAGTGATTCAAATTGCATAGTGTAGTATGATATGTTAGCTTTAATTTGCACTTGATTTCATGGATTTTGGTTAAGAAACGAGCATGATTGTTGGATCTAAACATAGGCTCATGACCTGTTTTATTGCACACGTTTGCCCTATACTGGAGGTTGAAGACGAAGTGAGGTGGCACGCTGTGATTGGCTTGTTTGAAATTTTCATGCATTTCATATTATTTGATTTTAATTGATTTTCTGATTTTTATTTCTTGATCAAAACAATTCAAAAAATTCTGAAAAAATCATCACAAGTCCAAAATAATTTCTACTATCTTGTGTAAATTTTATTGGAATTTTTAAAAATGTTTTGATTGGTTTAAAAATTTCATAAGTTTAAATAATTGTTTGTTTAAAGATATTTTTATTTTAATAGTTCTTTTGACCTAAAAATTCCACAAAAAATGTTTTGAACTCTTAAAATAATTTAGAAACTGGTTCTGATTTTTGATTAGCATTTTTTCTATTTTTGATTAGAAATTTAATTTGAGAAGTTTATTTGAAATATTTGTTTCATAATTTTTGTTTTAATACTTCCTTTAATTCAAAAATCCTCAAAAAAATCATGTAAGTTTGTTTTTAATCATAGTGCCTGAATATAATTTTGTTTTGACCTTTTTGTAATTTTTGGCTAGGGTTTGCATTTTTTGTCATTAAATAATAGTTTAATAGTTTAATTGTTTGTTTGATTTTTATTTTAATATTTATTTTAATCCAAAAATTCCACAAAAAATCAGGGATGTGTGTTTTTAATTCTAATATTTAAATATAATTTTGGTTGGATATTTTTCTGATTTTTGGATTAGAATTTTATTTTGAGATGTGATTATTTGTTTAATTGATTAATTGTTTGAATTTGATTTTATTTTTTACTTTTCTTTAACTCAAAAAATGTGAAAAAATATGTATTCTAACATTTAGGGTTTCCTTGTGGTTTGCATGATATTGGTTTGAATTGTTTGGATTTTCATCTTACCTAATTAATATTTAAGATTAAGATTCAAACAATTAGGGTTTTGTAGCTTACATTGCAAGTTTAATTTTTAAAACCATTATTCCCTGGATTTTCAATGGAATTTAGGTCTTGATTATAGTTCATGGATGTGTTGAGGATCTGAAAACCATTTTTCTTGAATTATTTGACTTGGTTTGATATTTTTCCACAAATTATTTTGAAAGCTTGTCTAGTTTGGTAGTTTGGCCAACTAGTTTTGAACTTTGGGCCTCATTTGATCCCCTCATCAACTATTCATGAATTTAAGACTTGCTTTCTGACTTCTACACACTTCAAAGATGCTAAGAAATTTTTTGTGTGAATTATTGATCCTTGTTTCTATTTTTGATGTATTTTTGAAGTGAAGGTACCCAATTAATGTTGCATATCTTGTTGCAATTTGTTTGATGGCCAATGAACTTGAGTGATGCCTATGATTGGGCACCTAATGATCATGTTGGTTCTGTTTATCCATATAAAATCAAGCCATTTCACTTAATGCCCCATGTTTGAATGATTGAACCTTTTGATGCATTGTGTGGGATTCTTCTTCTTTTATGCTTGTGAGCTGTGATGAAGTAATTGAGTATGATTGAATTGTGTTTTCTACTGACCTTCATGGTCTTCGATTGTATTCTTCTCAAGCTCCCATGACCCTTTATTGATATTCATTTGTCAACTCAACATGGTGATAGAAAGGAGCAACATTCCTCTAACTATTGACCAAATTGTGCATATGCCTGTTTTCTTTTTTGTCTATCATATCTAATGTTTTGATAATTGCTATCATGTTTCATCCATCCCTTATGTGAGTCATCATTCAATTTATGGAATACTAACTTGGCTGTTGAATGTGCAAGGTACTTTGAGAAAAGTTTTCCATTTTTTGACTTAAGGCTACTGTGTTTCACTTTATTTGTGGAACACAATTTATTATGTTGGCACTGCTCTTGTGCTTGGCATATTGGATAGTCTATGCAGGATATATGTGTGTGATTATGAATGTTATACATTTCCCATGGGATCTGTTCATATTTGAAAATCTTAATACTTACATCCTGATGGCGTAATTTCTGACTTGATTTATCTGTTGATGCCAGCTTGCTTGAAGTTCTTTGGGTTTCTTTTATTCTTGCTCAGTTTTATACGGATAGTTATCCGTTTGGTATTGCACTATTTCCTTTCTTCTATTTTTATAGTTCTATGTTGCATGATGGGATCTCTGTTGCTGATATATGTCAGGAGGCCCTCTGTTTTTGTTTGATACATGTGTTGTGTTTGTTTCTTCATTTGTTGATCGATAAGTCACTCAATTTAGAAATTGAGATCACGACTTCGCACTCAGTGCATGTTCCCTATAGGATGTTTATTGTTTTGTTTCTTTAACTTTTGATCGATGAGTCACTCAATTTAGAAATTGAGATCACGACTTCGCTCTCAGTGCATGTTCCCTATAGGATGTTTATTGTTTTCTTCTTTAATTGTTGATCGATAAGTCACTCAATTTAGAAATTGAGATCACGACTTCGCTCTCAGTGCATGTTCCCTATAGGATGTTTATCATTTTGTTTCTTTAACTTTTGATCGATGAGTCACTCAATTTACAAATTGAGATCACTACTTCGCTCTCATTGCCTGTTCCCTATAGGACAATTTTGTTAAGCTTCCTTTGGCATGTTAATTAGGGTAGGATTTTCCTTTATCCTCAACTTTAGGGTCAATCATTGTATGATAACATTAGGGCTAGAGATTAGGATAGTCTCCCTTAGTTGTTTTCTTTTCCTTTGCATTTTTGCATCTTAAAACAAAAATTGTTTTCTTGGAAAATCATAAAAAACCTCTACTAAACTCAAACCCTTCTTCAAGGTAAGAGATACAAATAAATCTCATTTGTCTGTGCGCCTCTTCGCTTTGTTTTAAACTTGGTTTAGCCGATGTTTCGCCATCGCATATTTGTTTGAAGCCGATGTTTCGCTATTGCACATGTTTGTTATCCTACTTTGATTCTCAGTATCATTGTAAGGTGTGATGTTTTGTCATCCGATTTATTGATGTTTATCCATCTTTGCCATGATACTTTACTACCTTTTAGCCGATGTTTCACCATCGCATATTTTTTTGAAGCCGATGTTTCGCCATCGCACATGTTTGTTATCCTACTTTGATTCTCAATATCCTTGTAAGGTGTGATGTTTTGTCATCTGATTTATTGATGTTTCGCCATCTTTGCCATGATACCTTGTTATCTTTTAGCCGATGTTTCGCCATCACACATTTGTTTGAAGCCGATGTTTCTCCATCGCACATGTTTGTTATCCTACTTTGATTCTCAATATCATTGTTAGGTGTAATGTTTTGTCATCCGGTTTATCGATGTTTTGCCATATTTGCCATGATACCTTGTTATCTTTTGGCTGATGTTTCGCCATCGCACATTTGTTTGAAGCCGATGTTTCTCCATCGCACATGTTTGTTATCCTACTTTGATTCTTAATATCATTGTTAGGGGTGATGTTTTGGCATCCAGTTTATCAATGTTTCGCCATCTCTGACATGTTACTTTGCTGTTATTTAATCGATGTTTTACCATCTCATTTGTTTTTTGTTTTATTTGATGTTTTGCCATCTTGACTGTTTTAGTTGTCTTAACTAAAAAACACAAACCAACCAGAATATATAAGCCGAACTATGGCTGCTCTGATTCCTTAAAAGGGATACGTAGGCATTGGGGTAGGGCCCAGGCGAGCACAACTTTTATTTTCCCTACATTGTTTTCTTTTGTTTCTTTCGCATGCATTCCCTTTTTAGCTTTAAGCCATAGACATAGGTTTTGACCATAACCATTAGATTAGACAACAAGAGTGGATACCGTAGAGTACTACGGGCGTGTGGGGTGCTAATACCTTCCCCTCGCGTAACAGAATCCCTTACCCGATCTCTCGATCGAAAGCCCGTGATTTCTCCCCCTTCAGGTTTTCTCGATGTTTACCTTTCCCTTTTGGCGGGATAAAAGATGTTCGGTGGCGACTTCATTGATGTTTCATTTACATCCAGATGACTGGTTCGGCCAGTCGGTTTCAGCTACTTGATGTTTTTTCAGCTTTTCTTTTTCATGTGCTTAGGTATATATCCTAATTGCATGAATGTTTATGTCATACTTGCTTTCTCTCTTATCTAAGTTTGATTGCTTGTTTCTTCTTCCTCTTCTTCTCTTTGATGAGATTGCCCTGTTCCCCATAGGATATTTAGTTTATTCTTCTCTAAGTTTGAACTAAATAGACCTTAGGTTTGCTATCCATGCATGAAAATGTTAGGTAGATCTCCCTCTTATCCTAATTTAGGTCCACAAGCATGACAAATTATAGGATTGACATCCCCTTTTGTTAGTCTTTTATCTTTTGCATCCATGTTAAAACAAAAACTCTTTTCTTTGGTAAACTCACAAACAACTCTAAAATTACTTAAATCCCTTTTCAAGGTAAAATATATCAACCAATGCAAACCTTTTTGTCTTTGAACTTTTTCTTTTAAAACCTTTTCAAAAAGGAAATGCTTCGCTAGCAATGTTCATAAAATACACGCAACTCACCAAAACTTTTTAGGTGAACAACGAGTCCCTTGATCCCAATTGTATGTTAGGTGGTGCATAGGCACAAATGTTCATGTAATACAGTGGGAGAACTGACTTGGTGTTTTGTGTTTTATCGCAATTGTTGCAGATAGCAAGATTCGCCACCGACTTTTCTTTTATCCATAAAGGAAAGGGTGAAAAGAACAGGAAAGACCTTTTGAGAATTTTCTTGAATTCGGGGGGTAGGTTATGAAAAGGGAAGGTGTTAGCACCTTTTTCATCCGTAGTCATCTATGGGCTCTTAGTTTCTAGTTCACTTTAAAAATTCTTTGTGAAATGTGTTTGTGTTTGTTTGAAAGTATTTTTGAAAAACACCTTTGTTTATGCGAACTTTGTAATGATTCTTGTCTCTATAAGAATGTATACAAAATGTTAACTTTTAAAAATATTTCATGGAAAGTGTTGGTGTGTTTGTAAGATGTTTTGAAGTGTTTTTGAGCAAGCAACTACGAACGTTCTACCTGCTCAAAAAGTCTTTGTTCTTTTCCTTCTCCTTTAGATAGTGTTATCTTACCATTAGTTAGTAAGCAACCTTATAATTGGATGTGAAGGGACATGTGTGGGTCGTCGTACAGTCATAGAAGGAAACATTGTAGGATACCTTAGCAATTTGTTGTGAGGGTCTAAGATCGTTTACAGAAGGCAACATCAAAGGGTCATCGAGGGACTACAATCTTTTAATCGAAGGTCTTTTGCTAAAACATTCCATATTCGAGGGACATGACGGTTTATATTTGAGACAACAAGTGTGAGTTACCCTAGAGGTGCATGTGTGCAAAGTGTGTTGTTTTAATTTAAATTGTCTTGAATTAGGGTTCTCTATTGTTTGGTTTTAAGTCTTTCCATACAAACCCTAATTACTAGCAATAATAAGGAAAGCGATAAATTGTGGAAATTAAATGTCCTACACTATTACATCACTTTGGGAATGGGGTGTATAAGTTTGTGAATGGGGGGGAGAAAGCAATAAAACCCTAATTACTATTGCAAACCAATAATGATCCAAAAATAACAGCAAAAAGTCTCAAAATCAAGATTTTTGGTGTCTGGGCTGACACGGGCCGTGTCCTGTGACACGAGCACCCGTGTCAGGAGCTGTAATAATCCCTGCATGGTTTTTTCTTACCCACCTGAGTTGACACGGGTTGTGTCCTGTTACACGGGCACCCGTGTCAAGACCCTGTCCTAACATTTTTTCAAGTTTTCAATCTGAGTTGGATTGACATGGGCCATGTCGTGTGACACGGGCACCTGTGTCAGCCCCTGCCTTATCTTTTGTCCTGTTTTCAATCCAAGTTTAATTGACACGTGATGTGTCCTATGAAACGGGCACCCGTGTCATCCCCTACCTTGCCTTTTGTCCTGTTTTCAATCCCAGTTGGATTGACACGGTCCGTGTCCTGTGACATGGGCACCCGTGTCAGCCCTTGCCATGCCTTTTGTCTTGTTTTCTCTCTGACACAACTCGTGTTAGGTGACACGGCTGGCCGTGTCAGGCATCCTGAAGCATTTTTTCTGGAATTTTGAGTGTTTACAACTCTTCTGCTCTGATTTTTCCTGTTTTGTTCTTGTGAAAAAAAGAAAGTAAATGATGTATGGACGAGGATATCACAGTTTGAGAAAAATTACCTCTTGAAGAAAAGTCTGAAGCCTCTTATAGTTGTTCCAGGTGCAATATTATGATTCATTAAGCTCCCTTGTTCCTCACTAAAGCTACTCCAGACCTTGCTTTATGCTGAAAGTTGTTTGAACCTTCCCAACCAAGTCTACTTGTAATGCAATGTTTTTGAGTTTGGAAGATGGTGATAGTGATATTACATAAGTTTTTATTGTGTTTGGACAACTTCTATATGATGAATGTGAAGTATTTGGATGATTTATTTGGAAGATACTTACAAAGTTTGAGAGATTTAAAGATTTGGACTTCAAAGCTCAGAAATGGAGGTTTTGCAGACAATTCTGGTTTTTTGAGAGTATGAGGGGTTTTTTGAAAGCTTTTCAACACAAAATAAACTTCGGGCCTTAGCTTGCAAATGGCCTCTCTATTTACATAGAAGGTTTGAGAGGATGAGAGAGCTTGTTTCACAAGGTGTGGAATTCTGGTTTGGTTGAGATGAAACAACCAAGTTATGTGAAATTTGGTGTTCTAATGCATGATACAAATGGGATCTGAAGTGGCTAGGATTTTTTAGGCATGTTGCTTATTTCTTTGACATTGTTTGTGTGTAGAAAAAATAGTTGAGGGGCTCAAGGAGAGCTGACTTTGTATAAAGCATGCTTTATGTGAATGAAAATGGTGCATTTGTGCCATAAATGGAATGATTCAATGGACAATACTTGAATCACTTGGATAATGGTTCAATCAATTATGTAAACATATTATTATGGATAGATTTTCAAGTCAAAAGGCCTGAAAAGTAAGATTATGCAGCATGACATAAGGATTTTGTTATGTGTTCATCACAAAATGCCTTGTGTTTCAAGAATGGATGTCCAACTCCATGCCCTTGAATCTCCTAGCTCAAAAATGATAAATTCATGATCTTAGACATTTTAGAAAGCTTGAAACATTGTTTACAACCTTTATTTTGACCAGTTTGGCTAAATCATCTTGGAACTATGTGAAAGAATGCCAAGAAGTTGGGATAAAATCTTGACTAAACTTGTTGAAAATTTCACTAAGTATTTAGTGAAAATGTCACGAATTTATGGACTTATATCTCCAAATCTAAAAACATTTTGACATCACCATAAGAATCAAAGTTGTAGAATTCATCAAGCTCTACAACTTTCATGTTGTAAGTTTTTCTTGAATCATCTTGCATCATAGTAAAAATTTGTCATGAAGTAGTGAATTTATTAAGGCCAAAACACTTAGAATTTTTCCAAGTGTTGGGAATTTTGACTTTTTGTTGACTTTTCTTGACTTTGTTGATTCTTAATGATCAAGCTTGATAATTTTGATTGGTTTGATGATTCTTAATTTTGAAGTTCAATGTTGACCAAAAAGTCAAAGTTTGACTTTTTGTGTGACAGATGACTTTTCATCAGTTGATCCAAATTTCAATTATCAATCACTTGTATCTTTGGAGATGTCTTGAACTATGAAATTAGGTCAACATGTTGTATTTGAATCCTTGAGATTATTCTTCAAGCCATTAGATCATGTATTAGGTCAAAAGTCACTGATCAGTCAATTACAGTTAATACCCTAATTTTGATTATTTTGCCCTTTGGTAAATTAAGTGCTTTTCTTGAGGGATTATGATCAATACTTGATAAAATGATGAATAGGACTTTAAAATTTTTATTTTGTCTAAAAATCATGAAGTTTGACTGTAGGTTGACTATAGTTGACTTTTACCTAATACAATTGATTTTCAGTCATCTAGTCAATTGACTGAGCAAATTTGTGATTCAAGACTTGAAACTTTACATGAGTATTCTTGGAGGTCTATAATGATCCATGAAGGTCATTTAAGGAATTAGAAGTCAAATTATACTTATAAAAATCAAAACCCTAATACGAGGCATTAGTGTTTAGGAGATGGTTTTACCTAGTTAACACTTGTGCAAGCTTAAATTATTGGAGATCTTGTGTGAAATGTCTTGACAAAAGAGAGGGAAAATTTTAGGGTACAACAGCTGCCCCTGTTCAATCTTCTTAAACCTGAAGAGGTAGATTGGCGAGTCTGCCATTCGTGACTTGAAGGTGGAAGATGATTGAACACTAGAGTGCCCAGAAATTTGCACTTGCTGATGCACGAAGTAATGTGTTAGTTAATTACGTCAGAAATGGGCTTAAAGATGTCATTTGAAAAGGTGATGAAGAGTTGTCAAAAACGGGCTTATAGATGAAATCCACAATAATTATTGATAGAGATAGGGAGAAGTATCAGAATAAATCTTTCATCGATTTATACTGAAACAGTAGATGTCCTTTGCCTGTTTTTAATTGGAAGAAATAAATCTAATAAAAAGAGGTCTTTGATTCGCCTATCTTTAACTGGAAGAAATAAATCTAACCAGAAGAGGTATTTGATTCGCTTGTCTTTACCTGGAAGAAATAAATCTAAACTAGAAGAGGTCTTTGATTCGCTTGTCTTTAACTGGAAGAAATAAATATAAACAAACGAGGTATTTGATTCACCTGTCTTGAACTGGAAGAAATAAATCTATCAGAACAGGTCTTTGATTCACTTCTATTTAAATGGAAGAAATAAATCTAATCATAAAAGGTCTTTGATTCGCATGTCTTTAACTGGAAGAAAAACATCTAAACTAGAAGAGGTCTTTGATTCGTCTGTTTTTAACTGGAAGAAATAAATCTAACCAGAAAAGGTAGTTGATTCACCTGTCATTAAGTGGAAGAAATAAACTAACAAGAAAATGTCTTTGATTCGCATGTCTTTAACTTGAAGAAATAAATCTAAACTAGAAGAGATCTTTGATTCACCTGTCTTTAACTGGAAGAAATAAATCTAACTAGAAAAGGTCTTTGGTTTTCCTGTCTTTAACTGGAAGAAATAAATCTAACCAGAAAAGGTCTTTGATTTTCCTGTCTTTAACTAGAAGAAATAAATCTAAACCATAAGAGGTCTTTGATTCACCTGTCTTTAACTGGAAGAAATAAATCTAAGCCAGAAGAGGTCTTTGATTCGCCTGTCTTTAACTTGAAGAAATAAATCTAATAAAAAGAGGTCTTTGATTCGCCTGTCTTTAACTGGAAGAAATAAATCTAAACCAAAAGAGGTCTTTGATTCACTTGTCTTTAACTATAAGAAATAAATCTAACCAGAAGAGGTCTTTGACTCACCTGTCTTTAACTGGAAGAAATAAATCTAACTAGAAGAGGTCTTTGATTCGCTTGTCTTTAACTGGAAGAAATAAATCTAACCAAAAGAGGTCTTTGATTCACCTGTCTTTAACTGGAAGAAATAAATCTAACTAGAAGAGGTCTTTGATTCGCTTGTCTTTTACTGGAAGAAATAAATATAATCAGAAGAGGTCTTAGATTCTCCTGTCTTTAACTTGAAGAAATAAATCTAACAAGAAGAGGTCTTTAATTCGCCTGCCTTTAATTGGAGGAAATAAATATAACCAGAAGAGGTCTTTGATTCTTCTGTGTTTAACTAGAAGATATAAATTTAAACTAGAAGAGGTCTTTGATTCCCCTGTCTTTAACTTGAATAAATAAATCTAACCAGAAGAGGTCTTTGATTCGTCTGTCTTTAACTGGAAGAAATAAATTTAAACCAGAAGAGGTCTTTGATTTGCCTGTCTTTAACTTGAAGAAATAAATCTAACCAGAAAAGGCATTTGATTTGCCTATCTTTAACTAGAAGAAATAAATCTAAACTAGAAGAGGTCTTTGATTCGACTGTCTTTCACTAGAAGAAATAAATCTAAACCAAAAGAAGTCTTTGATTCACCTATCCTTAACTTGAAGAAATAAATCTAACCAGAAAAGGTATTTGACTCGCCTGTCTTTAAGTGGAAGAAATACATCTAAACCAAAAGAGTTCTTTGATTCGCTTGTCTTTAATTGGAAGAAATAAATCTAACCAGAAGAGGTCTTTGATTTACCTATTTTTAACTGGAAGAAATAAATCTAACCAGAAGTGGTCTTTGATTCGCCTGTCTTTAATTGGAAGAAATAAATATAATCAGAAGAGGTCTTCGATTGGCCTGTCTTTAACTTGAAGAAATAAATCTAACCAGAAGAGGTCTTTGATTCGCCGGTATTTAATTGGAAGAAATAAATATAACCAGAAGAGGTCTTTGATTCGTCTGTATTTAACTGGAAGAAATAAATTTAAACCAGAAGAGGTCTGTGATTCGCCTGTCTTTAACTTGAAGAATTAAATCTAACCAGAAAAGGTATTTGATTCTCCTGTCTTTAACTGGAAGAAATAAATCTAAACTAGAAGAGTTCTTTGATTCACCCGTCTTTAATTAGACGAAATAAATATATCCGGAAGAGTTCTTTGATTCGTCTGTCTTTAACTGGAAGAAATAAATCTAACCAGAAGAGGTCTTTGATTTGTCTATCTTTAATTGGAAGAAATAATTCTAATCAAAAGAGGTCTTTGATTCGCCTGTCTTTAACTGGAAGAAATAAATCTAAACCAAAAGAGTTCTTTGAGTCACCTGTCTTTAATTGGAAGAAATAAATATAATCAGAAAAGGTCTTTGATTCGCCTGTCTTTAACTAGAAGAAATAAATGTAAACTAGATGAGGTCTTTGATTCGTGTGTCTTTAACTGGAAGAAATAAATCTAACCAGAAGAGGTCTTTGATTCGCCTGTATTTAACTGGAAGAAATAAATCTAACCTGAAGAGGTCTTTGATTCATCTGTCTTTAATTGGAAGAAATAAATCTAACCAGGAAAGGTTTTTGATTCGCCTGTTTTTAACTGGAAGAAATAAATCTAAACCAGAAGAGGTCCTTCATTCGCCTGTCTTTAACTGGAAGAAATAAATCTAACTAGAAGAGGTCTTTGATTCGCCTGTCTTTAACTGGAAGAAATAAATCTAACCAGAAGAGGTCTTTGATTCACCTGTCTTTCACTGGAAGAAATAAATCAAATAGAAGAGGTCTTTGATTTGCCTGTCTTTAACTGGAAGAAATAAATCTAAACCAAAAGAGGTCTTTGATTCGCCTGTCTTTAACTAGAAGAAATAAATCTAAACCAGAAGAGGTCTCTTGAAGAAACTCATTTATTTTTTATGGAACTCATATGTCAACTGATCTTTTTCCTGAAAAGGTAAAGAATTAGTTCTATGCAATGTCATGATACATGCATTGCGTAATGATGTTCTCAAAATAAATGAGATTGTGTTGTATGCGTTTTGTATGCATATGTCATGATCTGTGAATGTATAATGTTATTGAAATGTATCTACGTTTGGGAAAATAAATCCCTGACCACTCTTGAGGAGTTCTTTGGGAAGCTAAATCTCGGACTACTGTTAGAGATAAAGAGTATGTGTATCGTCAACTTTGTTTAGAGTGCTTCCACTAGGAAATCCTTTTTGTTGTTTGAGGAACATCTGCAGGGAATGTTGGCTTCTGCTTGGAGAGTAGAATTCAAGAGCTCTAGTTGACCATTACTCTACTGGGGAATTTGATTCTTATATATCCCTATTAGGTATACAAAAGATGGTTAAACTTCTGACTTTCCTGGGGAAAGTAAAGTTAATTGGTATCTGGTCGGGTTCTAGGCTTTGTTGTAACTTTCCGAGGATAGCATCAACTCTACTGAGGGAGAGGAGTTTTGTCTATTGATTTGTAGTAGTCTGAAGAATAAACTCAAGCTGGGGAGATTGTAGTCCATTGGGAAAATAAACCCTGTTGAGGAAGGTATTCCGAAGACTTTAGTGGGGAAATGAATTCATCTGGGGAAGAATTTTTGCAAGGTTTCTCTTTTAGTTTTGGAAGTCCAAACTTGGCTGGGAAGAGAATTCCCTAGGAATATGTCGACTGGAACTCTGGATGGAGAATGTATGAATTCACTCTGTGGGGATAATCTTATTGAAGTGATTTTGTGGGGATATCCCAAATCCCTAAGTAGATTCTCATTATTTTTCTTGTGAGTACATTTGTTAATAGTTAATCATGTTCACATACACATGTTCATTCAATTTTAGTCATTGGATGTTTTTGCACTCAAAACATAAGAAAAAAACAAAAAGTTTGCACTCCAAAAGTATATTTCTATTGATAATTTTCCTAAAAACAGACGTTTTTATACAGGGAGACAAAAAACCTAGTAAGAGGAAGTCATCGAAAGAATGAAAGAATACCAAGTGAAAAAAAATTTATAGCCATGTGGAAGTGATCTCATTAGGTTCCAACTCAGCTATTTCCCCTATGTCTTCGAACATTATCGCTTGCCATTGAAAGAAGTTGATTGAATTGATCTTGTACCATTTGAACTTTGACCTTGGTAATAAAACTGGCTGTAGTGATCAAACGGGACATAGTCGTATGCTTTAATCCTTAACTTTTTCCTGGACCTCCCTTTCGGGTTTTCAGTCCACAAGGATACCCTTTTTTGCCCAAGCCGCCCTTTCAGGTTTTCGACTTGTCGGGTGTACAATCTTTTATATATATCCCTACGGTAGCCATGAAGAGCGAATGGTAGCATCTCATGCCAGTTTTTATAGGTTACCACCATATTTTGCACAATATTCTTTATGTTCTTATTAGCAGCTTCCATTGCGCCATTCATCTTAGGTCTGTATGGAGAAGAGTTATGATGCTTGATTTTGAATTGCGTGCAGAGTTTAGTAATCATGACATTGTTGAGGTTGGTTCCATTGTCAGTGATGATCCTTTCAGGGATGTCGTTCCCGCAGATGAGGTTATGCTTGATAAACCAGGCTACAACGTTCTCGATAACTGAGGCAAATGAAGCAACTTCGACCTATTTGGTGAAGAAATCAATGGCGACGAGGATGAAACAATGTCCACTAGAGGAAGTGGGATTGATTTCTCCAATCATGTCAATGCCCCCACATTGAAAATGGACACGTAGAGGTCATGACGTTTAAAGGTAATGGAGGTACATGAACCTTATCGGCATATATATGACACTTATGGCAAGTCCTCGAATGGTGGTGACAATCAGTTTCCATAGTCGACCAATAGTAACCAGCCCTCAGAATCTTCTTGTCCATAGTGTGTCCACTAGAGTGAGTTCCGAAGATACCCTCATGCATGTCTTCCATGATCTTCCTTGCCTCCTTCTTGTCCATACAATGAAGCAGAGTTGAATCATGGTTATGTTTGTATAGGATCTCGTTGCTTAGGAAGAATTTGGCTGAGAACCTCCGCATAAATTTTTTGTCGTTGATTGAGGCTCCCTCAGGATACTCTTGTGTTTCAAGATACCTCTTCACTTCATGATACCAAGGCTTCTCCCCATCAGTGTCAATCTCACAACAGTGCGCCGGTTCACCAAATCTTTATATAGTAATTTTGGGAGCTTCGTTGTCTCAATTAACCTTGAACATAGACGACATAGTTACTAAGGCGTTTTCCAACTGGTTTTCTTCCCTTGGGATTTGTTCAAATTTTACCTCCTCAAAGTATGGGATCAAGGTTAGCACAAGTTCTTTGTAGGCGATCGGATTTGGATGTTTAATATCCCACTCTCCTTTAACTTGACTGATTACCAGAGTTGAGTCAATCAAGTTTTTGACGCCATTGCCGAGGACTAACAAATCGATATCGTAACTCTTTTAGTTACACTGTAGAGACTAAGGCATCATTCCCAATTGTATGCCAAACACTCGCTCTAAAGGTGAAGGCTTAGTGCTACCAATTTCCGAACCTGAGTGCTATATTACTAGAAGATGCCAAGTACGAGTATCTCGTACAGATCAATCCCTCTCACAATCTTCTATTCCTACCAAAACAGTTGAAGAACTAGACATGGGTGATCAGCCACATCCGCTCAAATCTTATGCTATTCCTTTGCAGGAAGAACCACATAATAGCATTGTTGCCCCTCCGATTGAGGCTAATAACTTCGAACTCAAACCTTCTGTTGTACCCCAAAATTTGCCCTCCCACATTCTTCAAGATTTGCAAAGAGCATGTTTCAAAATCTCCCCAAGGGTTGCACAGTTCAAGGGCCTCCTAACAGTCAAAAACTAGGGTTTTGATTCTGACAAAGAAGTTGAGGTTTCCAAGGGTCCAAACAAGTCCCACATGCCTATAAACATGGTCAAGCATCCATATGCCAAGTTTCAAGACTTACAGCACAAGATTGCACAGTCAAAAACCCTAATTGCTCAACAGTCAACTACAGGGGCAAAATGGTCATTTGACAGTCAAAAGTCCAAATTTTTGGTCAACATCTTATTTTGAAGCCACAAACATCATTTGATCAATTCTTGATCATGATTCTCAAGGCATGGCTCAAAAAGTCTCAAGATGCAAAAGGTTCCATATTTGGATAGTTGAAAAAGTCAACTGTAACTTGACTAAGGCATAACTTCCACATGGTTTATCAGAAAAATTCCATCCAAATCTCATTTTGAAGAGAAAGACATTTCCTACAACTCCTCTTCACACTTCAAGTCCAAAAAATGCTCTCATAAAAAGTTATCAATTTCAACATTATAGGTCATTTTCAAAAGTCAACAAAAAGGGACTTTAAGTCAAAGACCATAACTTGAGATTGGTAAATCAAAATGACATGGGACCATAGGCATTGGTTAGAGGACTTCAAGACCTTTCCAAAATGTCCAAGAACATGATCAAAGCTTAAAAATTGAGCAAGATATGCCTTGTGGAAGTTGGGAAATTTTTGGGAATTTTGAAAAGTCAACTTTGCTTCAAATGCCTCAAAATTGCTAATGGGCCACATTTTCTTCCAAGATTCATCATCCAAAGTCTATGCACGACCATTTGGCCCAAAGGGGATTTATTTCATCATTTTTTATTATTTATTTGAATTTTTAATCACCATTAATTCATTTAATAAAATAAAATATGACAAAAATACAAAACAAATGTGTTTGAATCTTTTTATGCAGCATATGCCCTCATTGGTTACCCAAGATCTCGTGCACATCAAAAAAGGGAAGATTTGGTGCAAATTGGCATGTTATTCATGGAAAAGATTTGAAAAAATATTCATGGAAAATCAAATATTTGGTACATCAATGCAAAGGCTTTTTGACTCAAATTTCTACCCTAATCCATTGGCATACATATACAGATCATAACCCTAGTGCAAACAACCTTCAAGCTGCGCCCAAACCTAAGAACACACTTTGCAATTTTTGGTGAAAAAGTCAAAACTGAAAACTGCATTAGAGGTCGATTCAAAGCTTCTAACCAATTTCAATAGCTTGCCAAGGCTTCAAGGAACCTAACTGCATCCTTTTCCAGTCCCCACGCATCAAGAATTGGTATATAGAACTCAAAATTCCTCATACTTTATGCATAATCATATCTGAATTTCTGGGCATTTTCCATACATTTTGATTGTTGTTTTATACTAACATGGACCTTCTGAGTCTATTGATATGGTTCAATTGAGTTTTCGTGCCTTATATGGGAATCTACCATTGGAGCCTTCTAGGTTTTCAGAGGTCATAAATTAGGGCTTTCCTCTTCAGGAAAAATTGAGACACAGGACCCACGCCATTAAAACCAGAAGCTCATGACTAATCGATTCCATACCTCGCGATAAATTTATGATCAACAGGGTTCTATTCGCTATTTTTATATGCATCATTTAGTGGGGGTTTAAAACCCCCGCTATCTAGCTTGTTTTTTTTCAGGCAAAATAAAGAACAGATGAAGAAGACGCTTATGTGTCATGACGTGAAAGGGCAGTTCAAATCTTGGCGCGTGTTTTGCTAAAATTCCAGAATAGTGCTTATTTTCCATTATAATATTTGCATCCCATATAATAAACAAAGAGCGCATGTGGTACAGTTGGTGGAACGTGCACTTGGTAAGCATTGGGACCTGGGTTCGATTCCCAGGTCCCCCATATTTCTCTACGTTTTTCACTTTTCCATGTTCAGGTGATCAATACGCCTAGAGGTTCACCATGCACTCTCATCAATGGATTGCCAAGTGTCCATGAACGTCCATCCAGTGGCTAGCATCTGCATTCCACCATGCACCTTAGTCAGCTATTCTCTACGTGGCCATTAAAAGTCAAACAAGGCCAGGAATTGATTGGGCCTGATTGCTACAAAAACACCTCCATTGGGTCAACAAACCCCCTCCTGTTTGCATTTCTCTCTTTCATTCCTTTTTTATTTATTTGTTTTAATTTATTTGTTTTCATTTAATTCCTCCAAATTAATTTTTTATCATATAATAAAAATACAAAAAAATCAAGAAAGACAAAAATAAAAATATATTTTGTTTAATGTTTTTTTATAAATAAATTCTATTAATTAATTTAGTTTTTAATTCTAGGTTCAATTTTAATGTTTTTTCTAATAAACTAAAAAATGTAGAATTAGGGTTTTAAATACTTTTATCCTTTTTCTTTTCTTTTACCATTATTAATAATTAATTATTTATTTTGTAAATAAATTGCCATGTAAATAATTAGGTTAAAATTAGGGTACAAACTTAAACATTTTTTTAATAAATTAAAAATAGTTTAGAATTAGGTTTTAATTCCATTAATTCTCATTAAACTCCATAAAATGTAAAAACTCCAAAAATTCTTTCTTTTATTTTCTTTTAATCAATTTCATGATTCCAATTTAATTTCCTTAAAAGGGTCCAACGCCCTCGCATTCGATCACAATTCTATTTCGTGCGCTTATTTTATTTCCTTTTTATAAATTTCATGTAATTCTCCCAAAGCTATGTAATAGATCAATTAGACATTTATCTTTCCGCATTTTTTTTTATTTTATTTCAAATCGAGTCTTGGATTTATTTGGCGATGTAGACCCGCGCCTTTGTAATGGCGTAGGACTTTAAATTCCGCCTCTTTTAAACTGTTAATAACTTGCATGAAAGAATGAATGTCAAAAATAAAAACAAAACGTAGATCACCAATACATGAACAAGACAAAAATATCTGAAAACGACACACAAATCACACACCACCCCTAGGGTACGCCTCACTGTTGCCTTGCCCCTCGAAAGGTGGTCGTCGAGTAGAGGATGTTTTAGTAAGTCCTCATGTCCATGAACATGGCATGAGGGTAGCTTCTAAGGTATCTTCCTATTGCTCCGGTGATCACCATGTCCCGAATCCTCGAATTGACCCGAACACCTCCAACGGTGGTGCTACCTACCTCTCAATGGTGGGATGGCACTACTTCAAGGACATTTACACAGAAGAATTCCTTAGGGTAGGTAGAGAACTCGTAGATACTTGCTCTAATTTCAAAACAAATCAAAAAAATACTTTTCACACCGACACTTTTCAAAAAGCTTTCGAAAGCAACTTTTCAAACACTCTTGAGGACTGATACAAGAGTCGAACTGAAATTTTCAAAGAACTTTTTTTAAACCCACAGTTGAAAAGCAAACAAACCATTTTGAAAACACAATGAGCAAGTATCTAAGAGCCCGTGGATAACCATGGATGGAAAGTGTGCTAACACCTTCCCTTTCTATAAATCTACCTCCCGAACCGAGAGCAATCTCTATAAGGAATTTTTCTGTGCTTTTGTCCTTTCCATATTGGAGAAAATAAAAGACGGTGGCGACTCTTGCTTCCGCGACATTTCGCGATCCAGCGTTAAACAGTCAGTTCCAGATCCACCGATCACACCTTCCTTGTTATCTGTTGTACAACAAAACCAAATTTCTAGAGGGTCAATGGACGACCCTAATCTACATTTATCGATGTTTCTGCAATACACAGATACAGTTAAGAACAATGGAGTTAGTCAAGAGGCGATAAGGCTTCGTCTTTTCCCTTTTTCCCTAAGAGAAAGAGCTTGAGCCTGGCTCCAGTCTCTACCATCTAACTTGGTTACCTCATGGGATGAGTTGAAGAAAGTCTTTCTAGCAAGATATTTCCCACCAAGTAAGACAACTATGCTAAGATCCCAAATAAGCGATTTTCGAAAAAAGGACAATGAGTCTCTTTTTGACGCTTGGGAAAGATACAAAGACATGCTAAGGCTCTGTCCACATCATGGCCTAGAAGATAGGGTCCATGCTAAGGTAGACGCTCTCGCCCAAAAGATAGATAACTTAACCGCAATACCTCCAGCCATCGTGGCTGCTATAAATCCGAATTGCGAGATATGCGGAGTACCTGGACATGCTGCTGCTGAATGCCAAATCTTAGCAGCACCCCCCCCACCCCGACCAAGTACATTATGCTCAAGGAAATCCGTACTCGAACACTTACAACTCTGGATGAAAAAATCATCCAAATTTCTCATATAAAAACACCAATGCATTGTATGCGCCTGGCCAAGCACCTGTTATACCACCAGGATGTCAAAAAGCACTTTCAGCTGCTCCTAATATGCCTAGGAAGTCTAACCTCTAAATTCTAATGGATAACTTTATAGCTACCCAAGCTCAAACTAACAAGGAATTTCTAAACCAAAATATTCACAATAGTGAGCAAATCAAACAGTTAATGAACGAAGTAGATGCTTTAGCCACCCATAACAAAATGCTTGAAACCCAGATTTTGCAAGTGGCCCAACAACAAGAACCTACTGCTGCACCTGCTCGTACATTTCCAGGTCAACCTCAACCAAATCCAAAAGGACATGCTCATGCTATTATATTGCGAAGTGGAATTGAATACGATGGACCAATTGACCCTAGAGCCGAAAACCCAACCATGTCCCAAAGTTCTAGAAAAACAACCGAGGAGGAAAGCGAACCAAAAGAGAAGGAGAAGGTACATGATGGAGAGACAGAAGAAAAATAAAAACCTTATGTTCCTACGCCGCCTTACAAACCACCAATCCTATATCCTCAATGACTTACTCAATCTAGAAGTGCGGGGAAATTTAAGAAATTCGTTGAACTTCTGAAACAATTAAACATCACGATACCATTCACAAAATCTATTACTCAAATGCCCTCGTACGTTAAGTTTCTAAAAGAAATCTTGTCAAACAAGAAAAAGATAAAGGATAACGAGAGAATTACACTCACTGCTGAGTGTAGCGCTATCATTTAGAATAAAATGCCTCAGAAGCTAAAGGATCCTGGAAGTTTCTCTATACCCTATAATATAGGTAAGTATGTCATAGACAAAGCTCTATGCGACTTAGGCGCTAGTTTTAGATTTATGCCCCTGTCCATATCCAAAGAGCTTGAAATGGGAGAATTAAGACCAACCAAGATGTCAGTACAACTAGCGGATCTTTCTGTCAAATACCCCGTGGGAATTCTAGAAAACCTTCTGCTACGCATATGTCAATTCTACATCCCTACAGATTTCATCATTATGGATATTAAAGAAGACGGCACAACCTCTATAATATTGGGAAGACCATTTTTAGCCACTGCTGGAGCTATTATAGATGTTAAGAGAGGAAATCTAACTTTTGAAGTTGGAGAAGAGAAAGATGAGTTTATCCTGAAACAGTTCCTACAGGCCCCAACTATAGATGATACATGATATCTGTTAGATGTAATAGACGGATGTGTCAAAGAGATGGAGTCAAAAGAAGAAGCTCATTCTGAAACTATAAAGATTCCGATGCCCCTAATTTTTGATGATGATGATTGGTGTCCCGAATATCGAGATGACTGTTTAAGCGAGTGCCTAACACTGACACCAAATTATATGCCTTGTCCGAAGGAACCCAACTTGGAACTTAAAGTTTTACCAAAAACCCTAAGATACGAATTCTTAGATCCCGAACTTAAAAGACCCGTGATAGTCAACGCAGACTTAGGACAAACTGAGACGAAAAAACTATTACATGTCTTAAGGAAATATCCCTCTGCTTTAGGATATATCATTTCTGATCTTAAAGGAATAAGCCCTTCCATCTGCATGCATCGCATTATGCTGGAAGATGACTATAAATCCTCTAGAGAACATCAGAGAAGAATTAACCCGATGTTGAGCACTGTAGTCAAGGATGAAGTAACTAAACCTCTAAATGTAGATATCATTTATCAAATCTCAGATAGCCAATGGGTTAGTGCAGTCCACTGTGTACCCAAGAAAGGAGGAATCAAAGTCACGACAAATAAAGAGGGAGAAAAAATAGCAGAAAGAGTCGTGAGTGGAGCCAGAATGTGCTATGACTATAGAAAACTAAATAAAGAAACTCGAAAGGACCATTTCCCTCTACCTTTTATTGACCAAATTCTTGATAGATTGGCTAACAATTCTTACTACTTTTATTTAGACGGTTATTCAGGATTCTTTCAAAATCCTATTGACCCTGATGACCAGGAAAAGACAATGTTCACGTGTCCTTATGGTACATTTACTTATCGGCGAATGCCGTTCAAACTATCTAATACGACTGCAACATTCCAAAGATGTATGATGTCCATCTTTGTCGATTTTATAGATGATATAATGGAGGTGTTCATGGATGACTTCTCTATATGCAGGCAAAGTTTTGAAGGATGCCTGGCAAACCTGGAAAGGGTACCGGAAAGATGTGTACAGGTAAACCTAGTGTTGAACTGGGAGAAATGCCATTTTATGGTAAAACAAGGAATTGTACTTGGACATATAGTCTCTAAAAAGGGGATCGAAGTAAACAAAGCTAAGATTGAATTAATAGAAAGCCTCCAACCCCCAACACCATAAAAGAAATACAATGTTTCTCAAGCCATGCAGGTTTCTACCGACGCTGCATAAAAGATTTTTCAAAAATTTCTAAACCTCTGACTAACCTCTTAATGAAAGAAGTTGAGTTCATCTTCGATGATGCATGCCTGAAGGCGTTTGAACAGTTAAAAGCAACTCTCATATCTGCACCTATCATACAACCACCTGATTTGAGTCTGCCATTCGAGATAATGTGCGACATAAGCGATTATGCAGTAGGTGCAGTCCTAGGTCAAAGAAGAGACAAAAAAACTCCATGCAATATACTATGCAAGTAGGAATTTTGGATTCTGCATAGATAAACTACGCCACTACAGAAAAGGAACTCTTGGCAGTCATTTTTGCATTAGATAAATTTCGTTCTTATCTAGTAGGCGCAAAGATTATTATCTACACTGATCACGCATCTATCAGAAACCTATTAGCTAAACAGGATGCCAAGCCAAGATTATTTAGATGGATCTTACTCTTATAAGAGTTTTATTTGGAAATGAAAGATAAACCAGGATCTGAAAATCTTGTTGCCAACCATCTATCTAGGATGGAAAATCTTAAATTTGAAGAGATACCCATCAATGACGATTTTCCATATGAACATCTGGTAGCCCAGATGATATCTGAAAACTTAGCTGAAGAATGCCCTGAATTTTGCAATAATGACAAGACAATTGAAGTATTGGAAGCAGTATCTACTCAAATTTCACTGCCATGGTATGTTGATTATGTCAATTACTTAGCAGCAAAAGTCCTTCCACCTGATTTAACTTATCAGCAGAAGAAGAAATTCTATCATGATCTCAAACACTATTATTGGGACGAGCCCTTACTATTCAAGAGAGGCCCCGATGGTATTTTATGTCGATGCGTTCCTGAGAGTGAAATAGAAAGCATAATATCTCATTGTCATGAAGCCCCTTATGGTGGACACGCTAGCACCTCAAAGACATGCGCAAAAATCCTACAAGCTGGCCTTTATTGGCCCAGTATATAGAAAGATGTCCATGCTGCAATTACAAAATACGGTCGGTGTCAACGGTCTGGTAACATATCTATGCGCGATGAGATGCCTCAAAAGGGTATCCTAGAAGTAGAGATATTTTACGTATGGAGAATTGACTTTATGGGACCTTTTCCATCGTCTTCTAGCAATAATTACATATTAGTGGCTGTAGATTACGTATCCAAATGGGTAGAGGTTGTAGCCTCTCCAAAAAATGATGCACAAGTAGTGATTAGGTTGTTCAAAAACATAATTTTTCCAAGATTCGATATTCCAAGATTAGTCATCTGTGATGGTGGTTCACACTTCATTTCCAAAATTTTTAATAAACTCTTAGCAAAGTATGGAGTCCGACACCGCGTAGCAACACCTTACCACCCACAAAGAAGCGGGCAAGTGGAAATCTCTAACAGGGAGATTAAGAAAATACTTGAGAAAACGGTTTCCACATCCAGGAAAGATTGGTCGCCTAAACTACCTGAAGCATTATCGGCATACAGAACAACGTACAAGACACCCATTGGAACCACACCTTTCAAACTGGTCTATGGTAAATCATGCCATCTACCCGTAGAACTGGAACACAAAGCCTATTGGGCCATCAAAACCATGAATCTAAGTTACAAATCCACTAGAGAAAAGAGAATTCTAGACATCCATGAATTGGAAGAGCTTAGGCTAGATGCATACGAGAATGCCAAAATCTCAAGGAACGAACTAAGAAATGACACGACAGACGCATCTCTAGAAAAGAATTCAATGAGGGCGATGTAGTACTACTGTTTAACTCTAGACTCAAACTATTTCCAGGAAATCTCCATTCTAGATGGTCAGGACCTTTTGGAGTTATTAAAATACTCCCAAGTGGCGCTGTAGAAATCAAAGGAAAAACCAGTGATCCGTTTATTGTAAATGTGTAGCGTTTGAAGCACTACCACTGCATCGAGAATAGGGACTATTCAGTTAGTTTGAGATTTATACAGCTGCCGGTTGAGTCACCAAAATAGATTTTTGATTTTTAATATAGGTCGAGCTTCCGACATTACACAAAGCGCTTTGTGGGAGGCAATCCACCATTTTTATTAAAATTTTATTTACTAAAAGATTTTTTTTATGTTTCTCTTAAAAATTTTACAAAATTTTTCTGTTCTTTACTTATTTTCTATTTTTAGGAATTAGGCCGATGCTGATTTAAAACTATTTTCAGATTAACCAACAGGATTTAAACTTATTTTTCTTCACTGAATTTCGCTATGGACTTTTCTAACACTATGCATGTCACCTTCATGGGTGATGCTCAACAGAAGCGTTATGAGATGCTTGCTCCGAGAGAGATGTATCCCACCATCTTTGCGCACGACCCCATATTGTCTACATTGGGCTTTAGGGAAAGTGTCTGCTTCATGTTTAACCAAATTGGTTGGGATTATTTTATTCATCATCAGCAGCCTACCTACTGCAACCTGACGCTGGAGTTCCTCAATTTATTGCATTACAACCCTGATATTGGTTTAGGGTTGGCCAGAGGATTGGTTTCATCAAGATTGTTTGGTTTTACCCACATGTTCACCGTCTGGGAATTTGCTACTTTATTAGACTTCCCGGTTAGTGCTGATGCTATCATTGAGATTCCGGATGACAAGTATGTGGATAACCAGCTTGACCACTTTTGGGGAGCGATATCCAATTTAAGACAAGAGAGTTCTATTCTTAGGCACTCTTCAGAGATTCATAACCCCGCTATTAGGTATTTCCACATGATTCTGGCGTTTACCCTATTTGGGATACCCCAGAATGATACCTTAGTGTCTAAGGAAGAGCTTTTTATCATGTTCTGTATGTTTCAATCCAGACCAGTAGTTGGTGCATCTTTTTTGACTGCTCGTCTCCTGAGTATAGCCCAAGCTCCCCATGGTCCAATTTGTGTTGGTGGTATATTGACTATGATCGGTAAAGCCCTATTTTTGAGAGAGCCACTGTCCCGTGTAACCCCTGCTGGTAACTATACCCCGATAGACCTTACTCTTTGTTTTAATGTTGGGATGATCAGATGTTTAGAGCTGAATCAGTTTCAGTTGCTGATACATCATGAGACGGTATACCACTTCACACTTCCTAGCATTGCATGGTCCAGTGAGCATGACAGGAAGAATTTGATTTATGACCTGGAGGGTATAGCTGAGAATGACATGGAAGAATAAGAGTCTGATCCTTTGACACCGCCTCATTATTATGACCCTCTAGTAGGATTGGGCGAGTTTGATCCTGAGATGGAAGAGACTGATCCTGTGACACCTCCTATAATTGACCACCATCCAGCTTGGAACCCACCATTAGCTCATGCCGCCGCCGCTCTCCATATTCCTCAGATTGACGTCGCTCCTGCTTTGGATGCTATCACGATGAAGCTTGCTGATATTCGTTCTGATATTACTACCCTCCACAGAGATTTATATGGTTTCATGGATCTTGTTACGACAAATATAGATCACCTGTTTGTTTCTTGAGGTGGCTGATTTATGTCTTTAGAACATTGAGGACACTATTTCCTCTAAGTGTAAGGGATGAGTGTTTATTCAGTCTTTAGTTTTTCTTTAGCAAAATTATTTTTATTTTATTTTCTAGTTAGGTTTATTTATTCTGATTCATTTATTTATTTTTATTCAATTATTTATTTTCAGAATTATTCATTTATTTATTTATTTCAATATTTTCAAATTTACTCCTCATTGTGCTATTATATATTATCATGCTATTATGTTCTCCAAAAATAAAATACATGTTGATCTAGTAGACCAAATATTATAATTATGCATCACACCTAATTGTCAATTCATTGTCTCCTAGCATTTTTAAATTTATTATTCCCACTAGACAATGAATTGACACATCCATGCCATGCCTCAGTCAACAAGAAAAGTCCCTCATGCATGGCTAGCAAACCGATCATTGCAGGCACAAGATTCCCTTCGTAACGATCGCTACAAGGTTGCCTTGCAACTTGTAGCATGGTGTAACGACCGTTACACCCACCCTCTCTCCTTTTGCCAAGCCGTTGCATGCCGACCGTTACACTCTCTCTTTGAATTCAATTTTTTTTCAAACTTCCTATCTGTTCCATTTCTATTCCACACAAATAAATACCCCCTAACTACCATTCAATACCCCCACTAATCTTCTCTTCACCATTAAAACTTTGCTTATATATAAACTCTTGAAGAGAATTCTACTATCACACAGACTTTCTTCAACATCTCTTCTACCCTATAAACTCTATCATTTCCAACACCTATCCCAAATGGCCAGAAGAGCTCAAGAAGAAAGAGAGGAGCCAGACCTCACTGATATGGTATTCAGAAATGGAGCTGACGGACATTGAAAAGAGCAACTTTACTGAAGGTTTCATCAGAGAGGTAAACTTCCAACAAGGTATATCGACGAAGATTTCTTACGTGACTTGGGATTGCTTGAAAGTGTGCAATTTATGCTTCATGGATATGGTCTCTACTACATTGCCACCATGAATCTTCTAACTTATGAATCCCTCATGTTGGAATTCTTGAGTTCTTTTTCCTACCAAACACCATCCACTCCAAAAGCCGATCAATATCTAATCGGCACAGCAACTTTCAGATTATTCAACATGGAGTATACCATGAATCAAGAGACTCTGAGTCAGATACTCCACTACAACCATGGTGAAGGTGTGAAATATAGAATTTCGCCTGAAGAAGATTAGAAGGCAAGATCGTTTGAAATTTGGGAATGTTTAACTAATACTCAGGTAAACGACTAGGCTGAGCTTTTATCTACTCACCTATATAACCCATGGATCCTCTATTTTCACTGTTTTCTAGCCAATACAGTGTTCGGACGAGCAAACAACAATAATGTGAATGTTAGGGAAATGTAATTTCTGCACTGTGCCCTTGATCCTGATCTTAGAATTAATGCTGCTCCATTCCTCCTCAACCACATCCAGTCTCTATTATCAAGGATCACAAGCGCATCACCTTTTTGTATAGTTGGTATAGTCACCGCTATTGCCAACTATCTGAATTTGCAAAATAGGTTGGATCAACTACCTTTTTGGCATGTTGAGTTTCTCGATATTGAGTATTGCCAGTTTGGTCATCTTGTCAGAGCAAGAAGGGATGGAAGGTACAACACAAGGTCGGCCCAAGTATTATTCTTCTGAATCCTAATGTAACAAGAATCGACATCGCCGCAAATTGGATTTATGATTTGCAAGCACCAGCCCCTGGAGAGAACATGCAGGAAAATCAAGCAGGTGTAGAAAATGCAGTACCAGAAGTAAATCAACAAGGGACACAACCAAAATAAGCAGGAAATGATCCTCATCTAGCCACCATTGAAGCTATCTATGTATCGCTTTTACTTGAAGATCAACGTTAACAAGAACTGATGCAAATGATGCAAGAGCTGCAACGCCATTAACGCGATAACGCTTACTGGAACCATCACGACATTTCTAACCTCACTGATGAAATGTGACACTTGTTATTCCGTGTTGAAGGCTTGTATGCTTATGTTTACAACACTGGCGAAGAACCTCCTAGACCCAGAAGAGGTGGAGTAAGAACACGAGGAGGAAGAGCACAAGGTGAAGCATCCACCAGTAGAAATGTTATAAACAACAATGAGGAGTGATCTTTGTTTTCCATTTTCCTTGCAATTTTATTATTATTTCTTATGTTTCCTGTTTGTTTTCTTTTCTCACTTTATTTTTTGTATTGAGGACAATGCTCAGTTCAAGTTTAGGGGAGGAAACATATGTTACCTATGTTATGTTTTTCCATTTTCCTAGTAAGTTATTTAAGTTTATGTTATTTCCCTTTCCATTCAATAAATAAAAAACCATTTTCGTAAGTTATTCGTACTTCAACACTTTTCTTGAACCATAAAAATTTTTTTTTACTCGACAAATTAGCTCGGTACATTCAAAAAGTATATAGGTTGTTCGCAATTAGGTTGCATTAGATTTTTTGAAAAAGAGTCGACGAAAATAATACCGCCTTGACACCTAAATCTTCTAGATCATGAAAATCAGTTTGAGTGGTTATGATATCGAAGACTGAAGTTTTAGTTTTGTATCAACCCCGAGTAGTTTATACTACCAGTCAGCACCGTCTTATTCACAAACTACGTAGGGAGCCGATGAATATAAGTGACTGGTCCTAAAAAGTAAAGAATAAAAAAATGCTAAGCATCAAGATATAATAGGGAATGCGCTATTTAAGTTAGGTTACCCTCACCAGGTCATTTAATCCAATAGTCGCGGTACCTACAAAAACTGATGTAACAACCAGTTGTAAGCCAGTTCAGTGGTATCTGGTGCTGAACATGGTAGGGCGAACTATGGTTTGATCTCCCTAGACTTATAATTTGGGAAAGAAAAAGGGTTACCAACTTGTGTATCAGAAACCTATGCAAAAGAGACCAGAATCACTAACCAGATACTCTACTATGTGCGTGCGAAAGATAAAGGGCTTAATGTGATTGCACTAGAATGAAAGCGGTTGATTTTAAACGAAAAGAATTAGGTTGAGCTATGATAGCATAATTCGAACTAGTTTGCAATAGGATAGAGGATTTTGACCATGTGGTTTTGTGTCATTTCTGTATCATTAGTGTCAGAGCCTAGTTCCATATTTTTAATGTAACGCCCCTTAACCACGTACGATTCGAGTCATGTCATGCGATTGTGTCAGAGACCATGCGTTAAACGATTTTTACTCTATTTGCTTGAGGACAAGCAAAGGTTCAAGTGTAGGGGAGTTTGATAACCAAAAAAATTATCGAATATTTGGATCATTTTACATGAATTTTATCCGCATTTTAATTAATTAAATTACTCTTTATTCATATTATGCTGGTATATATTATGTTTTCAGGAATTTAATGTTTACAAGGCATGTGCGAAGAAAGTCAAGAAAAGTCAAGCTAATCAAGAGAAATTATGCATTGAGGGGTGTTTGGTAGAATAGGGTGCACTAAAAGAAAAAAGCCTAAGAAAGAAGCACTGACCCAATCCACTAGTAGAGTGTAGCAACCATTACACATTGGCCCAAAGGAGTGTAACGACCGTTACACACTGCCACGCCAACCCTTCCTCAAAAGCAGGAGTGTAATGACTATTACACTCTTCCACGCCAGCCCTCCCTCAAAAGAAGGAGTGTAACGACCATTACACTAAGTCAATTTTGGAGGAGAAAATATCTCAACTCCCAAGCGTCCCCAAGGCTATAAATAGTACCTCAAATCTCAATTTTAGGAACGTTTTTCTTTTCCTTTTTTTTATTGTTTCTCTAAGAAAAATATTCTCCGCATTATTTTGTTCCGGATTATTTTCTTTACCGATCTGTGGGAGACATCCGATATCAGACAAATATTATGTTGTAATATTTTCATGTTTAATTTAAGTACTTTATTTATTTATGCCAGGATTGTCTGTAATGTTTTGTTTATTTAAATTGTTTGATGATAATTATTTTTGTTGCGCTATTATTGAGTCGTTTAATATGCTAGGCTAAATTTATTTACCGGTATGTAAGGTCATATAGCCAACGGGGTTTTAGCAACGCCAATTGATCAGTTCCTTTTTAAAAGAATAATTTTTATGGTTTCAATTACTAATTCTAAATATTAACTGTTTTGTTACGAGAGTAAAATACAGATAGAGGTTAGGATCAATAAAACGAGAGTTTGAGATAATAACTGGACAGTAGTGATTGTGCATCAACTTAAAATACAGGGAGGGTACTTTTAGGTTGATTAGGTTTTGTTTGTTTCCAAAAACTATTTTTACACCCTAATTGAAACAGAGAGAGCACTCACTTAGGTTTGATCATATGATCTGAATCAATAAACACGACAGTGTTAGAAGAGGGTTTTCAAACAAATGCTTCCTACCAAAAACTGTTTTGTTAATCCGAGCAAGGTCAATGAGTTGCTAAATCCCCAAAGTCCGACCATTACATACTGTTGTACCCCAAAATTTTCCCTCTCATGTATCAAGTATTTTCTCACAAGATCTTCTTTGACTCAAGACTGCATTAGGGTTGATCAGCTCAAGACACCTCCTTAAGCACTGATGACCAAAATTAGGGTTTGAGATTGCACAAGGATATTTGAACTTCCAATTCCCCATATGACTTTCATGGATCATTATGGACCCTCAAGATTTCTCATGTCAAGTTTCAAGCTTTGGAACACACTTTTGCTCAGTGAATTGAGCAGTTGACCTAAAAATTAGCTGTATTGGGAAAAAAGTCAACTATGGCCAATTTAAAGTCAAACTTCATAATTTTTTATCCACATAAATATTATAAACTCATTTGTATCCTTTGATCAAGATGGGACAATAATCCCCCAAGAAATTTGATCAAATCATCAAAAGGGCAAAATGGTCAAAATTAGGATTTTGACTGAGAATGGGCAATTTCGGATTTTTGACCTAGCAAATGGTCAATTGGTTTGAAGCATGATTTCAATAGTTAAATTGCATTATTTTGACCTAATAGCATGACCCAAAACATTGCTCAAGATCAATTGGATTGACAGTGAATTTTCAGTCAACTATTCAAAAGTCAATTGTACACTGAAAAGTCAAACTTTGACTTTTTAGTCAAAATTCAATGTCAAAGGTCACAATTCATCAAAACATGTCAAAATATGAAACTTATTCATCAAGTAATCAAAAAGTCAAGATTTCATTTTGAAAAGTCAAAGTTTTCTAACTTAGAAATTTTTCTAAGTGTTTAAACTTCATGTTTTTTCATAACTTTAAGCCAATTTTTCACCATGATGCAAGAGGATTCAAAAGAAACTTTCAACATGAAAGTTGTAGATATCCATGATATCTACAACACTGCTTTACATAACATCTCCTAAAAGAACTGGGATCTCAAGTTATTAATTCATAAAGTCATGGTCTTGAAATTGCACACTTAGTGAAATTTTGCCCTAGTTTTTGTCAGGATTTTGACCTAACTTCATGACACTTTTTCATATAGTTCCAAGGGGAATATTCAAAAGTGATTTAAAGAGGGGATGTAGAGAATATTACAATCTTTCCAAAATGTCAAAGAACTCCTTGAGATCATTCTTGAGTAGGGAGAATCGAAGAGATGAAGTTAGGGTTTTCACACTTGAATTACAAGTCATTTTGTGATGAACAAGAATTCAATTTCAAAAATATGCTGCACAATCTTGTTTTTCAGGCCTCTAAACCTCAATATATATCCATAATCATATGATTACACTTGCTTTTGAGCTATTATCCATTTGATTCAAGCTTTGTCCAAGTAAATTTTCCATTAATGGAACAAAGTTCACACTTCCATTTTGGAAAAGTGACTTTAATCACAAAGTCAACTTGTATGGAGTTTTACACCTGTTCTATCTGCACAAGCATGCTCTATAAACTCAGAACAAACATGTTTAAAGTTGCAAGCCACCCTACAAGATATGTACCTTGCATTGAAACCATTATTTTCAAGATAACTTCAAAAACAAGTCAAAAACTCATAACATGTGATCTTTGTTTTCTGACCTCCTCAAGTCCTCTAACCTCTTCCATATAATTATACAAGTGTATTGCAAGCTAACACACGATTAAACAAGTCCTAAAACTCCCCAAAACCAGAAATTGCCATACAAGCACAAAAACTTATCATTTCTGATTTTTGAACCCAACCTCCAAATCCCCTCGTGCGTTTCTTGGCCAAACCATCCACCAAAGCTTCTAATACACATATAAAAACTTTCCCAACCCCTGTTTTCAAACTGTAATAACATTTACACCATTCTCCATTTTCAAAAACATGGCATTGCACATTGACTTCTTCAGCTTAATTCAAGAACTCTCAGCACAAAGTAAGCTTTACAATAGCTTCCTGGAGGTGCAAAGAAGCTCGCCCAATCATCAAAAAACTTTGAAAGTAGCTCTAACTCAAAACACGATCTTCAGTTGTGAGGTGAGTTTTATTACTTTTCATCTCATTATTTAGGCATTATTAGGTCTTGATTTGTGAAGATAAAATGTACATAACTTTGCCACGAAACTGTAGATATCCATAGTTTGCATTTATATGGCCTGAGCTTAGAGAATTTTAAAGTTGAAGTGTCCTGAAATTTTTAGGTTTTTAATTAGGGCCAGAGAAATTCTCCTTCATCTTTGATTGTTAGTTTAAATTATTTACATGGTTGGATTCGTGGGAATGAATGCTACAACTTTCATGTTTGAACTTTTGATTTTTGTTGAGAAATGAAGAAGATACAGGTTCTTTGGTTGGAGGTTGAAGATGAAGTATATTCAGGGTCCGTTTTGTGTCATATATTTATTATTTTGATTATATAAATAGATGTATAGCTACCCCAGTGGTAGAAGCGCGCGCCTGTGACTGGAAGGACCTGGGTTCGACCCTCAGTGGTACCCTTTTGGATTTTTTACATTTTTTTCATACATTCTGACTTTTTTTGGACAGGAGCTAGGCCTCTTTTGGGCCTTTTGTTTTTTTTTCTTAACTCTAACCCCCTGTTGGTTATTCACACCCTGGCCCATTTTTATTTTTCTTTTCTTATTTTTATTTAATTGTTTTCTTAAATATTTTTCGAATACTAAAAAAAAATCATAAAAAATATAAAGATATTAGATTTATATTTTTACATAGTTTATTTATAAATTTACACAAAAAATTATTTTATTTGATCATACTTTATCTATTTAACTAATTATTTTGCAAATTTAATTAAAAAAACTAGGGTTTTAATTATTATCTTTTACAAATTTTAAATATATTATTTTAATATTTAAAAAGACCAAAAATATTTTATAACACTATAAATTATTTTTAAGACAAAAATACCAAAAATATACTTTTCTTATAAACTTAATTTCTTTTTAATCAATTAATAGATTAGGGTTTTATTTAATTTCTTTTCCTAGTAAATTTAGGTTTTACTTTTAATTAATTATTTTTATTTTAGTTAATTAAGTTAAAACAAAAACCCCTTTCCCTAAAAAAAATCCAAACAAAATATTCATTTACTTTACATTCACATCCTTGTATATTTATTCATTTGGTACATTATTTATTTCAATTCTTGTACAAATTGAATATGGTTGTAATAGATAATTAGGCTTTATTTTCTTGAAATCCCCATTTATAATTTGTACCCCTTCCCACAAGTATTGTAATAGGATAGTAATTTTAAATTCCGCAATTTATCGCTTTATATACAAATGCTAGTAATTAGGGTTTGTATGGAAAGACTAAAAGCAATCAATTAGAAAACCCTAATCAAGTACAAGACCAATAATGAAAATAATACACTTGCACACAAGCACCTCTAGGGTAAATTCACTTGGTTGCCTTACTAAATGGCCATATTACGCATGTGAGGTATCTTAGCAAAAATAAGCAAAATACAAGATCATAGTCCCTCGATAACGCTATGCATGTTGCCTTTCAAATGATTGTAGTCCCTAAAAGAGAATTCTAAGATACCTTGCAGCATTGCTAATCATGGTTATACGATGACCCTCGCCCGTCCCGTTTACATCCAAAGATAGGGTTACTTATCAAATCAATAGTAAGATAACAATGTCAAAGAAAAAAAGAAAGATGAATATGAAAGACTTTTGAGTAGGTAGAATGCTCCTCATTACTTGCTCAATTTCAAAATAAAACATCCTTTCTATTTTCAAAACAAACACCTACACTTTCAAAACATCTTACAAAACTTGAAAACATTTTCAAAAGATCAAACGCTTTATATACATTCTTACGAACGAGGATCATTACAAAGTATTCCTAAATAATGGCCTCTTTACAAAATACCTTCAAAAACCACACAAAGCATAATTTCAAACAAAATCAAGTGATCTAGCAAGTAACTAAGAGCCCATGGAAAACCATGGATAAAAAGGATGTTAATACCTTTCCTTTTCATAATCTACCCCACGAACTCAAGAAACAATCTCAAAGGTCTTTCCTGTGCTTTTTCACCTTTCCTTTTGGATAAAAGAAAAGTCGGTAGCGACTCTTGCTAACTGCAAGATTTGCGATCAAACGCAAAACACCCAAGTCAGTTCTCCCACCGTATCATAGAAATGGCGACTTTGCTGGGGACTATTCTAAAAGTGGGGTTACCTTAGGGTTAGATCATATTTACTTGCTTTCATTGTGTTACTTGTTTGCTTTACATTTTGGTTCTTTGTTTGAGTTTTAATCCTCTACCCGGATTTGGGTTACCTTATAAGTAAGTAGCAATACGTTGTGGAAACTGTGCAGGATATACCGAAATGTTCTAAGCAATAACTAAGTTAGTGCGACATATTTGTGGGTACCGGTAGCCCTTGAGTTAATCAAGGAGAATACAGGGCCTCTGAGTGATGTCATGAAGCACTAATGAACTTTTAGAACCTTTAGTTGACCAACTTGGCCTTTAGGACATAGTGAGATGATCGGCTTTGGTGCAGTTCGAAGTTGGTAGATACTCGATACTACACTCATTGAGGTTTGGTTTTTTGGGATATTTCGGTCGCCATTAAAGAGGCTTGTGCTGAAACAATGACCAAGGAAACAAACTAGTGATATTGAGCTCCTTAGAACCCGATTACTATTGCTAGGATAGGTTTTAAGCCAACTAAACTTCAAGAGGGTACTTACCTATAAAACTCCATGCAATCCTAAACCTAAGGACTTGTTTTCTTGGTTTGTATATATTTACTTGTACATAACATCATGAACATCATAACATCATATTCATTCACTAACCATTTCAATGATCTTGGGATTTATCTTTGTTCTGTTTTGTAGGACATGGATTCTATTCGTAGGAAAACCATTCAAGTCAATCTTGTAAGGATCCCTCCTCAACTTAAGGAGCTAGCATAAAGGATTCCTAAAAATTCTCCATTTACCGAAAGACATGGTCGCCTATTAAACTTGGTCACCTCCAACACTGATGAAGACATGATGAAGGTGCTCTTTCAGTTCTTTGATCCTTTACACTATTTCTATACATTTACCGATTATCAACTTGTGCCAACTTTGGAAGAATTATCCCAGCTCTTGAGGATTCTCAATCAACTACCTTTCAACGGTACGGAAAGATATCCAAAGCCGGAAGATATTGCTCAAGCTCTACACTTGCAATCATCTGATGTCACAACCAATTGGGAAACAAGGAGTGGTGTTAAGGGATTCCTAGCAAAGTTCTTATTTGAGAAAGCCCAAAACTATGTGAACTCTTTGGATTTGCAAGCTTTTGAGGAAATTGTGGCTCTCCTCATCTATAGGATGGTTTTGTTTCCAAATTCTGACCAACTCATAGATGTGAACGCTGTCAAGATCTTCATGTCTCGTAACCCGGTGCCTACTTTGCTAGGGGACATCCTACATTCTTTTCACACTCGCACTATGAGGAAAAGAGGTATCCTTATGTTTTGTACTCCCCTCTTAGAAAGATGGTTTATTTCGCATCTTCCCCAATCTATATTGAAGAACGAGCAAGGTTCAAGGTGGTCACAAAGGTTGATGACGCTTAAACATTCATACATTCATTGGTGTTCCCAATCCATATAGAATGTTACTATTGTCGACCGTTGTGGAGAATTACCTAATGTCCCTTTACTTGGCATTAGGGGAGGTATCACCTACAACCTCTTAGCCTTAAAACAGTTTGGTTACGCCCGAAGGGATGGCCCACATGAGATGCTCATTCAAGGTTTGGTATTTGTCTACGAGAACGACGATCAAGGTCTTCGCTAGAGATTCATCCGAGCTTGGAGGATGTTGAACAAGGTAGATAGAAAGACATTGGGGCATAAGAATTCCACCCCTCTTGAGCCTTACCTCAAATGGGTACGAACTCGGGCTCAGAGTCTTATTATGCCTTATCCCTCCATTCTCCCGGTAATTATTGAGCCTGTTATGGAAGGAGATGTTCCATACACTATCCTGCATCCTGACATGCCCACCTCTCTTGAAGACTTAGAAAGGGATTGGATACAACTCAAGGGGGAACAAGACACCTTCGAAGCCCAATTCTATGCTAGCGAGAAGAAGGTTTTGGAGCTCACTAAGCAACTTCATGAGGAGCGGACTCTAAATGCCTACATCGCACCAAAGAGGATGCGTACTACCTTTTTATCTTAGAGTTTTTGTATTGTTTTTCCCAAAGAGGCATTGATGTACTCAAACTTTAATTTATTCATATAACGTGTGTTTTCTTTTTTTTCTAAAACAAATTTGAATCTTTAAAATCCTTAAAATAATTACATATGCATCTACCATTCATCATAACATAAGCAATTTTCTTGCAACAAGTCTCCTCATCTTTCTACTGTTTATTTCAGTAAGATGGATCTCGAGCAAACGTTGAAGGACCTCCAAGCATAAAATGCTCAGTTTCAACAAATGTTCTTAACTCTAGCCAAAGAAAAAGAAGACTTGAAGACCTTGCTGGTTGAAGAGAAAAAGAAGAAGACAAAGAAAATAACTGGAGTTCTAAATATGGGAAGAAGATTCCAAGGACAAGCAAGAAGGACCTTAGACTTTTCAACATCATCTGGTGAGAAAGACAATCAAGATGGGAAAGGTAAGGAAGCAGTTGTCCAGCCAGATTCACAAGAGGAAGAGGAAGAAGTAGATTATTCTGAAGAACAATATCCCCCAGCCGACGATAAGTATAAGCATCTGGAAGAACGGTTAAGTGAAATGGAAATTCAAAAAGTGTCTGGATTGAAATTTGAGGAGTTGGGTCTAGTATATGGGATTGTCATTCCCCCAAAATTCAAAGCACCGATGTTCGCCAAATATGATGGAGTTTCATGTCCCAAAATTCATCTCCCGTCTTATGTGAGGAAAATACAGCCTCACACGGCTGACAAGGATTTATGGGTACACTTCTTTCAAGACAGTCTGTCTAGAACTCAACTTGATTGGTTTTATCAGCTAGAAAGAGCCAATGTTCATAATTGGGAATATCTGGCCACCTCCTTTTACAAATATTACCAATACAATGCTGATCTTGCTCCCACCCGTACTCAACTTTAGAGTATGGCCATGGTTTCAAGTGAAGGCTTTAAAAACTATGCGCAAAAATGGAGGGACTTAGATGGGAGGGTCCAGCCTCCCCTATCTGAAAGAGAGTTAGTAGATATGTTTTTAGGCACCTTGTCCGGTCCTTTCTTCAATCCCTTAATTGGGAGTTCATTGGCAGGTTTTACCGAATTGATATTGACCTGAGAAACGGTGGAAGCCGGGATAAAGAATGGGAAGATTCAAAAAGATACATCCTCTACTTCTGTAAGGAAACCATTCATTGGAAAGAAATAAGTTGTTGCTGTATATCCTCATAGAAATCAAGATAGGGCTGAACATCGTCCAATGGCAGGGGTTGTCATGATTCCTAAACCCGCTCCTGCTCAGCAAAGAAGCAACCAGCCAAGAGCGGAAAGACCAGTCAGACAGTTCACCCAAATTAACATGACACTATCTCAAGTATTGCCATATTTGTTGAGATCCAATCTAGTGACTTTGAAAGAAGCTCCAAAGAATCCTAACACAACCTCTCCTCATTATCATCCTAATGCCCGCTATGCATACCATTCTGATAGTCCCGGCCAGGACACTAATAACTGTTGGCTCTGAAGAACAAAGTACAAGACCTTATTGAAGCCAAAGAGATTGAATTCGACGTGCCAGAAATTCCCAATGTTATTACTGCCCCTATGCCCAAGCACGACTGTGATGTCAATGTTGTTGAGGAAGATATGTTTGTTACTTTGGTTGATGAACTTGTGACCCCACTTCTAACTATCAAAAAGAACTTGTTGAATACTGGTGTATTCCCCGACTGTGATGAAAGTTATCATTTCTGTTTGTCCTCACCAATCAGCTGTCATTTGTTAAAAGAAGTCGTTCAATGCCTAATAGATGACAAGGATATTTTGTTCGAGAAAACTTCTATTCCAACTGTTTTTTATAATGATGTTTCCATCGTGACCATTTCCTCTAATTCTTCCACGGTCTCCACCAAAAGACCCGTTAGAATTACATCAGTTCCTAAAGTAGCTCCGTTGATAATTACAATTCCTGGACCAATCTTGTATTCGTCAGACAAAACCAACCCATGGAATTATGGAGGTGATGTCTACTATCACAGTATCAAGCAAGATTGGCCAGCTGCTGAAGATTAAAGTTCTGAGAAAGTTGACTCTGATATCAGTAACATCATAGGGACTAGCAAGATAACCTGCAGTGGAAGGGTATTCTCTCCAGAAATTGCTCCTCCAAAGGCTATTTTTGGACCCATAATCATTCTTGTTGTTGTTGCTCCTCCAAAAGCTATTCCCAGTCCTGCAATCATCTCTGCTAATACTCCTGTTGACTAAACTGTTGCAGTCCCTGTTATCACCCCTACTGACATTCCTGCTACCGAGTCAACTGAGACGGGGTAAAGGTATTCTGGTTGAGCCTGTCCAGACAAAGGCATAATCAGTAGCTATCCCTGAGACCTCCCGAAAAGATATGGAGGAAATTCTAAAGATCATAAAAAGAAGCGACTACAACATAGTCGAGCAACTGGGGAAAACTCCATCAAAAATTTTCATGCTGGCTTTATTATTATGATCCGAGGCTCATGCGAAGGCCTTGGTAAAGTTCCTTAAAACTGCCCATGTACCCCAAGAAATATCTGCCGATCAGTTCCAAGACCGTGTAGCCATCTTGACCATAGATAATGGTTTAGGTTTTTCAGATGCTGATTTAACGCCAAGGGGGAGGAAGCATAACGAGGCATTTCATGTCTCAGTCGAATGCAGGGGCACGACCTTGGCTCATGTCTTGGTGGTTACGGGTTCTTCTCTGAATGTGTTGCCTAAAAAAGCTCTTGATAGGCTTGACTATGAAGGATTGATCTTGAAGCCTAGCAACATAATAGTGGGGGCCTTTGACGGCTCAAAAAGGATGGTGCATGGGGAAGTTGACATCCCCATAAAGGTTGGAACACAAACATTTGATTCAACTTTTTATGTAATGGATATTCGCCCTTCATATTCCTTCTTATTAGGCCGACCGTGGATTCACAATGCTGGTGCCGTTACCTCTATGTTGCATCAAATGCTGAAATATCCAATTCTAGGGAAAATCATCACTGTTCATGGAGAAGAAGAGTATATGGTCAGTCATCTAAATTCCTTCAGGTATGTGGAAATAGATGGTGAATTTATTGAAACTCCATTCTAGCACTTTGAAGAAGTCCCGCAGACTGTGGCAGTAACTAAGGTTGTGTCTCAAGTTCCCAAGATTACAAAGCCTCCGCTCAAGATATCGTCTTTATAAGATGCCAAGGCAGTGATAGAAGAAGGTGGGTGAATTATTTGGGGCCAACTCCCAGACATCCCATACAAATCTGACAAATTTGGTTTGGGTTTCACTTCAGGAGCCCAGAAATTTGTACGACGCGGTCGTGCTGGAGGACCACCTTTGAAGATCAGAAATCGTGAAGTCAACACAGTAGAGGATGATGAAGACAACTATGACCTGGAGGACTGGATTTTCCCAACTGTCAATGGAGGGCTCAGCAACCGGGAAGCTAGAGACTTTGTCCCGATCACTTTTATCCCACAGTAATTTGTCTTGGAATTTTGTCGGAACTGTAATATTAAACAATTCAGACTCTTAAAACCTTGTGTCTTACCCGAGGCACAATGGTCCATTTGTAAGGGTTATTATCTCATTTCCATATGACATCAATGAATCATGGACGTTTTTTGCATACAAACTTTGTGCTCATTGTTTTTCTTTTTCACATTTTCATTTCTTTCAAAGATAGCTATACTCTTACACACACTCACATTCAAAATGCAGATCTACATCCATTCGGGACCCCATGGGTAACGATTCTGATATGGCCTTCTGTGACTCTAAAAATCTAATCTACCAAGCCGAAGACGGAGGTAAGGAAGATTGTGAAGTACTAGGGGAACTCGCCAGGTTACTACAACAAGAAGAGAGGACCATTCACCCCCACGAAGTACTAATGGACACAATTAACATAGGTATCGAAGAAGACAAAAGAGAAGTCAAGGTCGGTTCCAATCTGGAACCCAGTGTCAAAGAGCGTCTGATTCAGTTGCTAAATGATTATGTTAAGGTCTTTTCTTAGTCGTATGAAGACATGCCAGGACTGGATGCAGATATCGTGGTACATCGTCTACCTACAAAAGAGGACAGCCCACCCGTAAAGCAAAAGGTCCGTCGCATGCGACCAGACATGTCAGAGAAGATCAAAGTATAAGTCATGAAACAATTCAACACCTGATTCTTGGCCGTCACCTTCTACCCACAATGTATTTCCAATGTTGTTCTTGTGCCTAAAAAGGACGGCAAGGTACGAATGTGCGTGGACTACGGAGATTTGAATCGGGCGAGCCCTAAGGATGATTTCCCACTTCCCCATATTGATATTCTAGTTGACAATACGGTACAACACAAAGTGTTTTCCTTCATGGAAGCTTTCTCAGGCTACAACCAAATCAAAATGGAGCCTGAGGACATGGAGATTACAACCTTTATCACACAGTGGGGGCACATTCTACTATAAGGTTATGCCATTCGGACTGAAGAATGATGGGGCAACCTATCAACGTACCATGGTAGCTCTATTTCATGACATGATACATCACTAAATAGAGGTCTATGTGGACGACATGATAACTAGATCTCAAACAGAAGAAGAGCATCTTGATCATTTACAAAAACTGTTTGAGAGGCTAAAGAAGTACAAGCTGAGTTTGAACCCAAATAAATGCACATTTGGGGTGAGGTCCGGTAAACTCCTAGGCTTTGTTGTCAGCAATAAATGTATTGAAGTGGATCCTGCCAAGGTGAAAGCAATACAAGAGATTCCTTCTCCTCGTACTGAGAAGGAAGACAGGGGATTCTTGGGAAGGTTAAACTACATTGCCAGATTCATTTCTCACCTAACAGCTACTTGTGAACCAATTTTCAAATTACTGAAGAAAGATCAATTAGTCAAGTGGAATGATGAGTGCCAAACTGCTTTCGACATGATCAAAGAGTACCTACAAGAGCCTCCTGTTTTGATGTCACCAGTCGAGGGAAGACCATTGATCATGTATCTAATTGTTTGGGAAAATTCAATGAGGTGTGTGCTGGGGAAGCATGATGAGTCTGGCCGAAAAGAGCATGCTATTTATTACCTGAGCAAAAAGTTTACCGATTGTGAAACAAAATATTCACTGCTCGAGAAAACTTGCTGCGCTCTGGCATGGGCTACTCGCTGACTAAGAGAGTATATGCTGACCCATACTACCTTATTGATATCTAAAATGGATCCAATAAAGTACATCTTCAAGAAGCCTGCCCTCTCTGGGAGAATAGCGAAATGGCAGATGATCCTGACAGAATATGACATACAGTATACTACCCAGAAAGCAATAAAGGGTAGTGTACTAGCTGATCACCTTGCTCATCAAGTTGTGGATGATTACCAGTCCATGAAATTCGAATTCCCAGATGAAGACATCATTATGGTATACAACTGTGAAGAATTCAGACCATATGACGGACCTGAACAAGGATCCCGATGGACCCTGGTTTTTGATGGGGCGTCCAAAGCACTCGGAAATGGTATTGGTGTTGTACTCATATCTCCTGAAAGATGTCATACTCCCTTTATGGCAAGACTCTGCTTCAATTGTACAAACAACATGGCAGAATACGAAGCGTGCATCTTTGGTCTCAAAGCTGCTATAGATTTTGGGATTAAATCCTTACATGTATTTGGAGATTCAACTTTGGTCATCAGCCAGATCAAAGGAGAATGGGACACCAAACACCCTAACCTTATCCCTTACAAAGAACATGTGTTGACATTGATCCCACATTTTGAGAAGATTACCTTCGAGCATTTCCCGCGAGAAGAAAATCAGCTAGCAGACACACTAGACACAATGTCATCCATGTTTAAACTTAAATGGGATAATGAGGCTCCCCAGATCACCATTGAACAAATGGATGAACCAGCTCACTGTCATGAGATTAATACTGAAGAAGTAGTGGACCAGCTTTGGTTTCACGAAGTCAAGAGGTATCTCGAGGCTCAAGAATATTCGGAAGGAGCTTCAGTCAATGATAAGAAGTTCTTAAGGAGATTCTCTGCTAAGTTCTTTCTTAGTAATGGCATTCTCTAAAAACTCAAACATGACTCTGTTTTTCTCCGTTGCATAGAAAAGGTGGAGGCAGAAAAGGTCATGGCTGATCTACATGAAGGCACTTTTGGCATCCATTCTAGTGGGCATACGATGGAAAAGAAAATCTTATGGGTAGGCTATTACTGGTCTACCATGGAAGCAGATTGCTATCAACACTCTCGAACCTGCCACAAGTGTCAAATTTATGCTGACAAAGTGCACGTACATCTGGTTCCTATGAATATCTTGATGGCTCCTTGGTCCTTTGCTATATGGGGCATCAATATGATTGGGGAAATCAAACCAACAACCTCTAATGGACACCGCTTCATCTTAGTGGCCATTGACTATTTTACAAAGTGGGTTGAGGCAGCCTCTTTCGCTTCCGTTACCAAGAATGTTATAGCCCGGATCATTAACCAGAATCTCATCTGTCAGTATGGTATCCTAGAGAGAATCATCACAGACAATGGTACGAATCCAAACAATACTATAATCATCGCCTTGTGCGAGTAATTCAAGATCCAACATCATAATTCTTCCCCTTACCGGCCCAAGATGAATGGTTTTGTCGAAGCTGCAAATAAGAACATTAAAAAGATCATACAGAAAATGATAGACACATACAAAGACTGGCATGAGATTATACCATTCTTTCTCCATGATTATCGTACCACGGCGTGCACATCAATTGGGGCAACACCCTACTCTCTGGTATACGGTATAGAAGTTGTCTTGCCTATTGAGGTTCAAATCCCCTCTCTAAGAATTATGTAGGATGCAGGGCTGAACGAAGACGATTCGATCCAGACTCGACTTGATCAACTGAACTTGATTGATGAGAAAAGGCATACTGTTGTCTATCATGGTCAAATGTATCAAAAACAGATGATCAAGGCTTTCAACAACAAAGTCAGATGCCAAGTATATCATGTTGGGGATTTCATGATCAAGCGCATCATACTGCCGCAAGGTGATCCCAAGGGAAAATGGACTCCTACATATGAAGGACCGTTTGTAATCAAAAGCATGTTCTTTGGTTGAGAAATGATCTTGACAACTATGGATGGCGATGATATGCCGCACCCCGTGAACACAGACATAGTCAAAAGATACTATGCATAAGAACCCGCTAGGTTGACACACCTGGGAAAAACAAGGGCATCCCGGTGAACCAAAAAGGTTCGGGAAAAAATTAGGGATAAAACAAAAAAATCTATACACCTGGAAAGTTGAAAACCCGAAAGGGCGGCTTGGGAAAAAAAGGGTATCCCAGTGGACTGAAAACCCGAAAGGGCGGTCCAGGCAAAAGTTAGGGAATTAAAGCGTATGACTATGTCCTGTTGGATCACCTTACGGACAACCTACAAACTCGACGATTCTGATCAATTCAATCAGCTTTGGACAAGGCAACAAATAGATAAGATGCTCAGAGACACGAAGGCTATAGTAGAATGGGAACCCCATGGGATTATTTCACATAGCTATATTTTCTTTGTATCAAATTTTTATTTTTTTTACGACGGCATTCTCTTACTAGAATGGTTGTCTCATTATACAAAAATACTTACTCAAAGTCAATACAAAGATACCCCTTTGAAAGTGCAAAATTATTTGTTTTTCTTTACTCTTGGGTTTGTTTATGAAAACGTCCAATGATTTATTTTTGAACATATGCATTTGAACATAACTACCATTTACAAATGAACAAAATAGAAAGACAATCACTAATGGCCTTAAGAGATAGGGCAATATCATTAAGCTATTCCATAAAAATCCCCGCAGTGTGAAGTTTAATCCCCAGCGGAACAATACTTCCAGTTATCACTCCCCGTTAGAAGTCGTCAAATTTCTCAAGATTTCCCAACAGGATTTCACAAGTAGTACACGGTGTTTCCCTTACAACAGAGTTTATTTCTCTAAACGGGAATTCATCAACACTTCAAAACATGAAGACTTGAACTCCGTATCCTCAGCAGTAGTCAGAGATTTATTTTCCCCAATTCAAATAAGCAGTACAGTAGATTATCTCACCTACGCATACACCGCATCCATATATCATTAACATTGATAACACGAATGCATGTATCACAATCTCATTATACCATGCATTTCATACAACGTGACATTGCATATTAGCTAACATTTTACCCTTTTCAGGATAAGCTTAATCAATAGCTACCATTAACAATGTTCAAAGGCCTTTCAGATACGCTCCAGACACGGATGCCATTCTGATACTCATTCAGATTCAATCTTTAGATACAGTTCGGTTACGCTCCAGACACTGATGCCATCCTGATACATATTCAGATTCAACTTTCAGATACAGTTCAGATACGCTCCAGACATGGATGCCATCCTGATACTCATTCATATTCAGTTTTAAGATACAGTTCATATACGCTCCAGACACGGATGCCATTCTGATACTCATTCAGATTCAACCTTCAGATACAATTCAGATACGCTCCAGACATAGATGCCATCCTGATACTCATTCAGATTCAACTTTTAGATACAGTTCAGATATGCTCCAGACACATATGCCATCCTGATACTCATTCAGATTCAACTTTCAGATATGCTCCAGACACTGATTCCATCCTGATACACATTCAGATTCAACTTTCAGATACAGTTCAGATACGCTCCAAATACAAACACCATTCTGATACTCATTCAATTTCAGCTTACAAATACGGATAAACAATCATTTCTGGATGGCATCTACAAGCCCATCTCCAACAACTTTCCAACATCCCTCCAAATTGCATCTTTAATCCCATTCCCTATACCATCAACCATCACATCACCGAGTGCAAATTTCTGGGCACTCTAATGTCAATCATCTTCCACCTTCGAGTCGCGAATGGCAAAAACTCGCCAATCTAACTCTTCAGGCTTAAGAAGATTGAACATGGGAAGTTGTTGTACCCCAAAAGTTTCCCTCTCATTTATCAATAATTTGCTCACAAGATCTCCTTTGACTCAAGACTGCATTAGGGTTGATCAGCTCAAGACACCTCCTTAAGCACTGATGACCAAAATTAGGGTTTGAGATTTCACAAGGTTATTTGAACTTCCAATGCCCCATATGACTTTAGTGGATCATTATGGACCCTCAAGATTTCTCATGTCAAGTTTCAAGCTTTGAATCACACTTTTGCTCAGTCAATTGAGCAGTTGACCTAAAAATCAGTTGTATTGGGAAAAAAGTCAACTATGGCCAATTTACAGTCAAACTTCATAATTTTTTATACACATCAATATTATAAAGTCATATGTATCATTTGATTAAGATGGGACCATAATTCCCCAAGAAATTTGATCAAATCATCAAAAGGGCAAAATGGTCAAAATTAAGGTTTTGATTGAGAAGGGGCAATTTCTGATTTTTGACCTAGCAAATGGTCAATTGGTTTGAAGCATGATTTCAAGAGTTCAATTGCATAATTTTGACCTAATGGCATGACCCAAAACATTTCTCAAGATCAATTGGGTTGACAGTGAATTTTCAGTCAACTGATCAAAAGTCAATTGTACACTGAAAAGTTAAACTTTGACTTTTTGGTCAAAATTCAATGTCAAAGGTCACAATTCATCAAAAAATGTCAAAATATGAAACTTATTCATCAATAAATCAAAAAGTCAAGATTTCATTTTGAAAAGTCAAAGTTTTCTAACTTAGAAATTTTTCTAAGTGTTTAAACTTCATGTTTTTTCATAACTTTAAGCCAATTTTTCACCATGATGCAAGAGGATTCAGAAGAAACTTTCAACATGAAAGTTGTAGATATCCATGATATATACAACATTTCCTTATACAACTTATCCTAAAAGTATTGGGATCTCAAGTTATTAGTTCATAAAGTCATGGTCTTGAAATTGTACACGTAGTGAAATTTTGCCCTAGTTTTGGTCAGGATTTTGACCTAACTTCATGACACTTTTTCATATAGTTCTAAGGGGAATATTCAAAAGTGACTCAAATATGGGTTGTAGAGAACATTAAAATATTTCCAAAATGTAAAATAACTCCTTGAGATCATTCTTGATTAGGGAGAATTGAAGAGATGAAGGTAGGGTTTTCACACTTGAATTACAAGTCATTTTGTGATGAACAAGAATTCAATTTCAAACCTATGATGCATAATGTTGTTTTGCAGGCCTCTAAACCTCAAGATCTATCCATAATCAGAATATTACACTTGCTTTTGAGCTATTATCCATTTGATTCAAGATTTGTCCAAGTAAATTTTCCATTAATGGAACAAAGTTCACACTTCCACTTTGGAAAAGTGACTTTAATCACAAAGTCAACTTGTATGGAGTTTTGCACCTGTTCTTTCTGCACAAGCATGCTCTATATACTCAGAACAAACATGTTTAAAGTTGCAAGCCACCCTACAATACATGTACCTTGCATTGAAACCATGTTTTTCAACATAACTTCAAAAACAAGTCAAAAACTCATAACATGTGATCTTTGTTTTCTGACCTCCTCAAGTCCTCTAACCTCTTCCATATGATTATACAAGTGCATTGCAAGCTAACACGTGATTGAATAAGTCCTAAAACTCCCCAAAACCAGAAATGTCCATAAAAGAACAAAAACTTTTCATTTCTGATTTTTGAACCCAACCTCCAAATCCCCTCGTGCGTTTCTTGGCCAAACCATCCACAAAGCGTCTAATACACATATAGAAACTATCCCAACCCCTGTTTTCAAACTGTAATACCATTTTCATCATTCTCCATTTTCAAAAACAGGGCATTGCACATTGAATTCTTCAGCTTGATTCAAGAACTCTCAGCACAAAGTAAGCTTTGCAATAGCTTCCTGGAGGTGCAAGGAAGCTCACCCAATCATCAAAACACTTTGAAAGTGGCTCTAACTCAAAACACGATCTTCAGCTGTAAGGTGAGTTTTATGACTTTTCATCTAATTATTTAGGCATTGTTAGGTCTTGATTTGTGAAGATAAAATGTAGATAACTTTGCCACGAAACTGTACATATCCATAGTTTGCATTTATATGGCCTGAGCTTAGAGAAATTTAAAGTTGAAGTGTCCTGAAATTTTTAGGTTTTTAATTAGGGCCAGAGAAATTCTCCTTCATCTTTGATTGTTAGTTTAAATAATTTACATGGTTGGATTCGTGGGAAGGAATGCTACAACTTTCATGTTTGAACTTTTCATTTTTGTTGAGAAATGAAGAAGATACAGGTCCTTTGGCTGGATGTTGAAGATGAAGTGTATTCAGAGCGTGTTTTGTGTCATATATTTATCATTTTGATTATATAAACTGATGTATAGCCACTCCAGTGGTAGAAGCGCGCGCCTGTGATTGGAGGGACCTGGGTTCGAGCCCCAGTGGTACCCTTTTGGATTTTTTACATTTTTTTTCATACATTCTGACTTTTTTTGGACAGGCGCTGGGCCTCCTTTGGGCCTTTTGTTTTTTTTCTTACCTCTAACCCCCCTGTTGGCTATTTACACCCTGGCACATTTTTATTTTTCTTTTCTTATTTTCATTTAATTGTTTTCTTAAATATTTTTCTAATACTAAAAAAATCATAAAAAATATAAATATATTAGATTTATATTTTGACATAGTTTATTTATAAATTTACACAAAAAATTATTTTATTTGATCATACTTTATCTATTTCACTAATTATTTTGAAAATTTAATTAAATAACTAGAGTTTTAATTATTTTCTTTTACACATTTTAAATATATTATTTTAATATTTAAAAATATCAAAAATATTTAATAACACTATAAATTATTTTTAAGACAAAAATACCAAAAATATACTTTTCTTATAAACTTAATTTCTTTTTAATCAATTAATAAATTAGGGTTTTATTTAATTTCTTTTCCTAGTAAATTTAGGTTTTACTTTTAATTAATTATTTTTATTTTAGTTAATTAGGTTAAAACAAAAACCCCTTTCCCTAAAAAAATCCAAACAAAATATCCATTTACTTTACATTCACATCCTTGTATATTTATTCATTTGGTACATTATTTATTTCAATTCTTGTATAAATTCAATATGGTTGTAATAGATAATTACGCTTTATTTTCTTGCAATCCTGATTTATAATTTATACCCCCTCCCACAAGTATTTTAATAGCGTAGTAATTTTATATTCCACAATTTTTCGCTTTATATACAAATACTAGTAATTAGGGTTTATATGGAAAGACTAAAACCAATCAATTAGAAAACCCTAATCAAGTACAAGACCAAGCATGAAAGCAATACACTTGCACACAAGCACCCCTAGGGTAAATTCACTTGGTTGCCTTACTAAATGGCCATATTACGCATGTGAGGTATCTCAGTAAAAACAAGCAAAATACAAGATCATAGTCCCTCGATGACGCTATCCATGTTTCCTTTCAAATGATATTAGTCCCTAAAAGAGAATGCTAATATACCTTGCAACATTTCTAATCATGGTTATACGATGACCCTCGACTGTCCCGTTTACATCCAAAGATAGGGTTACTTACCAAATCAATGGTAAGATAATAATGTCAAAGAAAAAAAGAAAGATGAACATGAAAGACTTTTGAGTAGGTAGAATGCTCCTAATTGCTTGCTCAATTTCAAAACAAAACATCCTTGCAATTTTCAAAACAAACACCTACGCTTTCTAAACATCTTACAAAACTTGAAAACATTTTCAAAAGATCAAACACTTTGTATACATTCTTACGAACGAGAATCATTACAAAGTTTGCCTAAACAATGACCTCTTTACAAAATAACTTCAAAAGCCACACAAAGCACAATTTTAAATAAAAGCAATTGATCTAGCAAGTAACTAAGAGCCCATGGAAAACCATGGATGAAAAGGATGCTAATACCTTCCCTTTTCATAATCTACCCCCCGAACTCAAGAAACAATCTCAAAGGTCTTTCCTGTGCTTTTTCACCTTTCATTTTGGATAAAAGAAAAGTCGGTGGCGACTCTTGCTAACCGCAACATTTGCGATCAAACACAAAATATCCAAGTCAGTTCTCCTACCGTGTCACACATTCCGATATTCTCCCTTGAATCTAAACTAGATTATAATTAGTTAGGTTCTCTAAACCCCCTATTAATTACATTATTAGCCTTAGATTTACGGAGTAACCTAAGATAACGGTAGATCGACATTAGTCCCTTGGGATTCGATAATCTTTAAAGCTACACGCGATAAGACTGTATACTTGAGGTCTAGATTCTTTAGGACTCACAAAGTCGCGATCAGTACACGCTCAAGAATTTGATTCTTAGGTCAATAGCCGCCTTAAGACCTAAGATACATGCTTCATACTCGACCATATTGTTTGTGCAGTCGAAGCAAAGTCTGACAATGAAAGGTGTATGGAAATCTTTGTGGGAAACAATCACATCACCAATTTCGTTACCCAATGCATTGGATGCTCCATCAAAAACCATGGTCATCGGGATCCTTGTTTAGGTCTGTCATACGGTCCAGGAAATTAACAGTCGGTTATCAGTATGATATTCTCGTCCGGAAACTCAAAGTTCATAGATTGGTAATCATCAATAGCTTGATGCGTCAAATGATCCGCCAATACACTCCCTTTGATAGCTTTTTGTGTAGTATATTGGATTTCATATTCGGTTAAGATCATTTTCCATCTTTCTATGCGCCCGGAGAGAGTTGGCTTCTCGAAAATATACTTGATGGGATCCTTCTTAGAAATCAATAAAGTGGTGTGAGTAAACATATAATGTCTTAGCCAGCGAGCAGCCCATGCCAAAGCGCAACAAGTTTTCTCGAGCAGTGAATATCTAGTTTCACAGTCTGTTGTACCCCAAAATTTTCCCTCTCATATTTCCCAAGTTTTCTTTTTACATGGTTGGTTACAAACGCTTACCTAAAGAAAAATAAAATTTTTGAATGATAGTAAAGGGTCTTTCGATTGGCATGACAACAGTGCATTTCAATTGTCATCTGAATAATTTCCTTCGATTGGCACATCATAGTAGTTTCCTTCGATTGGAACATCAGAGAAGTGTCCTTTGATTGGCATAATGGAAAGTTTCGACTCTCCTAAAATCCTTCAACCAAGAATTGGTCCATCATCTTCGATGGCACGTTTGTTTCCCCTTCGAGCAAGCCTTGGTTCAAGTTGCACAAGGCCAAAGGCCTCTCCAAGTTACCTTTGATTCACTAGACCAAAGGCCTCTTCATGCAACTTTCGATTCACTAGACCAAAGACCTCTTTATGAAACCTTCGATTCACTAGGCCAATGGCCTCTTCATGCAAATTTCGATTCACTAGGCCAAAGGCCTCTTCAGGAAACCTTAGATTCACTAGGCCAAAGGCCACTTGATGCTTTCCTTGGATTCACTAAGTCAAAAGCTTCCCCTAACTGGCCTTCAATCCACAAGGCAGAAGCGTCCTCAGACTTGTCTTGGATTCACAAGGCGAAGACTTCCTCTGTGTTTGCTTTCAATGCACAGGGCCAAGACCCCTCAACACAAGTTTTTGCACTATGACACCCAATATGACCCCTTCAAAAGAGTACTCCAAAGGCCCATTCGAATCACACACATTGGTGGTCCATTCAAAGGAGACAACAAAAGACTATTCGAAACACACCCAAATAGTCCATTCGAAGGAGGAAATCAGAGCCCTTTGAAGGAGGCCATCAAAGCCATTTGAAGGAGCTGAATCAGAGCCAGTCGAAGGAGGCAACTTGAGGCCAATCAAAGGGCAAGGGCTGAAATTATTCGAAAGCCAAAGGTGTCCACATTCATTCAAATTCAAAAAGAGACAAGAATTACACATCTTTTGCAACATTTCAAAATGGTATTCATGGCCTTAAAACACCAACTTAATGGTTGTTCACTCTTTTTCCTTCTTGTCCCCTCTATCACCTATATATAGGGAGACCACATGCATACGCACAAGGTGGAGAGAGAGGCCCAAGGGAACCATACACACTATACGCACATGCTGCCTCATAAGCCACCAAAATTGTCAAAAATCTCTTGAGTAATCCAAATCGAAGGAATCTTCAACACTCCACTCACTCCTTGAAGTTTGTAGAGAACGTTCCCAAGCACTAAGCATCTTAAACACCACAGATCCATACACCACTGCTGGTAAGGAAAAAGTAAGGAATCAAATTCCATTTTTCTTTGCATGTCATAGTCATTAGATTTGCATTCATGATCGAAGGGCATAGGTGTGGTACCCAGGCCTGTATTTGTTTCCTTTTGTTTCTAACACTTGTTGCAAATCCAGCATAAATAAGGCCAGTGCGCATAGAATCGAAGGACCTGGGCTTCACACCCAGGTCATGCTTTTCGTTTTGCTACCATATCTTTGCAGATGTATCACCCTCACAGGTGATCCATCATGCCCTTCCAGCAATGCCCTCTGGATCAAAAGCTACATCCTTTCACTAGATCGAAGGGTAACCCTCTTTGTATCTTTATTTTTGTTTTCATTATTTCTCTTGTTAAACTAACCATTAAATCAAAATCACAAAAAAAAAACATTAGGATAGTGTTTTACTAATCAAATTAAATTTTGTTAATTAACTAATTAATTATTTTAACCTTTTCCTTAATTTAAAATTAAATATACATAAGTTTTATTTTCTTTTATAAAATCAGAAACAAACAAAAAGATTTTTATTTCTTAGGATATTTTTAGACATTACTTTCAATTTTACGCGCATTTATTTAATTTCACATTTTTATTATTAATGTACTTGCTCATGGTCTGTAATAGTAACTAGGACTCTACTTTCCATATTTCTCCAATGTACCTCTCACAAAGTCATGTAATAGCGTAGATTTAATTTCCGCATTTAAATTCCTGTACATATATAAACTATTAGATGTATGTTAATAGGAATGCATGGCAATAGATTAATAATTAATAGATTAGAAAACTTAACACAACATAAATACTTGAACTAAATACAATTGCACATATGCACCTCTAGGGTATGTTACTTCGGTTGCCTTCGGAAAACAGTCACAATTCTCGAAACGTGAGAAGTTTTAGTGGCTGTCCTCTAGTTTGAAAGATCACAAGTACCTCGATGACCCTTTTGACATTGCCTCAATTTAAAGTGATCTTAGGACTTTAGGACAGTTACTAAAAGTTCTTGCCAAGTTGCCTTCGTGACCATATTGACCCTTCGACTGTCCCTCAAAAATCCAACGATAAGGCTACCTACTCACTAATAGTAGGATATTATTGTTTAAAGGAAAAGAGGACAAGAACGAACTTTTTTCGAGTACCAAAGTAGATAGCTGTTAGAAGTTTTCTCAAAACATTTTTGCACTTACAGAAATTCTACTTTTCAAAAACAATTTCAAAACACTTTGTATAATCTCTCCACTATCCTGAGAAACATTACAAAGTTCGTCATACTAAGGCATTTTCCAAACATTTTAAAACACACAAAGCACAGAGGTATTTAAAAATGAGAAAACCTCTAAGATCCCGTAGAAAACTGCAGATGGAAAGGGTGCTAACATCTTCCCTTTCCATAATCTAGCCCCCTTACTCAGAAAATTCTCGAAAAGGTCTTTTTCTGTTCTTTTCACCCTTTCCTTAGTATAGATAAAAGAAAAGTCAGTGGTGACTTTTGCTTACCCCAACATTTGCGAATACAAAGGCAATACCAGTATTAAACAGTGGGGTTACCTTAGAGTTAGTTCATTTTAAAAATATCGTATTTGCTTTATTTGTATGCTTTATCTTTGGAGGGTTGTTTGGGTTGTTACTATAGATCCTACACCCGGATCTGGGGGCACCTTTTTCGGTAAACAACAATAGATCGTGGAGACTTTACGGCATAGACCGATATGGTTAAAGCGATAGCTGTGTTGGCGTGACACTTTGGTTGGTACCGGTATGCCTTGTGTTAAATCGAGGAGAATACGGAGCCGCCGCATGGTGTCATGAAGCACTAACGGACCTTAGAACCTTAGTTGAAAAAACTTGGCCATTAGAAAGTAGTGAGATAGTCGGCCTCAGTGTAAATCTTGGGATTGGTTGATACTTGATTCTATGCTCATTGAGATTTGACTCTCGAGTTTTTTTTGGTGGCAAGTCAATTATCGATCGGAATGAAACTTGTAGGAAAAATCAGTGATATTGAGATCCCTTAGAACCATGTTACTATTACTAGGACAGGTTGAGCCAACTAAACTCAAGATGGTACTTACCTACAAACCCCATGGAAGCCTAAACCTAAGGCTACTTGTGTGACTTGTTTGCTTTCAACTTGAACTACTTGCATGGTTTTATTATCTAACAACATAACTTCCTTGCAGGATTTGTTTACAATAATTATCCAATAACCTGGATTTCTTGCAGGGTTTAGTCGCTTACGCCACCTTACACTTTTGATTAATGCATAGCATACACATCATAACATCATCCATAACATCTCCTTAACCATTTCAAGGATCTCAAGGGTATGTGATGCAGGTTATGATGAACCAGGCATGACCCACTCGATACAGTGAGCTTGATTCTTGTAGAAAGACCTTCGGCGATACGAAAGTTCTTCAATCAAAGCTACCAAATTCAACTTTTGACATTTTCTTATTTACCTCATGAGATCCTTGAAAACATTACATGCATGTCATTACATAATATGTCTTCCAGTATAGGTCTCTCATTTTCTATCTATTTATTTCAACGAGAAAAATGGCTCTCGAGCAGACTGACAGAGATCTCCAAACTCAAGATGCTCAATTCAAGGAAATGTTCCTGAATCTGTCCAAGGGGAAAGAAGAATTGAAGGGACTCCTCGCTGAGAACTTGACCAAGAAAAATCCTGACAACGACAGGAATGGCCAGTTGGAGAAATTAAAAGCTGAAATGGAAACAATGAGAATCCAGATGATCAGTCAAATGGCTCTTATCCAAAACTTAGCTCGGGAACAAGAAGAGCTGAGGGCCATTGTCAATAAGCTTCATTAAGACGGATGCAGCCGTATGAAACAAACAGTCGAGGCTAGGGATCAAGTCATTCATCAACCCTTGATGGGACAAAAAGTTAGCTTGGAGAGTAGACCTTTCCAGACTGCTGCTACGCCAAGTTCCAACAACGACCTCGCTAACCATAATGGGGTAATAAGCAAAGGCAAGACAAGCCCAAGAGGCAGTTTACCAAAATCAACATACCATTGTCTCAGGCATTGCAACATATGTTGAGGATGAATTTGGTTATGTTGATAAGACTTCATCCAAACCACAAAACTTCTTCCCTCAACTACAATCCTGATGCAATATGCACATACCATTCCAATAGTCATGGACATGATACGAATGACAGTTGGGCATTGAAAAATAAGATTCAGGACTTGATCAACGAAGGAGTATTCGAGTCCACACAAGATGGCCAGACTGAATTCTTCTGCCATCCCTCAAAGGCACATAATTTGAAGTGACAAATTCAGACAAAAAGGCTTTTATTCATTAGAATTTTAAAGTTGTAATTTTATTTTGATTGTTTGAACATTTATTTATGTCAAACTTTGTTCTTTCATCAATGAATTGCATATGTTTGTCTTGAATTATTTCATTCGTTGTCACTATACTTAAACTGTGCTTCACTTCCTTTTTATGATATTCGACTCTCGATTGAAAGCTGTAAGACTTTAGAGGGACGATGATGAAAATGATACCACAATCTCTACAGTATGCTTTTGAACAGACACCGTTGATGATGTACAAGTGTTGTTTCAAATCCTAAATAGTAGAGTTATAAGAAAGATAATCCCTAGTCAACCCCTTTTGAACCTAAGAAGTAGGAGTTTTTCTTTTCATACAAATTAAAACCCTTAATGATAACTCGGGGCAGGGTAGCTTTCTCAGTTAATTCAGAAGTGCATTCAGTCGCAAGCTCTATCTCCATATACGACAAATAGTGTAGAAGATGCTCTCCAAAAGATAGTGATGGCTCCATATAATCATTAAGACAAGCAGTCATCATCTCTCAAAAGAAAAGCCCGCTAAGTCAAAACCTATGAAGGAGACTTAAGAAAAACTGGGGCATCCTGCTGGCTGTAATCACAAAAGAAACAGTTCAGGAAAAAGACGGGGATAATGAAGTAAAAAAAAAAGAAGGTCGCTACAAATCCTCAACAAAAAGGAAAGTTGCAAAAAAATGACTGTCTTTACAAAATAAACTTTCAATTTCCAAATTATCACTGGAATATCAGAACAAAGACTCAAGCGGGAGTTAAACGCACAATTAACTAAGCATAGGACTGAAGAACATCATGAAGATCGGGTTGGGTACAAATAAAATTTGAGCCTTTATCCTTTATTTCTTAAACCGTGAACCAGGCCACGTTACAACCCCTAAAAGTCCTAGCTGAAGCATGAGTTAGTTCAAATGCATACTATTACAAAATGTATCCTGACTTCTGTAGGAGTTGCTACAAATATGAGTTGATATCACACTCTTACAAAATTTGTTTATTTTACTAAAAAATGAATTTTCAAACTTCAAGACAGTCATAAGCTTTGCATTCTTTAAATGACATTGTTTGCATATGGCTAATTTTTCAAACAACATAGAAATTCACACAACGAATATTCAGTGAACGGAGATCTTCTCAATGGACCGAATCACCTCAGAGGAAACAAAACATTCCCAATAACATGACTTTCATAATCAAGGGGCAGGACATCGTGTCTAGTTAATATAGGGCAGTCAAGCCAATATGCAAAGAATCTATCAAAAGTGCTAAATAGCCAGGGGCAGATCTCCATTTAAATCACTCGGGGCCTATCACATTGATCAGGGATTCCGATAAAAATCATTGTGAAATTTGAAACTTTGGTACCATCAATTTACTTGTTTGTACCAGTAGTATCAGATGGTGTCAGTATCATGTCTTCGAATCCCTCTATGACAGTTCTTAGAAAAGATAACTAGGAAATTTAAGAATATCAGAAACTTGATCAAGCATCAGGTTCACCAGACTAACCCCAGAGGCAAACAGGCTACCACAAATGAAAGGGCACATGCGATCACATAAACATTTTCTGGCATTTCTACAACACTTGTTGTCATAGACAGTAAAAACTATCCACATCCTATGAACACGGACATAGTCAGAAAATACTACACATGAAAAAGACACACTAGGTTGACAGACCTTGGCAAAATTAAGGGAATCCTGGCGAACCAAAAGAGTTCGGGAAAAAATTAGGGATATATAAATAAAACTGTACACCTGGGAAGTCGAAAATCTGAAAAGGTGGCTTGGGCAAAAAGGGGTATCCCGGTGGACCGAAAACCCGAATGGGCGGTCCAGGAAAAAGTTATGGATTAAAGCGTACGACTATGTCCCGTCATCTTGTCATTTGTTTATCAGTAGAATATTCCCTTATCAACATCAACTCAAAACCCCAGGAGCTGGGATGACACTCAAACCATTCACAAAATGTTCGCAGCTACTTTCTCCAGCGGGTACAGAGGCAGGGGAATCCCACAAAATGTTTGCTTTACTTTTGAGGTTATCTAATTGGGTTTTTTAGATCCTAAACCCGGATCAGGGAATTCCTTTTAGGTAAGTAGCAATAAACTGTGAGGGAGCTGTGAAGGGTATACCGACACAGTTATAGCAGTAGCTACATTGATGCGATACTTTTGTGTGTATCTGTATCCATTGAGTAATCAAGGAGAATACGGGGCCGCTGCATGGTATCATAAAGCATCAACTAACCTTAGCACCTTAATTGACCAACTTGGCTTTTAGGACGTAGTGAGATAGCCGTCTTTGGTGTAAACCCAAACTCGGTTGATACTCGATGCTACACTCATTGAGGTTTGACTCTTGAGTTTTTTTTGGTGGCAAGTCAATTCTCTATCGGAACGAAATTTGGGGGAAAGATCGGTGATATTGATATCCCTTAGAACCCGGTTACTATATTTAGGACAGGTTGAACCAGTCCAACTTCAAGAGGGTGTTACCTTAAAAACCATGCAAGCCTTAAACCTAAGGTCTTTGTGTGATTTGCTTGTGTTTGTTATATCTGCTATATCTGAGAATAATCATGACATCATAGCATAGCATATCATACTAACCATTTCAAGGATTCTTAGGGTTTATTTTTGCCTTGTTTTGTAGGACATGGCCTTTGCCCGCAGATTCACTACTCAAGTCAGTCTGGTAAAGGTACCTCCTCAGCTTAAGGATTTAGTATCCAGGGTTCCTAAAAGCTCTCCCTTCACTGAAAGACATGGTCGACTTCTCAGGTTGGTCACCTCAAACCCTGATGAAGAAATACTAAAAGTGCTCTTTCAATTCTTTGACCCTCTACATCACTGCTTCACTTTTCCGAACTACCAGTTAGTGCCTACTATGGAGGAGTTTTCTTTGTTACTGGGGGAGCCCATCCTTAACAAGGTACCTTTCAATGGTATGGAAAGAGACCCTAAACCTGAATATATTGTTAAAGCTATGTCCTTACAACGGTCTGACGTAGTAGAAAATTGGGAAACCAGGAGAGGTGTCAAGGTTTTTTTGGCTAAGTTCTTGTTTGAGAAAGTTCATCATTTTTTGGATACCCTGGACTTACAAGCTTTTTAATAGGTGTTAGCCCTTCTCATCTATGGGTTGGTACTTTTTCCTAATCCGGACCAGCTCATAGATGTGAATGCGGTTAAGGTTTTTCTGTCACACAATCCGGTACCTACTCTGCTTGGAGATATCCTACATTCTATGCATACTCACACTATAAAGAAAAGAGGGACCCTTCTGTGTTGCACTCCTCTTTTGGCTAGGTGGTTTATTTCGCACCTACCCCGACCCGTCTTGAAGAATGAACAGCGTTTGAGATGGTCTCATAGGCTAATGACTCTTACACATTCAGGTGTTCATTGGTGTCCTCGATTCTCAGAGAATGTTACCATCATTGATCGATGTGGTGAATTCCATAATGTCCCTCTTTTAGGAATTATGGGAGGAATCACTTACAATCCTTGTTTTGCACTGTGACAGTTTGGATATGCAAGAAGGGATGATCCTCATGATACGCTTATCCAAGGAATCACCTTTGACTATGAGAATCATGCTCAGCGTTACCATAAAAGGTTCATGTGAGCTTGGGGCATGGTACATAGGGTTGATAGCAAGACACTGGGGCACAAAATTTCCATCCCTCTTGAGCCTTATCTCAAATGTGTACGAGCCCATGCTCAAAGTCTTATGATGCCTTACCCCGCCATCCTACCTATGATTATGGAACCGGTTGCTGAAGGATACACTCCTTATCTTGTTCTTTATCCTAACGTGAAAACTGATCACGAGGAGTTACAAAAATCTTGGGTTCAACTTAAGGAGGAGCGGTATACATTTGAAGCTCAATTCTATGCCAGCGAGAAGAAAGTCATGACACTCACTAGGCTACTTCACGAAGAGAGGAATATAAACGCCTACATTGCACCAAAGAGGATGCGCTTTTGGGAAACCTAATATTCTTTTTTCTTTAAGTTTTATTTTGTTTGATTGTAATCCTAAAGGGAACTATTTGTAATAATTCGAACTTATTAATACAATTAACGCGTGTTTCTTTTTGTTTAAGAAAATTTGAGTCTTTAAGAATCCTTAAAATCATTGCATACGTATATCATCCATGACATTGCATAAACAGGTTTCAAAGTAGGTTTCTTATCTTCTCCTCTATTTATTTCAGCAATAATTGCTTCCGAACAAAATATCAAGGATCTTCAGGCACAAAATGCCCAATTTCAGCAAATGTTTGTAGCTTTGGCTAAAGGGCGGGAAGATCTGAAGGCCCTTATTCTGAAAGAGAGAAATAAGAAAGCAAAGAAGCCAGTTCGTGTTGTGAGTATGGGAAGAAGAAGACCAGCTAACCGAGCTCTAGACTTTTCAACTCCATCAAAGGGAGGGGACAATCAAGAGTAGGAAACAAGAGACGAAGACTCCAGTTCAAAAGAATCCGATGATGAATCTGACTATGATGAGGAACAATATCCTATTGCTGATGAAAAATACAAAGCAGAATTTGTGATGAACACTTGACTAAATTCCAACCAAAGCTATAAGATCTCTCTTTTCAGGCTATGTTCTCTCCAAATCTATGCATAATCAAGCAATTACACAAAACCTAAGTGTATTACACAAGCATTTGAAGCTTTGTCCAAATCTTGATACCATTTATGGTTAGAAATGCAAAAAGCAACATTTCCATTTGCATAATGCTTCACTTTTCCAACCACTCTCTTCTTTCAAAGCTTGAAATCTGTTCCAAAGAGGACAGAAAAATCTCTCAACAGCATAAGCAATCTACAAAACCTGCAAAGCATGGCTAAGTTCCTGATTTCACTCCTTTCTTCATCATAAAGCAACTTGTCTTTATGAATTTGAAAAAAAAAGGCATAACATGTGATTTTCAAAAAGTCTGAGTTTCTCAAGTCTCAAACCTTCTCTATAAATAGAGAGGCCAGTTGCAAGAGAAAGACGTTGGAAAAACAGGTTGGAAAAAAGGTTAGAAAAAATAGAGAGAAAGAACAAGGAGAAAAGCCAGAGGTTATATTGATAAACCCTTAAAATCTCATATTCACAAAAAGCCATAACAGTCCATAAAACTTCCACTCTTGAGTTTTGAAGTCTAAACCTTTAAACCTCTCACACTTTTCATATTCCATCTAAAAACCATCCAAACATTTCATACCACACAGAGGTTGTTTAATAACCCTCGACAAAAAAAGGAAAGTCTGGAAGTCTGTTGGAGCTTCCTTAAGGTTCATACAACATCTTGAAGGATATTTGGTTTCAAAACTTAAAGTGCAGTTTTAAGGTAAGTCATCTTTACCTTGCCTTTTCCATACATCAACTTTTCTGTTTATAGGATGTAGCAATCACTGTTTTGAAGTTAATCATTTATTTGTTGTTCATGTTATTCATTCATATGTTAAAAAACTAATTGATGTATACAAATAATGGTGTTGAAGGCAGAAAAATGCAGGATGTATCGACACATATCCGCATGTGTCGACCCATCTTAGTGGAAATATAGGGTATGAGTCGACACATGACCCTCATGCATCGACCCATACCGAGTTCAGGTCACAAAACAGGGATTGGAAAGGACTATGAGTCGACACATACGCATTCCGCGTCGATGCAAAAAGGTGTATGAGTCGACACATCCCATTATGTGTCGACACATACTGAACAAATTTCACTTAATAGAAGCTGGAAAAGCCTATGATTCGTTACATACGCATTTCGCGTCGATACAAGAAGGTGCATGAGTCAACACATCCCATTATGTGTCGACCCATACTGAACTAATTTTGTTTTACAGGAGCAGGAGAAGCTATGTGTCGATGAATAGCAGCATGGGTCGACACATAGCAGTCCAAAGTGCATTTTCCCTTTATTTTACACTGTTTTTACATTGTTTTCATCATCATTCGATATGGTTGTAATATTTCAGTTTCCACTTCATCCCCATTGTAAATTGTACCCCCATCCCCCTAAAGTGATGTAATAGCTTAGATTTTAATTTCCGCCTTTTACTTGCTTTTCATATATTGCTAGTAAATAAGATGTATGACAAGATGAAATCAACAAATAGATGATTTTCAAAAAAACAAGACAAAATGCATGCAAACTAACACACTATTCACACATGCACCCTTAGGGTAATCTCACTTGTTGCCTTTCGGAAAATAGTCATGTCCCTCGAGCATGGGCGTTTTAGCAAAGACCCTCGATAAAAGATCGTAGTCCCTCGATGACCCTCGATGTTGCCTTCGGTAAACGATCTAGTCCCTAAAACGACATTGCTAAAACGTCCCATATGTTGCCTTCTATGACTATACAAATGTCCCATACTCATCCATTCACATCCAACGATGTGGCTTCTTACCAAATCAATGGTAAGATAGCCATATCTAAAGGAGGAGGAAAAGCACATTTAAGACCTTTCGAGTAGGTAGATTCACTCCTAGTTACTCGCTTGCTCACAACAAAAACAATTTATACACCCACACTCTCATCTTTGAACTATTTTCGAAACAAACACTTTGTAGGCGTTCTCATAGAAACGAGAACCATTACGAAGTTCCATTTTCAAAATACTTTCAAAAACACATCTCACAAACACACCTTTGAACTATTTTCAAAACAAACACTTTGTAGGCGTTCTTATAGAAACGAGAATCATTACGAAGTTTCATTTTCAAAATACTTTCAAAAATCACCACCACAAGCACATTCAAACAAAAGCAAGTGATCTAGCAAGTAACTAAGAGCCCATGGAAAACCATGGATGAAAAGGGTGCTAATACCTTCCCTTGTCATAATCTACCCCCCTAACTCAAAAACATATCTAAAGGACTTTCCTGTGCTTTTTCACCTTTCCTTTTTGGATAAAAGAAAAGTCGGTGGCGACTCTTGCTAACCGCGACATTTGCGATAAAACGCAAAACCTCAAGTCAGTTCTCCCACCGTATCACAGAACTGGCGACTCTGCTGGGGAGAATTATAAAAGTGGGGTTACCTTAGGGTTTAGATCACATTTACTTGCTTACATTGGTTGACTTATATGCTTTATATTATGGCTCCTTGTTTGGGCTTGAATCCTCTACCCAGATTTGGGATACCTTATAGGTAAGTAGCAATATGTTGTGGAATTTGTGTGGGGTATACTGACATGGTCTAAGCAATAGCTATGTTAGTGCGACATATTTGTGGGTACCGGTAGCCTTTGAGTTAATCAAAGAGAATACGAGGCAGCTGAGTGATGTCATGAAGCACTAATGAACTTCTAGAACCCTTTACTTGACCAACTTGGTCTTTTAGGATGTAGTGAGATGACCGGCTTTGGTGCAGTCCGAAGTTGGTAGATACTCGATACTACACTCATTGAGGTTTGGTTTCTTGGGATATTACGGTCGCCGTTAAAGAGGCTTGAGCTGAAACAATGACCAAGGAAATAATCCGGTGATATTGAGAACCTCTAGAACCCGGTTACTATAACTAGGACAGGTTGAGCCAACTAAACTTCTAGAGGGTACGTACCTACAAACTCCTTGCAAGCCTAAACCTAAGGATTTTTTTGCTTTGTGTGAATATGATTATTTATATGTACACTTGCTTACCTCGCATATTTGTACATGACATCATAACATCATACCATAACATTTTCAAATAACCATTTCAAGGATCTCGAGGGTCTTTGATGCAGGGTCACGTTGAACCGGACGTCTAGCAAGGGGCAAGAGGATTTATTTTCCTCTAACCAAACACCGTTAAAGATCAAGTACGACAAACTTGAGTCAAGCGCTATGACCTACTTGACATGGTGAGCTTAATTCTCGTGGAAGGACATCCACCAATACAAAGTTCTCCAATTAAAGCTGTTGATCAAAGTTCAAACTTTTTCTTATGTTTATCCCGCGAGATCCTTGAAAACATGCATCCACATATCATGCATCATATTATGACAAGTTTCTCCCATATAGGCCTCCTTATCTTCCTACTGTTTATTTCAGTAAGATGGATATGGAACAAACGGTGAAAGATCTCCAAGCTCAAAACGCTCAATTCCAACAAATGCTTCTGGCTATGGCTAAGGGGCAAGAGGACCTGAAAGCTCTCCTTCTCAAAGAAAAGAAGAAAAAGTCCAAGAAGTCAGTAGGCGTCTTGAATTGAGAAGAAGACCTAAAGCCCTAGATCTTTCAACTCCATCCAACATAGGGGATAGTCTTGAAGAAGACCACAATTTGGAGATTGATGAAGTTGAAGTTGACTACTCCGAGGAAAAATATCCTCCCACTAATGATAAGTACAAACAGTTGGAGGATCGCCTTAGTGCTATGGAGATTCAACAAATACCTGGCTTTGATTTAGGAGACATGGGTTTGGTTTATGGAGTGGTCATCCGGCTAAAGTTCAAAGTCCCTACCTTTGCCCTGTACGATGGAGTCTCTTGCCCTAAGATGCACTTAAAGTCTTATGTCTGCAAGATTCAAACATACACAACTGATCCCAAGCTTTGGATCCATTTCTTCCAAGAAATACTGGTAGGGACTCAACTCGAGTGGTTCCATCAATTGGAGAGTTCTCGCATCCACACTTGGGAGGATTTAGCTGCTGCTTTTTACAAACAGTATCAGTACAACGCTGATCTTGCACCAACTCGCGTGCAATTGCAGAACATGACCATGGGTTCCAACGAGAGTTTTAAAGGATACGCCCAAAAATGGAGAGATCTGGATGGTAGGGTGCAACCCCCTCTAACTGACAGGGAGATGATTGACATCTTTATGGGAACTCTGACAGGGCCTTTCTTCAAACACCTAATCGGAAGCTCCTCGGCTGGGTTCACCGAGCTGATACTGACTGGTGAAAGGGTCGAAGCTGGCATCAAAAGTGAAAAGATCCAAGGAGATACACCTTCTGATGCTCAGAAAAATCCCTATAATGAGAAGAAAGAGTCCAATGCAGTGACTGATCAAAAGAATCGTCATGACCAACACGTGGGGGCAATCCTGATCTCTAATCCCACACCTGTTCAACAAAGACATAGCAATAGGCGTAGGGTAAGATATCAAGAAAGGCAGTACACTAACATCAACATGCCTTTCTCTCAAGAATTACAACAATTGCTGAAGTTGAAACTAATCACACTAAAGGATCCTCCTCAAAATCCTGATACCTCCTCTTCTAAGTACAATCCGAGTGTAAGATGTGCCTATCATTCTAACAGTCCCGGACATGACACCGATGGTTGTTAGACTTTGAAGAACAAGATTCAAGACTTGATTGATGCCAAGGAGATCGAGTTTGACCCTCCAGAGACTCCAAACGTGATCACCGCTCCTATGCCAAATCATTGAAGGCTTTTGTTTCATTTGAATTTTCAATTGTAATTTCTTTTGCTTGTTCAAACAATTATCTATTAATGTCAAAATTTGTTTCATTAATTCATTGCATATGTTTGTCTTGATTTGATCCACTCATTTTCAATACATATAAACTGTGCTTTTTACTCTCTTTATGACATTTAACTCTTGCTAAAAGTTACAAGCCTTTAGAGGGAGGATGACGAAAACAATGCCATAATCTCATACGGTATGCTTTTGGACAGACCTTGCTGATGATGTACATGCGTTCTTTCAAATCCTAAACACTGGAGTTATAAGGAAGATAATCCCTAGTCAACCCCTTCGAGCCAAAGAAGTAGAAGTTTTCTGTTTTAACACAAATTTAAACCTTTAATCAAAACCTGGGGCAGGGTAGTCTCTCAGTTAATTCAAACGCGCATTAAGCCGTAAACTCTTATCTCGTAATACAACGAATGACGTTAAGAAAAATTCCTCTGGGATCAAAAGACAGTGATGGTTCCCTATCACATAGGCAGTCACTATCTCTCAAAAAGAAAAGCCTACCAAGTCAAAACATACAAAGGAGACTTAAGAAAACTTGGGCATCCCGCTGACTGTAATCTCAAAACAAGAACAGTCAGGCAAAAATTAGGGATAAAAAATCAAAAGAAAGAGGTCGCTACAAATCCTCGACAACATGAAAAAAATGTTGCAAAAATGACTGCCTTCCGAGAAACCTAACTTGTCTGAACCATCACCAAAACTTCATTCCAGACTCAATTGGAGTTCAAACGCACAATTAACTGAGCTTAGGATTGAAGAACATCATGAAGAACGGGTGGATACAAATACACTTTGAGCCTTTATCCTTTGTTTCTTAAACCGTGAACTAAGCCACGTTACAACACTTCAAAAGTCCTAATTGAAGCATGGGTTAGTTCGAAAGCATACTGTTACAAAAGGTATCCTGACTCCTGTAAGGCTTTACTCTAAATCTTGAGTTTGAATTTTTTTTACAAAATTTCTTTACTCACTAAAACGCATTTTTAAAACTTAAAGACAAGCATAAACTTTGAATTACTTGAATATCACTGTTTGCATACGGCTAATTGTTTGACAGCGGAGAAATTCACACAATGATGTCCAGTGAATGAAAGCTCTCTCAGTGAACAAAATCACTTCAAGTAGGATGACACTTCCATTGACAAATCTCCTATCAACAAGGAGGCATGACATGTCACTATCCAGCACACCTGGGGCAGTCCAATCAAGATTCTAAGAAAATATCTCAAGAAGTGCAGAGTAACCAGGGGCAAGTCTCCATCTCTGTCACTTGGGGCATTGAATGTCAATCTCATCAAAGGGTTACATACAGTCAAACATTTCCTGGCAGTGCCACAAACACTTGTTGCTAGGGGCAGTGACAAATCTTCCCAAAATCCTTCTCATAGGATGACTCCCAGCCAGAGTTTCAATCTCTGATAACCTCTTCCCAGCTAAGTCGACCTCAAGAATCATCGAGGATTTTTCTCCAGTAAAGTCGCCGCCTCTCCATTAGACTGAGCAACAGGGTTTATTTCCCCAACAAACGGCAGGATTCTCCAGCTTGAGTTTTCCTCTCTGACTACTATAGATCAAAGGACCATAACTCCTCTTCCCAAGTAGACTACTCTACAATCCCCAGCAAGTTACTGTGAAGCCTGGACCCAACCAGAAATTAGTTCAACTTCGACTCCCCAGTAGAGCAACGGACAACCGAGACTCCTAAACTTTTTCCCCAAGCAGGAATCAACACTCTCCACAGAGTTTTCAAATATCCCCCTGTGTATTTCTCCTCAAATAACAAAACAGGAATCCCCAATGGAAACATTCTAAGCAAAGTTTGAAGACACACCAACTCTTAAACAATAATCCAGGATTTAACGGTTCCCCGACATCTGTCAAGGATTTATTTTCCCAGACAAAAATACATTCTTTAACATTTCACATTTCACACCTCCTATTTACATACATGATAAAGTGAATATGACACAATCTCATTTATTTTGAGAACATCATGACATCATGCATTTCGTGCATCATGACATTGCATACAACTAACTCTTTACCTTTTCAGGAAAGATTGATCGATAGATAAAGGTTATCATTACCTTTTGGAGTAGCAGTCGTCCAAGATTCCTTCATCATCCTGCTGAGGTTGTAGTCGTCCAAGATTCCTTCATCATCCTGCTGAGGTTGTAGTCATCCAAGATTCCTTCATCATCCTGTTGAGGTTGTAGTCGCCTAAGATTCCTTCATTATCCTGTTGAGGTTGTAGTCATCCAAGATTCCTTCATCATCCTGCTAAGGTTGTAGTCCTCCAAGATTCCTTCATCATCCTGCTGAGGTTGTAGTCGCCCGAAGATTCCTTCATCATCCTGTTGAGGTTGTAGTCATCCAAGATTCCTTCATCATCCTGCTGAGGTTGTAGTCATCCAAGATTCCTTCATCATCATGCTGAGGTTGTAGTCATCTAAGATTCCTTCATCATCCTGCTGAGGTTGTAGTCCTCTAAGATTCCTTCATCATCCGGCTGAGGTTGTAGTCGTTCGAAGATTCCTTCATCATCCTGCTGAGGTTGTAGTCGTCCAAGATTCCTTCATCATCCTGCTGAGGTTGTAGTCGCCCAAAGATTCCTTCATCATCCTACTGAGGTTGTAGTCGTCCAAGATTCCTTCATCATCCTGCTGAGGTTGTAGTCGCCCGAAGATTCCTTCATCATCCTGTTGAGGTTGTAGTCGCCCAAGATTCCTTCATCATCCTGCTGAGGTTATAGTTATCCAAGATTCCTTCATCATCCTGCTGAGATTGTAGTCGTCCAAGATTCCTTCATCATCCTGCTGAGGTTGTAGTCATCCAAGATTCCTTCATCATCCTGCTGAGGTTGTAGTCATCCAATATTCCTTCATCATCCTGCTGAGGTTGTAGTCGTCCAAGATTCCTTCATTATCCTGCCGAGTCTGGATACAATCACCTTCGGATGGCATCTTTAAGCCCATCTCCAACAAGATTCTACCACCTCTCCAAATGGCATCTTTAAGCCCATTCTTTATACCATCGACCATCACATCACCGAGTGCAAATTTCTGGGCACTCTAGTGTCCAATCATTCTCTCACCTTCGAGTCACGAATGGCAAAACTCGCCAATCTAACTCTTCAGGTTTAAGAAGATTGAATAGGGGAAGTTGTTGTACCCCAAAATTTTCCCTCTCATTTCTCAAGGATTTCCTTACAAGATATTCTAAGATGACAAGTTTGCAACACTGATACATGAATTTAGGCTTGAAATTGGCACAAGGGCAAAATGGTCAATTGCATACTAGAAAGTCAAACTTTGACTTTTTTTGGTCAACATTACATTCCAAGGATTAAATTTCATCAAGACATTCAAAAATATGAAACTTGATCATCAAGAAATCAAGAAAGTCAAAAGTCAATGTGAAAGTTCAAACCCTTCAAGACTTAGAAATTTTTCTAAGTGTTTTTTTATACATGATAATCTCATTTCTTCATGCCAACTTTTCACCTTGATGCAAGATGATTCAAGAGAAGCTTCCAACATTAAAGTTGTAGATCTCCATGATATCTACAACATTTCTTTACACAACTTCTCCTAAACAGGCTTGGATTTCAGGTTATAAATTCATGAAGTCATGACATTTTCATTTAAGCACTTAGAGAAATTTTCAACAGTTTTGGTTAGGTTTTTATCCCAACTTCTTTCCCATTTTTTATAAAATTCCAGTTTGATTTAACAAAAGTAGCCAACATGAAAGTTATAGAGGGTGTTTCAAGCTTTCCAAAAAGTCCAAGAACTCATTGAGATCATTTTTGAGCTGAGAGGATCGAAGAGATGAAATTAGGGTTTCATTCTTGAATTACAAAGCAGAATTTGTGATGAACACTTGACTAAATTCCAACCAAAGCTACAAGATCTCTCTTTTCAGGCTATTTTCTCTCCAAATCTATGCATAATCAAGCAATTACACAAACCCTACGTGTATTACACAAGCATTTGAAGCTTTGTCCAAGTCTTGATACCATTTATGGTTAGAAATGCAAAAAGCAACATTTCCATTTGCATAAAGCTTCACTTTTCCAACCACTCTCTTCTTTCAAAGCTTGAAATTTGTTCCAAAGAGGACAGAAAAATCTCTCAACAGCAGAAGCAATTTACAAGACCTGCAAAGCATGGCTAAGTTCCTGATTTCACTCATTTCTTCATCATAAAGCAACTTGTCTTTATGAATTTGAAAAAAAAGCACAACATGTGATTTTCAAAAAGTATGAGTTTCTCAAGTCTTAAACTTTCTCTATAAATAGAGAGGCCAGTTGCAAGAGAAAGACGTTGGAAAAACAGGTTGGAAAAACAGGTTGGAAAAAAGGTTAGAAAAAATAGAGAGAAAGAACAAGGAGAAAAGCCAGAGGTTATATTGATAAACCCTTAAAATCTCATATTCACAAAAAGCCATAACAGTCCATAAAACCTCCACTCTTGTGTTTTGAAGTCTAAACCTTTAAACCTCTCACACTTTGCATATTACATCTAAAAACCATCCAAACATTTCATACCATACAGAGGTTGTTTAGTAACCCTCGACAAAAAAAGGAAAGTCTGGAAGTCTGTTGGAGCTTCCTTAAGGTTCATATAACATCTTGAAGGATATTTGGTTTCAAAACCTAAAGTGCAGTTTTAAGGTAAGTCATTTTTACCTTGCCTTTTCCATACATCAACTTTTCTATTTATATGATGTAGCAACCACTGTTTTGAAGTTAATAATTTATTTGTTGTTCATGTTATTCATTCATATGTTAAAAAACTAACTGATGTATGCAAAGAATTATGTTTAAGGCAGAAAAATGCAGAATGTATCGACACATATCCACATGTGTCGACCCATCTTAGTGGAAATATAGGTTATGAGTCGACACATGACCCTCATGCATCAACCCATACTGAGTTCAGGTCATAAAACAGGGATTGGAAAGGACTATGAGTTAACACATACGCATTTCGCGTCGATGCAAAAAGGTGTATGAGTCGACACATCCCATTATGTGTCGACACATACTAAACAGATTTCACTTAACAGAAGCTGGAAAAGCCTATGAGTCGATACATACGCATTTCATGCCGATACAAGAAGGTGCATGAGTCGACACATCCCATTATGTGTCGACCCATACTGAACTAATTTTGTTTTATAGGAGCAAGAGAAGCTATGTATCGATGCATAGCAGCATGGGTCGACACATAGCAGTCCAAAGTGCATTTTCCCTTTATTTTACACTGTTTTTACATTGTTTTCATCATCATTCGATATGGTTGTTATATTTCAGTTTCCACTTCATCCCCATTGTAAATTGTACCCCCATCCCCCTAAAGTGATGTAATAGCTTAGATTTTACTTTCCGCCTTTTACTTGCTTTTCATATATTGCTAGTAAATAAGATGTATGGCAAGATGAAATCAACAAATAGATGGCTTTCAAAAAAACAAGACAAAATGCATGCAAACTAACACACTATTCACACATGCACCCTTAGGTTAATCTCACTTGTTGCCTTTCGGAAAATAGTCATGTCCCTCGAGCATGGGCGTTTTAGAAAAGACCCTCGATAAAAGATCGTAGTCCCTCGATGACCCTCGATGTTGCCTTCGTTAAACGATCTAGTCCCTAAAACGACATTGCTAAAACGTCCCATATGTTGCCTTCTATGACTATACAAATGTCCCATACTCGTCCCTTCACATCCAACGATGGGGCTTTTTACCAAATCAATGGTAAGATAGCCACATCTAAAGGAGGAGGAAAAGCATATTTAAGACCTTTCGAGTAGGTAGATTCGCTCCTAGTTACTCGCTTGCTCACAACAAAAACATTTTATACACCCACATTCTCATCTTTGAACTATTTTCGAAACAAACACTTTGTAGGCATTCTCATAGAAACGAGAACCATTACGAAGTTTCATTTTCAAAATACTTTCAAAAACACATCTCACAAACACGCCTTTTACTTGCTTTTCTTATATTGCTAGTAAATAAGATGTATGACAAGATGAAATCAACAAATAGATGACTTTCAAAAAAACAAGACAAAATGCATGCAAACTAACACACTATTCACACATGCACCCTTAGGGTAATCTCACTTGTTGCCTTGCGGAAAATAGTCATGTCCCTCGAGCATGGGCGTTTTAGAAAAGACCCTCGATAAAAGATCATAGTCCCTCGATGACCCTCGATGTTTCCTTCGGTAAACGATCTAGTCCCTAAAACGACATTGCTAAAAAGTCCCATATGTTGCCTTCTATGACTATACAAATGTCCCATACTCGTCCATTCACATCTAAAGGAGGAGGAAAAGCACATTTAAGACCTTTCGAGTAGGTAGATTTGCTCCTAGTTACTCGCTTGCTCACAACAAAAACAATTTATACACCCACACTCTCATCTTTGAACTATTTTCGAAACAAACACTTTGTAGGCGTTCTCATAGAAACGAGAACCATTACGAAGTTCCATTTTCAAAATAAATTCAAAAACACACCTTTGAACTATTTTCGAAACAAACACTTTGTAGGCGTTCTTATAGAAACGAGAACCATTACGAAGTTTCATTTTCAAAATACTTTCAAAAATCACCACCACAAGCACATTCAAACAAAAGCAAGTGACCTAGCAAGTAACTAAGAGCCCATGGAAAACCATGGATGAAAAGGGTGCTAATACCTTCCCTTTTCATAATCTACCCCCCGAACTCAAAAACATCTCTAAAGGTCTTTCCTGTGCTTTTTCACCTTTCCTTTTTGGATAAAAGAAAAGTCGGTGGTGACTCTTGCTAACCGCGACATTTGTGATAAAACGCAAAACTTCAAGTCAGTTCTCCCACCATATCACAGAACTGGCGACTCTGCTGGGGAGAATTATAAAAGTGGGGTTACCTTAGGGTTTAGATCACATTTAATTGCTTACATTGGTTGACTTGTATACTTTACATTATGGCTCCTTGTTTGTGTTTGAATCCTCTACCCGGATTTGGGATACCTTATAGGTAAGTAGCAATACGTTGTGGAAACTATACGGGGTATACCGACATGGTCTAAGCAATAGCTATGTTAGTGTGACATATTTGTGGGTACCGGTAGCCTTTGAGTTAATAAAAGACAATACGGGGCCGCTGAGTGATGTCATGAAGCACTAATGAACTTCTAGAACCCTTTACTTGACCAACTTAGCCTTTTAGGATGTAGTGAGATGACCGGCTTTGGTGCAGTCCGAAGTTGGTAGATACTCGATACTACACTCATTGAGGTTTGGTTTCTTGGGATATTTCGGTCGCCGTTAAAGAGGCTTGAGCTGAAACAATGACCATGGAAATAATCCGGTGATATTGAGAACCTCTAGAACCCGGTTACTATAACTAGGACAGGTTGAGCCAACTAAACTTCAAGAGGGTACGTACCTACAAACTCCATGCAAGCCTAAACCTAAGGATTTGTTTGCTTTGTGTGAATATGATTATTTGTATATACACTTGCTTACCTCACATATTTGTACATGACATCATAACATCATACCATAACATTTTCAAATAACCATTTCAAGGATCTCGAGGGTCTTTGATGCAGGGTCACGTTGAACCGGACGTCTAGCAAGGGGCAAGAAGATTTATTTTCCTCTAACCAAATGTCGTCAAAGATCAAGTACAACAAACTTGAGTCAAGGGCTATGACCAACTTGACATGGTGAGCTTAATTCTCGTGGAAGGACATCCACCAATACAAAGTTCTCCAATCAAAGTTGTTGATCAAAGTTCAAACTTTTTCTTATGTTTATCCTGCGAGATCCTTGAAAACATGCATCCATATATCATGCATCATATCATGACATGTTTCCCCCATACTGGCCTCCTTATCTTCCTACTGTTTATTTTAGTAAGATGGATATGGAACAAACGGTGAAAGATCTCCAAGCTCAAAACGCTCAATTCCAACAAATGCTTCTGGCTATGGCTAAGGGGCAAGAGGACCTGAAAGCTCTCCTTCTCAAAGAAAAGAAGAAAAAGTCCAAAAAGTCAGTAGGCGTCTTGAACTTAAGAAGAAGACCTAAAGCCCTAGATCTTTCAACTCCATCCAACATAGGGGATATTCTTGAAGAAGACCACAATTTGGAGATTGATGAAGTTGAAGTTGACTACTCCGAGGAACAATATCCTCCCGTGGATGAAAGGGAAAAACAGTTGGAGGACCGTCTTAGTGCTATGGAGATTCAACAAATACCTGGCTTTGATTTAGGAGACATGGGTTTGGTTTCTGGAGTGGTCATCCCGCAGAAGTTCAAAGTCCCTACCTTTGCCCTGTACGATGGAGTCTCTTTCCCTAAGATGCACTTAAAGTCTTATCTCCGCAAGATTCAACCATACACAACTGATCCCAAGCTTTGGATCCATTTCTTCCAAGAAATCCTGGTAGGGACTCAACTCGAGTGGTTCTATCAATTGGAGAGTTCTCGCATCCACACTTGGGAGGATTTAGCTGCTGCTTTTTATAAACAATATCAGTACAACGCTGACCTTGCACCAACTCGCGTGCAATTATAGAACATGACCATGGGTTCTAACGAGAGCTTTAAAAGATATGCACAAAAATGGAGAGATCTGGTTGGTTGGGTGAAACCCCCTCGAACTGACAAGGAGCTGATTGACATCTTTATGGGAACTCTGACATGGCCTTTCTTCAAACACCTAATCGGAAGCTCCTGGGCCGGGTTCACCAAGATGATACTGACTGGTGAAAGGGTCGAAGCTGGCATCAAAAGTGGAAAGATCCAATGAGCTACACCTTATGATGCTCAGAAAAAGCCCTATAATGGGAAGAAAGAGTCAAATGCAGTGACTGATCAAAAGAATCGTCATGACCAACACGTGGGGGCAATACTGATCTCTAATCCAACACATGTTCAACAAAGACATAGCAATAGGCGTAGGGTAAGATATCAAGAAAGGAAGTACACTAACATCAACATGCCTTTGTCTCAAGCGTTACAACAATTGTTGAAGTTGAAACTGATCACACTAAAGGATCCTCCTCAAAATCCTGATACCTCCATTTTTAAGTACAATCCGAGTGTAAGATGTGCCTATCATTCTGACAGTCCCGGACATGACACCGACAGCTGTTGGACTTTGAAGAACAAGTTTCAAGACTTGATTGATGCCAAGGAGATAGAGTTTGACCCTTCAGAGACTCCAAACGTGATCACCGCTCCTATGCCAAATCATTGAAGGGTTTTGTTTCATTTGAATTTTCAATTGTAATTTCTTTTGCTTGTTCAAACAATTATCTATTAATGTCAAACTTTGTTTCATTAATGCATTGCATATGTTTGTCTTGATTTGATCCACTCATTTTCAATACATATAAACTGTGCTTTTTACTCTCTTTATGACATTTAACTCTTGCTAAAAGTTACAAGCCTTTAGAGGGAGGATGACGAAAACAATGCCATAATCTCATATAGTATGCTTTTGGACAGACCTTGCTGACGATGTACAGGCGTTCTTTCAAATCCTAAACACTGGAGTTATAAGGAAGATAATCCCTAGTCAACCCCTTCGAGCCAAAGAAGTAGAAGTTTTCTGTTTTAATACAAATTTAAACCTTTAATCAAAACCCGGGGCGGGGTAGTCTCTCAGTTAATTCAAACGCGCATTAAGCCGCAAACTCTCATCTCGTAATACAATGAATGACGTCAAGAAGTAGGTCAATGCGATTTACAATCCAAGAAGTCAAAATAGAACTGAGCACCGCCCAACGGTAGGGGCTGTGATGATACCTAGGTATGTGGCTACTCAACAACGAAACAATCAGCCAAGGGTAGAAAGACCTCAAAGGCAGTTCACCCAAATCAATATGACATTGTTGTACCCCAAAATTTTCCCTCTCACTTATCAAGAATTTTCTCACAAAGATCTCCTTGGGCTCAAGACTGCACTAGGGTTTGATCAACTCAAGACACCTCCTCATGCACTGATGACCAAAATTAGGGTTTGAGTTTACACAAGTATTTTTGAACTTCCAATGCCCCGTATTACTTTCATGGATCATTATGGACCCCCAAGATTACTCATGTCAATTTTCAAGCCTTGGATCACATTTTTTATCAATCAATTGAGTAGTTGACCTAAAAATCAGTTGTATTGGGGAAAAAGTCAATCATGGCCAATTTACAGTCAAACTTCATAATTTTTTATCCACATCAACATTTTAGACTAATATGTATCATTTGATCATGTTTGGACCACAACTCCTCAAGAAATTTGATCAAATCTCTAAAAGGGCAAAATGGTCAAAATTAGAGTTTTAACTAGGAAAGGGTAATTTCTGATTTTTGACCTAGCAAATGGTCAATTTGTTTAAGTCATGATATCAAGAGTCCAATTGAATAATTTTGACCTAATGACATGTTTCAAAACATTGCAAGTCCATTAGATTGAAAGATGAATTTTCCAGTCAACTGATCAAAAGTTAATTGTATACTGAAAAGTCAAACTTTGACTTTTTGGTCAAATTCAAGTGCCAAGGATCATAATACATCAAAAAATGTCAAAATATGAAACTTATTCATCAAGAATTCAAAAAGTAAAGATTTCATTTTGAAAAGTCAAAATTTCTAAACTTAGAAAATTTTCAAAGTGTTGGAAATTTCATGTTTTTTCATATCTTTGAGAAATATTTTCACCATGATACAAGATGATTCAAGAGAAACTTCATACATGAAAGTTGTAGATCTCCATGAAATCTACAACTATTCTTTACACAACTCCTTACAAAAGTGCTTGGGTCTCAAGTTATGATTTTATAAACATGTGGTCATGAAACTAAACACTTAGTGAAATTTTGCCCTAATTTGGTCAGGATTTTTACCCAACTTCATGGCATTTTTTCATATAGTTACAAGGGGAATCTTCAAAATAAATTAAAAGATGGGTTGTAGAGCACATTGCAAGTTTCCAAAATATTCAAGAACTCCTTGAGATCATTCTTGTGTAGGGAGAATCAAAGAGAGGAAGTTAGGGTTTTGTCACTTGAATTACAAGTCATTTTTGATGAACACATGAACCAAATCCATGCTAGGCTGCATAATCTTTGCTTTGCAGGCCTCAAAATTGTTTGTCACTCCATAATTAATATTTCGTGCAGCTTCTAGAAGCTTTAATCCAAACATTCAATGCATTGCCCATGCTTAATACCATTTTTAAAAGAAAGACAACATTGCCATTTTGGAAATATGCATAAAGTCCACTCTTCTTTAGCCTCTAACTTGTTTTTTCAGCACACACTCAACATACAAAGTCAGATAAACATGTTTAAAGTTTGCAACCATTCTAGACAGCCTTGTATTATGCATTGGGACAATGTGTGTCAAGCTTGCTTCAAAAACAAGAAAAGAGCCATAGCATGTGATTTTTGAATTCTGATCAAGGAAAAGTCTCCAAACTTGTTGCTTATAAATAGAATCACTATTTGTGAGATAGGACACGAGCTTAAAGACCCTGAAATACACCAAAACTCTCTCAAATCAGAAATTGCCCCAAAACTCCATTATTGCACAGTTTTTGACCTTGAACATCAAACTCACATTTCCCTCGTGCGTTTCCTGGCCTCTTAGTTTCTAAAGCTTCCTTACATCAAGTGTAACCTATCCATGTCCCTGTTTCATTACTGTAACATAATTTACCATATCCTCCATAACCAAAAAACAGAGCGTTGCACATTGACTTCTCCAAGTCATTTCAGCCACTCTCAACTCAAGAAAACCATTACATTAGCTTTCTAGGACCTCAAGGAAGCTAACCTGATCATCACCATCACTTGAAACAAGCTCAAACTCAAAACACGATTTCCAATTTTGAGGTAAGTTTTCTCAACTTGGAACTCTACATACAGGCATCATCAATAGTTTATTTGTGAACAAAACATGTAGATATCATTGCCCTGAAGCTAACCATGTCCATAGTTTCCATTAATTTTGCTTGAGCTTAGAGAATTTTGAAACTGAAATTTCTGATATTTTTAGGGTTCAGATTAGAACCATTAAAATTCATGCTTATCTTTGATCTATAGTTTTAATACTTTACGTTTCTAGAATCGTGAGAAAATTTGCTACAAGTTTCATGTTTACAGTTTTCATTTTTGATGAGAAATGAGCAAGTTACAGTTGGTCTGGCTGGAGGTTGAAGATGAAATCATCAGGGCGCGTTTTGCCTTGTATATTTATTTTTTTGCTTATGTTAACGGATGTATAGCCACCCCAGTGGTAGAAGTGCGCGCCTGTAACCTATGGGACCTGTGTTCAAGCCCCAGTGGTACCCTTTTTATTTTTCACATTTTCACTTTTTTGATTTTTGGCATTTTGGCAGGCGTTGGGCCTCTTTGGGCCTGACTTGTTTTTATTTTTGCTAACCAACCTCCCTGCAGGCTATTGGTACCCCTGGCCCAAGATTATTTATTTTCTTTTTTTTATTTTCATTTTTATTTTCTTAAATATATTTTCTAAATACTGAAAAATCATAAAATACAAAAAAATGATAGATTTATATTTTTGACTTAGTTTATTTTATTTTTTCTCACAAAAAAAGTATTTTTATTAACTATACTTTATTTATTTTTTACTTATTATCTTGTAAATATAATTAAAATTAGGTTATTAGTTATTTCCTATCATACTAATTTAAATATATTATTTTTGATATAAAAAAGACTAAAAATCATTTATAATGCTATGAATATTTTTAAGATAAAAATACCAAAAATATTTTTCTTAAACTTATTTTCTTTTGATTAATTAATAGAACTAGGGTTTTATTTAGAATCTTTTCTTAATAAAATTCAAATTTAATTAATTATTTTCTTTATTTAATTAGGTTAAGATAAAATCTATTTTTCATGAAAATCAAACAAAGATACATTTTCTTTACATTTTTCATTTTTTGTACATTTATTCATTTTGTACATTCTATTTATTTATTTCCTTGTACATTGATATCTATTCAATATGGTTGTAATAAACTAATTAGGCTTTAAATTCTTGCAATCCCCATTTAATTTATACACCCCCTCCCCACAAATGTTGTAATAGCGTAGTAACTTTAAATTTTGCAATTTATCGCTTTTTTATAACATGCTAGTAATTAGGGTTTGTATGGAAAGACTAAAACCAATCAGTAGAAAATCCTAATCAAAGACAAATCAAGCATGTAAATCAATACACTTGTACACAAGCACCCCTAGGGTTATTCCACTTGGTTGCCTATACAAAATGACCATATTACGCATGTAAGGTATCTTAGCAAAAATAAGCAAATACAAGATCATAGTCCCTCGATGACGCTATTTAAGTTGCCTTTCAAAATATCTTAGTCCATAAAAGAGAATGCTAAGATACCTTGCAACATTTCTAATCATGGTTATACGATTACCCACGCCCGTCCCGTTTACATCCAAAGATATGGTTTCATACCGAATTAATGGTAAGACAATAATGTTAAAGGAAAAGAAAATGAACAAGAAAGACTTTTTGAGTAGGTAGAATGCTCCTAATTACTTGCTCTATTTCAAAACAAAACAACCTTGCTATTTTCAAAACAAACACATAAACTTTCAAATATCTTACAAAATTGAAAACATTTTCAAAAGATTAACATCTTTGTATACATTCTTACGAACGAGAATCATTACAAAGATTGCTTAAACAATGGCCTCTTTACAAAATACTTTCAAAAACCACACAAAGCACAATTTCAAACAAAAGAAAGTGATCTAACAAGTAACTAAGAGCCCATGGAAAACCATGGATGAAAAGGGTGCTAATACCTTCCCTTTTCATAATCTACCCCCCGAACTCAAGAAATAATCACAAAGGTCTTTCCTGTGCTTTTTCACCTTCCCTTTTGGATAAAAAAATTCGGTGGCAACTCTTGCTAACCGTAACATTTGCGATCAAACGCAAAACCTTCAAGTCAGTTCTCCCACCGTATCACAAACATTGTCTGAGGTTTTACCCCATCTGTTAAAATCTAATTTGGCAACCTTAACGGAGGCTCCCAAGAATCCCAACACCACATCTCCTCGTTACAATCCAAACGACCGGTGTGCTTACCATTCTGAGAGCCTAGGCTACAATAAAAACGACTGTTGGGCTCTGAAGAGTAAGATACAGGATCTGATCGAAGAAAAGGAGATTGAGTTTGATGCTCTTGAGATGCCTAATGTCATAACTGCTCTCATTCTTAAGCACAACCGTGGTGTTAATGTCGTGGATACTGATCTATTTATCACTTGTGTTAATGAAGTTTCCACTCCTCTCATGACCATCAAGAAGAATTTGTTGCTAGCCGGTTTATTTTCGGGATGTGGTGAAGGTTTCCACATGTGTTTATCTCTGCCTTCTGGTTGTTATTTGCTGAAAGCAGGTGTTCAATGCCTGATGGATAACAAATAGATTTTGTTCGAAAAGACCCCGAATCCAACTATTCTACATGAAGATGTTGCTATCATAACCATTTATGTCAATCCTTCCAAGATCTCCTCCAAAAGAACTGTTAGGATTACACCTGCTCCAAGAATTGCTCCAATAATAATCACTTTTCCTGGCCCTGTACCATACTCCTCGGACAAAGTTGTTCTTTGGAATTACGGTGCTGACGTTTACTACCATGGCGTCAAGCAGGATTTGTTAACCAGTAAAGATGAAAAAGATGAAGAGGTTGATCCCTATATCAGTAACATTGTCGGGACCAACAAAATTACCCAAAGTGGAAGGGTTTTCTCTCCTGAGATCACCCCGAAGACTGTTGCTAGGCCTGTTGTTATTCAATCTGTTGTTCCTGCTAGCACTTCTGCTACTACTCCCATCCTTACTCCAGTTGTTATCCCTGTCGATGAGTCATCTGGGACTCGGGGAAAAGAAGCTATAGGTGAGCCTTCCCGGAAGGAGGCCCCTAGAGAAGTTATTTTGGAATCCTCTAAACAAGAAATGGAGGAAATTTTAAAAATAATCAAGAAGAGAGACTACAATGTGGTCAAACAGCTGGGGAAGACCCCTTCGAAGATATCAATGCTGGCTCCGCTACTGTGTTTCGAGGCCCATGAAAAGGCTTTGATTACATTTCTCAAGACTGCGCATGTGCCACAAGAAACCTCCGTTGACCAATTCCAGGACCGTGTGGCCAATTTGACTGCCGATAATGGGTTAAGTTTTTATGATGTTGACTTGACACCCAAGGGGAGAAAGCATAATGATGCTCTGTATGTCTTGATCGAATGCATGAGCACTACTATGGCCCATGTGCTAGTGGACACTGGATCGTCACTGAATGTTCTGCCCAAGAAGGCTCTTGACAGGCTAGATTGTGAAGGTTTGACCTTAAAGCCTAGTAACATTATGGTGAGGGCTTTCGACGGTTCAAAAAGAATGGTGCAAGGGGAGGTGGACATCCCTGTCAAAGTAGGTTCCCAGACCTTTGAATCCACCTTCTACGTGATGGATATCATGCCATCTTATTCCTTTTTGTTGGGTCATCCTTGGATCCATGAAGCTGGAGCCGTTACTTCTACGTTGTACTAAATGCTGAAGTAACTAGTAAAGCGAAAGGTTGTCACCGTGCATTGTGAAAAGGGGTACATGGTAAGCCACCTGAACTCTTTCAGGTATGTCGGAATGGACGGTGAGTTCATAGAAACCCCTTGTCAAAATTTTGAAGAGGTTCCCCAGACTATGGCATCAATCGAGACTATTACCAGTGTGCCAAAGATCACCAAACCTCCTTTGAAGATGGCTTCTCTCAAGGACTCTAGAGCAGTAGTTGAAGAAGGTGGGTGTACCATTTGGGGACAGCTCCCTGATTTTCCTCACAAAACTGACAAATTTGGTTTGGGCTTTACTTTAGGAGCTCAAAGGGCTATTTGACGTGCTCGGGCTGGAGGACCTCCCCTACACATCAGCAATTGCAGGGTCAATGTTGTAAAATATGATGATAAGGATCCTGATATTGACAGCTAGATCTACCCTACTACCAACGGTGGACCTAATAACTGGACAGCCAAAGATTTTGTGCCGATTACTTTTGTTCAGCAGTAATTGTCTTGCTTGTTTTTCAGATTTGTAATAAATAATATAAACTTTATGGCCTTGTGTCTTACCCGAGGCACAATGGTTTATTTGTGAGGGTTATTATATGTCATTATCATATGTCATCAATAAAAAATTGGACGTTTTTTCATACAAATTTTGCGCTCTCTGTTTTTCCTTTCTGCCTTTTACTTTTTCTATACAGCTATGCTCTTTTACACACTCACGTATCAACTGCAGATCCATATCCACTCTGGATCCCATTGATAACAGTTCTACTATTTTCAGTTATAACTTCGAAAATCCGATCAACCAAGATGAGGATGAAGGTGAGGAAGATTGTGAGGTTCCTGGAGAACTTGCTAGACTGTTACAGCAGGAAGAGAGGGCCATACAGCCTCATGAAGAGCCAGTTGAGACAATAAACTTGGGTACAGAGGAAGACAGGAAATAAGTCAAGATAGGTGAAAATTTGGAGCTTAATGTCAAACAGAGGTTGATACAAATGTTGCACGACTATGTTGAGATCTTTTCCTGGTCATATGAAGACATGTCAGGACTGGATATAGATATCGTGGTTCACCGGCTACCAACTAAAGAAGAATGCCCTCCGATAAAGCAGAAGGTCTGTTGCATGTGCCCTGAAATGTCAGAGAAGATCAAAGCAGAGGTTATTAAGCAGTTCAACACTGGGTTCTTAGCTATCACCTCTTACCCCCAATGGGTTGCCAACATGGTGTCGGTACCTAAGAAGGACGAAAAGGTACGTATGTGTGTGGACTACAGAGACTTAAACAGGGCAAGCCCCGAGGATGACTTCCTGCTTCCCCACATTGATGTTCTGGTTGATAACATCGCACAACATAATATCTTTTCCTTCATGGATGGTTTCTCTGAGTAAAATCAGATCAAGATGGCTCCTGAAGGCATGGACAAGACAACCTTTGTCACACAGTGGGGCACTTTTTGTTACAAGGTGATGCCATTTGGGTTGAAGAATGTTGGGACAACCTATCAGCGAGCTATGGTAGCTTTGTTCCACGACATGATACATCACGAGATAGATGTATATGTTGACAACATGATAGCCGTATCTCAAAATGAAGAAGAGCACCTCGATCATCTGCAAAAGCTATTTGATAGGTTGAAGACGTACAAGTTGAGACTGAATACAAACAAGTGCACTTTTGGGGTAAGGTCTAGTAAACTCTTAGGTTTCATTATCAGTGACAAAGGCATTCAAGTAGACCCTGCAAAGGTAAAAGTTATACATGAGATGACCACTCCTCGTACTGAGAAAGAAGTTAGGGGTTTCTTAGGACATTTAAACTACATTGCCAGGTTCATTTCACATATAACTGCTACTTGTGAGCCAATCTTCAAGCTTTTGAAGTAAGATCAAGTGGTAAAGTAGAATGACGAATGCCAAGCTGCCTTTGAAAGAATCAAAGATTACCTTCAAGAGCCTCCAATTCTAATGCCTTCGGTTGAAGGAAGACCTTTGATAATTTACTTAACAGTATTGGATAATTCAATGGGGTGTGTGCTAGGGCAGCATGACGAGTCTGGTCGAAAAGAGCATGCAATATACTACCTTAGCAAAAACGTTACCGACTATGAAACACGATATTCACTGCTTGAGAAAACTTGTTGCACTTTGGCATGGGCTTCTCGCCGACTGAGATAGTATATGTTGACCCACACTACTTTATTGATATCTAAGATGGATCTAATAAAATACATCTTTGAGAAGCCCACTCTATCCGGAAGAATAGCAAGATGGCAAATGATCCTAACTGAATATGACATTCAATACATAACCCAGAAGGCAATCAAGGGGAGTGTATTAGCTGATCATTTGGTTCATCAGGTTGTGGATGACTACCAGTCCATGAATTTTAAGTTCCCGGACGAGAATATTATGCTAGTAATTGACTATGAAGAAACTGGACCAGATGAAGGACTTGAAGAAGGATCCCAATGGACTATGGTTTTTGATGGAGCTTCGAATGCACTCGGTAATGGCACCGGTGTTGTAATCATATCTCTTAAAGGTTGTCATACTCATTTCACTGCCAGACTATGTTTCAACTGTACCAATAACATGGCGGAGTATGAAGCATGCATCATGGGTCTCAAAGCTGCTATTGACCTAAGGATCAAGTTCTTGAGTGTATTCGGGGATTCAGCTTTGGTAATAAGTCAAATCAAAGGCGAGTGGGACACAAAGCACCGAAATCTCATCCCTTACAAAGAGCACGTGCTGACATTGCTTCAACACTTTAAAGAGGTCACCTTTCAACATTTCCCACGAGAAGAGAATCAGTTAGAGGACGTTCTAGCTACCATGTCCTCTATGTTCAAGGTCAGGTGGGACAACGAGGCTCCCGAAATCACTATTGAGAGATTGGATGAACCAGCGTACTGCTACGAGATCGACACGGAAGGGGTAGTAGACAAACCTTGGTTCTATGAGGTAAAGAGATATCTCGAGGCTCAAGAGTATCCTGAGGGGGAATCTATCAATGATAAGAAGTTTCTGAGAAGGTTCACCGCGAAATTCTTCCTTGGTAATGGAATCCTTTACAAGCGCAACCATGACTCTACTTTACTTCGTTGCGTAGACAAGAGTGAAGCGGAAATGACTATGGAAGAATTACATGAAGGTACCTTCGGAACACTTTCGAGTGGACATACCATGGCTAAAAAGATCCTACTGACAGGATACTATTGGTCCACTATGGAAGCAGACTGCTATCAGCATTCACGAACTTGTAACAAATTCCAGATATATGTTGATAAGGTGCATGTACCTATGGTTCCTTTGAACTTCTTGACGGCTCCTTGGCCCTTTGCAATGTGGGGAATTGACATGATAGGAGATATTAAACCTACCGCTTCCAATGGGCATCGCTTCATCCTGGGAGCCATTGATTATTTCACGAAGTGGGTCGAAGTTGCCTCTTTTTCTACTGTTACCAAAAATGTTGTGACGCGGTTTATCAAGCATAACATGATCTGTTGGTACGGTGTGCCAGAGAGAATCATCACTGACAATGGTACAAATCTCAACAATACAATGATCACTGAATTCTGTAAACAATTCAAGGTCCAACATCATAATTATTCCCCTTACCGACCGAAGATGAATGGCGTTGTTGAAGCTTCAAATAAGAACATTAAGAAGATTATACAGAAAATGACGGTGACATACAAAGACTGGCATGAGATGTTACCATTTTCTCTTCATGGTTACTGCACCTCAGCGCGTATGTCAATAGGGGAAACACCTTATTCTCTGGTTTATGGTATGGAGGTTGTCCTACCAATTGAGGTCCAGATCCCTTCTTTGAGGATCATAAAGGATACGGGTTTAAACAAGGACGATTGGATCCAGACTCGACTTGATCAACTGAATATGATTGATGAGGAAAGGCTTGTTTATCATTGTCAGATGTACCAAAAACAGATGATCAAGACTTTCAACAAAAAGGTCAGACTTCAGGTATATCAAGCAGGTGATCTAGTAATGAAGCGCATCATCCTGCCTCAAGGTGATCCTAGGGGAAAATGGACCCCCACATACAAAGGACCATTTGTAATCAAGAACATATTTTATGGTGGAGCTATGATTCTAACCACCATGGATGGTGACGACCTTCCCCACCCTGTGAACGCGGACATAGTGAAAAGAAACTACGCATGATTAAAGACCCGCTAGGTCGAATGGCCTAGGAAATAATAGGGGTATCTCGATGAACCAAAAGGGTTCGGGCAAAAATTAGGGATAAAAACAAAAAAAAATCTGTATACCTGGCAAGTCGAAAACCTAAGAGGGTGGCTTGGGCAAGAAAGGGTATCCCGGTGGACTGAAAACCCGAAAGGGCGGTCCAGGCAAAAATTATGGATTTAAGGTGTATAACTATGTCCCGTTGCATCACCTTGCGATCAAACTTCAGTATCAGACTATCAAACTCAAGCAGTACCGATCAATCTAGTCAGCTTCAGACAAGAAGCAAAGAGATGAGACGCTCGAAGGCATAAGAGCAATAGCAGAATTGAAACTCAATGGGATCATTATACATAGTTGTTTTCTCTTTGTATATAACTTTGTATAAATCCTTCTTGCGACGACATTTTCTTACTAGAATGTCTGTCTCCTTGTATATAAACGCCTTTTATAGGCAAACTTCAAAAATTAATACAAATCAGTTCTTGAAAGTTCAAAACTACTTGTTTTTCTATTTTTCTGTTTTGTTTTGTAAAAACGTCCAGTGATTATTTGTGGCATATGCATATTGAATATGATTACTGTTTGCAAAGATTTACATAAAGAACATAAAGACAATTTCTAATGGCCTAAGGAACGAAGCAATGTCTTAAAGCTAGTCCTAGTCTCTAGAGTTTTTATTTCCAGGTAGGAGTTACCTTCTCCAGCAGAATTCTTCCGAAATTTGAAATCCATGATTTCCAGCTGAGCTTATTTTTGTCCCCTGCAATTTATGAAGCCTCGTCTCCGCAGAGTAAAATGACCAAAGTTTGACCTCTCATTCCCCATAGAGCTTTATAATCTCTGGAAGCTTTCAAATCTTCATCCCCATTAGAGTTTATTTCTCTGGAAGCAGAATATTATCCTCAAAAGAGTTCCTTTTTCCTAGCTACTGAATATTCCCCAGTAGAGTCTCCAACAGAATTATTTTCTCACTATGGAATTTTCCAACAGAAGAATTCTTCTCCCTCGGTGGAACACTCCCCAAATAGAGCATCTTCTCCCCAGTGGAATATTCGCAAGTAGAAGTACTTGTCTCCCCACAGATTCATTCTTAAATAGAAGACAAAAATATCCCAGCTGAGTATTCTCAAACAGAAAGAGGAAATCATCAACAAATCATCTCTACTCGTCATCCCCATCGGAGGTAGAAGAACCATTTTTTCTACAACGGTCAAGAATTCATTTCATACATCATGACATTGCATATGACTAATCCTTTACCTTTTTCTGGGAAAGGTAAAATCAACAAATACCGTTGACTACTTATGTGACCTTGTAATCTTCTCAAAAGCCACGTGTAACTAAGGGTTATCTCAGGATCTTCCTCAGAAAGATGCCCTCACAAGACCTTCTCTGGTTCAGTTAGATCGATACTAAGATCTCTATGATTTCCATGCCAGTTGAAAATACTGTAAAGCCTGGGTTTCGACCAGATAACAATATAAGGTGCTGCGAAGCCTGGAATCTGACCAGATAGTAGTTCACTTCTTCAGACACAGAAAAGCCTGGAATCCGACCAGATAGCAGTTTATTCTGTCAATCACTGTGAAGCCTGGGTTTCAACCAGATAACAATATAAGGTGTTGTGAAGCCTGGAATCCGACCAGATAGAAGTTCATTTCTTCAGACACTGTAAAGCCTGGAATCTGACCAGATAGCAGTTTATTTTGTCAATCATTGTGAAGATTAGGTTTCGACCAGATAATAGTATAAGGTACTACGAAGCCTAGAATCTGACCAGATAGTATTACAATTCTTTAGACACTCTGAAGCCTGGGTTTCGACCAGATAAAAGTTTAAGTTGATGCGAAGCCTGGAATACAACCAGATAATAGTTAACTTCTTCAGACACTGCCAAGCCTAGAATCCAACTAGGTAGCAGTTTATTTTGTCAATTACTATGAAGCCTGGACTTGACCAGATAATAGTATGCCTCAAATTCAAGTTGAAGCCTGCACCCAACCAGATAATAGCTTAATTTGTTCAAGTCACTGAAGCCCGAATTTCGACCAGATAACAGTTTGAGTTACAGTGAAGCCTGGAGCACGACCAGATAATAGTTCAATCTCATTCCCCCAGTAAGTCACTGTGAATCCTGGAATACGACCAGATAGCAGCTAGCCTTATGATCCTCAGCAAGTCACTGCAAATCCTGGATCCTGACCAGATAGAAGTTCACTTCAGTCTCTTCAGTCAAGAGATGACTCCCCAGTAGAGTAATAGAAAACCGAGGCTCCTAGACTATATTCCCTTGAGAAACATATCCCAGTGGACTCCTTCTCGGATAGCAGGAGCAAGAATCCCCACAAAGATAATTCTTATGAAGTCAGCATCTACTTTGGATGGCATATTTAAGCCCATCTCCGATGACTCTCTGTTATACTCCTCAGATGGCATCTTTAACCCCATCTCCGACAGTCTCCCAGCATCTTTTCCAAATGGAATCTATAAGACAATTCCTGATACTACTTACACAGTCAGGTATCATTTCAGACGAGTGCAAATTTCTGGGCACTCTAGTGTTCAATCATCTTCCACCTTCAGATCACGAAAGGAAGACAAGCCAATTTGTATCTTCAGGTGTAAGAAGATTGAACAGGGGAAACTGTTGTACCCCAAAATTTTACCTCTCATTTTACTTAACACATGCCTATTGAGATCCTCAACTTTCCCCAAGGATGCCCAAGAATTGATCAAGCAAATTCTCCTCCTAAGGCAATGAGCCCCCAACTAGGATTTCCATTTTCATCAAGATGTTTGAGCTCCAATGGTCTCCAATGCTTCCCATAGTCCTAACATGTCCTCAAGATCATCCATGCCAAGTTTCATGCTTTGCTCAATAAGTTTGCTCAGACAATTGCTTAAGTATTGGAAAATCAACTGTGCTAGGTCAAAAGTCAATTGTGACCTATATACAGTCAAACTTCAAGATTTTTGGTCAAAATCAACATTTTTAAGTGATATCCATCATTTGATCAAGGGTTGATCATGATTCCTCAATAAATTCTCCTAATTCATCAAAAGTCAAAAATAGCAATATAGGGTTTCTATAGGAAAAGTCAACCAAACTTTGACTAAGCATAACTTTATCATAATTTATCATAAATTTTCCAACCAAAGCTCATTTTGAAGAGAATACAATTCCCTACAACATCTCTTCAGCCCTCAAGTCCAAGAAATGCACCATTTGAAAGATACAAGTTCATACATTACAAGTCATTTTTAGAAAGTCAATAAATATTTTTCCAAGACCTTTAACATCAAGATAACATCTTCAAAAGAAAAATCGATCAAAAGAGGAATTGAATTAGACATCTTGGGATTTCCATAAAGTACCAGATCATCATCATGAGGTAGAAATTGAGCAAGTTATGACTTGCCCAAGTTGGGAAAATTTGGGAAATTTCAAGAAATATGCATTGGGCAAATTTGAATTTTTAAGGCAATGGCTCAAATTCTTGAACTTCAAACATGTTTCTATGATCATAGAGGACTCTTAAAAACATTTTTTCAAAGTATTGACTTTATTTTCATTTTATATTAATTTTATTTAATTAAAAATCAAATAAATTAAGATTAATGCAAATAATATGTTTAAGGCTTGCTTTAATGCATGGAGGGGTCCCAATTTTCGTGTACAACAAGGCCAAGATGTTTTCACTCATTCAAAATTCAAAATTGGACAAAATCCCATGAATTTGGCCAAGGTTACAAATGGCCATTCATGGCATTCAAGAACTTGTCCCTAGATGTTACAAGCATGGAATTTTCGTGTTCTCTCACCACTCTCTATATAAACAAGCTTTTGGCAAGCATCAAAGAGAGTGAGAGAGGATCTGGAGAACCCCTGTCCAATTTGAAAAAAACCACTAAGTTGTCAAATTCAAATTTCCACTTCCAGCTTGTTTCAATCCCAAACAAGTGTCAAAACACATTTCTCTAAGTCCCCTGGACCGATTCCAATCACCACCAAGCCTCAAAACAATCTGAAACATGTTCTCACTACCTCACAATTTGCACAATTATTTTTGATTTCGATTCCTTTAATTCTGGCATCATAAACATATTTCAATTCTATATTTATGTTTTTTATCATGTATGAAATGTATTTGAATAGTTTAATTTGAGTATAGATGCAGGAATCCTATGAAGCCATTGTTAGGGTTTCAAGGTCTCAAATTGGGAATTTTATATAGAGGTAAAATTGGGCAAATCGAGGGCATCTTTGTGTTCAGGGGAATGAATGCAAGAGATATATGCCTTTGGTTAGGATTTATCTTGCTTATGCTGCGTTTTTAGGTTTTGCAGGTTTGTAGCCACGGACAAAAACTGTCACTATAGCCTATAGTGACGAATCTGTCCGTAGGTAAAAGTTTGGTCTCTAAAGTGATGGTTGTAAGAGGAAGATGACTAGGTGTCAGTCCCCCATTGGAAGATTCAAATTGGCGCGCGTTTTTTTTTTCCTCAGCTAATGTTTTTTTATATATAATATATTAATATCATTATATGTTTGAATGACCAAGACAACCCAATTGGTAAGCTAGTGCATGTGTAAAGGAGAGGACCTGGGTTCAAGCCCCAGGTCCAGCAGTTTATTTATTCCAATAATTATTCAGCAGATCTAATGCATCTCCTAGCCAAGCATCCACCATACGTCCTTAGATCTCACCCTTTGGATCGTCTCAAAGCAGATCCAATGCTCCATAATTGAAGATCCATGGTGCACTCCCTGAAGGCTGATTACACTGGAATACACTGGCATTTGGGCCAGCACCTTTGGGCCTTGTGTGATACGGTGTGAGAACTGACTTGGGTGTTTTGCGTTTGATCGCAAATGTTGCGGTTAGCAAGATTTGCCACCGACTTTTCTTTTATCCAAAAGGAAAGGTTGAAAAGAACAGGAAAGACCTTTGAGATGTTTTCTTGAGTTTGGGGGGTAGATTATGAAAATGGAAGGTATTAGCACCCTTTTCATCCATGGTTTTCCATGGGCTCTTAGTTACTTGCTAGGTCACTTGGTTTTGTTTGAAAATGTGCTTTGTGTAGTTTTTTGAAAGTATTTTGAAAAGAGGCCATTGTTTAGGAAACCTTTGTAATGATTCTAGTTAGTAAGAATGTATACAAAGGAGTTGATCTTTTGAAAATGTTTTCAAATTTGAAAGGTGTTTTGAAAGTGTAGGTGTTTGTTTTGAAAGTAGAAAGGATGATTTTGTTTTGAAATGGAGAAAGTAACTAGGAACATTCTACCTACTCAAAAGTCTTTCATGATCATTTCCTTTTTCCTTTGATATTGTTATCTTACCATTGATTTGGTAAGTAACCCTATATTTGGATGTAAAAGGGAGTGGCGTGGGTCATCGTATAACCATGATTAGCAATGTTGCAAGGTATCTTAGCATTTTTTTCTTTAGGGACTAAGATCATTTTGAAAAGGCAACATAGATAGCGTCATCGAGGGACTATGATCTTGTATTTTACTTGTTTTTGCTAAGATAGCTCACATGCCTAATATGGCCATTTTGGTAAGGTAACCAAGTGGATTTATTCTAGGGGTGTTTGTGTGCAAGGGGATTGGTTTTCATGCTTGATTTCTCTTTGATTAGGGTTTGTTATTTGTTGGTTTTAGTCTTTCCATACAAAACCCTAATTACTAGCATTTGTATATAAAGCGATAAATTGTGGAATTTAAAATTTCTACGCTATTACATCATTTAAGGGAAGGGGTATACAAATCATAAATGGGGAATATAGCAAGAAATTAAATCTAAATAGTATTACAACCATATTGAATTTTGAATGAATGTACAAAATAAATAAATAAAATGCAAGAATGCAAATGTAAAAAAGAAAATGTAATTTTTGTTTGGTTTTTCATGAGAAGAGGTTTTTGAATTAATTATTTAAAATAAAATAATTAACTTAAAAAAAGGAAAATAATATTTAGTTAGTAAACTAAATTAATTTAAAGAAAACAAGTTTTTTTAGGGTTTTTGTGGATTTAATTAAGTTAGTAAATAAAAATAATTAAATAAAAAAAACCTAAACTCTAAATTGATTTTAATTTGTAAGAACAATAAATAATATAATATAATAATAATTAAAATAAATTATCTAAGTATTTAAAAAAAGGTAAATTTAATTGTAAAAGAAATGGTTTTATTCTTTTGTTTTCATGAAGAAAAATAAAATATAAAATGTGAAAATAATAAATAAAAAAATTTATGTGTTTTTATCACTAATAATAAAAATTAATATTAATAATAATACTAATAATAATAATAAAAATAAAAAAATAAAAAAAAAATTAAAATGGGTCAGGATGTATGAACAGCAATATAGGGGTTAGAGTGTAGCAAAAAAAATAAAGGTCCAAAGCTAAGGAGGCCCAGGCGCTGCAAAAACACAAAAAAAATGTCAAAGAATAGAAAAAAAGGGAAAAGGTCATGCTGGGGTTTGAACCCAGGACCTCATGGTGACAGATGTGCGCTTTAACCACTAGGGTCGTGATACATCCATTAACTTATGTAAAACAATAATTATATCATCTAAGTCTTGCCCTGAATGTACTTCATCTTCAACCTCCATCCAGAAGCCCTGCAACTTGTTCATTTCTCAACCATTTGCAAAAATATAAACATGAAAGTTGTGTAAAATTTTACTACGATTCCAGAAATATAAATACCTTAAACTAATTCTCAAAAATGAGCATGAATTTTGAATGGTACCAAATTCTGACCTAACTTTTCCAAGACGTTCAAATTCAAAATTCTAACTCCTCAAGCAATATAAATGAAATCTAAAGACATGGTTAGCTTCAAGACAACGATACCTACATTTCTTATTCACAAATGAACTATTAATGATGCATGTATGAAGAGTTCAAAAATCAGAAAACTCACCTTGAAAGAGGGTATCTTGTTTTGAGTTTGAGCAGATTTTAGTGAGTTTCAATGATTGGATTAGCTTCCTCAAGTTCCCAGGAAGCTAATGTGATTCTTAGCTTGAGCTGAAAGTGCCTGAGGAGTTCTAGAGAAGTCCAAGTCCAAAGCTCTGTTTTTGAAAATGGAGGATGGTGTTACAGTCTTGTAACAGGGTGTGGGATGAGTTCTAAATGATGTTTAGAAACTTTAGGAACCAAAAGGCCTGAAAACGCAAGAGGGAGATGTGAGTTTCAAACTTTTGGTCAGGTTAGGCAACAAAGGCGGTATGTGATGCAATTCTGAGTTCTTGGTGTTTTTAGGGGTCAAGCATGGGTGTGATTTGTTGCAAATGACTTGTGTATGTATAAGCAAAAGGTTGGAGAGATATTGCACAAAGGATTTCTGAGTTATAGAGTTATGGCTAGGTTGCTTGATTTTGAAGAAAAGTGAATGTATGGTTCCAAGAGGAAGTACAAGCATGGGCTGGGTGATTGTAAGGCTTGGGACAAACTTTTCTTGAGTTATAGGACGTGTTCGATCAGAAGAAAACCATTGCAAGGATGAAGAACAAGTTTTGTGCATAAAGCTACTTTTTCAAAATGGCATTGTGCACTTTCTTCCTAAAATGGATATAAAGCATGGCATTGCATTGAATGCTTGATATGAGACCTCTAACAGCTGTGCAAGTAATTAATTATGGAGTGCCTAACAAGTTTGAGGCATGTAAAGTAGAGATCATCCAGCATAGGTTTGAAATTTGAATCTTGTTCATCACAAAATGACCTATAATTTTAGTTTGAAACCCTAACTTCCTCTCTTCGATTCTCCCTGCTCAAGAATGATCTCAAGGAGTTCGTGGACATTTTAGAAAGATTGCAATGTTCTATACAACCCCTATTTGAATCAATTTTGAAAATTCCCCTTGGAACTATATGAAAAAGTGCCATGAAGTTATGTCAAAATCCTACCTAAACTAGGGCAAAATTTCAGTAAGTGTTTAATTTCAAGACCATGACTTTATGAATTAATAACTTGAGATCCAAGCATATTTAGGAGAAGTTGTGTAAAGCAATGTTTTATATATCATCGAGATCTACAAATTTCATGTTGAAAGTGTCTTTTGAATCATCTTGGATCATGATGAAAAATTTGCTCAAAGTTGTGAAAAAACATGAAGTTTTTAACACTTAGAAAAATTTCTAAGTTTGAAAATTTTGACTTTTCAAAATAAAATCTTGACTTTTTGATTTCTTGATGAATAAGTTTCATATTTTGACATGTTTGGATGAATTGTGATCTTTGACACTTGATTTTGACCAAAAAGTCAAAGTTTGACTTTTCAGTGTACAGTTGACTGAAAATCCACTATCAATCCAATTGATCTTAAGCAATATTTTGAGTCATGCCATTAGGTAAAATGATGCAATTGAAATATTGAGATCATACTTCAAACCAATTAACCATTTGCTAGGTCAAAAAATCAGAAATTGCCCCTTCATAGTCAAAACCCTAATTTTGACCATTTTGCCCTTTTGATGATTTGATCAAATTTCTTAAGGAATTATGATCCAAACATGATAAAATGATACATATGAGTTTATAATGTTGATGTAGATAAAAAGTTATGAAGTTTGACTGTAAATTGGCCATAGTTGACTTTTTCCCCAATACAGTTGATTTTTAGGTCAACTGCTCAATTGACTGAGCAAAAATGTGATTCAAGGCTTGAAACTTGACATGAGTAATCTTGAGGGTCCATAAGGATACATGAAAGTCATATGAGGCATTGAAAGTTCAATTATACTTGTGCAATCTCAAACCCTAATTTCCGTCATCAGTGCTTAAGGAGGTAGGTGTCTTGATCTGATCAATCCTTGTGCAGTCTTGAGCCAAGAGAGATCTTGTGAGAAAATATTTAATAAATGAGAGCGCAAATTTTGGGGTACAACACCTTTCAAATATTCAATTCACACCCTCTAGGGTGCCAAACAATAACATGCCCATTCATTTCTTTTTTTTTTATTTCTTTACTATCATTTTATTTTAATTGTCTTAATTTCATTTTCTTTAATAATTAAAAAAAATAAAAAAAAAAATAAATAGAATTAGGTTTGATAATTAAAATTAATTTTCTAAAAAATTTAATTAATTAATTTTGATTATTATAACTTGATAATTTTTATTAAATAAAAATTAATTAGATTTAGGTTAAGTTTTCAAATATTTTTTTTAACATAAAAAAAATAACAAAAATATTTTCTCTTTAATTGTTAATTTTTTTAAGACTTAGATTTTATCTCCGTCTTATTTTTTCGCGCGCTTATTTATTTTCATTTTATTTTTCAATTAGTGTAACTGTTAATGGTTTGTAATAGTGGTGAATTAGGTTTTCATTTACAGTTTTTTCTTATTTATTTTCCACTTTCCCCCAAGTTTGGTTATGTAACCCCCTCCCCAAAGCCTTGTAATAGCTAGGTTTAAAATGATCTCATTTTATCTTTTCGCTACTATTAACTGTTAGATGTATGGATAATAGGATTGTATGTAAAAGATAAATCAAATGTTTAAAACAATAGAACAACATAACTTTGCAAAGATAAATAAACTGAAATCAAACACTTGCACATACTCACCCCTAGGGTATGCCCCACATCAGTTTCCTTCGGAAAATGTTCACTATTCTCGAAACGTGATAATTTTTAGTGGATGTCCTCTAATTCGAAAGATCACTAGTCCCTCGATGACCCTTTCAAGTCTCGGTAAAAAAGTGATCTTAGAGTTTTAGGACAGTTACTAAGAGTTCTTGCCCTGCTGCCTTAAGTGACTGTAATCGTCCCTCGATTTCCCCTTAAACTCCAACGATGGAGCTACCTACTCCTTAATAGTAGGATAGCTCTATTTAAAGGAAATAAGAAAACGAACAATCTTTTTCGAGTAGGTAGAAACTTTTAAGTACTTGCTCAAAACAATCAATTTTTTCATAGCATACACTTTCAAACAAACTTTTCAAACTAAAGTTTTCAAAAACACTTTATCACACCCTTGAGGACTGATACAAGGGTTACCATAAAGTGAAACGCCGCACTAAGGCAATTTCAAAACTTTTTCAAACACGCAAACGCAATTTAAGAATGAGCAAGTACCTAAGAGACCATGGAAAACCATGGATAGAAAGGTTGCTAACACCTTCCCTTTCTATAATCTACCCCCCCGTACTCAGAAAATCTCTAAAAGGTCTTTTCTGTTCTTTTCACCCCTTCCTTTGTTGGATAAAAGAAAAGTCGATGGCGACTCTTGCTTACCTCACATTTGCAAACACAAACACAAAAAACCAGTATAAAATAGTCGGTTCTACCACCATATTACACATACACACTATACACACACACTACCTTATAAGCCACCAAAATTGACAAGAATCTCCTAAGTAATCCAAATCGAAGGAATCTTCAACAAAACTCCACTCACTCCTTGAAGTTTGTGGAGAACGTGCCCAAGCACTAAGAATCTCCAACACCACAGATCCATACACCACTATTGGTAAGGAAAACGTAAGGAATCAAATTCCATTTTTTCTTTGCATGTCATAGTCATTCGATTTTCATTCATGATCGAAGGGCCTGGGTGTGGTAACCAGGCCTGTATTTGTTTCCTTTTGTCTCTAACACTTGTTGCAGATCCAGCATAAATAATGCCTGTGCGCATAGAATCGAAGGACCTGGGCTTTGCACCCAGGTCATGCTTTTCGTTTTGCTACCATATCTTTGCAGATGCAGCGCCCTCACAGGTGATCCATCAGGCCCTTCCAGCAATTCCCCCTGGATCAAAAGCTACATCCTTTCACTAGATCAAAGGGTAACAACCTTCATAAAATCGAAAGGCAACATCCCTCTTGGGTCGAAAATCACATCTATCCCTGGATCGAAAGGTTGCTTCCCCTCTGAATCGAAAAGCCCCTTTTCTTTCTGGATCGAAGGATACCCTCTTTGTATCTTTACTTTTTTTTCATTATTTCTCTTGTTAAACTAACCATTAAATTAAAATCACAAAAAAAAAACATTAGGATAGTGTTTTATTAATCAAATTAAATTTTTTTAATTAACTAATTAATCATTTTAACCTTTTCTTTAATTTAAAATTAAATAGACTTAAGTTTTATTTCTTTTATAAAATCAGAAACAAAGAAAAAGATTTTTATTTCTTAGGATATTTTTAGACATTATTTTTAATTTTACACGCGTTTATTTAATTTCACATTTTTATTATTAATGTACTTTCTCATGGTCTGTAATAGTAACTAGGACTCTACTTTCTGCATTTCTCCAATGTACCTCTCACAAAGCCATGTAATAGCGTAGATTTAATTTCCGCATTTAAATTCCTGTACATATATTAACTTTTAGATGTATGTTAATAGGAATGCATGACAAGATCTTAATAATTAAACGATTAGAAAACTTAACACAAGATAAATACTTGAACTAAACACAATTGCACATATGCACCTCTAGGGCATCCCACTTCGGTTGCCTTTGGAAAACAGTCACAATTCTAGAAACGTGAGAAGTTTTAGTGGTTGTCCTCTAGTTTGAAATATCACAAATCCCTCGATGACCCTTTTGATGTTTCCTCAGTTTAAAGTGATCTTAGGACTTTAGGACAATTACTAAAATTTCTTGCCAAGTTGCCTTCGTGATTGTATTGTCCCTTCGATTGTCCCTCAAACATCCAACGACAAGGCTACCTACTCCCTAATAGTAGGATAGTATTGTTTAAAGGAAAAGAGGATAAGAACGAACTTTTTTCGCGTATAAAAGTAGATAGTTGTTAGAAGTTTGCTCAAAACATTTTCGCACTTACACAAATTCTACTTTTCAAAAACAATTTCAAAACACTGTGTATACTTTCTCCACTATCCCGAGAAACATTACAAAGTTCGCCATATTAAGGCATTTTCCAAACATTTTCAAACACACAAAGCACAAAAGTATTTCAAAATGAGAAAACCTCTAAGAGCCCGTAGAAAACTACGGATGCAAAGGGTGCTAACACCTTCCCTTTCCATAATCTACCCCCCTTACTCAGAAAATTCTCGAAAAGGTCTTTTTTTGTTCTTTTCACCCTTTCCTTAATTTAGATAAAATAAAAGTACGTGGAGACTCTTTCTTACTGCAACATTTGTGAATAAAAAGTATTATACAGTCGGTTCTGCCACCGTATCACACAGTCGGTAAATGTTTTGCTAAGGTAGTATATTGCATGCTCTTTTCGGCCAGACTCGTCATGTTGGCCCAACACCCACCCCATTGAATTATGTAATACAATCAAGTACATAATCAGAGGTCTTCCTTCAACTGGAGGCATCAAGATTGGAGGTTCTTGTAATTACTCTTTGATCTTGTTAAAAGCTTCATGGAAGTCGTCATCATCTAACTACTTGATCTTTCTTTAACAGTTTGAAAATTGGTTCACAAGTAGCAGTTAAGTGAGATATGAATCGGGTAATATAGTTGAGTCGAAATAAGAAACCTCTGACCTCCTTCTCAGTATAGGGAGTTGGCATTTCTTGTATGGATTTGACTTTTGCAGGGTCGACCTCAATACCTTTTCCACTAACGATAAACCCTAGGAGTTTTCCCGTCCTTACCCCAAAGGTGCATTTGTTGGGATTCAGCCTCAGCTTGTATTTCTTCAACCTTTCAAATAGCTTGTGTAAATGATCAAGGTGTTCTTCCCCAATTTGCGACCTTGCAATCATGTCATGAACGTATACTTCTATCTCATGATGGATCATGTCGTGAAATAGAGCTACCATAGCCTGTTGATAGGTTACACCTGCATTCTTCAAACCGAGAGGCATGACCTTATAACAGAAGGTGCCCTATTGTGTAACAACAGTGGTTTTCTACATGTCCTCATGTGCCATTTTAATTTAGTTGTAACAGGAGAATCCATCCATGAAGGAGAAATCTTTGTGTTTAGTAGTTTTGTCAACCAAGACATCAATATGAGGCAGTGGGAAATCATCTTTGGGGCTTTCCTTATTCAAATCCTTGTAGTCTATGCATATACGTACTTTACCGTCTTTCTTCGATACTGGAACAACATTTTCCACCCATTGAGGGTATGACGTCACTTCCAGGAAACCTACATCGAACTATTTCATTACCTCACCTTTTATTTTCTCTAACATGTCTTCCCGCATGCGATGAACCTTTTGCTTGACTGGAGGACAACCTTCCTTCATTGGTAGACAGTGACATACGATATCAGTACCAAGCCCTGACATATCTTTGCATGACCAAGCGAACACTTCAACATAGTCGTGCAACATCTGGACCAATCTTTTCTTGACACAGTATTTCAAGTTGGCGTCGATCTTGACTTCTGTCTTGTCTGCCTCAGTACCTAGGTTTATCACTTCAACTGACTCCTCGTGTGGTTGAATGGCCTTTTCCTCTTGTATCAGAAGTCTGGCGAGTTCCCCATGTATTTCACAATCTTCCTCGCCTTTGTCTTCGGCTTGATAGTTTGGATTTTCAAAGTCATAGATGGCAATAGTAGAGTCGTTGTCAATGAGATTCAGAGTGGATGTGGATCTGCAAATGTGTGTGTGTGTATGTAAGGTCACATGGATATTTTTTTGAAAATGCAATAAAGTAAAGAAAGACACCGAGCGCAGAATTTGAATGTAAAATAGTCCAATGTTTTTCATTAAAATAAGCATATGCAATATGAAAATGACAAACCCTTAACAAATGGACCACTGTGCTCCGGGAAAGGCACATGGCTCAAAGTCACTGTTTCAATAGAAGTTATAGACATAGTTCTTAAATTAATAAAAATAGTAAATGGCATTTACTCTTGGTTGATGGAGAATAGGATGAAGTCTTTGGTCTTCGAGTTGTCAAGTCCTCTGTCAATAGTTGGTTAAATCCAATCAACAAAGTCTCAATCAGCATCAGAGTCTTCAAGGGAATTAATCTCATGGTTACTAATACGAAGAGGTGGTTTCCCTATGCGAGCACGTCGAACCTTCTTTTGAGCTTTGGAAGTTAATCCCAATCCAGATTTGTCTGACTTGATAGGGAAATCAGGAAGTTATCCCCAAATGGTACAACCTCCTTCTTCAATAACAGCACAAGCATATTTGAGAGAAGCCATCCTTGGTGTATCTTTAGAAACTTCCGGAGTATCAGGAGTGGCCTTGGCAACAACAACCATGGGAGAGACCACTTCAAAGGCTTGACAAGGAGTTTTAATGAACTTTCCATCCATTTCAACATATTTTAATGAATTTAGATGATTAATCATAAACTCTTCTTCACCATAGACGGTAACAATTTTCCCCTTGACCGGATATTTCAACTTTTGATGTAGCGTAGAAGTCACCGCACCTGCCCCATGTGTCCATGGGCGTCCAAGAAGGTAAAAATAAGCAAGACGGATATCCATCACATAGAATGTCGAGTTGAAGACTTGAGACCCAACTTTGATAGGGAGATCAACCGCTCCATGGACCATCCTCTTTGATCTGTCAAAAGCTCTCACTATGATGTCACTAGGCTTTAGTATCAAACATTCATAGTCCAACCTATCTAGGGCACTCTTTGGTAAGACATTCAGGGAGGAACCAGTATCCACCAACACATGGGATAAAGTGGTGCATTTACACTTGGTGGAAACATGCAGAGCTTTGTTGTGATTTTTCTTGGCTGGAGTCAGATCTGCATCTGAGAATCCCAAACCATTATCGGCAGTCAAACTTGCTACACAATTTTCAAATTGGTCGGCCATGGTTTCTTGAGGAACATGTGCATTTTTCAAGAATTTTATCAACGCTTGAGCATGCGTATCAGAGCATAGCAACAAAGATAGCATATAAATCTTCTAGGGTATTTTCCCCAACTGTTCCATTATCTTGTAATCACTTTTCCTGCTAATTTTAAAAATCTCCTCCATCTCTTGGGTAGATGGTTCCTCAATGATAGTATCTTTTACGGGCGCCTCCGTCAAGGCAGGCTCAGTCATTTTTTCTTTTCCTCGAGTATCAGCAATAGGTTTAACAACAGTAATACGAATGGGTGTAGTAGTGTTTGTCGAAGGTGAAATTTCCAGAGAGAAGATCCTTCCCGTCCTAGTAACTTTACTTGATGCAGCGATGTTGGTAATGTCAGCAGTTTCATCTTCATCAATCCAGGAATCTTGTTTGATACAATGGTAGTACACTTCCGCCCCATAATTCCATGGCACAACCTTATCAAAAGAGTAGGGGACTGGCCCCGGTGTGGTGATAATTAGTGGAGCTATTCTTGGTTCAATGATAATGCTAATAGGACCTTTGGAGGTGATCCTAATAAGTTTGTTTGAGATAGTAATGATGGATATGTCTTCAACTTCTTGAGATACAACTTTGGTCAAACTTTTCACAGATGGATTTCTTTCAAATAGAATCTCATGGATATCCATCAAGTGTTTGACACCTTTCTTCAGCCATTCACAACCATTAATTTGTACAGCACAACAACAACAATCTTCAAGGCGGCCAGGGAATACTCTGGCTTTCAACAAATTCTTTTTAATAGTCTTCAAAGGAGTGGTCAAATCATTGATGGAGGAAACTAAAGAGGCGTCTTCAATAGGATTGACACCCTTACCATGATTTGGCATGGTTGTGGTGATCACATTAGGAGTTCGCAGAGGGTCGAATTCAATTGTCTTGTTATCAATAAGATTTTGGATTTTGCATTTCAGCGCCCAACAATGATTAGTGTCATGTCCGGGACTATTGGAGTGGTAAGCACATTTGGAATTTGGGTTATATTTTGGTGATGAAACATTGGAATTTGAAGGGGGATCCCGCAATATTGTCAAATTAGCTTTTAATAGGTGTTACAGAGCTTAAGGTAGTGACATGTTTATTCTGGTAAATTGTCTTCTTGGGATGCCATGCCTTTGTTGATTAACTTGTTGTTGTGGTTGTTAAGTAGAACTTGGATTGGAGATTAGAACTAAACTTACTAACTGATGACGGTACTTCCTAGCATGACTCCTTGACCCAAACACAATATCAGTCTCTTTTTTACCAATAAATGGCCTTTTAACAACATTTGAGGTGGAAGCCATATGTATCTTCCCGCTTTTAATCCTGATTTCAACCCTCTCACCAGCCAAGATTAATTCAGTGAATCTGGATGATGAACTTCCAATCAATAAGTTGAAAAATGGTCCAGTCAATGTTCCGATAAACATGTCTACCAACTCTCTATCAGTTAAAGGTGGTTGCACCCTGCCAGCCAGGTCTCTCCATTTTTGAGCGTATTCTTTGAAGCCCTTGTTTGAACTCATGGTTATTCCTTATAATTGCACCCTAGTATTGATATTGGCGGTAAAAGGAAGTGGCCAAATCCTCCCAAGTATGGATGTTAGTCTCTTCCAATTGGTAAAACCACTCCAACTGCGTCCCAGCTAGACTTTCTTGAAAAAAGTGCACCCACAGTTTCTTATCAGCGGTATGCGGTTGAATTTTACGGACGTAAGATCTTAGTTGAAGCTTTGGGCATGAGGCACAATCGTATTTGGAAAAATTATGGATCTTGAATTTGTGGGGAATGACTACCCCGGGAACATAACGCAAGTCACCAAAGTCCAAGATAGACACAACTTGGATTTCCACAGCTTTCAATATGTCTTCTAGTTGCTTATACTTGTTGTTTGCCAGTAGATATTGCTCGTCAAAATAATCCTTGTCTTCAGAGATTTTATTATTTCCACCCCTAGCATGGGTGCTCCTAGCATCTTCATCTTGATTCTCATCCTCCTCAGAGGAGTCTTCTTCAACTTGAACTTGTCTAGTGGGCCCTTTAAACCTCTTCCCCATGTTAATTATGGATTTCTTATATGTCTTCTTCTTAGTGAAAAGAAGTGTCATCATTTATTGCTGCCCCTTTGCTAAGTTGAGCAGAGTTTCTTAAAATTGAGAGTTTTGAGTCTGCAAGTCTTTCATAGTTTGCTCGAGATCCATCTTGTACTGAAATAAACATTAGAAAGATGAGGAAACCTATGTCGGAAAACCTGCTTATGATAAGATGCATGTTATGCGAATGCAATGTTTTCAAGGATTTTATGGAATTTAAATTTACTAGACAATGAGAAGACAACAAACATTAATTGAATTAATAAGTTCATGAATTACAGATGCCTCTTGGGCTTACAAAGGTTACAAAATAAACTTCTAAGACAAAAAAGAAAGGCTCAAATTTCCCATGGGCGCTTCCTCTTTGGTTCAATGTAGGCCTTCAGGCTTTTCTCTTCATAAAGTTTCCTTGTGAGCTCCAAAACCTTCTTCTCGCTTACGTAGAACTTTGCTTCAAAGGTATCTCGTTCCCCTTTGAGTTGAATCCGCGATCTTTGCAATTCCTCAAAGTCGGTAGGTATGTCAGGATAAAGAAGAGTGTAAGGGGTGTCTCCCTCAGCAATAGGCTCCATAATCCCAGGTAGGATGGCTGGGTAAGGCATCATGAGACTTTGAGCACGAGTTCGTACTCACATGAGGTAAGGATCAAGAGTGGTGGAATTTTTATGCCCCAGAGTCTTGCTATCCACCTTGTTTACCATTCTCCAAGCTCGTATGAACCTTTGACAATAGCCTTGGATGTCGCCTTCGTAGTCGAATACCAAACCTTAGATGAGCGTATCATGGGGACCATCTCTTCGCGCATACGCTAATTGTCGTAATACAAGAGACGGGTTATAGGTGATACCTACCCTAATGCCCAAGAGTGGAACATTAGGTAATTCCCCATAACGTTCAATGATGGCAACATTCTCCAAAGATCAGGAACACCAATGAATATCCGAGTGTGAGAGTGACATCATCCTTTGAGACCATGTCTAGCCTTGCTCATTCTTCAACATTGATCGAGGTAGGTGAGAAATAAACCACCTAGACATCAATGGAATGCAACACAAAAGAGTCCCTCTCTTCTTCATGGTGCGAGTGTGGAAATAATGTAGAATGTCTCCAAGCAAAGTAGGCACGGGATTACGAGAGATAAAATCCTTGACGGCATTCACATCTACGAGTTGGTCCGGATTGGGAAATAAAACCAAACCATATATTAGAAGGTCCACGACATCCTCAAAATCTTGAAAATCCATATCTTCCCAAAAGAAGCGAGCCTTTTCCAACAGGAACTTGGCTAAGAAACCCTTAACTATACTCCTTGTTTCCCAGTTTTCCATAATGTCAGATCTCTTCAAATGCAAGGCTTTGGCAATAACCTCAGGATTTAGAGTTTCCTATAAACTGATAAGTGGTATTTGATCAAGCACATGCACTTCTAGCAGTTCATAGAATTCTTCTAATGTAGGCACCATTTGGTAGTTGGGAAATATGAAGTAATGATGCATAGATCAAAGAATTGGAAGAGCACACACATCATTTCTTCTTGGAAGTTTGAGGTAGCCAAGTTGAGAAGTCGACCATATTTCTTGGTGAAGGGAGAATCTCCAGGAACCCTTGACGCTAACTCTTGAAGTTGAGGAAGCACTTTCACGAATTTGACTCGGATGGTATTTCTACGAGTGGAAGTCATGTCCTACAAAACAGAACAAAGATAAATTCCTAAATCCTTGAAATGGTTAGTTAGAATGCTTATGATGTTATGATGTTTATGAAGTTATGATTTTTATGATGTTATGATGTTTATTATGTCATGAATAACCAATATCAAACAAGTCATACAAAGACCTTAGGTTTAGGCTTGCATGGGTTTCATAGGTAAGTACCCTCTTGAAGTTTAGTTGGTTCGACCTGTCCTAGAAAGTAAACAGGTTCTAGGGAATCTCAATATCATTCATCTTTCTTTATTGAGCATTGTTTTAGCATAATCAATCTTTTCTTGCAGCCAAAATATCCCAAAAGTCTAATCTCAATGAGTGTAGTATCGAGTATCAACCAATCTTCAGCTTTGCACCAAAGTAGGCTATCTCACTACTTCCTAATGGCCAAGTTGTTCAACTAAAGGTTCTATGGTCAGTTAGTGCTTCGTGACACCACACAACGGCCGCGTATTCCCCTCGATTCAACACAAGGGATATCGGTAACAATAAATGTGTCACACTAACATAGCCATTGTTTCAACCATATATGTCTACATCGTACAGTCTCCATAATATATTGCTAATTACCTAATGGAGTTCCTAGATCCGGGTAGAGGATCTATTCACAACCCAAACATGGACCTAAAATATAAAGCAAACAAATCAAAAAAATGAAAGCATTTAAATGTTATTTAATCTCTAAGGTAACCCCACTTTTAAGTTTGTCCTCAATAGAATCGCCTATTCTGTAATACAGTGGGAGAACTGACTTGGTGTTTTGCATTTTATCTCAATTATTGCGGATAGCAAGAGCCGCCACCGGCTTTTCTTTTATCTAATAATGGAAAATGTGAAAAGAACAGGAAACACCTTTTGAGAATTTTCTTGAGTTCGGGGGGTAGATTATGAAAAGGGAAGGTGTTAGCATCCTTTTTCTCTGTAGTTATCTACATGCTCTTAGTTGTTATCTCACTTTAAAAATTCTTTGTGAAATGTGTTTGTGTTTGTTTGAAAGTATTTTTGAAAAATGCCTTTGTTTAGGCGAACTTTGTAATGATTCTCGTCTCTATAAGAATGTATACAAAGTGTTAACTTTTGAAAATATTTCATGGAAAGTGGTGATGTGTTTGAAAGATGTTTTGAAATGTTTGTGAGCAAGAAACTACGAACGTTCTACCTACTCAAAAAGTCTTTGTTATTTTACTTCTCCTTTAGATAGTGTTATCTTACCATTAGTTCGTAAGCAACCTTATCATTGGATGTTGTGATATGGTGGCAAAACCGACTGTTATATACTGATTTTGCATTTTTTGTTCGCAAATGTGTGGTAAGCAAGAGCCGCCATCGTCTTTTCTTTTATCCAAATTAAGGAAAGGGTGAAAAGAACAGAAAAAGACCTTTTCGAAATGTTTTCTGAGTAAGGGGGGTAGATTATAGAAAGGGAAGGTGTTAACACCCTTTCCATCTATAGTTATCTACACGCTCTTAGAGGTTTGCTCATTTTTCAAGATGCTTTTGTGCTTTGTGTTTGTAAATGCTTTGAAAATGCCTTAGTGCGGCGATTTGCTTTTGCGTTTCACTCTTGTATTAGTCCTCAAGAGTGTTAACAAAGCAAATGTTTTGAAAATTACTTTTGAAAAGTAGTATTTGTGTAAGTGCAAAATGTTTTTGAGCAAACTTCTAACAGTTATCTACTTTTATACTCGAAAAGGTAGTTCTTTTCCTCCTATCCTTTAGAAAGTGCTATCCTACTATTAGTGAGTAGGTTGCCTATCGTTGGATGTATGAGGGACATTCTAAGGGACATTACAGTCACGAAGGCAACTTGTTGAGACGCTTTAGCAATTTTGTTTAGGGACTAGATCATTTAGCAAAATGACAACTGCAGGGTCATCGGGGGACTATGATCTTTTGATTTACGGGTCTTTGCTAAAGCGCTCCTGCCTTATGACTGCTTTTCTGAAGGCAAACAAAGTGGGCGTACCTTAGAGGTGTATATGTGCAAGTGTATTCAATTTAGTTATTTATCTTTAAACATTTAGGTGTTCTACCGATTGTTTTCAGATCTTGTCATGCAATTCTAGTTAGCATATATCTAAGTAGTTAATATATGTATAGGAATTTAAAGTGCAGGAATTGTAAATCCTACGCTATTACAAGGCTTCGGCGAGGGGAATTATTTACACGTCCAAAATTGGGGGAATAAAGCTGTAATGTTTAAAAGTCCTAACTAAGCTATTACAAAACAGTAGGTTGTTACGATAAAATAAACACGCGCGAATTTGAAAATAACGTCTAAAAATCCTAAGAATAAAAGAAATATTTTGTTTGTTTTTATTTATTTATTTTAAGAAAATAAAATCTAGATCTATTTAGTTTTCATTTTTGAAAGATGTTAAAACAATTAAAATAATTAGTTAACAAAAATAATTTTAATTAAAAAACAAACTAGACCTAAGTTTTTGTGATTTTTGTTTCAATGTTAATTAAAAAAGGCAAGAAAATAAAATAAACAAGCAAAAACCAAAAATTAGAAAATCAATAGAGGCTTCTTCGATCCAGAGGAGGAACGGTCTTTCGATCCTGGGCAAGATATGGTTCTTTCGACCCACGGAAAGAAAAAGTCCTCTTCGATCCAAGGAAGGGAGTTATTCCTTTCGATATGGGGGAGGAAGGAATTTTCACTCTAGACCTGCAAGACAAATATTAGCAAAAATATGACCTGTGTGTCAAACCCGGGACCTTCGATCCTGCGTACATTGGTTTATTTGGGCAAGATCTGCAGTATCGGCGTTAGAGACAAAAGAAAACAAAAGTGGACCTGGTGTCGAAACCAGGCCCTTAGCTTTGAAACCCAATCCAACTGAGCCACATGATATCCTAGGAGTGAATTAAACATTGAACAAACACTAATATATTATGAAACTATAAACATGAATTTGAAAGTTTACCAACAATGGGATACTTCGATTTGGCACTTTTGGGCGTGGATTGGCTAATGCTTGGGAACACTTCCTGCTGACTTCAAGGAGTGAATGGAGCGTTGCTGAAGATTCCTTCGATTGGGACCACTTATGAGGATTTTGATAACTTTGGGGTGGTTTAGGGGGAAGCGTATATGTGTAGTATGTATGCGTATTCATCCCCTTATGTCCTCTGTTTCGTTCCCCCCCCCCTAGCACTGTGTCCTTGGCCTTGCATTTATAGGAGTATGAACGTGCATAGTAACGGCAAGAGACTTCCATTTAACCAGGCCTTTAAATCCATGAGACAAGAATCAGACATATTAAAAACATTCCTTTTTGAAACATTCATGTCCCTTTGGAAATCTTGGATTAACCTGGACAGTTGACCCCTTCGAACACCCTCCAGCATTTCTCTTTGATTGTCCTATAAGTTGCCTCCTTCAAATGGACTTCTTATGCACCCTTCGAATGGACTTCTTATGCACCCTTCGAATGGGCCTTCTGGATGCTTCTTCGAATGGACCTTTACATGTTCTTCGAATGATCATTGCTACTTCCTTCTAATGGCTTTCTTTGCCAGCTTCAAAGTCTAATTTGAATCTATTCAAAACATTTTGTATTAGACAACTTCAACCAGCCCTTGGCCTTGTGATGAGTCTAAATTCGGATTCGAAGTGTTCATAACTTCCTTCATTAGAGCATCTTAGATTAAGACAAACTCTACACTGAAATGTCATTAGAAGTTCATTTCATTCTGATGTTTTGATTGAGGGAGACTCTGAAGTTCCAGTCAAAGGACACACTGAAGTTCCAATCGAAGGACCTTTGAAGTTTCGGTTGAAGGACCTTTTGGAATTCCAATCGAAGGGCTCTATGTAGATTCCAATCGAAAGGAATTTTGGAGATGCCAATTGAAAGGCATTGTTACCATGCCAATCGAAAGGTACTATGTAGATGCCAATTGAAAGACACTGTTACCATGCGAATCGAAAGGTACTTGTTAAAATTCCAATAGAAAGGCCTTGTTAACAGATCAATCGAAGGATCTTGTTGACCGCTCGAAAAATTTGTTCTTCTCTCTTTGATTTCTTTCAGTTGGGACCAATCGAGGTGACATTAAAATGCCAATCGAAGATGCCTTTGTTTAGATGCCAATCGAAAGACATTGTTAAGATGTCAATCGAAAGACACCTTTTTCAGATTCCAAATGAAAGACATTTTGTTGACATGCCTTCGAAGTACACCCCCATCGAAGGACCCTTTGACCAACTTCAAAATTTGTTATTTTTCTTCAAGCAAGTGTTTTTAACCATCCATGTAAGAGAAGATCTTGTAAAAAATGAGAGGGAAAATTTGGGGTACAACAGCTGCCCCTATTCAATCTTCTTAAACCTGAAGATGTAGATTTGCTTGTCTGCCTTTCGTGATCTGAAGGTGGAAGATGATTGAACAATAGAGTGCCCAGAAATTTGCACTCGCATGAAGTAACATTGATTGCTGATGACAGCGGAAATGGGCTTACATATACCATTTGGAGAAGATGACAGAGAGTCGTCAGAGATGGGCTTAAAGATGCCCTCCAAAAAAATGTTGAATTTATGGGATATCCCCTTGTGGGAATTCCTGCTCTTGCGGTCAGAGAGGAATCCGCTGAGGAATGTTGGTCTCTGTCTTGGAACATAGAGTTTTAGGAGCTTCAGTTGTTCGTTACTCTACTGGGGAGTCATCACTTGATTGAAGATACAAAAGTGAACTGCTATATGGTCCGGATCCAGGCTTTATAGTGTCTTGCTGAGGATAATAAGGTTAACTGTTATCTGGTCGTGCTCCAGGCTTCACAGTGACTTACTGGAGAAACGAGATTAAACTTTTATCTAGTTGTACCCAAGATTTGAAGTTTGAAGAAATTAAGTTGTTATTTGGTCGGGTTCAGGCTTCAACTTGAATCTGAGGTATACTACTATTCGATCAAATCCAGGCTTCATAGTAATTGACAGAGTAAACTGCTATCTGGTCGGATTTCAGGCTTCGCAGCACCTTATATTGCTATCTGGTTGAAATCCACGCTTCACAGTTTCTTCAATTGGAATGGAAATTAGAGAGATCTTAGTGTCAATCTGACTGAACCAGAGAAGCTCTTGGATTAACTTTGACTGGAATGGAAATCAGAAGAATCTTAGCATTGATTTAACTGGACCAGACAAAAGTCTTGGAATATCTTAGACTGGAATAGAAATCAGAGAGATCTTAGTGTCGATCTGACTGAACCAGAGAAGGTCTTGGGAGAACATCTTTCTGAGGAAATTGCTGAAATAACCCTTCATCAGACGTAGCTTTTAATAAGACTACCAGGTCAAATAAGTAGCGGTGTATGTTGATTTGATCTTTCCTTGAAAAAGGTAAAGAGTTAGTCATATTCATGTCATGATGTATGAAATGCATTGTGACGATGTTCTCAAGATAAATGAGATTATGATGTATGTGATGTGTATGCACATGCCATGATGTATGAATATGGGATGTTATTGAGATGTTTCCCAGTCTAGGAAAGTAAATCCCGGACTACTGCTGGAGAGTATTAGTAAGCTGAATCCTTCATTTTCGTTGGGAATGATGAATGGATATGATTTGTCGGGGATTGACTGTGCTTGAGAAAAACTCCGTGGAGGGAGGATGCTTTGTTTGAAGATCTTGCTGATGTAGAGAAATAAACTCTGTTGGGGAATGAAATTTCGTAGTTAGAGAAATAAACTCTACCTGGGAGGAGGCTTTATAAACTGTTTAAGGTTATAAAGCTCGGCTGGGGAACACAGATTTCAGCTCTCTACTGGAGGAAGTAATTCCTGGGGAAGAAGAGGGTAAAACTCTGGTTGTTTCTTCTCTGTGGGGAACATAGACGTCACTAGGAAGTATGCTAAGGATACGACAATGACTTCGCATCAGGATGTTTTTGGCCCTGTACCTGCTGGAGATTTTATGGATGGATCTATGTCGTGATTGTACTTGAACATGTATTAAATGAGTTTCAGAATGACATCCGTCTCTAGATCGTATCTGCACTATACTTGAAACATGTGTTGAATGAGTGTCAGAATAACATCCATCTCTAGATTGTATCTACACTGTACTTGAAACATGTGTCGAATGAGTGTCAGAATGACATCCGTCTCTGGATCATATATGCAATGTTGCTAGAAGATAATCTGGAGTAAGTATCAGGATGATATCTGTCTTTGGATCATACCTGAACCGTTTCTAGAAGATGATTTGAATAAGTATCAGGATGATATTCGGCTTTGGATCGTATTTGCACTGTACTAGGAGAGAATCTGAAGTAGGGGTCAGGATGACATCCGTTTTTGGATCGTACTTGAATCGTTTCTAGATGATATGTTGAAATAAGTGTCAGAATGACATTCGTCTCTAGATCGTATCTGCATTGTACTAGGAGATAATCTGGAGTAGGTATGAGGATGACATTAGTTTCTCGATCGTACCTGAACCGTTTCTAAATGATATGTTGAAATAAGTGTTAGAATGACATCTGTCTCTATATCGTATTTGCACTGTACTAGGAGAGAATCTGGAGTAGGTGTCAGGATGACATCCGTTTCTGGATTGTTCATGGACTATTTCTAGATGATGTGTTGAAATAAGTGTCAGAATGACATCCGTCTCTGGATCGTATCTGCACTGTACTAGGAGAGAATATGGTGTAGGTGTCAGGATGACATCCGTTTCTAGATCGTACCTAAACCATTTCTAGATGATGTGTTGAAATAAGTGTCAGAATGACATCCGTCCCTGGATTGTACCTGAACCATTTCTAGAAGATGATCTGGAATAAGTGTAAGGATGACATCCGTATCTGGATTGTACCTAAACTATTTCTAGATGAGAATCTGGAGTAAGTGTCAGGATGACATCCGTCTTTGGACCGTATCTGCACCATACTTGGAGAGAATCTGGAGTAGTTGTCAGGATGACATCCATCTTTGGATTTTACCTGAACTGTTTCTAGATGAGAATCTGGAGTAAGTGTCAGAATGACATCCGTCTCTGGATCGTATCTGCAACGTTTCTAGATGAAAATCTTGAGTAAGCGTGAGAATGACATCTATCTCTGGATCGTATCTGCACTATTTCTAGATGATAATCAGCTTTATTCAGAATGTTTCCGTTGGGAATTCTTGTTTTGTTTTTTAGAGAAGAAATTCGCTGGGGAACATTGATTTTGCTTGATTGTACGTGATTCGTTGTTGGAATTCATGTCTAATGCCCTGAGTGATTCAGATGGAGATCTGCCCCTGGTTGTTTGGCATTTTTGAGAGATTCCTTGAATCTTGACTTGACTGCCCCAGATGATGGACAATGATTATGATGTGCCCCTTGGATGGAAGTGTTTTTCCAATTGAGGTGATCCTTTTCATTGAGAAGGTTTTTATTCACTAGATATTCGTCATGCGAATTTATATGCTGTTGAACAAATAGTCATATGCAAACAATGGTATTTTAAGAATGCAAAGCTTATGTATGTCTTGAAGTTTGAAAATTCATTTTTTAGTAAAACAAATTTTGCAAGAGAGTGATATCAACTCAGGATTTATAGCATGTCCTACAGGAGTCAGGATACCATTTGTAACAGTATTCTTCTAAACTAACATATGCATCAGTTAAGACTTTTAAGGGTTGTAGTATGGCCTGGTTCACGGTTCAAGAAACAAAGGATAAAGGCTCAAATTTTATTTGTACCCAAACCGTTCTTCGTGATGTTCTTCAGTCCTATGCTCAGTTAATTGTGCGTTTAAATCCCGATTGAGTCTAACATCTTGTCCTTGATATTCTGGTGATGGTTCAGAAATTGAACGTTTGTATGAGAAGGCAGTCATTTTTGTAACCTTTTTTGTAGAGGATTTGTAGGACCTCTTTCTTTTTGATTTTTCTATCCCTGTCTTTTGCCTGAACTGTTTCTTTTGTGATTACAGCCAGCGGGATGCCTCGGTTTTTTTCTTAAGTCTCCTTCATAGGTTTTGACTTAGCGGGCTTTTATTGTGAGAGATAATGACTTCCTGTTTTGACGATTATGCGGAACCATCACTGTCTTTTGATTTGGAAGGACGTCTTTGATGCAATTCATTGTGTACGAAGCAGAAGATTGCAAATAAATGTGCGTCTGAATTGACTGAGAAACTACCCTGCCCCAGGTTATGATTAAGGGTTTTAATTTATGTGAAAAGAAAAAATCCTACTTATTTGGCTCAAAGGGGTTGACTAGGGATTATCTTCCTTATAACTCCACTGTTTGGGATTTGAAACAACGTTTGTACATCGTCAGCAAGGTCTGTTCAAAAGAACACTATGTGAGATTGTGGTGTCGTTTTTGTCATCCTCCCTCTAAAGGCACGAAGCTTTTAATCAAGAGTTGAATATCACATAAAGGAAGCAAGAAAACAGTTTAAATAAAAGGACAATGAAATCATTCAAGACAAACATATGTGATGCATTAATGGGAAAACCAAAGTTCGGCATAGCAGTAATTGTTTGAACAACAAATGAAATTACAAATGAAAAATAAAAATGAATTGGACGTTCTCAATGATTTGGCCTAGGAGCAGTGATCACTTTGTAAGTCTCTGGAGGGTCGAATTCAATCTCTTTGGCGTTAATCATATCCTGAATTTTGTTCTTCAGAGCCCAGTAGCCATTTGTATCATGTCCAATACTATCAGAATGGTATGCACACCTTTTGCCGGAGTGGTAACTAGGAGCAGAAGTATTGGGATTTCGCAGAGGAGCCTTTAACGTAATCAACCCTGCTTTCAACATGTGTTGTAACGCTTTAGCTAGTGACATGTTGATTTTGGTGAATTCTCTCTTAGGCATGACCTCTTTATGCTGGTTCCCCTGTTGGTGTCGTTGCATAGGTGTAGAGTTAGAGACCAGTATTGCCCCCACATATTGATTGTGGTCGTCAGCCTTATTGCGACCCTTCTGTCCAGACACAACATTGGCTTCCCTCTTACCAACGAATGGCTTCTTCTCAGCATTAGAAGATGCAGCCATCGGGATCTTCCCACTCTTGATACCACTTTCGATCCTTTCTCCAGTCAGAACCATTTTTGTGAACCCGGATGAGGAACTCCCGATCAGCAAATTGAAGAATGGTCCTGTCAGAGTGCCCATGAACATGTCTACCATTTCACGATCATTCAGAGGAGGTTGTACCCTTCCATCTAGATCCCCCCATTTTTGCGCATATTCCTTGAACCCTTCTCTTGAGCTCATGGACATATTCTGCAGTTGCACCCGAGTTGGTGCCAGGTCAGTGTTGTATTGGTACTACTTGTAGAAAGCAGCAGCCAAGTCTTCCCATGTATGGATTTCAGCTCCTTCTAGCTAATAGAACCAATCCAGTTGAGTGCCAGCGAAACTTTCTTGGAATAAATGGACCCATAGCTTCTACTCAGCTGTGTGAGGCTGATCTTTTTGACATATGACGTCAAGTGAAGCTTGGGACAGGAAACACCATCATATTTTGCCAAGATAGGGACCTTTAACATAGGTGGGATGACCACCCCTGGAACCAAACCTAATTCTTCGAAATCCAGGACGGGCACCCTTTGAATCTCCATGGCACTAAGCCGATCCTCCAGCCATTTCTATTTATTGTCAGTAGGAAGATATTGCTCCTTAAAGTAGTCAGGTTCATCTTCTTCACACGCTGGATTGTTGTCTTCTTCCTATGATTCCTCTCCTCCCTTTGATGGGGTTGTGAAATCTAGAGCTCGGCTAGCTGGTCTTCTTCTTCCCACACTCAAAACACAAACTGGTTTCTTTTCCTTCTTAGCCTTCTTTTTTACGATTAGAGCTTTCAGGTCTTCTTTCCCCTGGGTCAGAGTCAGGAAGATTTGTTGGAACTGAGCATTTTGAGCCTGAAGGTCTTTGATTGTTTGTTCAAGAGCCATTTCTTTGCTTGTTGAAATAAATAGTGAATAAGATTAGGACCCTACTTTGAAACCTGTTTATGCAATAACATGTATGATATGCGTATTCAATGTTTTCAAGGACTCACGGGGTAAACAAGAAGATGTCAGAAGTTGAAATTTTCAACTTTGATTGAAGAACTTTGTATCATAGAGTGTACTTCTACGAGAGTCAAGCTCACCATATTGAGTGGGTCATAGCCCCTGAATCAAGTTGTTAAGTTTTGATCTTTTGACGTCGTTGGCTAGAGGAAAATAAATCCCCTTGCCCCTTGCTAGACGTCTGATTTATCATAACATGCATCACAAACCCTTGAGATCCTTGAAATGGTTAAGGAAATGTTGTGGCATGATGTTATGATGGGTATGCTATGCGTTAAGCAAAAATGAAGGGTAAGAAACCAAATTATTAGATTTATACAAACAAGGTCCTGCAAGGAATACAAACAAACTCCTGCAATGAGTTCAAATTATTAGGGAAAGAAAGCAAACAAGTCACATAATTAGCCTTAGGTTTAAGCTTTCATGGATTCCATAGGTAAGTACCCTCTTGAAGTTTAGTTGGCTCAACCTGTCTTAGAAATAGTAACCGGGTTCTAAGGAGTCTCAATATCATTTATCTTTCTTTATCGGTATTATTTCAGCTTAGCAATCTTTTCTTGCGGCTGAAACATCCTGAAAGTCAGATCTCAATGAGTGTAGTATCGAGTATCAACAAATTCCCAGCTTTACATTGATACCGACTATCTCACTACTATCTAATGGCCAAGTTTATTCAACTAAGATTCTAAGGTTAGTTAGTGCTACACGACACCACGCGACGACCCCGTATTCTCCTCGATTTAACACAAGGGATACCGGTACCAACCAAAGTGTCACACCAACACAGCCATCACTTCAACCATATCGGTCTATGACGTACAGTCTCCACGACCTATTGTTGTTTACCTAAAAGTGTGCCCCAGATCCGGGTGTAGGATCTATAGAAACAACCCAAACATCCCTCCAAGGGTAAAGCAAAAAAAGCACAACAAAACAGTTAAATAATGAACTAACTCTAAGGTAACCCCACTTTTTATATATTCCATAACAAATTCGTCAGTTCTGTGATACGGTGGTAAAACCGACTGTTATATACTGGTTTTGCATTTTTTGTTCGCAAATGTGTGGTAAGCAAGAGTCGCCACCGTCTTTTCTTTTACCCAAATTAAGGAAAGGGTGAAAAGAACAGAAAAATACCTTTTCGATATGTTTTATGAGTAAGGGGGTAGATTATGGAAAGGGAAGGTGTTAGCACCCTTTCGATCCATAGTTATCTACGGGCTCTTAGTGGTTTGCTCATTTTTCAAGATGCTTTTGTGCTCTATGTTTGAAAATGTTTTGAAAACGCCTTAGTGCGGCGATTTGATTTTGCGTTTAACTCTTGTATAGTCCTCAGGAGTGTTAACAAAGCAAAAGTTTTGATAATTACTTTTGAAAAGTAGTATTTGTGTAAGTGCAAAATGTTTTTGAGCAAACTTCTAACAGTTATCTACTTTTATACTCGAAAAGGTAGTTCTTTTCCTCCTATCCTTTAGACAGTGCTATCCTACTATTATTGAGTAGGTAGCTCTATCATTGGATGTATGAGGGACATTCGAAGGGACATTACAGTCACGAAGGTAATTTGTGGAGACACTTTAGCAATTTTGTTTAGGGACTAGATCATTTATCGAAAAGGAAATTGTAGGATCATCGAGGGACTATGATCTTTTGATTTACGGGTCTTTGGTAAAGCGCTCCTGCCTTATGACTGCTTTTCCGAAGGCAATCAAAGTGGGCGTACCTTAGAGGTGTATATGTGCAAGTATGTTCAATTCAGTTATTTATCTTTAAACATTTAGGTGTTCTACCGTTTGTTTTCAGATCTTGTCAAGCAATCCTAGTTAGCATACATCTAAGCAGTTAATATATGTACAGGAATTTAAAGTACGGGAATTATAAATCCTACGCTATTACAAGGCTTCGGGGAGGGGGGTTATTTACACGTCCAAAATTGGGGGAATAAAGCAGTAAAGTGTAAAAGTCCTAACTAAGCTATTACAAACCAGTAGGCTGTTACAATAAAATAAACACGCGCGAATTTGATAATAACGTCTAAAAATTCTAAGAATAAAAGAAATCTTATGTTTGTTTTTATTTATTTATTTTAATAAAATAAAGTCTAAATAGTTTAATTTTTGAAAGATGTTAAAATAATTAAATTAATTAGTTAACAAAAATAGTTTTCATTCAAAAACAAACTAGACCTAAGTTTTTATGATTTTTGTTTCAATATTAATAAAAAAAGGCAAGAAAATAAAAGAAACAAGCAAAAACCAAAAACAAGAAAATGAGTAGAGGCTTCTTCGATCCAGGGGAGGAACGGTCTTTCGATCCTGGGCAAGATATGGTTCTTTCGACCCAGTGAAAGAAAAAGTCTTCTTCGATCCAGGGAAGGGAGTTATTCCTTTCGATCTGGGGGAGGAAGGTATTTTCACTCTAGACCTGCAAGACAAATACTAGCAAAAATATGACCTGGGTGTCGAACCCAGGACCTTCGATCCTACGTACATTGGTTTATTTGGGCAAGATCTGCAGTATCGGTGTTAAAGACAAAAGAAAACAAAAGTGGACCTGGTGTCGAAACCAGACCCTTAGCTTTGAAACCCAATCCAACAGAGCCGCATGATATCCTAGGCGTGAATCAAACACTGAACAAACACTAATACATTATGAAATTATAAAAATTAATTTGAAAGTTTACCAACAATGGAATTCTTCGATTTGGCACTTTTGGGCATGGATTGGCTAATGCTTGGGAATGCTTCCTGCAAACTTCAGGGAGTGAATGGAGCGTTGCTGAAGATTCCTTCAATTGGGACCACTTATGAGGATTTTGATAACTTTGGGGTGGTTTAGGGGGCAGCGTGTGTGTGCAATATGTATGTGTGTTCGTCCCCTTATGTCCTGTCTTTCGCCCCCTCCCCCTGGCATTGTGTCCTTGGCCTTGCATTTATAGGAGTATGAGGGTGCATAGTAACGGCAAGAGACAACCATTTAATCAGGCCTTTAAAGTCATGAGACAAGAATCAGACATATTAAAAGCATTCCTTTTCGAAACATTCATGTCTCTTTGGAAATCTTGGATTAACCTGGACACTTAACCCCTTCTAACACCCTCCAACATTTCTTTTCGATTTTCCTATGAGTTGCCTCCTTCGAATGGACTTCTTATGCACCCTTTGAATGGGCCTTTTGAGTGCATCTTCGAATGGACTTCTTATGCACCCTTCGAATGGTCCTTCTGGATGCTTCTTCGAATGGACCTTTACATGTTCTTCGAATGAGTCATTATTACTTCCTTCGAATTGCTTTCTTTGCCAGCTTCAAAGTCCAATTCGAATCTATTCAGAACATTCTGTATTAGACAACTTCGACCAGCCCTTGGCCTTGTGATGAGTCTAAATTCTAATTCGAAGTGTTCAGAACTTCCTTCATCAGAGCATCTTAGATTAAGACAAACTCTGCACTGAAATACCATTTGAAGGTCATTTCATTCTGATGTTGTTGACCGCTTGAAAACTTTGTTATGCTCTCTTCAATTTCTTTCAATTCGGACAAATCGAAGTGACATTAAAATGCCAATCAAAGACGCCTTTGTTCAGATGCCAATCGAAAGACATTGTTAAGATGCCAATCAAAAGACACCTTATTCAGACTCCAAATGAAAGACATTTTGTTGACATGGCTTCGAAGTACACCCCATCGAAGGACACTTTGACCAACTTCAAAATTTATTATTTTTCTTCAAGTAAGTGTTTGTAACCACCCATGTAAGAGAAGAACTTGTAAAAAATAAGAGGGCAAATTTGGGGTACCATAATTGTAAAGGGACAGGTGTGGGTCGTCGTATAGTCATAGAAGGCAAAATTGTAGGATACTTAGAAGTTTTTTATGAGGGTCTAACATCGTTTACCGAAGGCAACATCGAAGGGTCGTCGAGGGACTATGATCTTTTAATCGAGGGTCTTTTTCTAAAACATCCCACATTCGAGGGACATGAATGTTTATATCTGAGGCAACAAGTGTGGGTTACCCTTGATGTGCATGTGTAGTTTTCATTTAAATTGTCTTGAATTAGGGTTGTCTATTGTTTGGTTTTAAGTCTTGCCATACAACTAGCAATAATAAGGAAAGCGATAAATTGCAGAAATTAAATGTCCTACGTTATTACAACACTTTGGGAATGGGGTGTACAAGTTTTGAATGGGGGAAGAAAGGAATAAAGCCCTAATTACTATTACAAACCAATAATGATCCAAAAATAAAAGAAAAAAGTCTCAAAATCAAGATGTTTGGTGTCTGGGCTGACACGGGTCGTGTCCTGTGACACGGGAACCCGTGTCAAGAGTTGTAATAATCCCTATATGTTTTTTTATTTCCTAGTTGAGTTGAAATAGGCCATGTCCTGTGACACGGGCACCCACGTCAAGACCATTTCCTGCCATTTTGTCAAGTTTTCAATCCCAGTTGGATTGATACGGGCCGTGTCATGTCTCATGGGCACCCGTTTCAGCCCTTGCCTTGTCTTTTGTCCTATTTTCAATCCCTGTTGGATTGAAATGGGTCATGTCCTGTGACACGGGCACCTGTGTCAGCCTCTCTATTTTCTTTTGTCTTGTTTTCAATCCCAATTGGATTGACACGGTCTGTGTCCTGTGACATGGGCACCTGTGTCAGCCCCCTACCTTTCCTTTTGTCCTATTTTTTCCCTGAAATGGCCCGTGTCCGATGACACGGTCCGGGTCAGGTGACACGGCCCATGTCAGATGACACAGCCTACCGTGTCAGGCCTCCTGAAGCATGTTTTCTGTAATTTTGAGTGTTTGCAACTCTCCTGCTCTGATTTTTCCTGTTTTGTTCTTTTGGAAAAAATAAAGTAAATGATGTATGGACGAGGATATCACAGTTTGAGAAAACTTACCTCTTGAAGAAAAGTTTGAAGCCTCTTTTGGTTGTTCCAGGTGCAATATTATGATTAATTAAGCTCCCTTGTTCCTCACTAAAGCTACTCCAGTCCTTGCTTTATGATGAAAGTTGTTTGAACCTTCCCAACCAAGTCTACTTGTAACGCAATGTTTTTGAGTTTGGAAGATGGTGATAGTGATATTATAGAAGTTGTTCTTGTGTTTGGACAACTTCTATATGATGTATGTGAAGTAGTTAGATAATTTGTTTGGAAGATACTTACAAGGTTTGAGAGATTCGAAGATTTGGACTTCAAAGCTCAGAAATGGAGGTTTTGCAGACAATTCTGGTTTTTTGAGACTATGAGGGGTTTTTTGAGAGCTTGTCAACACAAAAGAAACTTAGAGCCTTAGCTTGCAAATGGCCTCTCTATTTATATAGAAGGTTTGAAAGGATAAGAGAGTTTGTTTCACAAGTTGTGGAATTCTGGTTTGGTTGAGATGAAACAACAAAGTTATGTGAAATTTGGTGTTCCAATGCATGGTACAAAGGGATCTGAAGTGGCTAAGAGTTTTTAGGCATGTTGCTTCTTGCTTTTACATTGTGTGTATGCATAAAAAAAGTTGAGAGGCTCAAGGAGAGCTTACTTTGTATAAAGCATGCTTTATGTGAATGGCAATGGTGCCTTTGTGCCATAAATGAAATGATGCAATGGACAATACTTGAATCACTTGGATAATGGTTCAATCAATTATGTAAACATCTGATTATGGATAGATTTTCAAGTCAAGAGGCATCCAAATTAAGATTATGCAGCATGACATAAGGATTTTGTTATGCGTTCATCACAATATGCCTTGTGTTTCAAGAATGGATGTCCAACTTCATGCCCTTGAATCTCCTAGCTCATGTATGATAAATTCATGCTCCTGGACATTTTGGAAAGCTTGAAACATTGTATACAACCTTTATTTTAACCACTTTGGCTAAATCATCTTGGAACTATGTGAAAAAATGCCAAGAAGTTGGGATAAAATCCTGACTAAACTTGTTGAAAATTTCACTAAGTATTTAGTGAAAATGTCATGACTTTATGGACTTATATCTCCAAATCTAAGCATTTTTTGACATCATCATAATAAGAAAAGTTATAGAATTCATCAAGCTTTACAACTTTCATGTTGGAGGTTTTTCTTGAATCATCTTGCATCATAGTGAAAAATTGTCATGAAGTAGTGAATTCATTAAGGCCAAAACACTTAGAATTTTTCTAAGTGTTGGAAATTTTGACTTTTTGTTGACTTTCTTGATTTTGTCGATTATTGATGATCAAGATTGATAATTTTGATTGGTTTGATGATTCTTGATTTTGAAGTTCAATGTTGACCAAAAAGTCAAAGTTTGACTTTTTGTGTGACGGTTGACTTTTCATCAGTTGATCCAAATTTCAACTATCAATCACTTGTATCTTTGGAGATGTCTTGAACTATGAAATTAGGTCAATATGTATTAGGTCAAAAGTCACTGATCAGTCAATTATAATCAAAACCTTAATTTTGACCATTTTTCCCTTTTGGTAAATTGAGTCCTTTTCTTGAGGGATTGTGATCAATACTTGATCAAATGATGAATAAGACTTTAAAATGTTGACGTTGTCCAAAAATCATGAAGTTTGACTGTAGGTTGACTATAGTTGAGTTTTTACCCAATACAATTGATTTTAAGTCATATGGTCAATTGAATGGGAAAATTTGTGATTCAAGACTTGAAACTTGACATGAGTATTCTTGGAGGTCTATAATGATCCATGAAGGTCATTTGAGGCATTAGATGTCCAATTATCCTTGTGAAAATCAAAACCCTAATTTGAGGCATCAGTGTTTAGGAGATGGTTTGACCTAGTCAACACTTGTGCAAGCTTGAGTTATTGGAGATCTTGTGTGAAATATCTTGAGAAAAGAGAGGGAAAATTTTGGCATACAACAGTTTGCAACCGCAGCAGACACAACTAATAAAAACTTTCATTTTGTATATACTTTGCATGCATTCCCTTTTAGCATTAAGTTTTAGACTCTAAATTTTTACACACCTGTAGATCAGAACAAGCTTAAGTGGATCCTGTGGAGTACCACAGACGTGAGGGGTGCTAATACTTTCCCCTTGCATAACCGACTTCCTTACCCTTTTCTCTTGGTCGCAATGACCATCCCTCTTTCCTTCCCTCAGGTTTACTCGATGTTTCCTTTCTCTCTCTTGGGATAAATAACATTGATGACGACTCTTTTGTCTTTTGCCTTCGTTTGTGCTTTAATGAAAACCCCAGACACGACAGTTGGCAACTCTGTTGGGGAGGAGGTTGACCAATTGCTTGTATATCCTATGCATGTCAGCCCTAGCTTGTGTTTGTTTTCTTTTCTTCGAGTGTTTTGTTTGTTTATTACTTTATCTCTTTATTTGTTTATATGTTTTCGCACATTTCATCTTATTTCATGGTTTTTATACCCTGGATATTATTGTTGTGTTGTTTCCTTGATTGGGATGGGATGATATGATGGGGTAAAAGGTCCAATACCCAGGTCAGAGTTGTATACCACTAGAAACACATGTGATTAGAGTGGAGAGTCATGACGACTGATAGGCGTATGCTCTATCGAGTATAATTGCTTGAGCCACGGTTAGACATGGTTCAAATGGGATGTTATCAGCATCACATATGATGTACGATAATAGTACTTTTAGGAAGACTCACGAATCTGATTAACATTTGCCTTACCCTGACCTAGACTACACCCGTGAGTGGGGAGGGTTTGATATTACAGGTACCAATGGTGACTTTTGGTTATGCTGGTGACTTTGTTCCTATTGGTAAATATATGTTCTCTGGGTTTTTGTTCCAGACTTCTCACCTTGTGATAGCCATTTATTTTGGAAATTCAACAGTGTCCAGTGTTATGGAAACCTTGATCCTATCATTTTGCATCATAGCATATTTATTTTCAAAAAATGATATACAAAAAAATGTTAACTAGCATATGCTTGTTCATTCCAGGGTATTTTCAAGATTTTGTCTTCACTAGAGATGGATAACAGCACAGATAACGGAAAAGAAGCTACCAGACATACTTATGGCTATCGGTTTTCTAGTATCAGAGTATACTTTTAAAGAGATTGAGAACTCTTCTAGTTGGTGATAACCTCAAGAAGTTCATTGACAGTTATGGCAGTCTTTTGTGGTTACTCGATATCGCAGTTGATCAGAGATCTCTTGTGACTCTCCTGCAATTATATGATCCTAGTTTGAGATGTTTCACCTTCCAATATTACCAATTGGCTCCCACGCTCGAGGAGTATGCTTATCTCTTGCACTTGAAGATTAGTGATAGTCTACCTTTTGTCTGTATGCATGAGAAGATAAGAGAGGAATTCATCACAGGTGCTCTTTATTTAAGCTTGAAGGAAGTGAAAGACAATTGGAAATCAAATTATGGTGCTTATGGTTTCTCCTTGGAATTCCTAGAAAGAAAAGCTCGAGAGGTGGCTGAGAAAGGAAATTGGGTTGCTCTCAAAGCACTACTTTCTATCATGATATATGGCATAGTCCTTTTCCAAATAAGAAGGAGTTTGTGGATCTAGCTGTTATTTGTGTCTTTATGACCAAGAATCATATACCAACATTGTTAGCAGACACCTATTATAGCATTCATTTGAGGCATAAGAAGAAGGGGGTTGTTAACATATGTTTACCTATGTTGTATAGATGGTTCAGGCTTCATCTTCTCACGATAGGGTCTTTTATGGACACTATAAACTCTCTCCTTTGGTTAAAGATACATGTTGCACTTGCCTCCTATGACATCAGATGGTATTATATCTCAAGTGAAGGACCATGCATTATCACCAGTTGCATAGAATTCTCCAATGTTCCACTCATGGGAACACAAGGATGCATCAACTACAATCATGTTCTGGCTTTTTGAAAATTTGGATATGCCATGAATGATCGACCCAAAGAGATATAAGTTGCAGAGAATGTGTATTTTTGGAAGGGAGAGAATTCAGAGTTGTTTTGAATAATAGAGAATGTTTGGAAAAAGATTCACAAAAGATACAGGGACTCCATAGGGAAGAAAGTTTCTATTTCCAAATCTCCTTATGTCGAGTGGGTCAAAGAGAGAGTGGGGGACAATTCTATTGCCTTTTCAAAGGGAGAATCTGTTGTGTGAACATCCACCTCTTGTTTTGTCTGAATATGTGCCTACTGAAGAATATAACCAAAGCAAGTTGAAAATATAGAAATTCACCAGAAAGACCACGAGTCCAGGATAAAGCTTTATGAAGTTGGGGCAGATAAGTTGGACTTAGTTCACAAACTCGAGATGGTCAGCGAGGGGACTTCTGAGGTCAGAAAAGCCAAAAAGAGATCTGGAGTTGGAGATACTTTTGTTTCTATAGAAGACTACCAAAAGGCACTTGAAGATGTCGGGAAGAAACAACGAGAGTATGTGAAGCTTCGATCATCCAAAAACAAGTACAAAGAGAAAATGAAAAAGCTGGAAAGGCAACTCAAGAGTGCCAGGGTGGACAAAAATAAAGACCAATCTCAGATAACCCGAGTCACTAAAGAAAATACAAGACTCCAAGCCCAGTGTGAGGAGGTGGAGAGTGCTCCAGTACCAATTCCACTTCCTGAGTTTTAGGAATGTGAAAGTTGATTGAGAAATGCCACTATACCCAGGCGCATTTGTACAAAAGGGTTGTTGTTATTAAGAGTTTTGCAAGAGAACAAGATTGGGAGAAGAATAAAGAACTGTTCAAAGAAACCAAAGACTGGAGTGTTGAATACTTCAGTCAAGGAGGACCTTTGTATTATACAGAGATGAGGGATCCTCCTATTTGATTATTTATTTTCTCTTGTTGTATGATCACCTCCAGGCTTGTTGGTCGGGGTCTTTATCTTTCATTATGTACTATGTTGTCCACTATTTTGTATGAACTTTTTTGAGCTGAAGTTTCTTCTTGAATGAAAAGCAATTATTGTCTATATATCCTATTTGATTATTGATAATTTCTTTTATCATGTTGCTTGAATATTCCAGATGGCTGACAATGCTCTTGAATACTCTGGAAATGACTACCATGTCATGCAATTCATTCATTTCATGCATTACAGGTTTTTTCATACTGAACCTTTTATCTTTTGGCTCTGCTTTTTCTTAGAAGAATTCGACAAGATTACTACTTACTGTTATTCTACCAGAAGCAATCTACCACGCCAGATGGGACAACTTCACACTGATTTAAATGAGATGAGGGCTGAAATGGGGGCCCAGATGGGGCCTTTTATGGTGGACATACATGTTATGGTCCATGGCCCAAATCTACTCAAAGAAGAGGTTAGCCAGTTAAAGACTCTAATAAGTTTAGTTATTGAAGTTTTGAGGGAAATGCTGAAGAAAGAAAGTGATCCTACTCCAATTGATACAACAGGAGTTATTGCCATTCCTTATTCTGTAGGACTGGAAGTACATCATGAGGTACCTGATGGATCTTCTCCACAACCTTGGGGTCCAAAACCTTCTTGTCAACAACTACTCAATCAGGGATGTGTAACTCATGAACCCGAGCATGAAAGGCCCGAGAATCAGTTTGACCTTATACCAATGTCATATTCTCAGTTGCTTTATCACCTGTTACAACATCAGTTGGTTAATTTGCGATAACTGCCAACTCTTACCGAGAGGCATCTTGGAAGCTATGACGCTAATTCCCATTGTGAATTTCATTCGGGTGGTATGGGGCATGATGTTGAAAATTGTATGGCCTTGAAGTACAAATTCCATGACCTGATCAATGCAGGGGAATTTGTGTTCACCCCATATGGCTTTAACATACAAGTCAATCATTTTGCAGCAAGGAAAGTTACAACTACCTCTCGTTCTCAAAGTCTCATCTAACAGTCTAGATCACCCCCTCCATAACCTATACTCTTGGAGTTTATTTTCCAATAATAGTTGCTTATCCCAGGTCCTAATAACTAGAGGTTCAATTAGGAACGATATTATCCTCGTGTTCATCCAGTGCAATTGGCTCCTCAGCAACAAAGCTATCGACAGAATCGTCATCGACAAGGTAGTCATAATCTGATAAGGACAAGAAAATTACATGATCCAATCCTTATACCTCATAGCCAGTTTCTCTCTCACTTACTTAAAAATTCTTTAGTGGAGTTAAAGAAACTTGGGCCTCCTCCTTTTTCTTATCGTGAAGGATATGATCCTGACGCCTACTGTGAGTTCCATTCTGGGGCACCCGGTCATACAGTTGAAGGTTGTGATATATTCAAGGGCAAAGTTCAGAGCCTCATTGATTCCAAGGCAATCACCTTCACACCAGTCGGCCTGTGCATAAATTGAAGTCTCCTTGTTCCAATAAGCATCAAAACTTCAAAAAGTCATAAGAATCAAGAAGTCCAGACGGAGTTCATCCTCCTCTACAATGACAATCTTTTGTTTCTTTGTTGCATTTTCATTTGTATTCTTGCTTGTTTAAACATTACTTGCATATATAAACTTATTTGTTTTTAATTTTAATTTTAATGCAATGAGTATGTTTATCTTGAAGTAATCCATTTGTTTCCACTCATCCATTTGTTATCACTCATAGAATAATTTTCTTGCATATTGATACCAACTTTACCAAGTCTTTTTCCTAGTGAAAGATTGGAGGGAGGATGACGATAATTGAAAAAACGCAAAAATCTCTTGTTTTATGCTTTTGAGTAAGACCATACTGACAATGTACATGCATTGTTTCAGATCCCCAAACACCGGAGATATAAGGGAGATAGACACTCGACAACCCCTTGGGCCTTGAAGTAACAATTACCATTCTATTAAAAAAACTCTCACATTTAACCCCGGGGACAGGTAGTCTTCAGTTAATTTGATTCAGTGTTCATATTTCAAAAGGGAGTGAGCATCCAAGGATCACCACACTTTATCCCTCACACATCAAGAGGTCAAGAAAAATAAAATCCATAATGGTTATCCCACGCCGACTAAGGAATGAGGAAGTCACTTTTCAAGGAGTCAAACGAATCGAGGTCACACGATTTGTTCAGAAAAGAAAGAAAAACTAATGAATGAAAAAAAAGAAAGAAACCCGCTAAGTAAAAAACTTTAAAAACAAGTGACTTAGGCAAAAATTAGGGCATCCCGCTGGACTTCAAAATCAAAATTCAAAAGAATTTGTCTAGGAAAAAGTTAGGGAAAGAAAAAAACGGAAATCCCGAAAGGCGAGAAAGGATTACAGAATAAAATCCTCAACAAAAAACAAAATCATATGATCAGACACCAAAAACAAAGGTGAGTGATTGTCGTGTCCAAAAACCTTGTGGATTCCTCAATCATTACAAAATCCTCTTGAGAGATGAGTTCTCATATCAAGTTGGCTGAACTTAGGACTGGATAACATCATGGAGAATGGGTGTGTACCAAATAATTTTGAGCCTTAAATCCTTTCTTTCTAAAACCGTGAACCAGGCCACGTTACAACCCTGAAAAGTCCTAACCGAAGCATCGGTTAATTCGAAAGCATACTACAACGAGATAGCATTTAATTGACTCCCAAAATGCATGCTAAATATCTTATTGGTATCATATGCTCGTCTTATTATTCACAAAAAAAGTTTTCAAGTGTGGCACTCTAAAAGTGATTCATTCACAAGAAGTCGCAATGTAATTTCCATATAAAAACTTCAAAACTTACATAAGTGTTACATAAGAATTATCATTCTCATAAATGTTATTCTGCATGCCAAATAACGGCTTGACATTAAGGGAGTTTACACAATCTTTACAAAGAAGAGAGGCTTGAATACTCTGTTGAATGTTGTCCACAGACTTTGTTGAGTGCATAAAGTTGGCTGCTTTATAGTTTGAGTACCCTTAAAGGGAATGAAGTTTGAATATTCAATCAATTTGGGGAAATCAAGTCGAGAAGAATCTCTTAAATTTTAGTCGATCTGAGGCAGTTACATCGAGAATTTTCTTCAAAGTTCCTCCAATATGGGGCAGGATATCCCTAATGGAACATATCTCAAAAAGTCCTCTCGAGATAAATATTTTCAAAAGTTAATCGATCAGAAGCTGTTACATTGAGATTAGATAAATCTCTCCATGAATCAGTTGAGAAATATTCAGAGCTTAAGGTACATTGGAGAAAATCATCTCAAATCAGTATGGTAATAGATTTCTACAAGGACCTTCTCAAGTGAAATTCCTTCATTCTATACCTAGGGCACGTTTGGTGTGATTTGTTTTGCAGGAACTATCGTCCACTTGTTTATGTGTAATTTTCTAAATACTAGTATAACATCTTTCAAGATGACTACATTATCCCCAACTTGGGTCGCTTCTCTAGCAGCACTGAAGTTTCTACTTCTCCCCAGTGAGTCTTCCCCAAGCAAAGGGATTGTGGCTAAGAAAGTGTGACTATTGATTTGGTAATTCTTAGATGATTTCCCCGATGCTTGAAGTTTGTTTCTCCCCAAGATCGCCAAGTGGAGAATAAATGTCTGATAGGTTGTGATTAATGAGATTCCTTGGTATAGAATCTACATCCCCAACAAATGTGTGATATTGTTATGTTCATGGGAGAATGTTTATTCCCAGAAGCAAAGTTCCTCATTCCCCGGCTGAGGATACCAAATGAGAATTTTCTTATTCCCTGAAGGGTCTCTTCAAAAAGATTTCTTATTCAAGAACTCTCTCATCTCCTCAGCAGAAGCTTATGTTGAGACTCCTTATGCTGAAAATCTTTTCTCATTCACCAACAAAGTTTATTTGAGGATTGTTCATTTTTTCCAAGTTGAGTCGTGTTGAAGATTATCTCACTCGCCATAAGAGGCTACTTTCTGAGATATCTTGATCGAGATATGTTATCTCCTTAACTAAGTTTCCTTATTTTAGATCACATACTCAGGAATTCCCATTTCCCTAGTTAAGTCGGTTCATTGAAAGTTTTATCAAAGGGTTTTCCCTTTTCCCTAATAGAGTTTGATCCTGGATGTCGATGAATTTCATATCCCCAAAGGATTGTTCTATCATGACTTCTTACCTGAGGTTTCTCATATCCCTGGCATGCTCGTTCTTTTTGAAGATCATTCGTAAATTCCCAATTGAGTTCTTATGCCAAGATTACCTCACCCTCGGTAAAAGTTATGTGCATAAGTTCTTTTATCTCTAGCTTGGATCCTTATATCCCCATCAGTACAAGTTTTTTTCATCCCCATGTGAGAGGTTGACAAATTATTCCTCATGCAGTAGAGGTGGATTTTGATTCCCTACAAGCTCCATAATATTGGTGTCTTCCCCAGCAACGCCCAATCTTCATTTAGTGTCCCTTATCAGAGTTTACAGTTTTGATCTGATCTTCCCCAGCAGAGCTTGCAATTTATTTTTTAAACTCTCCTCAGAGCTTGGAGCCTGTATTTTACCAGTTACTCAGTTTGTTACTCTCTGTAGAGTTTCAACTTTTCAAGGGCTTCTTTCTAATGTTTCCTTGTATCTTTTTTCTCTAGCAGAATCATGCACCATCACATTTGTTTCAATTCCTTTTTGGAACATTACTCCATGAAAAAAACATTACAAACACGCATGGAAACATAAGTCATTTTTGTTTCTCTTTTCCCCAGTAAAGTTGCCAAAGTCTCTCAATTATATCACCAGCATGTTACTTTATATATTGGTAACCCATATATTCATCCCCAAGATATTCCATAATATCCTTGACAGTTGTCCACGATGTCTACCGTGTTGTGACTATCCTTTCTTCTCGGTTAATTACCCGTGTTTTCCTCTTGAAGTTAAAAGTGTGAGAAAGAGTTGGTGTACAACCTTTATTTCTTCTCAATCATCCGAAAAGCCTTACTTGGTATTAGGCAGTTCGTATAATTGCCACTCTTGAAGGATTACACCCCGCCTTTGGCCTGGGGGTAATGTATTTATTTTTCTTGCAAACACAAATCCTTCCCTTACTTAGCGTAAGTTGTTCCCCTTCTTTCTTCTCGCATAAGGTATGTTTCTTTCCCTATACAAGTCATTTTGATTCACGTCCAAAGTTCATTGGTGTACCACTCAAGTCTAGTATATTTATAATATTTCCTTCTCATTCTTAGCACGAGTTTATACTCGTTACCTTTTGTCTGTTATCCAGTTCTTCCTTGGTACTTCATTCTTGAGTCTAATATCCTCTAGTCTACTATGATCGAGTATCTACTCGTTATCTTTGATTATGGTCCAGTTTTTCCTTGCACAATTTTCTCGGGTTTAGACTTTACTACCCTTGTTGGTTCATTTTAATGTCCATTGGTGTACCTACCGAATACCAGTCTTACCCTGACATTCATTTTAGCCTAGTTTTATCTAGTTGCTCTTAGGTCAAGTTTTATCTCGTTACATGTGCATGCAATCTGGTTTTGTCTTGGTACTCATCTTTGGACTAGATTTTATCGCTAGTCTTCTTGAGTTGAGTTTTCTACTCGTTTTATAGTCTCATCTTTGGACCGGTATTATCTATTATTCTTGAGCCGAGTTTTTACTCGTTATTTGTCTATTTTATTCATTGGGTTTGTTCATCATCATCCACTGTCTACCTTGGTTGAGACCAGCATGTGTCTTTTTGAAATACACGCATGTTTCGTCAACTTGCTATAGGACCAATTTATATTCTTGTCCTATTGAGTATTTTCATAGTCTATTTTTATGTAGTTTCTCTTAGGTCGATTTTTTATCTCGTTACTTTGTCTTCACACTAGTTTCTACCTGGCGCATTCTTTATAGTACTTCCAGAGGACGAGTTTTATTTCGACAACCTCTACTCGATCCCACAAGTGTTCAGCTAGCGTGCCAATGATATAAGTTCATGTTTATTTTTCCTTTGTTGGTTGAGACAAATTTATTTCTGGTATACCCGTTCAGATCTGATATGTATTCATATATTTAGAGTATAGTATTATCTAGTCTTCTTGGGTTGAATTTCATCTTATTTTTGTGGTTTGTGATCAAGTTTTATCTAGAACATTCTTCTAGAGTCTAGCATCCACTAGTCCTCTTGGTGTAAGTCCAATCTCTACTTGTCTTGCTTTTTGGGTCCAATCTCTTCTTTGCTCTTCGTTTAAATCCAATTTCTACTTGGTATATGAAGGTGTGAAAAACACAAGAAAGGGGGGTTTGAATTGGGTTTTTAAAATAAAAAAGTTTCTTTAAAAATATTCCACTTTAAGTTAAAATCCTTTTTCCTTCACTCTTGATAATAACAATAAGTAAGAGGAGGAAGTAAATAACAATGTTTATGTATACTAGTTCACTTGAAAATTATCAAGCTAGTCTAGTCCACCCGCCAAGATGATTTCTCCTCACTCAATCGAGGACTTAATTCATTATAACCAAACTGATTACAATTTACACAAGCTACCTGCAAGTGACTAACAATCTCTAAGACTCATAAGTTAAAGGCTTCTTAAGGATACAGACATACTCGGTCCCTTAAGGAATATCAAATAATAATTAACCTGCTTATTACAATGCACAAGCTTCCTGCAAGTGACTAACAACCTCTAAAAATCACAAGTCCTAGACTTCCTAAGAATACAGACCTACCCGGTCCCTAAAGGAAAACCAAACAACTGTTTGAACACATGTTTTATTTACAAGAATATTGCTTCTACACAAGCTGAATATGTAAACTATTTTAAGAACACTGACTTAAGAGTATGAAAGCTATGAATAACGTTTGCGCGTGAATATTATGTTGATTAGTTGTGTTCTCTCTTAATCTTCAAGCCTCTATATAGCCAATAAAATAATATATTTATTGAGGGGTACTCTTGGGATTTCGAGAAACATTGGCAACTTGAACTGTAATGTGGGGACAAGATCGTGTGACGCGTCCATCCTTTCATGCTAGTCTTCCCCAATATAATCTGACGCTCTTTGGTAAGATTTAGTATTCACTAGTCTTCCCATATTTCACCCAGTTTGCTTGGTTCCATCCTCATAAAAATACAGTTACCTTTATTGCTTTACTCTATTGTTCAAGTGCGTAAATTTTAGGGTTATTTTAGTATTTAATCATATTCCACCTTGAAGGTTTGAAAGTTGCCGCTTTTTCACATTTATCAGGTTTAAGAAGATTGAATAGGGGAATATGTTGCACCCCAAAATTTACCCTCTTGGTTTTAGAACTTTAAAGGCTTATGCTTCATCATAAAGATTCATTCATTGTGATAGGATCAAGGATTTTGGTTATCATGTACTCCTACAAGCTATGAAGATGGTTGTGTTATTAATCAGTGCAAAGAAGGGAATCATGCCATAAATCTTTGAGTCACTCAAGCCATCAAGGTTTCTCATACCTCAAGACATCTCAATTGTCTTATTGATTCATTATAAGTGTGAAACTGACAAAGTCTTGAAGTGAATCACTGTTCTCCCATTCATCTCTTGAGATTAGGGTTTTGGCTTGTAAAGTGTTTGATGCTTGTATTAACCAATTACTTGAGGTATTATCTTCACATCATCATATGAGACATTTTTATTCAAGAAGTTCCTCAACATGATCCATGGAATTAGGGTTTTGAGCTTTGATCATCATCTCCTATCATAAGGGACCAAAATTAGGGTTTTGAATTTAACCAGGAAATCTATGACTTTGTGGACAAGACTTGATTCCATGCTTCTCTACATGTCCTTGAGCATCTATGGTTGAGATATTGTTCCTCAACTTTGATTGGAAAAGGATCAATTGCAAAGATTAAATCAAAACAATTGAATTGGGGAAAAGTCAATTGTACAGTAAAAAAAGTCAATTACTGAGTTTTTATGGTCAATAAGGTATTCAATAAGTCAAAATTGTTCAATGCGTGAGATTTTTCCAAGTGGAATCTCAAAAATCAAGAAATCCAGGATGTTGACTTTTGGACACTTAGATTTTTCTAAGTTTTTGAGATTTTTGTGTTCATCCACCACTCTTTGAAAAGCCACAACTCCTTCATCTTTAACCATAAATTTTCAAACTCATAGCCTTTGGAAAGAGGAGATTTCATAATTCATCTTTGTCCCTGAGTGTGATACGGTGGCAAAACCGACTGTTTAATACTGGTTTGCATTTTTTGTTTGCAAATGTTGCGGTAAGCAAGAGTTACCACCGACTTTTCTTTTATCCAACAAAGGAAAGGGTGAAAAGAATAGAAAAAGACCTATTTTTCGAAATTTTATGAGTAAGGGGGGTAGATTATGGAAAGGCAAGGTAATAGCACCCTTTCCATCTGTGGTTTTCCACAGGCTCTTAGGTACTTGCTCATTTTTTAAAACTATTTGTGTTTGTGTGTTTTGAAAGTTTTTGTTTGCTTTATGGTAACTCTTGTATCAGTCCTTAAGAATGTGATAAAGTGTTTTGAAAAGATTTTTGAAAGTGTGTAAGTGTGAAAAATTCAGATTTGAGCAAGTATCTAACAGTTATCTACCTACTCGAAAAAAAGATGTTTTTTTCCTCCTTTCCTTTAGAGAGTGCTATCCTACTAATAGTGAGTAGATAGCCCTATCGTCGGATGTTGAGCGACAATCGAAGGGACATTTTACAATCACGAAGGAAACTGTGGAGACGTTTTAGCAATTTTCTTTTAGGGACTAGATCATTTACTGAAAGGCAACTGTAGGATCATCGAGGGACTATGATCTTTTTTGATTTATGGGTCTTTACTAAAGCGTTCCGGCCTCATGACTGTTTTATTTAAAGGCAACCAAAATGGGATATACCTTAGAGGTGCGCATGTGCAAGTGTGTTGAGATTCAGTTATTTATATTGCATTATTAAGTTTGCTAATGTTTTAATTTTTAGTGTTATCATGCACGCCTAGTTACTAACAGTTAATATTTACAGAAATTTAAAGTGCGAAAATATAAATCTTAGGCTATTACAATACTTTGGGACAATTACATAAAAAAGTACAAGAAAATAAAATACAGAATTTTAAATTTAGACTATTACATTCCATAATCAGTTGCATTATTTATATAAAATGTGAGAAGAAATATAACGCGCGCGAAATAAATATTACGTCTAAAAATCCTAAAAAAATTCTAAGTAAACAAGAAAAATATTTTTGGTTTTATTTTTATTTATTTCAAGAAAAATAATTAAACTAAATCTAAATTTAATTTAAGAAAATAAATATTGAATGAAATTAATCTAATTCTAATATTTTTGCATTTTTTATTAAGAAAGCATTTGAAACATAAATTAAATCCTAAATTCTAGTTCATTTTAAAATAAGAAAATAGTTAAAATTTAATTAATTAATTAATTAAAGCTTTTCATTATTTTAATTTTTAAAAAAAGTCTAAGCCTAATTTTTTTGTGAGTTTTTTTTTTATTATTTGCTTAATTAAGTAAAGAAGATAAAAGAAAGTAAAACATTACAACAACAAAAACTAGATGGGCTTGAGATAGTAAAAAAAATGGGGGTGTGGTTGTTGAATTTGATGGCCCATGAAGGGAGAGGCCTAGATTTTCTTCTGGATCCAATGTGAATTGGTCTTGATGGCACATGGTGAGCCCACAGATGCAGTGCGCTAGATCTGATCAGGTGGACATCTGATGGCACATGTCTGATGGTGTATAATGCACATCTAGCTACAAGGAGCACATGATCTGCTTGAAACAAGTTAGAAAATATAAAAATGGAGCATACGGAGGCATTTTATGATGTTTCAGGGCTTGGTAATAATTTCAAAAGCTTCAAGGAGCCTCCAGGAATGTATTTGGATCTTTTGTTTGGACTGAGAAAGGCTGGAACCTAAAATGCAAATTTTAAAACTTTGATAATTTTTGCAAAATTTGTACAACTTTTCTAGGATGTATCTCATGTGTTAAAGCTTTCTAATGTGTCCTTTATATAGAGAGGAGGGAGGAGACAAGAGAACAAATGTAATAACAACCATAAACATGTGTTTTTAAAGCCATGATTGATGTTTTATAACTTTTCCAAAGACATGGAATCTTGTCCTTTTTAAATTTTAATGAATGTGGACATTGCTTGCACCCAATTTTATGGGCCTAGGCTGTCCAAAACATCAACCCAAATCTCAAATTTCCATTTCCAATTATTTTATACATTTTATTTTATATTTATTTGAAATAAATTAAAATAAATATGAATAAAATAGTTAGCAAATGTAAGGCACGGCAAGAATAATTTTAAAGGTCCTCTATAGACTTAGGAAGATGTTTGATGTCCAAGAAATTAAGCCATTGACCTAAAACTTCAAGTTTGCTCAATGCATGATTCTTGAAAATTCCCAAATTTTCCCAAATTGGGTAAGCCATAACTTGCTCAATGTTTACCTCATGATGATGATCTTGGACTTTTTGGAAAGGCTAAGATGTCTACTTAAATCCATCTTTTGATCAATTTTGAATTTGAAGATTTTATCTTGATGTAAAAGGTCTTCGCAAAAAGTGGCTTTTGTAGACTTTCTAAAAATGACTTGTAATGTATGAGCTTATATCTTTCAAATGGTGCATTTCTTGGACTTGAGGGCTGAAGAGAAGTTGTAGGGAATGATAATATCTTCAATATGAGCTTTGGTTGGGGAAAATGGATGAATTATGTCAAAGTTATGCCTGGTCAAACTTCAGTTGACTTTTCATATAGATCCCCTACTTTAGCAATTTTGACTTTTGATGAATTAGGGGAATTTATTGAGGAATCATGATCAAACCTTGATCAAATGATGGGTATTACTTAAAAATGTTTAGGTTGACCAAAAACCTTGAAGTTTGACTGTATATGAGCCACAATTGACTTTTGACCTAGCAGAGTTAATTTTCTAATACTTGAGCAATTGACTGAGCAAACTTGTTGTTCAAGGCATGAAATTTGGCATGGATGATCTTGAGGACATATTAGAATAGTGGAGAACATTTGGGAGCCTTGGAACTCAATCATCTTGATGAAAATTGAAACCCTAGTTGGGGATTCATTGCCTTAGGAGGAGAATTTGTCTGGTTAATTCTTGGTCAAACTTGAGCAATTGTGAACCTCTAGGAGTATGTCTTGTGTGAAAATGGGAGGGAAAATTTTCGGGTACAACAACTGCCCCTGTCCAATCTTCTTAAACTTGAAGATTTAGATTGTCTTGTTTGCCTTTCGTGATCTGAAGGTGGAAGATGATTGAACACTAGAGTGCCCAGAAATTTGCACTCGCCCGAAGTGAGATTGTTGGTGAATAATATCGGGAATGGGATTACAGATGCCAATTGGAAAAGATGACAGAAGACTGTTGGAAATGGGCTTAAAGATTCCATCCAAGGAATATGATGGAGAGTCGTCGGAGATGGGCTTAAAGATGCCATCCAAAATAGATGTTGACTTCATAAGAAGTCTCTTTCTGGGGATTCCTATTCCTGTTGTCCAAGGGGGAGTCTGTTGGGGAATGTTTTTTAGGGGAATAGAGTCTAGGAGCTTCGGTTGTCCATTACTCTACTGGGTAGTCATCCCTTGACTGAAGAGACGGAAGTGAACTTCTATCTGGTCAGGATTCAGGCTTCCCAGTGACTTGATGAGGATGATAAGGCTAACTATTATCTGGTTGTATTCCGGGCTTCACAGTGACTTACTGGGGAAATGAGATTAAAATGTTGTTTGGTCATACTCTAGGCTTTGCAGTTTCTCAAATTTGAATAGAAACATAGAAAGGATCTACTGGAAAAGAATCAGTAACAAATCAATGGTTGATTCAAACTGAACCAGCATAGGTATTGATTTATCTTTAACTAGATAAGAATCAGAAAAATCATAGTGTCGATTTAACTGAACCAGAAAAAGGTCTACTAGAAAAGAATCAGTAACAAAGCAATGGTCGATTGGAACTAAACCCGCAGAGGTATTGGTTTATCTTTGACTGGATAAGAATCGGAAAAATCTTAGTGTCAATTTAACTGAACCAGAAAAAGGTCTTGGATTATCTTCAACTGGAATAGGAATCAGAGAGATCTTAGTATCGATCTAACTGAACTAGAGGAAAATCTTGAATTAACTTTGACTAGATAAGAATGAGAAAAATCATAGTGTCGATTTAATTGAACCAGAAAAAAGTCTTGGATCATCTTCAACTGGAATAGAAATCAGAGAGATCTTAGTGTCGATCTAACTGAACCAAAGAAGGTCTTGAATTAACTTTGACTGGATGAGAATTGTAAAAATATTAGTGTCGATTTAACTGAACCAGAAAAAGGTCTTGGATTAACTTTGACTGGAATGAAAATCAGAAAAATCTTAGGACTGATTCAACTGAGCCTGACAAAAGTCTTGGGTCATCTTCAACTGGAATAGGAATCAGAGAGATCTCAGTGTCGATCTAACTGAACCAGAGAAGATCTAGAATTAACTTTGACTGGAATGGAAATCAGAAGAATCTTAGGATCGATTCAACTGAATCAGACAAAAGTCTTGGAATATCTTCAACTGGAATAGGAATCAGAGAGATCTTAGTGTCGATCTGACTGAACCAAAGAAGGTCTTAAATTAACTTTGACTGGAATGGAAATCAGAAGAATCTTAGGATCGGTTCAACTGAACCTAATAAAAGTCTTGGAATATCTTCAACTAGAATAGGAATCAGAGAGATCTTAGTGTCGATCTGACTAAACCAGAGAAGGTCTTTAATTAACTTTGACTGGAATGGAAATCATAAGAATCTTAGGATCGATTCCACTGAACTAGACAAAAGTCTTGGAATATCTTTAACTGGAATAGGAATCGGAGAGATCTTAGTGTCGATCTGACTAAACCAGAGAAGGACTTGAATTAACTTTGACTAGAATGGAAATAAGAAGAATCTTAGGATCGATTCAACTGAACCATACAAAAGTCTTAGAATATCTTCAATTGGAATAGGAATTAGAGAGATCTTAGTGTCGATCTGACTGAACCAGAGAAGGTCTTTAATTAACTTTGACTGTAATGGAAATCAGAAGAATCTTAGGATCGATTCAACTGAACAAGACATAAGTCTTGGAATATCTTCAACTGGAATAGGAATCAGAGAGATCTTAGAGTCAATCTGACTGAACCATAGGAGGTCTTTAATTAACTTTGATTGGAATGGAAATCAGAAGAATCTTAGGATCGATTCAACTAAACCAGACAAAAGTTTTGGAATATCTTCAACTGGAATAGAAATTAGAGAGATCTTAGTGTCGATCTGACTGAACCAGAGAAGGTCTTGTGAGGACATCTTTCTGAGGAAAATCCTGAAATAACCCTTCGTTAGACGTAGCTTTTGAGAAGACTACCAGGTCACATAAGCAGTCAACGGTGTTTGTTGATTTGATCTTTTCCCTGAAAAAGGTAAAGAGTTAGTCATATGCAATGTCATGATTGATGAAATGCATTGTGGTGATGTTCTCAAAAGAAATGAGGTTATTCTGTATGTGGTGTGTATCCGCATGCCACGATGTATGAACATGGGATGCTATTGCGATATTTCCCAATCTTGGAAAATAAATCCCTAACTGCTGCTGTAGAGTATAAGGAGGTTGAATCCTTCATTTCTGCTGGGGATGATGAATTGATATGATTTGCATGGGATTTCCTCTTTCCGTTTGAGGATGTTCTGTCGCGGATTGACTCTGCTTGAGAATAACTCTGTGAAAGGAAATGCTTTATTTGGAAGATATTGCCGATGTAGAGAAAAAAGCTCTATTGGGGAATGAACTTCCGTAGTCTGAGAAATAAATTCTAACCGGGAGGAGGTTTTATAAACTGTTTAAGGTTAAAAAACTCGGCTAGGGGACATAAATTTCATCTCTCTGAAGGAACTTGGCTGGAGGAAGTAATTCCAGGTTGGGGAAGAAGAGGTCAAAACATTGGTTGTTTCTACTCTGTGTGGAACATAGGTGTCACGGGGTCATATGTAGCGGTGACTTCCTCTCATAATATCTCTGCCCCTATACCTTCCGAGAAAGCACCTGTGGAGACTTTATGGATGGTTTGAGTTTCACCCCTCTTCATGGGGTGCTTGGAAAATGCTGATCAGGATAACATGTCTTCTACTGATAGACAAGTCACAAGATGACAGTGTGATACGGTGGGAGAACTGACTTGGGTGTTTTGCTTTTTATTGCAAAATATTGCGGTTAGCAAGAGTCGCCACCGACTTTTCTTTTATCCAATAGGAAAGGTTAAAAAGCACAGGAAAGACCTTTGAGATGTTTTCTTGAGTTCGGGGGGTAGATTATGAAAAGGGAAGGTATTAGCACCATTTACATCCATGGTTTTCCTTGGGCTCTTAGTTACTTGCTAGATCACTTGCTTTTGTTTGAAAATGTGCTTTGTGCGGTTTTTTGAAAGTATTTTGTAAAGATGCCATCATTTAGGCAAACTTTGTAATGATTCTCATTCGTAAGAATGTATACAAAGCGTTGATCTTTTAAAAATATTTTCAAGTTTGAAAGATGTTTTTGAAAGTGTTGGTGTTTGTTTTGAAAATAGAAAAGATGTTTTGGTTTTGAAATTGAGCAAGAAACTAGGAATAATCTACCTACTCAAAAGTCTTTCATGTTCATTTCCTCTTTCCTTTGACATTGTTATCTTACCATTGATTTGGTAAGTAACTCTATCTTTGGATGTAAACGGGACGGGCATGGGTCATCGTATAACCATGATTAGCAATGTTGCAAGATATCTTAGAATTTATCTTTAGGGACTAAGATCATTTTGAAAGGCAACATAGATAGCGTCATCGAGGGGCTATGATCTTGTATTTTTCTCGTCTTTGCTAAGATATCTCACATGCATAATATGGCCATTTTTATAAGGCAACCAAGTGGATTTACCCTAGGGGTATTTGTGTGCAAGTGTATTGATTTACATGCATTATTTTTATCTTTGATTAGGGTTTTCTATTGATTGGTTTTAGTCTTTCCATACAAAACCCTAATTACTAGCATTTGTATTTGAAAGCGTTAAATTTCAGAAAATAAAGTCCTACGCTATTACATCATTTAGGTGATGGGGGTACAATTTACAAATGGGGATGAAATATGAACTTAAATATTACAACCATATCGAATAACAATGAAGAAAATGTAAAAACAATGTAAAAAGAAGGAAAAAATGCATTTTGAACTAGTATGTGTCGACATAAGCTCCTATGCATCGACACATAACTTTCCTTGCCCCTGTATTGCCAAATCAGCTGAGTATGAGTCGATACATAATGGTATGTGTCGACTCATACACTGCATGTGTTGACTCATACGTGCTTTGTGTCGACTCATACACTCTTTTTCCTTCTGTTTTGGGCCTGTAAAGCAGTATGTATCGACTCATAAGGCTATGTGTCGACTCATACTGTCATTTTTTTTACTTCAACAATGTTTTGCTGCATATGTGGGTTAGTTCTCAACACATAATGAAAAGAATGGAAGATAAACATAAGTTTAGCTTCAAGGACAATGTTTACTACACTTTTCTTTAAAAAATGAATTACTAATGATGCTTGAAATGAAGAACTAAAGTCAAGAAACTTACCGTGGAGCTGGATCTTATATTCTGAGCTTGAGTTGTTAACTTGACTGTTCTTGAACTTGGAAGAGAAAACAAAGGCGTTGTAGAAGCTTGTTCTTGAGTTTGAACAATTTCTAAGTGATGTATGTGAGGTGCTTCGATGTTTGGAAAGAGCTTGCAAGTTGTGAGATTTCCAAATATTTGGACTTTAAAACTCAAGAGTGGAAGATTTTTTTTTGGACAGTTATGGCCTTTTGGAGAGTATTGGATTTTGGTAGCTAGTTTACAACAAAACTTCTGTCTTTTATCTCAATTTTTTTCTAACCTCCTTCTCTTGCAAATGCTTCTTCTATTTATAGGCAAGGGGTTTGTGCATATGAGTTGATTAGGTTTTTAAAACAACATGTTATGATTTGGTTGGATTACAAAGATCAAACTAAGTTAAGTACTCCATAGTCCCAAGATGAAGTACCAAAGTTGTTGGTATTGAGGAGTTACTTTCCATGATTTATGGTGAAGTATAATCAACAACCAGTAAGGTATTGGCTCAATACAAACTTTGTACAAAAAGCTTGCTTTTCAAGAATAGCAATGATGCCTTTATGCCACAAATGGAAAGATATTTTGGACAATGGTTTAAACACTTGGGTAATAGCTCAAGAGTGGGTGTAAGCATTAAATAATGATGAGATTTTCAAGCAAAGAAGCCTGCAACATAAGATTATGCAGGAAATCATGAGAGTTTTGTTATGTGTTCTTCACTTAGAATGACTTGCAATTCAAGGATGGATGCCCAACTTCAAGCTCTTTAATTTCCTAGCTCAAGTATGATAAATTCGTGTTATTGGATGTTTTGGAAAGCTTGAAACATCCTCTATAACTTTCATGCTGTCCATTTTGACAAAATCTTCTTGTAACTATATGAAAAAATGCCAAGAAGTTGAGATAAAATCCTGAACAAAATCTGTTGAAAATTTCTCTAAGTGTTAAATGAAAATGTCATGACTTCATGGATTTATAACTCAAAATCCAAGAACTTCTAGGATTTTATCAGCAAAGTTGTAGATCTCACCGGGATCTACAACTTTCATGTTGAAAGTTTTCCATGAACCGTCTTGCATCTTGGTGAAAGAATGGCATGAAGTGATGAAATTATCATGTATAAAACACTTAGAAAATTTCAAAGTCTTGGAAATCTTGACTTTTCAAGTTGACTTTTGACTTTCTTGACTTTTTGATGATCAAGCTTGATATTTTGGAATGTCTTGATGAAATTTGATCTTTGGAATGTAATATTGACCAAAAAGTCAAAGTTTGACTTTCCAGTATGCAATTAACCATTTTGCCCTTGTACCAAATCCAAACCTAAATTGATGTATCAGTGCTGCAAACCTGACGTCATAGAAGATCTTGTAAGAGAATCCTTGAGAAATGAGAGGGAAAATTTTGGGGTACAACAGCTGCCCCTGTTCAATTTTCTTAAACCTGAAGAGTTAAATTGACGAATCCGCCATTCGTGACTTGAAGGTGAAAGACGATTGAACACTAGAGTGCCCATAAATTTACAATCGAAGATGGATGGTGAATGGGCTTATAGATGTCATTTGGAGGAATGTTGGTAAACACTGGAAGAAGTATCAGCACAAATCTCTTGTTGATTTATACTAAAACTTGATGTTTTACCTGTGAGAAAAAGAGTTAGTAAAATGCAGATGCCTGCATGATGTTCACCAGATGTGGTATTATGTTAAATGCATATGGTATGTACATGCTATGATGTATGAATGTGAGATGTATATTTATGTCCGAGAAAATAAATCCCTGACTGTCGCTGAGGAAATTCTGGGGGGTTGAATCCCTGATTGTCGTTGGGGATGAAGAATATGCATATCTTTAAACATTGTTGAAAGGATGATTTCACTGGGGAATATCTCTTGAATGTCAGTTGTTATCTGGTCGGATCCAGGATACACAATTTACTGAGGATGACGTAGTTAACTGCTATCTGGTCGGATCCAGGCTTTACGGCAACTTTCTAGGGAATGAGACGAATTAACTGTTATCTGGTTGGATTCCAGGCTTTGCAGAAAATTTGAAATTGAATAGTTATCTGGTCGGATCTAGGCTTCACAATAAATTGCTGGGGATACAGAAGTTAACTGTTATCTGGTCGGATCCAGGCTTCGCAATAACTAGAAGTGGTAACTATATCTGGTCGAGTCCAGGTTCCATGGTTTTTTGGAAAGTCGTACTAATATCTGGTCGGGTCCAAGCTTCATAGTGTCTCTTTAGGGATCATAGTTAATTGTTATCTGGTCGGGCTCCAGGTTTCACAATAAACTGTTTGAAAAACGGTCATCTGGTCGGATCCAAGCTTTGCAGATTTCTGAGGTTGATGAGGTTAATTGCTATCTGGTCGGGTCCAGATTTCATAATAAACTGTTTGGGGATTTAGTTATTATCTGGTCGGTTTCCAGGTTTCACAACAAATCTCTGAGGGTAATTGCTATCTGGTCGAATCCAGGCTTCATAACAAATTTCTTGAAAAGATGAAATTGAAAACTGATATCTGGTCGGATCCACGTTTCACGGTAATTTGTTGGGGCAGAGGCAAACTCTACTGGGGGGAAGAAGTTAAACCTTGGTCTAGTTGAGTCCATATTCTTCTATATCTTTGAAGAGTTAGACTATTATTTGGTCGGGTCCAGGTTTCATAGCATCTTGAAATTGAGATCAACTGTTATTTGGTCGGGTCCAGTTTTCGGATACTCAAACTGTCATCTGGTCGGGTCCAGGTTTCAGTGATTGAAGAAGTCAAAATTTTATCTGATCGGGTCCAGGCTTTAGTAATAACTTGAAAATTGTACTAATATATGGTCGGATACAGGCTTCATAGTATCCTTTTTTTGGAAATAGTAAAGGCTTTGCTAACGGCTTTACTGGGGATTCGGGGTTATGGCCCTATGACATGCAATAATCTGAAAGGAAAATTAAAATTGGAGAGTGTGGACTTAGTCGGGTAGGACAAACTCAGCTTGGGGAGGACACACTAAACTGGGAAGAATAGACTCCGTTTGGGGATAATAGCCTTGGCTAGGGAAGATATACTCAGCTGGGGAAGACAGGTTCAGCTGGGGAACTACACGGTGTCTTGATTGTTGTATGTTAAGGAAATTTGAACTCGGCAGGGGAGTTTTGTGGTTCCTCGATTATTGTTTTGGGGAATAAAATCTGTTGGGGAAAGGTTTATTGCAGCCGTCCTCCTGGGGATAATGATAATGAGATAAATCTGTGGGGATATTTCATATACATTAAAGAGATGCTTGCTGCTGCTTATCAGGACACACATGCCAAATAGTTTTAATTATGTTCATATGCATATGTTCATTCAATTTTAGTCATTGGACAAATTTGCATTCAAAACAAAGACATAAATTTTGCACTTCAAATTATATTTGTATTGATTTTTTGCCAATGAATAGGCGTTTTTTGTACAGAGAGACGGAGATCCTAGTAAGAGGAAATCGTCGAAAGGAAAACAAAATTGAGAATGAAAACAAATAGCCACGTGAAATGATCTTATTGCCTTCCAACTCTACTATTTCCCCAATGTCTTCGAATGTCCCTTTCCATTTGATAGAAGTTGATTGGATTGATCTTGGACCGTTTGAACCTGGACTTGGTGATAAAATTGACTGTGTTGATTCCACGGGACATAGTCATACGCTTTTAATCCTTAACTTTTTCCTGGACTGCCCTTTCGGGTTTTCAGCCCACCAGGATACACTTTTTTTCCCAAGTCTCCCTTTCGGGTTTTCAACTTGTCGGGTGTACAATCTTTTGCATATATCCCTAATTTTTGCCCAAACCTTTTGGTTTGCCGGGATGTCCTTATTTTTCTTAGGTGTGTCAACCTAACGGGTCTCTTATGTGTAGTATTTTTTAACTATGTCCGCGTTTATAGGATGTGGGAAATTTTCACCATCCATGGTAGTCAGCATCATGGCATCGCCAGAGAAAACTCTATTGACAACAAATGGCCCTTCATAGGTGGGAGTCCATTTGCCTCTAGGGTCGCCTTGTGGTAAAATGATGCGCTTTATCACCAAGTCACCAACTTGATATACTCGAGGCCTGACCTTTTTGTTAAAAGCCTTGATCATTCGTTTTTGGTACATTTGACCATGGAAAACAGCAGCTAACCGTTTTTCGTCAATCAAGTTCAGGTGATCTAATCTCGTTTGAATCCACTCGTCTTCTCCTAAGCCTGCCTCATTCATAATTCTCAATGAGGGAATCTGAACTTCCACTTGAAAAACAACTTCCATCCCATAGACTAGAGAAAAGGGAGTTGCCCCAGTTAATGTTCTATCTGAAGTACGGTAGCCATGTAGAGAAAACAGCAACATCTCATGCCAATCCTTATAGGTTACTACAATTTTCTGCATAATCTTCTTGATATTTTTGTTGGCCGCTTCGACTGCTCCATTCATTTTTGGTCTATACGAAGAAGAATTGTGATGCTTGATCTTAAACTGAGTGCAAAGCTCAGTGATCATAGCATTGTTGAGGTTAGTCCCATTGTCAGTGATGATCCTTTCAGGGATACCATAACGGCAGATGAGGTTGTGTCTGATGAATCTGGCTACCACATTCTTGGTGACTGAGGCAAATGAGGCCGCTTCGACCCGTTTGGTAAAATAGTCGATAGCAACAAGAATGAAGCGATATCCGTTGGAAGTTGTGGGCTTGACCTCTCCAATCATGTCAATTCCCCACATTGCAAATGGCCACGGAGCGGTCATGACATTCAAAGGAATAGGAGGAACCTGGACCTTGTCAGCATAGATTTGGCATTTGTTACAAGTTCTTGAATGTTGATGGAAATCAGTCTCCATCGTTGACCAATAGTAACCGACTTTTAAGATTTTCTTAGCCATTGTATGTCCACTTGAGTGAGTACTAAAGAGTCCATCGTGCATGTCTTCCATGATTTCCTCCGCCTCCTTCTTGTCTACACATCGGAGTAGAGTTGAATCATGGTTACGCTTGTACAAAATCTCGTTACTTAGGAAGAATTCGGCTACAAATCTTTGCAAGAACTTTCTGTCATTGATAGATGCCCCCTCTGGATACTCTTGTGCTCCAAGGTATCTCATCATGTCATGGTACCATGGCTTTTCCGCATCAGTGTCAAGCTCATAACAATGTGCAGGTTCATCGAATCTTTCTATTGTTATCATAGGGGCTTCGTTGTTCCATTTGACTTTGAACATTGAAGACATGGTTGCCAAAGCATCGACCAACTGGTTTTCTTCCTTAGGGAAGTGCTCAAAAGTGATCTCTTTGAAGTAGGGAATTAGGGATAGCACAAGTTCCTTGTAAGGGATAAGATTAGGGTGTTTAGTGTCCCAATCTCCTTTTACTTGGCAGATCACTAGGGCAGAATCCCCAAACACATCCAAATGCTTGATCCTTAAGTCGATAGCAGCCTTCAGACCTAAGATGCATGCTTCATACTCGGCCATATTGTTTGTGCAATCGAAGCATAGTCTGGCAGTGAAAGGAGTGTGGTAACCTTCTGGAGAGATGATCACAGCCCCAATTTTGTTACCTAAGGCGTTGGAAGCCCCATCGAAGACCATAGTCCATCGGGATCCTTGTTCAAGTCTGTCATACGGTCCGGGTTTCGCACAGTCGGTTAGCAGCATGATGTTCTCATCAAGGAAGTCGAAGTTCATTGACTGATAATCATCCACAGCTTGATGGGCCAAATTATCTGCTAGTACACTTCCTTTGATGGCTTTTTGAGTCGTGTATTGAATGTCGTACTCAGTCAAGATCATTTTCCATCTAGCTATCCGTCCAGAAAGGGCAGGTTTCTCAAATATGTACTTGATTGGGTCCATCTTAGAAATCAACAGAGTGGTATGAGTCAACATATATTGTCTTAGCTAGAGAGCAGCCCATGCCAGAGCGCAACAAGTTTTCTCGAGCAGTGAATATCTGGTTTTGTAGTCGGTAAACTTTTTTCTCAGATAATAAATAGCATGCTCTTTTCGGCCAGACTCGTCATGTTGGCCCAAAACACGCCCCATAGAGTTCTCTAGTACTGTCAAGTACATGATCAAGGGTTTTCCTTCAACTGGAGGCATGAGAATAGGAGGCTCTTGTAGATACTCTTTTATTTTGTCGAAAGCAGCTTGGCATTTATCATTCCATCTGACTACCTGATCTTTCTTCAAGAGTTTGAAGATTGGCTCACAAGTAGCAGTTAAGTGAGATATGAAGCGGGCAATGTAATTGAGACCACCCAAGAATCCTCTGACTTCTTTTTCAGAATGAGGGACTGGTATTTCTTGGATTGCCTTTACCTTGGTAGGATCAACTTCAATTCCTTTATTGCTGACGATAAAACCTAGAAACTTTCCAGATCGTACTCCAAACGTGCACTTGTTAGGGTTTAACCTTAGCTTGAACTTTTTCAGCCTCTCAATTAATTTGTGCAGGTGATCGAGATGTTCTTCTTCGGTTTGTGATCTGGAAATCATATCATCCACATATACCTATATCTCATGATGAATCATGTCATGAAATAAAGCTACCATAGCCCTTTGATATGTTGCCCCTGCATTTTTTAATCCGAATGGCATGACCTTGTAGCAGAAGGTGCCTCATTGTGTAACGAAAGTAGTATTTTCCCTATCTTCGGGAACCATCCTTATTTGATTATAGCCTGAGAAGCCATCCATGAATGAGAAGACTTTATGCTGAGCAGTATTATCATCTAAGACGTCAATGTGTGGTAGAGGGAAGTCATCCTTGGGGCTTGCCCTATTCAGATCCCTATAGTCTACGCACATGCGAACTTTCCCGTCTTTCTTTGGCACTGGCACCACATTGGAAACCCATTGAGGATAGAATGTCACAGCTAGGAACCCCGCATCAAATTGTTTCATCACTTCAGCTTTGATCTTTTCAGACATGTCAGGCCTCATGCGACGAACCTTTTGTTTAACAGTAGGGCAATCTTCTCTCGTCGGCAGATGATGAACTACGATGTCGGTATCCAACCCAGGCATATCTTCATAAGACCAAGCAAATACTTCCAAATAATCATGCAACATCTGAACCAACCTGCTCTTGACATTGCTTTCCAAATTACTGCCAATTTTGATTTCCTTCTTATCTGACCCAGTATCCAGGTTGATAACTTCAACTGACTCTTCATGTGGTTGAATAGCTTTTTCCTCTTGTAATAGAAGTCTGGCTAGTTCTCTCGGTATGTCACAATCTTCCTCGCCTTCGTCTTCAGCTTGGTTGATATGACATTTAAAGTTATAGCCGGTAATATTGGAGTCATTGGCAATAGGATCCAGCGTGGATGTGGACCTGCAAGAGTGTGTGTGTGTGTGTGTGTGTGTGTGTGTGTGTGTGTGTGTGTGTGTGTGTGTGCATGTAAGATACATGGCTATTTTTTTTGAAAAATGTATTTGAAAGAAAAGAAAGACAATGAACACAAATATTTTAAGGCAAAAGAGTCCAATGTACTGAATGATCATATGATTAGATGAATATAAATAAAACCCTTGACAAATGGACCAAAGTGCCCCGGGCCAGGCAAATGGCTGAAAAGTCATTGTTAAAATATTACAGATAACAAGTTCTTGAATTGAAAGAAAAGAAATAACAAGTAGATTACTCCTCAATGAAGGAGATGGGCACAAAGTTCTTCGCATGCCAATTCTTCAGCTCTGTTGTAGTTGGATACACCCACTCTTTAAATGCAGCTTCTTCATCAGAATCACCCAAGGCGTTGACTTTATAATTTCCAATGCGGAGAGGTGGTTTCCAGCACGAGCACGCCTTACTTCCTTCTAAGCTTTGACGGTGAAGCCCAGACCAAACTTGCCCGCTTTAAATGAGATATCGAGGAGTTGCCCCCAAGTATCACAGTTCCCTTCTTCAATTGTCGCGTGGGCATCCTTGACTGGAACCATCTTTGGCGTGGCCTTAATAGCTTTAGACTCATCAGAAGAACATTTAGTAGCAGCAATCATCAGTGGTACAACCTCAAAGGCTTGACATGGGGTTTCAATGAATTCTCCGTCCATCTCTACGTGCTTGAAAGAGTTAAGGTGGCTCACCATAAACTCTTCTTCCCCACAGATGGTGACTATTCTACCTTTGACTGTATATTTGAGTTTTTAATGGAGGTTTGAGGTCACTTCCCCAGCTTTATGGATCCACGGGCGACCTGACAGACAAGAATAGACCGGAAGAATATCCATAATATAGAAAGTGGAGTTGAAGATTTGGGAACCCACTTTGATTGGAAGATCCACTTCCCCATGAACAGTCCTCTTTGATTCGTCAAATGCTCTTACAATGATGTCGCTTGGCTTCAAGACTAAATCTCCATAGTCAAGACGGTCTAACGCCCCCTTGGGTAACACATTCAGACAAGAACCAGTGTCGACTAGCACATGTGCTAAGGTATTCCCTTTGCACTCGATTGACACATGTAAAGCTTTATTGTGATTTTTCCCGAGAGGTGTTAAGTCAGCATCTGAAAATCCCAAGCCATTATCAGCGTTTAGGCTAGCCACGCAATTCTCAAATTGATTTGTTGTTTTCTCATGGGGGACGTGAGCTTTTTTCAGGAACTTGATTAATGTTCGGGCATGGGCATCAGAGTAAAGCAGCAATGACAACATTGAAATCTTAGAAGGGGTTTGCTCGCAACTGTTCTACAATTTTGAAGTTGCTTCTCTTTATGATCTTCAAAATCTCATCCATTTCACGGGCGGAGGGTTCTTTATCAACTATGCCTTTGAAGGGTACTTCAATCACAACCGGCTCACTAACCTTTTCCTTCCCTCTGATATCGATACTTGGCTTGGCAGCAGTAATGTGGATGGGCATCCTTGTAACAGGTGGTGAGATATTGGGTGAAAATATTCTTCCAGTTCTAGTTACTTGGCTTGAGCCAGCTATGTTATCGACATTGTCGTCTTTTTCTTCTCCGATCCAGGAATCTTGTTTAATCCCATGATAGAACACTTCAGCACCGTAATTCCATGGTACCGCTTTGTTTGAAGAGTGGGGAATCAGTCCGGGATTGGTAGTTATTAATGGAGCAATAGTGGGTTCATTTCAAATACTAATAGGACCTTTGGAGGTGATCCTAAGAGGCTTGTTTGAGATGGTAATAATGGAGAAGTCTTCACATTTGTTAATCAAACTCTTGGCAAGTGGAGTCTTTTCAAACAGAATTTCGTGGCTATCCATCAGGCATTGTATGCCTTTTTTCAGCCTTTCACATCCATTGAGTTAGCTTGTACAGCACACACTGTCTTTTTCACATCCAGGAAAGATCCCAACTTTCAATAGATTGTTCTTGATTACATTCAGCATAGTAGTCAAGTCTTCAACAGAGGCAACAAAAATTATATCTTCAATAGCAATAACACTCTTGTCATGCTTCGGCATTGAAGCAGTAATTACATTCGGTGTTGGAGGAGGATCAAACTCAATAGTCTTGTTGTCAATCAAATCCTGGATTTTGTTCTTCAAGGCCCAGCACTAGTAAATCTCATTTCCGGGGCTGTTTGAATGGTAAGCATACTTTGTGTTTGTATTATACTTTGGTTACGAGGTGTCAGGGTTGGCGGGAGGATCGCGCAATGTCACTAAATTAGCCTTGAGCAAATGTTGAAGGGATTGAGACAGTGACATGCCTAACCTTATAAATTGTCTTCTTGTAGTTTCAAAATGTTGATGATATGGAGATGGTCTTGGATTAGGAGTTGGATTGGAGATTCGGGAAGCGTTAACAGACGGGTGATCGTTCTTCTTGGTATGGGCCCTTGCCCCATACACAGCGTTAATTTCCTTCTTTGCAGCAAATGGTTTCTTGATGGGATTGGGAGTGGAGGTAGAAGCCACAGAGATCTTCCCACTTTTGATGCCACTTTCAACTCTTTCACCAGTTAAGATTAATTTGGTGAAACCAGAAGAAGAGCATCCAACCAACAGATTAAAGAAAGGACCAGATGAATTGCCCATGAACATGTTGATGTGCTCCCTATCAGTCAAGGGAGGTTGGACTCTACTAGCAAGGTCTCTCCCATTTTGCGCATATTCCTTAAATCCTTCATTCTTTCCCATGGTCATATCTTGCAACTGAACCCTTGTTGGCTCCAAGTCGACATTGTACTGATACTGATGGTAGAAGGCAGTAGCTAGATCCTCCCAATTGTTTATACGAGAACCATCTAACCTGATAAAACCATTCAAGTTGTGTTCCAACCAAGCTCTCTTAGAGAAAGTGAACCCAAAGCTTCTTATCAGCAGTGCGCGGCTGTATCTTGCGCACATAAGATTTCAAATGGAGTTTTGGACAAGAAATCCCATTGTACTTTGCAAAGAGTAGTACTTTGAATTTGTGAGGAATGACTACCCTAGAGATCAAACCTAAATCATCAAAATCTAAACCAGGGACGACTTGGATTTCAACAGCTTTCAATCTATCTTCTAACTGCTTGTATTTAATATCAGCGGGTGGACACAGCTCATTGAAATAATCATCATCAGATTATTGATATTAGCATATTCAGCTTGAGTACTCTTGACCTCACCGACCTGGTTCTCGTCCTCTTTAGATGAGTCTCCTCCTACTAGGATTTGACGGATTGTCTCCTTGAACCTTCTACCCATGTTGAGCAGAGCTTTCTTCTTTGGCTTCTTCTTAACGTCCAGCAAAGCCATCATATCTTGTTGCCCCTTGGCTAGGGCTAGTAAAGCTTCCTGAAACTGAGACTTTTGGGCTTGGAGATCCGTCAGTCTTCTCTAGATCCATCTTGCTGAAATAAACAGCAGAAAGATAAGGAAACTTGTTATGCAAAAACCTTTCATGTTATGATGCATGGAATATGTACGTGCAAATGATTTCAAGGATTAATGAAGTTTAAATTTTTATAGACAAAAGAAATGAACAAACTTTAATTCTTATTTGAAAAAACAAGAAAGATTACATCATGCCTCTTGGGCTTATAAAATTACTTTCTAAGATAAAAAGACTGAACACATCCTCTTCGGTGCCAGATAAGCGTTCACACTTTTCTCTTCTTATAGCTGCTTCGTAAGCTCCAAGACCCTCTCTTCACTAGCATAGAATTGAGCCTCGAAAGCATCCCGTTCTCCCTTTAGCTGGATCCAACCCTTTTGCAAGTCTTCGAGAGAGGTAGGCATGTCGGGATGGAGGATAGTGTAAGGAACATCTCCTTCAACCACAGGCTCCACAATGACTGGTAAGATAGAGGGATAAGGCATCACAAGTTTCTGAGCACGAGCTCGTACCCATTTGAGGTAAGGCTCAAAGGGAATGGAATTCTTGTGTCCTAGTGTCTTGCTATCCACCTTGTTCAACATCCTCCAGGCTCGGATAAACCTCTAACGGTAACCTTGATTGTCGCTCTCGTAGTCAAATATCAAACCTTGAATAAGCATCTCGTGTAGACCATCCCTTCGGGCGAAACCAAATTGTATTAAGGCTAAGCAAGGGTTGTAGGTGATACCTCCTCTAATTCCAAGTAAAGGGACATTAGGAAATTCTCCATAATGGTCGACGATAGTAACATTCTCCAAAGAGCGGGAACACTAATGAATATCTGAATGTTTGAGTGTCATCAACCTATGTGACCACCTTGAACCTTGCTCATTCTTTAATACAGATTGGGGAAGATGCGAAATAAAACATCTTGCCAAAAGAGGAGTACAACACATAAGGATACCTCTTTTCCTCATGGTGCGAGAGTGAAAAGAATGTAGGATGTCTCCTAACAAAGTAGGCACCGGGTTACGAGACATGAAGATTTTGACGGTGTTTACATCTATAAGTTGGTTAGGATTTGGAAACAAAACCATCCCATAGATGAGGAGAGCCACAATCTCCTCAAAAGCTTGCAAATCTAAAGAGTTCCAACAGTTTTGGGCTTTCTCAAACAAGAACTTTTCTAGGAAACCCTTGACACCACTCCTTGTTTCCCAATTAGTTGTGATATCCGATGGTTGCAAGTGTAGAGCTTGATCAATCTCTTCTGGATTTGGATCTCTGTCCGTACCGTTGAAAGGTAGTTGATTGAGAATGGGAATCCTCAAGAGTTGGGAGAATTCTTCCAAAGTTGGCACAAGTTGATAATCGAGAAATGTGAAGCAATGGTGTAGAGGATCAAAGAACTGAAAGAGAACCTTCATCATGTCTTCATTAATGTGGGAGGTGACCAATTTTAGTAGGCGACCATGTCTTTAGGTAAATGGAGAACAGGGATCCTTGATGCTAGCTCTTTGAGTTGAGGAGGGATCCGTACGAGATTGACTTGAATGCTTTTCCTGCGAATAGAATCCATGTCCTACAAAACAGAACAAAGATAAATCCCAAAAATCCTTGAAATGGTTATTGAGTATGAGTATAATGTTATGATGTTTATGATGTTATGTACAAGTAAATATATACAAACAAGGCAAACAAGTCCTTAGGTTTAGTCTTGCATGGAGTATCATATGTAAGTACCCTCTTGAAGTTTAGTTGGTTCAAATATGTCCTAGTAATAGTAACCGAGTTCTAAGGAGCTCAATATCACTGGTTTGTTTCCTCGGGCATTGTTTCAGCGCAAGCCTCTTAAATGGCGATCAAAATATCCTAAAAAACCAAGCCTCAATGAGTGCAGTATCGAGTATCTACCAACTTCAAACTGCACCAAAGTCGGTCATCTCACTACGTCCTAATGGCCAAGTTGGTCATGTAAAGGTTCTAAAAGTTCATTAGTGCTTCATGACATCACTCAGCGGCCCCGTATTCTCCTTGACTACTCAAGGGCTATCGGTATCCACAAATATGTCGCACTAACGTAGCTATTGCTTAGATCGTGTCAGTATACCCCGCACAGTTTCCACAACATATTGCTACTTACCTATAAGGTATCCCAAGTCCGGGTTGTAGAAGTGAAAAACACAAGAAGGGGGGGTTGAATTGAAAACTTGAAATCAAAATCGCAATGACACCGTATTTTTATCCTGGTTCGTTTGATCTCAAACTACTCCAGTCCATCCGTCAAGGTGATTTCGCCTCTCTCCAACGAGGTCTTAATCCACTAATCTCAAAAGGATTACAATCACTACTTTAACAACTGTTAAAGTCTTCTTGAGTACAACCACAATTCGGTTAATCTCAAGGAACACTATTTTAATCAAATAAACAAGAGTATTGTGTGTTGTTGTTTTTCGTTACAAAAACTGTCATCACAACTGTGATAATTTACACAAATTTAGAGCGTGGAAATATGATGAGTATGCTTGCAAATTTTTTGAATTCTCATTGGTAGTATTGGCAAATCATTACCGATTTGATCATTGAGTTTATTTATATAGGAACTAGATTCCCGTTGATCAATAAGCATGATAAATGTCATTAACTCAGTTTCCATTTGGAGAAGATCCTGTCTGAATGAAGCCGTTGTAATTGATGTTGTCTTGAATGATTAGTAATGCTTCAGAATCTTTCATCCTAGCCTGCTTTTGATGCTTCAGCACATTGATGACTTATTTTAGTATGCTATTTTTCAGAATTAAAGTTTACTTCACTTAAGCGCAGGTTCTGGTCATCAATCTTCAGCACAAGCTCTGATTGCTTCAGCGTGTAGCTTCTCTAGTTTAACTTCTGATGCTGCTTTGGTCAGAACTTCTGCATACACAATAACATAATTTTTAGGGTGCATATTTGTTCTTTGTATTTGTTATCATCAAAACTCTAACTAAGGGTTGTAGAATCAAACTATGTTCTAACACGGGTAGAGGATTCAAACCCAAACAAAGAACCAAAATGTAAAGCAAACAAGTCAAACAAAGAAAGAAAGTAAATATGATCTAGCCCAAAGGTAACCCCACTTTTAGAAATTCCCCAACACAATCGCCGGTTCTATGATACGGTGGGAGAAATGACTTGGGTGTTTTGCGTTTTATTGCAAAATGTTGCGGTTAGCAAGAGTCGCCACCGACTTTTCTTTTATCCAAAAGGAAAGGTGAAAAATAACAGGAAAGACCTTTGAGATGTTTTCTTGAGTTTGGGGGGTAGATTATGAAAAGGGAAGGTATTAGCGCCCTTTTCATCCATGGTTTTCCATGGGCTCTTAGTTACTTGCTAGATCACTTGCTTTTGTTTGAAAATGTGCTTTGTGCGGTTTTTTGAAAGTATTTTGTAAAGATGTCATCGTTTAGGCAAACTTTGTAATGATTCTCGTTCGTAAGAATGTATACAAAGCGTTGATCTTTTGAAAATATTTTCAAGTTTGAAAGATGTTTTTAAAAGTGTTGGGGTTTGTTTTGAAAATAGAAAGGATGTTTTTGTTTTGATATTGAGCAAGCAACTAGGAACAATCTACCTACTCAATTCTTTCATGTTCATTTCCTCTTTCCTTTGACATTGTTATCTTACCATTGATTTGGTAAGTAACCCTATCTTTGGATGTAAACGGGACGGGCATGGGTCATAGTATAACCATGATTAGCAATGTTGCAAGATATCTTAGCATTTTTCTTTAGGGACTAAGATCATTTTGAAAGGCAACATAGATAGCGTCATCGAGGGGCTATGATCTTGTATTTTGCTCGTCTTTTCTAAGATATCTCACATGCGTAATATGGCCATTTTTGTAAGGCAACCAAGTAGATTTACCCTAGGGGTATTTGTGTGCAAGTGTATTGATTTACATGTATTATTTTTGTCTTTGATTAGGGTTTTCTATTGATTAGTTTTAGTCTTTCCATACAAAACCCTAATTACTAGCATTTGTATTTGAAATTGTTAAATTGCGGAAAATAAACTCCTACGCTATTACATCGTTTAGGGGGTGGGGGTACAATTTACAAACGGGGATGAAATAGGAACTTAAATATTACAACCATATCGAATAACAATGAAGAAAATGTAAAAACAATGTAAAAATAAGGAAAAAATGCATTTTGAACTAGTATGTGTCGACACAAGCTCCTATGCATCGACACATAACTTTCCTTGCCCCTGTATTGCCAAATCAACTCAGTATGAGTCGATATATAATGGTATGTGTCGACTCATACACTGCATGTGTCGAATCATATGTGCTTTGTGGCGACTCATACGTGCTTTGTGGCGACTCATACACTCTTTTTCCTTTTTTTTTGGGCCTGTAAAGCAGTATGTATCGACTCATAAGGCTATGTGTCGACTCATACTGTCATTTTTTTACCTCAACATTGTTTTTCTGCATACGTGGGTTAGTTATCAACACATAATGAAAAAATGAAAGATAAACACAAGGTTAGCTTCAGGGACAATGGTTACTACACTTTTCTTCAAAAAAGTAATTACTAATGATGCTTGAAATGAAGAACTAAAGTCAAGAAACTTACCTTGGAGCTGGATCTTATATTCTGAGCTTGAGTTGTTGACTTGACTGTTCTTGAACTTGGAAGAGAAAAAAAAGGTGTTGTAGAAGCTTGTTCTTGAGTTTGAAAAATTTCTAGGTGATGTATGTGAGGTGCTTGGATGTTTGGACAGAGCTTGCAAGGTGTGAGAGTTCCAAATATTTGGACTTTAAAACTCAAGAATGGAAGCTTTTTTCTGGAGAGTTATGGCCTTTTAGAGAGTATGGGATCTTGATAGCTAGTTTACAACAAAACTTCTGGCTTTTCTCTCTACTTTTTTCTAACCTCCTTCTCTTGCAAATGCTTCTTCTATTTATAGGTAAGGGGTTTGTACTTTTGAGCTGATTAGGTTTTTAAAACAACATGTTATGGTTTGGTTGGATTACAAAGATCAAACTTAGTCAAGTACTCCATAGTCCCAAGATGAAGTACCAAATTGCTGGTATTGAGGATCTACTTTCCATGATTTATGGTGAAGTATAATCAGCAACCAGCAAGGTATGGGCTCAAGACAAACTTTGTACAAAAAGCTTGCTTTTCAAGAATATCAATGATGCCTTTATGTCACAAATGGAAAGATCTTTTGGACAGTGGTTTAAATACTCGGGTAATAGCTCAAGAGTGGGTGTAAGCATTAAATTTTGATGATATTTGCAAGCAAAGAAGCCTGCAACATAAGATTATGCAACAACTCATGAGAGTTTTGTTATGTGTTCTTCACTTAGAATAACTTGCAATTCAAGGATGGATTCCCAACTTCAAGCTCTTAAATCTCTTAGCTCAAGTATGATAAATTCGTGCTCTTGGATGTTTTGGAAAGCTTGAAACATCCTCTATAATTTTCATGTTGGCCATTTTGACCAAATCATCTTGTAACTATATGAAAAAATGCCAAGAAGTTGAGATAAAATCCTGAACAAAATCTGTTGAAAATTTCTCTAAGTGTTAAATGAAAATGTCATGACTTCATGAATTTATAACTCAAAATCCAAGCACTTCTAGGATTTGATCAGTAAAGCAAAGTTGTAGATCTCATCGGGATCTACAACTTTCATGTTGAAAGTTTTCCCTGAACCGTCTTGCATCTTGGTGAAAGAATGGCATGAAGTGATGAAATTATCATGTATAAAACACTTAGAAAATTTCAAAGTCTTAGAAATCTTGACTTTTCAAGTTGACTTTTGACTTTCTTGACTTTTTGATGATCAAGCTTGATATTCTTGAATGTCTTGATGAAATTTGATCTTTGGAATATAATGTTAACCAAAAATTCAAAGTTTGACTTTCTAGTATGCAATTGACCATTTTGCCCTTGTGCCAAATCCATGCCTAAATTGATATATCAGTGCTGCAAACCTGACGTCATAGAAGATCTTGTGAGAGAATCCTTGAGAAATGAGAGGGAAAATTTTTGGGTACAACAGACGGGACATAGTCGTACGCTTTAATCCCTAACTTTTGCCTAGACCGCCCTTTCTGGTTTTCAGTCCATCGGGATACCCTTTTTTCCCAAGCCGCCTTCTCAGGTTTTCGACTTGTCGGGTGCATAATTTTTGTATATATCCCTAATTTTTTCCCGAACTCTTTTTGGTTCACCGGGATGCCCTTATTTTTGCCTAGGCCTATCAACCTAGCGGGTCTTTTTCATGCATACTCTTTTCTGACTATGTCCATGTTCATCGGGTGCAGAGAATTGTCATTGTCCTTAGTAGTAAATGTTCTCACACTGTCAGAAGGTGTTTGTTTAATCGTACATGATTCATTGCTGGAATTCATGTCCAATGCCCCAAGTGATTCAGATGGAGTTCTGCCCCTGGCTATTTGGTATTTTTGAGAGATTCCTTCAACCTTGACTTGACTTCCCTAGAGAAGCTGAACACCATGATATGCCCCTTGATTATGAATGGCCTATCACTGGAATGTATTTCCATTTAAGGTAATTCTATCCACTGAGAAGATTTATGTTCATCGAATATCCGTCGTGCGAATTTCTCTATTGTTGAACAAATAATTATATGCAAATAATGGTATTTTAAGAATGCAAAGCTTATGTCTATCTTGAAGTTTGAAAATTCATTTTTTAGTAAAACAAATAAATTTTGTAAAAGTGTGATGTCAACTCATGATTTATAGCGAACCCTACAGGAGTCAGGATACCTTTTGTAACAGTATGCTTTCGAACTAACACATGCTTCAGCTAGGAATTTTAAGGTTTATAACTTGGCCTGGTTCATGGTTTAAGAAATAATGGGTAAAGGCTCAAAGTTTATTTTTACCCACTCGTTCTTCGTGATGTTCTTCGATCCTATGCTCAGTTAATTGTGCGTTCAGATCCCGATTGAGTCTTGCATCTGGTCCTTGATGTTCCGGTGATGGTTCGGATACTGAAAGTTTATTTTGAAGAGGCAGTCATTTTTGTAATCTTTTCTTTTTGTTGAGGATTTGTAGGACCTCTTTCTTTTTTGATTTTCTATCCATGTCTTTTTTCTGAATTGTTTCTTTTGTGATTACAGCCAGCGGGATGCCCCAGTTTTTTTCTTAAGTTTCCTTCATATGTTTTGACTTAGCGGGCTTTTATTTTGAGAGATAATGACTGTCGGCTTTGATAATTATGCGGAACCATCACCATCTTTTGATTTGGAAGGACGTCTTTGATGCCATTCATTGTGTATAAAACAGTAAATTATAACTGAATGTGCGTCTGAATTGAATGAGAAACTACCCTGCCCCAGGTTATGATTAAGGGTTTTAATTTGTGTGAAAATGAAAACTCATACTTCTTTGGCTCAAAAGGGTTGACTAGGGATATCTTCCTTATAACTCCACTATTTAGGATTTGAAATAATGCATGTACATTGTTAGCGGGGTCTATTCAAAAGTATACTGTAGAGATTGTGGTATCATTTTCGTCATCCTCCCTCTAAAGGCTATGAGCTTTTTATCGAGAGTTGAATATCACAAAAAGGAAAGCAGTTTAAATATAGTGAATACGAATGAATTGATTCAAAACAGACATATACAATGCATTGATAAAGTAACAAAGTTTGACATGAATAAATGTTCGAACAATCAAAAGAAATGTACAAATTGAAAATTCTAATGAACAAAAGCTTCTTCGTCTGATCTTGTCACTTCAGATGGCGTGCCTTAGAGGGATGGCAGAAGAACTCAACCTGACCATCTTGTGTAAACTCCATCACTCTTTCATTAATCATGTTTTGAATTTTATATTTCAACATCTAACAATTGTCACTATCATGCCCTAGACCGTTGGGGTGATATGCGCACCTTGCATCAGGATTGTAGTCATGGGAAGAAGTCTTGGGATTCGGAGTATGCCCTATCAACGTAACCAGATTCATCCTTAACATGTGTTGTAAAGCTTGAGACAGCGGCATGTTGAGTTTGGTAAACTGCCTCTTGGGTGTATCCGACTTACTCTGATTAACCCGTTGTTTTTGCCGAGGTTGTTGTTGGACCCATGATGTGGTAGCAATTTGGAAAGGTCCACTCTTCACCAAACCAACCTCTTGTCTTCTTGGAGGTTAATTAATGACTTTGTCCTCAATCTCGACTGTTTGCTTCACACGGTTGCATCCATCTTGTTGAAGCTTGTTGACAATGCCTCTCAACTCTTCTTGTACCTAAGCCATGCCTTGGATAAGAGCCATTTGCCCCAACATCTGGGTTCTCATTGCTTCAACCTCAGCTTGGAGTTTTTCCAACCGTCCGTCCTTATTGTCTTCAGGATTTTTCTTGACCAGGTTCCCAATGAGGGGTGCTTTCAACTCTTCCTGCCCCTTGGATAGGTTTACGAACATTTCCATGAACTGAGCCTCTTGAATTTGGAGATCTCTGTTGTCTTATTTGAGAGCCATTGTTGAAATAAACAGCGAGAACATGAGAGACCTATTATGAAACATGTTTATGCAATGATATGTATGATATATGTATTTAATGTTTTCAAGGATTTCTAAGACTTAAAATTGCTTAAACAGAAAAATAGCAAACTTTAATTGCATTAAGAAGTTTTATTGGTCACAATGACGCCTCTTGGGCTTACAAAGGAAGTAACAAAGCAAAAGTAAACTCCCAAAGAAAAGAGACTCAAGCTTCCCACGGGCGCATCCTCTTTGGTGCAATGTAGGCATTTATATTCCTCTCTTCGTTAAGTAACCGGGTGAGCTCTAGAACCTTCTTCACGTTGGCATAGAATTGGGATTAGAAAGTATCCCGTTATTATTTAAGTTGAATCCAGGATTTTTGTAGCTCCTCAAAATCAGTTGGCATATCAGGATGAAGAACAACGTAGGGAGTGTCTCCTTCAGCAATTGGCTCCACAATCACAGGTAAGATGGCAGGGTAAGGCATCATAAGACATTGAGCACGAGCTCGCACCCATTTGAGGTAAGGCTCAAGAGGGATAGAATTCTTGTGCCCTAGTGTCTTGCTCTTAACTCTGTTTATCATGCCCCAAGCTCGAATGAACCTCTTACGATAACCCTGAACATCACTCTCATAGTCAAATGTGATTCCTTAGACGAGCATGTCATGAGGACCATCCCTTCTAGCATAAGCAAATTGTCGCAATGCTAAACAATGATGGTAACATTCTCCGAGGATCGCGAACACCAATGAATATCTGAATGTGTAAGGGACATCAGCCTATGAGACCATCTCATACCCTGCTTATTTCTTATAATAGACCGGGGTAGGTGTGAAATAAACAACCTAGCTAATTGAGGAGTGCAACGCAGAAGGGTCCCTCTTCTCTTTAGAGTGCGAGTATGCAGAGAGTGTAGAATATCCCCAAGTAAGGTAGGCATCGGATTATGCGACAGAAAAATCTTAACCGCATTCACATCTATAAGTTGGTTCGTGTTAGGGAATAGTACCATCCCATAGATGATAAGGGATAACACCTCCTCAAAATCTTGTAAATCCAGGTTATCCCAAAAATAATGGGCTCTCTGAAATAGAAACTTAGCTGGAAATCCTTGGATACTTCTTCTGGTTTCCCAATTTGCCACTACATCAGACCGTTGTAAAGATAGAGCTTGAGCAATCTCTTCAGGCTTTGGATCTCTTTCCATAGCATTGAATGGTGGATGATTAAGGATAGGTACCCCTAATAACTGAGAAAACTTCTCCATAGTAGGCACTAACTGGTAATCCGGAAAAGTGAAGCAGTGGTGCAACGGGTCAAAGAATGGAAAGAGCACCTTTAACATTTCTTCATCAGGGGTTAAAGTGACCAAGTTGAGAAGTCGACCATGTTTTTCAGTGAAGGGAGAGCTTTCGGGAATCCTTTATGCTAATTCCTTGAGTTGAGGAGGTATTCTCACAAGGTTTATTTTGATAGTGTTCCTGCGGGTGGATGTCATATCCTACAAAACAAGACAAAGATAAGTCCTATAAAAACCTTGAAATGGTTAGTATGATATGCCATGTCATGGTGTCATGATTATGCTAAGACATCACAGATATAGCAAGCACAAACAAATCACACAAATAGTAATACCCTCTTGAAGTTGGATTGGTTCAACCTGTCTTATAAATAGTAATCGGGTTCTAAGGGATCTCAATATCATTGACCTTTCCCACAAGCTTCGTTCGATAGGCGACTGATTCGCAACCAAACAAAACTCAGGAGTCGAGTCTCAATGAGTGTAGCATCGAGTATTTGTCGACTTTGGGAATACACCAAAGACGAGCATCTCGCTACGTCCTAATGGCCAAGTTTTTCATTTAAAGGTTCTAAGGTCAGTAGACGCTTTATGACACCACGCAACATCCCCATATTCTCCTTGATTAACTCAAGGGCTACCGATACCAACCAAAGTGTCACATCAACATAGCCTTCGCTTCAACTGTATCGGTATACCTCGCACAGTTTCCACGATCTATTGCTACTTACCTAACAGGTTTCCCTAGATCCGGGTGTAGGATCTATAGTAACCCAAACAATCCCTTAAAAGTAAATCAAATAAACAAGCAAACAATTTAGAAATGATCTAGACCCTAAGGTAAACCCCACTTTTATAATAGTCCCCAGCAGAGTCGCCAGTTCTATGATACGGTGGCAGAACCTATTGTTTAATACTCGTTTGCGTTTTTTGTTTGCAAATGTCGCGGTAAGCAAGAGTCTCCACCGACTCTTCTTTTATCCAACAAAGGAAAGGATGAAAAGAACAGAAAAAGAACTTTTTCGAGATTTTCTGAGTAAGGGGGGTAGATTATGGAAAGGGAAGGTGTTAGCACCCTTTCCATCCGTGTTTTCCACGGGCTTTTAGGTACTTGCTCATTTCCTAAAACGGTTTGTGTTTGTGTGTTTTGAAAGTTTTTGTATGCTTTATGCTAACTCTTATATCAGTCCTCAAGAGTGTGATAAAGCATTTTGAAAATATTTTTAAAAGTGTATAAGTGTGAAAAATTCAGATTTGAGCAAGTATCTAACAGTTATCTACCTACTTGAAAAAAAGATGTTCTTTTCCTCCTTTCCTTTAGATAGTGTTATCCTACTATTAGTGAGTAGGTAGACCTATCGTCAGATGTTGAGGGACAATCAAAGGGACATTTTACAATCACGAAGGCAACTTATGAAGACGTTTTAACAATTTTCTTTTAGGGACTAGATCATTTACCGAAAGACAACTGTAGGGTCATCGAGGGACTATGATCTTTTTTTATTTATGGGTCTTTACTAAAGCGTTCCTGCCTCATGATTGTTTTATTTAAAGGAAACCAAAGTGGGAGTTACCTTAGAGGTGCACATGTTCAAGTGTGTTGAGATTCAGTTATTTATCTTGCATTATTGAGTTTGCTAACGTTTTAATTTTCAGTCTTATCATGCACGCCTAGTTACTAACAGTTAATATTTACATAAATTTAAAGTGCGAAAATTTAAATCCGAGACTATTACAACGCTTTGGGACAATTACATAAAAAAGTGCAAGAAAATAAAATGCAGAATTTTAAATCTAGACTATTACATCCCATAATCAGTTACATTATTTATATAAAATGCGAGAATAAAAATAACGCACACGAAATAAATATTACGTCTTAAAATCCTAAGAAAAATTCTAAGTAAACAAGAAAAATCTTTTTGGTTTTATTTTTATTTATTTTAAGAAAAATAATTAAACTAAATCTAAATTTAATTTAAGAAAATAAATATTGAATGAAATTAATCAAATTCTAATATTTTTGCATTTTTTATTAAGAAAACATTTGAAACATAAATTAAATCATAAGTTCTAGTTCATTTTAAAATAAGAAAGTAGTTAAAATTTAATTAATTAATTAATTAAAGCATTTCACTATTATAATTGAAAAAAAGTCTAAGCCTAATTTTTCTGTGATTTTTTTTTATGATTTGCTTGATTAAGTAAAGAAGATAAAAGAAATTAAAACATTACAAAAAAACTAGATGGGCTTGAGATAGTAAAAAAAAATGAGGGTGTGGTTGTTGAATTCGCTGGCCCATGAAGGGAGAGGCCTAGATTTTCTTCTGGATCTAATGTGGGTTGGGCTTGATGGCACATGGTGACCCCGCGAATGGAGTGCGCTAGATCTGATCAGATGGACATCTGATGGCACATGTCTAATGGTGTATAATGCGTATCTAGCTCCGAGAAGTACTGGATCTGCATGAAACAAGTTAGAAAATATAAAAATGGAGCTTACTGAGGCATTTTGTAATGTTTCAGGGCTTGGTAATGATTGCAAAAACTTCAGGGAGCCTCGAGGAATTTGTTTGGATCTTTTGTTTGGACTGAGAAAGGCTGAAACCTAAAATTCGAATTTTTACAACTTTAATAATTTTTCTAAAATTTGTAGAGATTTTCAAGGCTGTATCTCATGTGTTAAAGCTTTCTAATGTATCCTTTATATAGAGGGGAGGGAGGAGACAAGAGAACAAAGGTAATAAAAACCATAAACATGTGTTTTTAAAGCCATGAATGATGTTTTGTAACTTTGCCAAAGACATGGAATCTTTTCCTTTTTAAATTTGAATGAATGTTGACATTGCTTGCACGAAATATTATGGGCCTATGTTGTCCAAAACATCAACCCAAAGCTCAAAGCTCATTTCCAATTATTTTATGCATTTTATTTTATATTTATTTGAAAAAAATTAAAATAAATATGAATAAAATAGTTAGAAAATGCAAGGCATGGCAAGAATAATTTTAGAGGTCCTCTATAGGCTTAGGAAGATGTTTGAAGTCAAAGATATTAAGCCATTGACCTAAAACTTCAAGTTTGCTCAATGCATAATTCTTGAAAATTCCCAAACTTTTCCAACTTAGGCAAGCCATAAGTTACTCAATTTTTATCTCATGATGATGATCTTGGAATTTTTGGAAAGCCCAAGATGTCTCCTATACATTCCTCTTTTTATCATGTTTTAATTTGAAAATTTTATCTTGATGTAAAAGGTCTTGTAAAAAAATGGTTTTTGTTGACTTTCTGAAAATGACCTGTAATGTGTGAGCTTGTATATTTTAAATGACGCATTTCTTGGACTTGAGGGCTGAAGAGAAGTTGTAGGGAATGAGATTATATTCAATATGAGCTTTGGTTGGGGAAAATGGATGAAGTATGTGAAAGTTATGCCTAGTCAAAGTTCAGTTGACTTTTCCTATAGAACCCCTACTTTAGCAATTTTGACTTTTGATGAATTAGGGGCTTTTCTTGAGGAATCATGATCAACCCTTGATAAAATGATGGATATTACTTAAAAATGTTGAGGTTGACCAAAAACCTTGAAGTTTGACTGTATATAGGCCACAGTTGACTTTTGACCTAACACAGTTGATTTTCCAATACTTGAGCAATTGACTGAGCAAACTTGTTGTTCAAGGCGTGAAATTTGGCATGGATGATCTTGAGTACATACTAGGACAATGGAGAACATTTGGGAGCCTTGTAAATCAACCATCTTGATGAAAATTAAAACCCTAGTTGGGGGTTCATTACCTTAGGAGGAGAATTTGTCTGGTTAATTCTTGGTTAACCTTGAGCAATTGAGAACCTCTAGGAGTATGTCTTGTGTGAAAATGGGAGGGAAAATTTTGGGGTATAAACTGAGGGCCTATCCTCAAAATGTCTTTGGATTTAAATATATTTGATCAAGAAAAGGTGCACTCATTCAGAGTTAATGTTTGAGACTTAGAGAATTTTTATGTCTTGTATTCAGTTCCAATCTTTTGACTTTCAAGCCTTTTTTATTCATGATTCATGTTTTAATTCTATTTGCCTAAAACATCCAAGTTATTCCTTGTTTCAAGACCTTTCCAAGCATATAAAGAACTCCTCAATTAGTTTAGAATTTATCAAGTTATGGTTGGAAAAGTTGGATCATTTCTATGATCGTAATTTTCAAATGCCATGGATTTTACTATAGACTTTCATCAAATAGTTTCCAGGCATGTGTTCATAATTTTTTTTTTTTGAAGAACTCATCATTTGAATAAATGATCAATAGGAGAAATAAAGTCTGAAGCCTCCCATTCAACTTTGATTCAAACTTTGTTGTATTTGGTGCATCATAGAGAGAGAGAGAGAGAGAGAGAGAGAGAGAGAGATCATGTTTTGGTTTCAAGGGCTCAAGTTGCTAAGTTTGGCTAGCATGACCAGTCAGCCCACGTGCGCGAGAAGCTCAACTTTGTTTGGCTAGTCCAAATCTCGTAATTTTCTTGCCAACTTTTTAATGCCTTGCAAACTTCATTTTCAATTTTCATCAACATCAATATTGAAGCTCATCATCTCAGCTTTCCAATGATAGAAAATTTATGAAAAACGTGTGAGGGGTGAGGGAGATACAAGTTTTATGATGGAGAATTTCTTCACATGCGATATTGGTAGCAAGTCGATCCAGAATTGGAAGTCCTTGGCACAAGGTACAAATCTGTTGCATGGTCCTTACTATACATTTCATATGCATGCATTTGATCTCATTATCTTTCCCTAAAAAGCCAAACAAGCTCATGCTAATCAAGCGTATGTGCTTCCCTCCTTTTGTCAAAAAGATATATATTCCCTTCACTCAAAACTCACCCCATGTGCTCAATTATGCCAGCTCACCGCTTCGCACCTTGCTCAAAACACTCAAGAACATCACAATTTCTCAAGCAAAACGCAAGCTCCCATCACACTCTCTCTATTTTTTCAGATTTATCTCTTTTTCCCTCCAACGGATCCTTTGGCTCAAAGACTTATTTGCCCTATCTCTAAACTCCCTATCTAAACTCTCTATTCATTCATTTACTCACACACACGGACGAGCTCAACCTACTCTCAAAGTCAATTTTCATATTTTTCACTCTTTAAGAAATTTTATTTGAATCTCTCAATCTCCTTGCTCCAGATCTCAACTCTTGCTAATTTCTACTCATTTGAAGTTGAATAAATAATATCAACTAGGTTTCTTGCTCTTAAAATAAGAGGTTTGGTGAATTTATTTTTCACTTTGAGGTAAGCTTCCTTGAACTTCAATTTCTCGTTTCAACTTGAATTAATGCCTTAAATCAGGTTCATATGTTTGTAGTTGGCCAAAAAAAAGGTTTGATGTATTGGTTTTATGCAATTTTGAGCTTGAATCTTGATTTTAAGTTTTCTGCATATGTTGAAATTTCATGTTCAGTGACTTTCGCGTCCAATTTTCTCTCTGATCTTCCTTTGTTTGATAAATCTAATGATAGTATGATAAACCTTGTTGTGTTTTAAGCAATTTTGATGTTTGGATCATGTTTTTTGGTTGAGTATTGAAAGATAAATTTATATTTAAATCATGCTTGATAGATCTGTATTTCGTACTCAATTTTCTTTGTGATACATGCTTCATTTGAAAAAAATATTGATGCTATCATGTTCTATGCATTCTGATCTTTAATTTTGATTCAAATTTCATCTCATTTCATGGAGAAATAAGAGAGTTATCAGGCTCTAAACATTGCATGTTGAAACTGTAAAATGCTTTAGGGATTGGTTTAGAGGACAGGGACGATGAGGTGTCACTTTTTGATTGAACATGAGTAAAACCTTTTGCAGCATTTTTTCATCATATCAAGTGTAATAGAACCAGTTTTTATTTTTAATTTTATTTCATTTTAATTGTTTTTGTCAAAATTACTTTTAATAGTTTCACCTATTCAAAAATTATATAAAAAATATTTTAGACTTTACTTAGTCTACTTTCTAATTATAAATTTTATTTTATCATTTTTAGATAATTAATTAATTCATAGGATTAATTAGGTGTTTTAATCACTTAATTAGCATTTTGATTTTATTTTCTAATTCTCATTAGTCTAAAAAATTTCTAAAAATATTTTCTGACTTCCTTAAGATGTTTGGTTGATCTTGAAATTTTTATATCATTTTTATTGTTGATTTCTAACTAATTTTAAAATTTGTGAAGCTTGATTGTTATTTTGCTAATTTCACTTGCTTATGTTACAAGTTTGATATAATTCTCTAATTTCCTCAACTTCTAAAAGCCAAAACCAAATTGATTAGGATTCTTGAATGTGTTAGGGTCATGAAACTTAATTTTGTTTAATTTTTCTCTTTGTTTCCCTAATTTTCACAATTTATTTGGTTAAGGGTGTCTAGTTTGAGCTTTTTCTCAACTAGTTTGAACTTATGAATTTCATTTTCATCTTTCCTTGGTAATTCAAGAACCTTGAATGATTTGTTCTGACTTATATAAGCCTTAAGGACCTGAAAACAATTTTGTTTGATTTTTAAAGGTCTTGTTCCTATTTTTGCTTGATTTAAGTTGTGAATGTGTATTTGTATGCTTTTGGAACTTGAGATATAGGGTATTGGACTTGTGTAACCCATACGTCCCTTCATCTTATCATGACATGTTTAGAGCCTTGATTTCATGTTTATGAATCATTCAAGTTCTCTAACATGATGCCTTTGGTTAAGGCATTGTTTATTCATATTTTGTGATCATGGTTTAGGAGAATATGTTTGTACATTTCCAATTGAGTGCCATTGATCCAAAGAGGTTGAATTTTAATTTGTTTATACTTCTGACCTTATGCCTTACAACCTATAATTTAATTCTCCTTTGAATCTTTAATTGACATCCCATTGTTAATTCATCGTGATGACAAGTTAGGAGCCATATTCTTGTTTTGACTTAGTTTGTTTGTGATGATGTTTGAATTCTCTAAAGGACCAATGTCAAACATGTTTTTGTTTAGGTATTGACCTTAAACTCTCTTCTTATCTCATTTCCCATGCTTCTTTGATCCTTGGTTAAGTACTCATTTACTAACCAACATGGTGATACATAAAAGGCCATATTCTCTTTTCTACTTATGTTTTGTGCATCATTGTCTAATGATTGCTTTTTGTGCCATGTCCTATGAATGTATATTTATTTTTTATACTGCCCATAGCATCTGTGATACGGGGGCAGAACCGACTGTTCAATAATAGTTTGCGTTTTGCATTTTTTGTTCGCAAAATGTCGCAGTAAGCAAGAGTTGCCACCGAATTTTATTTCATCCAATCATGGAAAAGGAAAAAGAACAAAAAAACCTTTTTTCGAGATATTTTGAGTACGGGGGGTAGATTATAGAAAGGGAAGGTGTTAGCACCCTTTCTATCATGGTTTTCCATGGGATCTTAAGTACTTGCTCATCTTTTAAAAATTGCTTGTGTATGTGCTTTATTTGGAAAATGTGACTTCGTGATAACCCTTGTATCAATCCTCAAAGGTGTGACGAAGTTGTTTTGAAAATTTGTTTGAAAAGTGTAAGTGTCAAAAGTTTTGATTTGAGCAAGTGCCTACTAGCATCTACCTACTCGAAAAAAGATCGTTTCTATTCTTGTTCCCTTTAGACAATGCTATCCTACTATTAAGAAATAGGTAGCATCGTCGTTGGAGTTTGCAAGGGTCAATTCGAAAGGGACGTACGATCACCAAAGCAATGTTATGATACCTTAGTAATAACCCTAGAGTCTTAAGATCATATTCGAGGCATCATTTCTGAGGCAACATTCGAATGGTATGTTTGATCTTTTTTAGACAGGAGGGCAACTACTAAGACATCCTATACTTAATGATCGTGTACCGAAGGCAACCGAAGTGAGAGTATACCCTAAGAGTGATATTTGCGAGTGATTAGTTTTCAGTTTTTTAATCTTTGCACATTAGGGTTTTCTAACTGTGTTAGTTTGTCATGCATTCTTGTCATACAGTCCTATTAGCATACATCTAGACAGTTAAATATTTGCGGGAATTAAATTATTACAAGGCTTCGGGGTGGGGGATTAATTACATAGCCGAAAAACCCGGGAATTTGAACAATAAATAAAACCCTAAATTAAACTATTACAATCCATGAACAGTTACAAAAGTATTGTCGAAATAAATAATAAGCGCGCGATAAATCAAATACGAAACGACTAGGGTTTTGACCCTTAATTGAACCTATCGACGATTGGTTAAAAAATGTTTTTGTTTATTTAAGAAAATAATGACATAGTTAAAAATAATGACATAGATCAAGAATCTAACCTAATTTGCTAATTAGTTTTAATTATATAAAAAATGTTAAAATTGCCCTAAGTTAAACTAAATTGAAATAAATTAACAAAATTAATTTTGATAAAAAAAAGTCTAATTCTAATTTTTTAATGAAATTTTAATTTTATGATTTTATAAAAAAGAATGATTAATTTGTTAATTAAAATAAATAAAAGAAAAAATTAAAAGAATAAAATAAAATAGAGAAAAGAAATAAGAAAAGAAGTAAATGGGTCTGGTGGTATTGCTAACAGAGGGGGTGCCAATATGATTTCTGAGCCCAACAAATCCAGACCCTTTTGACTTCGTTTGATTAAGTACGCACGTTGACTTGAGGAGCATGGTAGGCCCCTTGCTACATGAACGTTGGATCCACCTAGCTGATGAATCTGATGGTGGAACACAAGGGTGTATGGTAGGCGCGTGGAATTGTGAAGCGTTGGATCTGCAAGTGTAATGTGAGAAAATAAAGAAATTGGTTGGGACCTGGGATCGAACCCAGGTCCTCTCACTTACCAAGGGATTCCTTTTCCAGCTAGGCCATGCTCACTAGTTGTTAATGGAAACAGGACAATGCATAATATGTAAACAATTCCACTAAGGCTGAACAAAAAAAAAATGCGCGCACTATATTTAAGTCATCCAAAGGGGTTATGACAAGTCACTTTCTTCCTCCTTCAGCCCGTCGTCTTAGTTATATAACCTATACCTACAGATAACGTCCTTCGCTACAACCTACGTGCCTCAAACATCAAAAATATGCATGATAAATAGATTTAAAGACCAGGGATCGATGGGTCTTGATGCCACGATGTGATACGGTGGGAGAACTGACTAGTGTTTTGCGTTTGTTTTCGCAAATGTTTCGGTTGAGCAAGAGTCGCCACCGACTTTTTATTTTATCCTAAGGAAAGGTTTAAAAAGCACAGCAAAAACCTTTGAGATTTTTCTTGGGTTCGGGGAGTAGATTATAGGAGGGGAAGGTATTAGCACCACTTCTATCCATGGTTATCCATGGGCTCTTAAGTACTTGCTTAGATCAACTTGCCTTAGTTTTCAATTGTTTGAAATGGTGCTTTGTGTGTGGCTTTGAAAAGGTTTTGAAAAAGATGCCTTGCATAGGCTACCCTTGTAACAATTCTTTACTCGAATGTTTTACAAAGGTGTTTGTCTTTTTGAAAAGATGTTTCAAGGTTTTTTGAAAGTTTGTTTGAAAAGTGTTTGTGAAGTGGATTTTGAAATTAGGCAAGTGTTTTCTTGGAAAGTTGACAAGTACTTAAGAGCTTATCTACCCTAAAGTTTTCTCAAAGATTTTTGTCATGTTTTAAACCTTTTGACAATTTTGTTCCACCATTGCATTTGGTGGACAATCTTGTCTTAGGAGGTGAAAGGGACGGGTGCGGGTCATCGTTTAGACCATAGTTGCAATAGTGTTAAATGTCTTTGGGCAATTTTCTTTGAAAGGGACTTGATCATTCATTTAAGCAACATTTTGAGGGACAATGATCATTTGGTTATTTTGTTTTGTCCAAGGAAGTTTAACATGCAATATGGCCCATTTTTGAAAGGCAACAAAGTGGAATACCCTAGGGGGTGCAAGTGTGAGATGTGTTTGTTTATTTTTCATGCTCATTTATCTTGTATTAAGTCCAACTATTTTTGTTCATTTTTATTCGCATACAAAACCCTAATTCTAGCATAGTATGTTTAAAAAGCATTAAAAGTGCGAAATTTAAATTCCTACGCTATTACATCACAATAATATGGGGAGGGGGGTACAATGTTTCAAATGGGGTTTATTTGGACAAGAATTTAAAACCTAAGACTATTACATCAATATTGAATATTTACAAGGTAAATAAATTGCATAATCAAATGGAAATTAAATAAATATGCAAAAATGCAAAAAGAGAATTTTTATATGTATGAAAAAGTATTGTTCATGTAAAATAAAAGAAAAATAAAAAGGTATTATTTTTTGGAGTATTTTCAAATTTAGGGCAAAAACCCTAATTTTAATCAAAATGTATATTAATTAATTCATTCATATAATATTCATTATTTACATACAAAAATAATATAAAATATGGTATATTTGTAAAAAAAAGGGCATTTTTAGTATTAAATATTAAAAAATAAAATATGTATATTTTTTGGTGTTTTTTACTCTAAATGCATTAATATATATATATATATATATATATATATATATATATATATATATATATATATATATATATATATATATATATATATATATATATATATATATATATATATATATATATATATATATATATATATATATATATATATATATATATATATATATATATATATATATATATATATATATATATATATATATATATATATATATATATATATATATATATATATATATATATATATATATATATATATATATATATATATATATATATATATATATATATATATATATATATATATATATATATATATATATATATATATATATATATATATATATATATGAATATTTATATTATTTTAAATATGTATTATACATAAATAATAATAATAGTTAAATTTTTAAAAAATAGTATTTTTTGTATAAAATATTTTCAGAGAGTAAAAATAAAATAAAAGTGTATAAAAAGTATATTTGTATTATTTTAAACAAAAAAAAGTATATATATATATATGTATTTGTTTATTTATGTACAAACAAGAGAAATAACCAAATAAATATGCAATAAATTCAAAAAATGATGGGAAAAATATTTTTAAAATTTTAATGTCATGAGAAAAAATAAATAAGTCAAACAAAAAAAGAAAAAGTCAAAAAGAAATAAAAATGAAGCAAATGGGCTCAGGGGGTGTGAAAGCAATCATGAGGTGTGAATAAGAAAAAAAACACAAGCCCAGCCCAAAGACCACTGTCTTCAACCTCCAGCCACAATATTTGAAAAAACGCGCGCCCTGTTCCTCATCTTCCAACTCTTGATTCCTGGCTTTTTAGCAAAAACTCATAACATAACAAATGTTCAGCATGAAGAGACGATTCTAACCATGTATAGAACTTGACCTAACTCTCTAAGATGAAGGAGAATTTCTCCTCCCCCAAATCCTAACCTAGTTTTTCTGTCATTTTCAAACTCCAAATTCTCTCTACTCAGGCAAAAGAAATGAAAAGTAAAGACATGGACATGTTCAGTGGCATGAGTATGACATTATTTCTTCACAAACTTAAGACTAATGATGCATAATAAGAGAGATACGAATTCAAAATTTTACCTATTCAGTTGAACTTCTATCTGGAGATGTAGGAACTTTTAGTGCAAGGTGATGATTGGAAAAGCTTCCTTGATGTCCAGGGATGCTGTTTCAATGCTTACTTTGCCTTGAGAGCTTCTGAATCGAGCTAGAGAACTTCAACTGCAAAACAGAAAAACAAAAATGGTGAAGTGGCTTAGAGGTGTTACAGGTCGTGTCTTAGCTTCTGGATAGCTTGCATAGGTTGTAAGGAAGGTAGAGGAACAGGTTTGGGCAAGAATGCTTGAAGGGAATGGAAGATAGCACTCAAACTGCAGGCTTTGCCCTGTTTGTGCAGTTTGAGGGTGATTATGGCAATGGGAGTGTTTGAGAGGTGCAAGGGTCGTGTATTAGCTTGGTTGTGATGTGCTGAGTATTGTTGATAAGTTAGTTCTTGTGTTCTAATGCTGAGGTGAGAGTTGTTGTGAGTTATGGAACTTTTCTTCACACTTAAGCAACAAAATGCAACTTGAGTTTCTAGGCATGTAGAGGGCCCCTAATGTGATGCATAATCCCTCCTTGATCAGTGTGTTATGTTCATAAACTTGTGCCATTCAGATTTGCAATGTACTTGTTGGATTTCTAAATTGACATAAAGTGAATTTTAGCAAAAATGGATAGTTCACTTTATCTAATTTGGGATTAATCTTGCATACAATGTCCAAACTCATAGAACAACACCTTAACACAATGAATATGCATTAAATTATGGAGTGTAACTTGGTTTAAGGACCTGTAATCTAGCCTAAAGCATGCTGAGTTCAAATTGCAAAGTTATGGACATGGAACTTGGTCATGAACAAAGTGGTTTTTTGCTATATTGTGAAATTCGATTCTCTCTAACCATGAGGTTGTTTGAGAAGTTCTTGGACATTTTGGAAATCTTGGAATGTGTACTACAATCCATCTTTGAAATGCAAATTGAAATTCCAAGTGGAAGTGTATGGAAAATGGCCTTGAAGTGGGGTAGAAAACCTTGTCAAAATAGGTTAAAATTTCACTAAGTTAAAAATGGTTTAGTGCCCTTATTCAAAAAATTGTAACTTGAGATACAAGCTTCAAATGAGAAAACTTTGTGAATCAAAGTTGTAGATTATGCAACAAGCTACAACTTTCATGTTTTGACTTTTGTTTGAATCCAAATGGATCTTGGTGAAAAAGTGGGGAAAAGTTGGGAAAAAATTAGGGTTTTTCATAACTTAGAAAAATTCTAAGTTATGAAAAATTCAAATTTCTAACCCTAATTTGCATTTTGTGATTTCTTGGTGAACAAGTTTCATGATTTGGCATGTTTTGATGGAAAATGAATCTTGACTTTTGATTTTGACCAAAAAGTCAAAGTTTGACTTTTCAGTATACAGTCAAAATTGATCAATTGACTGGGAAATTCAACTGTCAATCTTGTGTACTTGGGATCTTTTGAGTTGGTTGATCATGTCAAGATAATTCCATAGGGTCCTTGAGTCCATGTGTGGGCTTGGTTTACCATTGGCTAGGTCAACCAGTCAAAAATTGCCTTTGTGCAGTCCAAACCCTAAAAATGACCATTTTGCCCTTTTGGTGATCTGATCAAATTTCTTGTGGAATTGTGATCCAAACTTGATCAAATGGTTCATGTGAGTTCAATATGTTGATGTGGGTCCATTTTCATGAGGTTTGACTGTCAATTGGCCACAGTTGACTTTTTCCCTAATACAGTTGATTTCTAGGTCAACTGTCCAATTGACTGGGCAAAGATTGGAATCAAGGCTTGAAACTTGGTATGGATAAACTTGGGAGTCCAATATGAAGCATGAAAGTCATCTTAGGAATTTTGGGTCAAAACATCTTTGTGCAAACACAAACCCTAATTTGAGTCAACAGTGCAAGGAGAGGTCTTGAGCAGATGAAACCCTAACTAGATCCTGAGCTTCAAGGGCTTTGTGATGAGAAATCAATGAGAAATGGGAGGGAAAATTTTGGGGTACAACAGTTTCCCCTATTCAATCTTCTTGAATCCGAAGAGTTAGATTGGCAAGCTTGCCTTTCGTGACTCGAGGGTAAAAGGAGATTGGACACTAGAGTGCCCGGAAATTTGCACTCATCAAAGCACTGGACGCGGGAATGGGCTTAGAGATGCCATTTGGAGATGGGCTTAACGATGCCATCTGGGAGAGTGATAGAAATCTTGTCTGGGATGGGCTTAGAGATGCCATCTGGAAGGGAAAATCAGGAAGGTGTCCAAGCTTTGGACCATTTCTGAACTGGGGGTCTGAACAAGCAATAGATTGACATCCGTTGTTGGGAGGAATCTGTAAACTGTTTTCAGTGGTTTGGAGAAGAAACTGAACAAGCGATAGGTTAACATCCGTCTACTTGGAGAACCCGTGAACTGTTTTCAGAAATCTCGAAGTTGAATAAGCAATAGAGCAGCATCCGTTGTTGGGAAGCGTTCGTAAACTGTTTTCAAAAAGTTGCATCTGAACAAGTCGATAGATTAACATCCGTTGTTGGGAAGAATCCATAAACTGTTTTCAGAAGTCTTGAAGAAGAATCTGAACAAGTGACAGGTTAACATCCGTTTACTTGGAGAACCCGTGAACTGTTTTCAGAAATCTCGAAGTTGAATAAGCAATAGAGCAGCATCCGTTGTTGGGAAGCGTTTGTAAACTGTTTTCAAAAAGTTGCATCTGAACAAGTCGATAGATTAACATCCGTTGTTGGGAAGAATCCATAAACTGTTTTCAGAAGTCTTGAAGAAGAATCTGAACAAGTGACAGGTTAACATCCGTTTACTTGGAGAACCCGTGAATTGTTTTCAGAAATCTTGAAGTTGAATAAGCAATAGAGCAGCATCCGTTGTTGGGAAGCGTCCGTAAACTGTTTTCAAAAGTTGCATCTGAACAAGTCGATAGATTAACATCCGTTGTTGGGAAGAATCCATAAACTGTTTTCAGAAGTCTTGAAGAAGAATCTGAACAAGTGACAGGTTAACATCTGTTTACTTGGAGAACCCGTGAATTGTTTTCAGAAATCTTGAAGTTGAATAATTTTAGTCTGTTGACTGATCTTTCCTGAAAAGGTAAAGAGTTAGTTGCATGCGATGTTATGATGCATGATGCGATATACGTGACATCAATGTTTATGACATGAATGTGATGAATGCGCATGTAAGCTGACGAGCTATCTTGCTGAGGATAAATGAATTCGAGGTGGCTGAAGATAATGGCATCTTGACTGCTGCTGGGGAAAATAAATCCTTGGCTGCTGCTGGGGGAGAAAATTCCTGATGACCTCTACTGGGGATTATCAATCCGGTAGACTCATGCTGAGGAGGTAAGACTGAGAACCTTTAATTTGATGGGAAGTAACTCTGGCGATCTCACTGGGGAACTCAAGATTTCTCTTTCTGAGACCCTGTGAGGATAAGGCTCATTAATCTGGCTCCGCTGGGGGTTGATAATTTGAAATTTTAATTCGGCTGGGGATAACAAAGATAAGCTTCTCCGGGGGTCATATTAGGCTGGGGAACTTTGATGAATTCCGCCGGGGATAGGAAGAATTCTGGCGAGTGCGATCTTCTGTGGCTGTTAGCTGAGGATAACCCAGTTATAAGCCCTTGTGAGGAATAACTTTGAATAAAACTCGAGGGAGACGTTCGTGCTCTGCGGGGAAATACCTTCCAGAACCTTACTGGGGATGAGCTTCGAGGGTCTGCTGGAGGTATGCCTCAGGGTTTGCTAGGGATGTGGATTTCAAATCTCTTGGTGTGTTTCCTTCGAGAGGGTGCCAAGGTGTTCATCTGTACCTTCATCCTATTAGTAATCCTTTTTCTTAGGTTCACTTAGGAAGTGATTATGTTTCAAATGCATATGCCTATTTAACAAAACATTGGACGTTTCTCAAAATAAAACAAATAGTGCAAAAAAGAAAAGGGAAATGACACAAATTTTTGGGAAGAGTATTTATATTGATTTTCTTTGAGTATATTTGTACAAAGGAGACAATCATCCTAGTAAGAGGATTTTGCCGTAAATATTGAAAGATTTTATACAAAATAAAGGATGGCTATGTGAAATAATTCCATGGGATTCCATTCTGCTATAGTATCTGTCCATTCGATGCTTCATTTGACGATGGCTGGATTGATCAGAAACCTGGAACCGGTTGATGAAGAGATTGTCTTTGAGTGATCCGACGAGACATAGTCATACGCTTTAATTCCCTAACTTTTGCCTGAATCGCCCTTTCGGGTTTTCGATCCACCGGGAAACCCCTTTTTTCCCAAGCCGCCCTTTCGGGTTTTCGACTTGCCGGGTGTACAGATTTTTTTTGCTTTTATCCCTAATTTTTGCCTGAACCGCCCTTTCGGGTTTTCAGTTCACCGGGATGCCCATTTTTGCCCAAGCCGCCCTTTCGGGTTTTCGACTTGTCGGGTTATTTTATGCGTAGTATCTTTTGACTATGTCTGCGTTCGCAGGGTGCGGCAAATCGTCGCCGTCCATGGTGGTCAGAATCATTGCACCACCAGAAAATATGCTCTTGATCACAAATGGTCCTTCATATGTAGGAGTCCATTTGCCCCTGGGATCACTTTGCGGTAAGATAATCCGCTTGATTACGAGATCCCCGACTCGATACACTTGACGTCTGACTTTCTTATTGAAGGCCTTGATCATCCGCTTTTGATACGTCTGACCATGGCATATAGCAGCAAGTCGTTTCTCGTTGATTAAATTGAGTTGATCAAGTCGGGTCTGCATCCAATCATCTTCATTCAAACCTGCATCCTTCATAATCCTCAGAGAAGGGATCTGGACTTCCATAGGCAAAACAGCTTCCATGCCATAAACCAAAGAAAATGGGGTTGCCCCAGTTGAAGTACGCGTCGTCGTACGGTATCCATGCAGAGCAAACGGTAACATCTCATGCCAGTCTTTGTAAGTGACTGTCATTTTCTGAATGATCTTCTTAATGTTTTTGTTCGCAGCTTCAACAGCACCGTTCATCTTCGGCCGATAGGGAGATGAATTGTGATGATAAATCTTGAACTGTTCGCATAATGTAGTGATCATTGTATTATTCAGATTTGTACCGTTGTCCGTGATGATTCTGTCTGGAACACCATACCGACATATGAGATTTTGCTTGATAAAGCGGGCAACCACATTTTTAGTAACAGAGGCGAAGGAAGCTGCTTCGACCCATTTAGTGAAGTAGTCAATGGCAACCAGGATGAAGCGATGTCCGTTGGAAGCCGTGGGCTTGATCTCTCCAATCATATCAATGCCCCACATTGCAAAGGGCCATGGAGCAGTCAGGACATTGAGGGGAACCGGAGGGATATGAACTTTGTCAGCATAGACTTGACACTTGTGACAAGTACGGGAATGTTGATGGCAGTCAGCCTCCATAGTAGACCAATAATAGCCTGCCCTTAGGATCTTCTTAGCCATTGTATGCCCGCTCAAGTGAGTGCCAAACGTGCCGCTGTGTGTATCAGTCATGATCAACTCTGCTTCAACTTTATCCACACATCGGAGTAGTACACAATCATGGCTTCGTTTGTAAAGGATGTCGTTGCTTAGGAAGAACTTAGCGGCGAATTTCCTTAAGAACTTCTTGTCATTCACGGAAGCTCCTTCAGGATAATCCCTAGTCTCGAGATACCTTTTGATTTCATGGAACCAAGGTTGTTCCACTACTTCTTCGGTATTAATCTCGTGACAATGTGCAGGTTCATCCATTCGCTTGATGGTGATTTGGGGAGCCTCGTTATCCCAGTTGAGTTTAAACATGGAGGACATTATGGCCAGAGCATCGGCTAGTTGATTCTCTTCTCGCGGGAAATGCTCGAAGGTAATTTTCTCGAAACGAGGCAACAATGTCAGGACATGTTCTTTGTATGGGATAAGATTAGGATGCTTGGTATCCCAGTCTCCTTTGATTTGGCTGATGACCAAAGTCGAGTCCCCGAATACGATCAAAGATTTGATCCCCAAGTCTATAGCAGCTTCGAGACCAAAGATGCAAGCTTCATACTCAGCCATGTTGTTTGTGCAGCTGAAACAAAGTCGGGCCGTGAAAGGAGTGTGACAACCTTCCGGAGAAATGAGTACTGCGCCAATACCATTTCCAAGTGCATTTGCAGCACCATCAAAGTACAGGGTCCATCGGGATCCCTTCTCGGGTCCGTCATATGGTCCGTCACTTTCAATGTTGTCCAAATTCATGATGTCCTCATCTGGGAAGTCAAATCTCATGGGTTGATAGTCTTCGATAGCCTGATGATCCAGATGGTCAGCTAATACACTCCCTTTTATAGCTTTTTGGGTGGTGTACTGGATGTCATACTCGGTTAAAATCATTTGCCATCTAGCTATCCTTCCAGATAAAGCGGGCTTCTCGAAGATATACTTGATAGGGTCCATCTTGGAAATTAACAAGGTAGTATGAGTCAACATATACTGTCTTAGTCGGCGAGCAGCCCATACCAAAGCGCAGCAAGTTTTCTCGAGCAGTGAGTAGCGAGTCTCACAGTCGGTAAACTTTTTGCTAAGGTAATAAATAGCGTGCTCTTTTCGACCAGACTCGTCATGCTGGCCCAAAACACACCCCATTGAGTTATCCAAGACGGTTAAGTACATGATCAATGGTCTTCCTTCGACAGGTGGCATCAGAATAGGAGGTTCTAGCAAATATTCCTTGATTCTATCAAAAGTGGCTTGGCAGTCGTCGTTCCATTCAACTACCTGATCTTTCTTCAAGAGTTTGAAAATTGGCTCACAGGTAGAAGTCAGATGTGAGATGAATCTGGCAATATAGTTTATGCGCCCCAAGAATCCTCTGACCTCTTTTTCAGTACGGGGAGCAGGCATCTCTTGTATTGCCTTTACTTTTGTCGGATCGACTTCAATGTCTTTGTTGCTTACAATGAATCCCAGGAGTTTACCAGACCTAACTCCAAAAGTGCATTTACTTGGATTCAGCCTGAGCTTGTATTCTTTCAACCTGGCAAACAGCTTTTCCAGATGTTCAAGGTGCTCTTCCTCTGTTTGTGATCGTGCTATCATATCGTCTACGTAAACTTCAATCTCATGATGTATCATGTCATGAAATAAAGCTACCATGGCGCGCTGATAAGTTGCCCCTGCGTTCTTCAGCCCGAACGGCATCACCTTATAACAGAAAGTGCCCCATTGTGTGACAAAAGTCGTTTTCTCCATATCCTCGGGGGCCATTTTGATTTGATTGTAGCCCGAGAATCCGTCCATGAAGGAAAACACTTTATGCTGAGCTGTATTGTCGATCAAGATGTCAATATGAGGTAGCGGGAAATCATCTTTAGGGCTGGCCCTATTCAAATCCCGGTAGTCCACACACATTCTGACTTTGCCATATTTCTTCGGTACCGGTACGATGTTAGCGACCCATTGGGGATACGACGTAACAGCCAGGAAGCCAGCATCGAATTGCTTCATTACTTCTGCTTTGATCTTTTCGGACATGTCAGGCCTCATTCGGCGAACTTTTTGCTTGATTGGTGGACAGTCTTCTCTTGTGGGGAGACGGTGAACCACGATGTCTGTATCCAAACCCGGCATATCTTCATAGGACCAAGCGAAGATTTCAACATACTCATTCAGCAACTGTACCAAGCACTCCTTGACTTTTGGTTCCAGGTTGGCACCCACTTGTACTTCCTTCCGATCCTCCTCGGTTCCCAAGTTAACAGTTTCCAATGGCTCTTCATGCGGTAAGATGGCCCTTTCCTCTTGTTGCAGAAGTCTGGCTAGTTCCCCGGGTACTTCACAACCTTCGTCATCTTCATACTCGGCTAGATTGACCAGATCTTCAGAGTTTTTGAAAGATACAGCAGAATAGTCACCCATGGAATCCAGAGTGGATGGGTACCTGCATTGGTGAGTGTGGGTGTGTGTAAGGGATAGCCATCCTTAAACAAAAATGCAAAAGGAAGGAAAATGAACATAAGCAGTTTATCAAATGAAAAACGTCCAATGAATCATTAAACATGGCATATGAATATGAAAAATAGTCAAAACCCTTACAAGTGGACCTACATGCCCCGGGCAAGGCAGGAGGTGGAAAGACAGTGTACGGATTGTTTGAAAATAAAATATTACAGACCAAATAGGAAATGTTTAATGGATAAATTACTGATGAATAAAAGTGATGGGGACAAAGTCTTTAGCCTCCCAATTGCTCAATCCTCCCCCGACAGTTGGATGAATCCATTCTTCAAAGTTGCTTTCCTTGTCTTCATCTTCCAGGGCGTTGATTCGGTAAGGAGAAATTTTGATCGGCGCTCTTTCAATCTTTGACTGGCGCATGGCCTTCTGGCCAGCGGTGGTGAAACCTAATCCAAACTTATCAGTTTTATGCAGAAGATTGGGTAACTTCCCCCATGCTGAATTCTTACCCTCTTTAACTGCAGCCCTTGCATCCTCCAGAGATGCCATCCTGGCCATCTGTCTTGGTGTTTCAGCTGCCAACTTCGCCACTGCTATCTCAGGAAGAACTTCTTCGAAATGTTGAAACGGTGTCTCAATGAACTCTCCTTCAACCTCCACATACCGGAAAGAATTTAAATGGCTAATCATGTACTCTTCTTCGTCGTGGACAGTAATGATCTTTCCCTTTACAGGATACTTCAGCATCTGATGCAAGGAGGAGGTGACTGCCCCAGCATGGTGTATCCAAGGTCTACCCAGCAGGCAGGAGTATGATGGACGGATGTCCATTACATAGAAAGTGGATTTAAACACCTCAGTACCTATCTTGACAGGAATTTCAACTTCTCCATGGACCATTCTTTTCGACCCATCGAAAGCTCTGACGACAATATCACTAGGCTTCAATTCCAAACCTTCGCAATCTAGCCGGTCCAAGGCCTTCTTAGGCAAAACATTTAGCGATGAACCGGTATCAACCAAAACATGTGCAAGGGTGGTTCTGCGACACTCGATTGAAATATGCAACGCATCATTGTGGTTTCGGCCCTTAGGGGTCAGGTCGGCATCAGAAAACCCTAATCTATTGTCCACAGTCAGGCTAGCCACGCAATGTTGAAATTGATCTGCAGAGGTTTCCTGGGGCACATGAGCTGCCTTTAGAAACTTAATCAAAGCTTGAGCGTGCGCTTCTGAGCAAAGCAACAGTGCCAGCATGGAGATCTTGGAGGGGGTTTTCCCCAACTCTTCCACCACATCGTAATCACTTCTCTTGATTATCCTCAAAATCTCGTCCATTTCTTTCTTGGAGGCTTCCGGGATCACCAAGGGCTGAACCCTCGTCCTGACGGGCTCATCTTGCATTCCCTTTCCTTTATCAGCAATGGTAGGAGAGACAGCACTAGAAACGACAATTTCTTCAATCAAAGGAGTTCTGGCGGAGAGTCTTACTGGTGCAGGGATGACTTCTTTAGCTGATGAGGGTCCAAAGACTGCTCTTGGAGGGGCAATCTCTGGAGAAAATATTCTCCCGCTCCTGGTGATTTTGCTGGTGCCCGCGATGTTACTGATGTTGGCTTCTTCATCATCTGAATTTTCTTCAATAACTTCGACTTGCTTGATACCATGGTAGTAGATGTCACCACCATAGTTCCAAGGTATCGACTTCTCAGAAACATAGGGAATAGGCCCCGGCATTGTTATCTTCAAAGGTATAGACTTTGCAACTAGTGTAATCTTAACAGGCTTTTTGACGGCCTTGGAAAGATTGGCGTGAATGGTTATGATTGAGATATTTTCAACATGAACTGGAACAGCAGGAACTTTTTCGAACAAAATTTGTCGGCTATCCATAAGGCCTTGGATGCCTTTCTTCAATAGCGGACAATCAAACGGCAGAGAGTGGCAACAGTAGCAGTCTTCTTTACATCCCGGGAAGATCCCGGCCCTTAACAAATTCAACTTAATGGTTAGCAGTGGAGTAGTCAGATCACTAACGTCAACAACATACAGATCCTCTTCAATGGCATTGACATTCCGACCGTGCTTCGGCATAGGTGCCGATATCACATTGGGTTTCTCTAGAGCGTCAAACTCCACCTCCTTAGCTTCTATCAGGTCATGGATATTATGCTTGAGTGCCCAACAATCATTGGTATCGTGTCCAACACTGTCTGAATGATAGGCGCACTTAGCATTGGCATGATAATGCGGGGAGGACGTATTTACATTCTTTGGCGCCTCCTTGATGGTGGCAAGATTCAGCTTCAATAGATGGGGAAGCACCTGCGCTGGAGTCATATTAATACGGGTGAACTGCCGTTGTGGCCTTTCCACCCGTTGCTGGTTTGGTCTGGATTGGTTGTAGCGAGGCTGCTCACTTGGAGTGTTTTGAATCATTAAGGCCCCCACAGTTGGCCGACGCTCCATCTTCCCTGCTCTTCTCTGAGAATATACCATAGCTGTCTCCTTCTTAAAAGGCTTCTTCTCAGCACTTGCAGCAACGCCCTTCTGAATCTTTCCTGACTTGATGCCAGCTTCTATTCTTTCACCTGTTAAGATTAAGTCGGTAAACCCTGCGGAAGAGTTACCAATTAAATGATTGAAGAACGGACCAGATAGGGTCCCAAGAAACATATCAACGAGCTCACAATCGGTTAAAGGAGGCTGCACCCTGCCAGCCAAATCCCTCCATTTTTGTGCATATTCTTTGAATCCCTCACTTGTTCCTAGTGACATACCCTGAAGTTGGGTACGAGTAGGAGCAAGATCGGAATTCTACTGATATTGTTTGTAGAAAGCGGTGGCCAAATCTTCCCAATTTCTGACACTGGTTCCTTCTAACTGATAAAACCATTCCAACTGAGCTCCCGACAGGCTGTCTTGAAAGAAATGAATCCAGAGATTTTTATCTGCCATATAGGGTTGAATCTTTCTCACATAGGACCTGAGATGCATTTTGGGACAGGACAGCCCGTCATACCTCACAAACACTGGTACTTTGAACTTTGGGGGAATCACAATTCCGGCAACCAAACCCATGTCTTCAAAATCCAAACCCGGTACCCTTTGCAATTCCATGGCAGCCAATCTGTCTTCTAAACCCTTATATTTGTCATCAGCTGGAGGATACTGCTGGTTAGAATAATCTTCATCCTCTTCAACCTCTTCCTCCTCTGCATCAGACTCGGAAGGCACCGCAACCCGATCTCTTTTACTAGTTCCTTCATCAGAAGTAGGAGGAAATTCAAGCACTCTCCGAGCTTCTCTGTCAAATCTTCTCCCCAAAGTAGCCACTCCGACCCTCTTTTTCTTCTTCACTGGGTCCTTATTCTCCAGATGAGCCTTGATATCCTCTTGACTCTTGACCAAGGTCATCAAGAGTTGCTGGAACTGTGCATTCTGGGCTTGTAGGTCTTTGACTGTTTGCTCGAGATCCATCCTACTGAAATAAACAGCAGATAGATAAGGAAACCTGGAGTGAGACCTGCTTGTGCACATGATGAATGGTATGCTGATGTATGCAATGCATTCAAGGATTTAGGACATTCAAAATTGTTTCAGACAAAGAAGAACACACGTCATATTAATAAGAAGAAATTCGTTAGTACATAAATGCCCCATGGGCCAAATGTTACAAAATAAACTTCTCAAGGCAGAAAGACATTGTGCATCCTCTTTGGTGCGATGTAGGTATTGAGGGCCTCTTGCTCGTGGAGTCGGCGGGTAAGCTCTAGAACCTTCTTTTCACTGGCGTGGTAGCTAGCTTCAAAAGTGTTCCGTTCCTCCTTGAGTTGAATCCAACTTTTCTGCATTTCCTCCCACGATGTAGGCATGTCTGGATGCAGGATGGTGTAGGGAACCTCTCCTTCATTGACGGGCTCTTTAATCACTGGGAGTACATGAGGATAAGGCATCATCAGACTTTAGGCTCGGGCTCGTACCCACTTGAGATAGGGCTCAAGAGGGATGGAGTTCTTGTGTCCCAGAGTCTTGCTATCAACCTTGTTGAGTTTTCCCCAAGCTCTGATGAATCTTTGGCGAAGTCCTTGCGCATCGTTGTCGAAGTCAAAAACTAGGCTAGGAATCAACATGTCATGAGGGTCATCCCTCCGTGCATATCCAAATTGCCTCAAAGCTAGGCAAGGGTTGTAGGTGATACCTCCCCTGATTCCAAGTAAAGGAACATTAGGAAACTCTCTGCAACGATCGACGATGATGACATTTTCTCTGGACCGAGAACACCAATGCACATCAGAATGAGTAAGAGTCATCAATCGTTGGGACCACCTTGTACCTTGGTCATTTTTCAAGACAGATTGTGGAAGGTGCGAAATAAACCACCTTGCGAGGACGGGAGTACAGCACATGAGAACACCCCTCTTTCTCATTGTTCGTGTGTAAAATGAGTGAAGGATGTCCCCAAGCAATGTTGGTATTGGATTTCTGGACAAGAAGATTTTGACGGTGTTGACATCTACCAATTGGTCAGGATTTGGGAACAAGATCAACCCATAGATAAGGAGTGCCACAATCTCTTCGAAGGCTTGTAGGTCCAATGAGTTCCAACATTCTTGTGCCTTCTCAAACAAGAATTTTGCTAAGAATCCTTTGACGCCGCTTCTGGTTTCCCAATGCCCCTTGATTTCAGATGGTTGTAGATGTAGTGCTCGAGCAACATCTTCAGGTTTTGGTTCCTTCTCCGTACCGTTGAAGGGTAGTTGATTAAGGATAGGGATTCTTAGGAGTTGAGAAAACTCCTCCAAAGTGGGAACCAACTGATAATCAGGGAAAGTGAAGCAGTGGTGAAGAGGGTCAAAGAACTGGAATAGCACTTTCATCATGTCTTCTTCAATGTTGGTGTTGACTAGGCTGAGCAGTCTACCATGTCTTTCACTGAAGGATGAATTTTCCGGAATTCTTGAAGTGATCTCCTTGAGTTGAGGAGAGATTCTCACAAGGTTGACTTGAATGGTGTTTCTGCGAGGAATTTCCATGTCCTACAAAACAAGAACAAAGCTGAAGATCCAAAACCCTTGAAATGGTTAGTGAATGCATATGATGTTTTATGATGTTTATGATGTATGCACAAAACATATGTACAAGCAAATCACACCAAACCCTAATTTCAGGCTTGCATGGGGTTTCATAGGTAATTACCCTCTTGAGTGTAGTTGGCTTAAAAACCTATCCTATAAATAGTAACCGGGTTCTAAGGAGCTCAATATCACTGGATTGTTTTCAATGTTCATTGTTTTGGTTTAGCCACTTAACTAGCGACCAAAATATTCCAAGAAAACAACCCTCAATGAGTGTAGTATCGAGTATCTACCAACTTCGGACTGCACCAAAGCCGGTCATCTCACTACCCCTAATAAAAGGCCAAGATGGTCAAGTAAGGTTCTAGGTCATTAGTGCTTAGTGACATCACTCAGCGGCCCCGTACTCTCCTTGATTGAACTCAAGGGTTACCGGTACTCACAAATATGTCGCACTAATATAGCTATTGCTTAGACCGTGTCAGTATACCCCGCACAGTTTCCACAACGTATTGCTATCTATGAATGTTTCCCAAAATCCGGGTGGAGGATTGTAAACCCAAACAATAGAGCCAAAGTATAAAGCAAGCAAATCAAACAATTAGTCATGCAAGAGGGTGATCTAAGCCCTAAGGTTACTCCACTTTAAAATGGATCCCCAGCAGAGTCTCCAGTTCTGGTGATACGGTGGGAGAACTGACTAGTGTTTTGCGTTTGTTTTCACAAATGTTTCGGTTGAGCAAGAGTCGCCACCGACTTTTTATTTTATCCTAAGGAAAGGTTTAAAAAGCACAGCAAAAACCTTTGAGATTTTTCTTGGGTTCGGGGAGTAGATTATAGGAGGGGAAGGTATTAGCACCCCTTCTATCCATGGTTATCCATGGGCTCTTAAGTACTTGCTTAGATCAACTTTCCTTAGTTTTCAATTGTTTGAAATGGTGCTTTGTGTGTGGCTTTGAAAAGGTTTTGAAAAAGATGCCTTGCATAGGCTACCCTTGTAACAATTCTTTACTCGAATGTTTTACAAAGGTGTTTGTCTTTTTGAAAAGATGTTTCAAGGTTTTTTGAAAGTTTGTTTGAAAAGTGTTTGTGAAGTGGATTTTGAAATTAGGCAAGTGTTTTCTTGGAAAGTTGACAAGTACTTAAGAGCTTATCTACCCTAAAATTTTCTCAAAGATTTTTGTCATGTTTTAAACCTTTTGAAAATTTTGTTCCACCATTGCATTTGGTGGACAATCTTGTCTTAGGAGGTGAAAGGGACGGGTGCGGGTCATCGTTTAGACCATAGTTGCAATAGTGTTAAATGTCTTTGGGCAATTTTCTTTGAAAGGGACTTGATCATTCATTTAAGCAACATTTTGAGGGACAATGATCATTTGGTTATTTTGTTTTGCCCAAGGAAGTTTAACATGCAATATGGCCCATTTTTGAAAGGCAACAAAGTGGAATACCCTAGGGGGTGCAAGTGTGAGATGTGTTTGTTTATTTTTCATGCTCATTTATCTTGTATTAAGTCCAACTATTTTTGTTTATTTTTATTCGCATACAAAACCCTAATTCTAGCATAGTATGTTTAAAAAGCATTAAAAGTGCGAAATTTAAATTCCTACGCTATTACATCACAATAATATGGGGAGGGGGGTACAATGTTTCAAATGGGGTTTATTTGGACAAGAATTTAAAACCTAAGACTATTACATCAATATTGAATATTTACAAGGTAAATAAATTGCATAATCAAATGGAAATTAAATAAATATGCAAAAATGCAAAAAGAGAATTTTTATATGTATGAAAAAGTATTGTTCATGTAAAATAAAAGAAAAATAAAAAGGTATTATTTTTTGGAGTATTTTCAAATTTAGGGCAAAAACCCTAATTTTAATCAAAATGTATATTAATTAATTAATTCATATAATATTCATTATTTACATACAAAAATAATATAAAATATGGTATATTTGTAAAAAAGGGCATTTTTAGTATTAAATATTAAAAAATAAAATATGTATATTTTTTGGTGTTTTTTACTCTAAATGCATTAATATATATATATATATATATATATATATATATATATATATATATATATATATATATATATATATATATATATATATATATATATATATATATATATATATATATATATATATATATATATATATATATATATATATATATATATATATATATATATATATGAATATTTATATTATTTTAAATATGTATTATACATAAATAATAATAATAGTTAAATTTTTAAAAAATAGTATTTTTTGTATAAAATATTTTCAGAGAGTAAAAATAAAATAAAAGTGTATAAAAAGTATATTTGTATTATTTAAACAAAAAAAAGTATATATATATATATATATATATATATATATATATATATATATATATATATATATATATATATATATATATATATATATATATATATATATATATATATATATATATATATATATATATATATATATATATATATATATATATATATATATATATATATATATATATATATATATATATATATATATATATATATATATATATATATATATGTACAAACAAGAGAAATAACCAAATAAATATGCAATAAATTCAAAAAATGATGGGAAAAATATTTTTAAAATTTTAATGTCATGAGAAAAAATAAATAAGTCAAACAAAAAAAGAAAAAGTCAAAAAGAAATAAAAATGAAGCAAATGGGCTCAGGGGGTGTGAAAGCAATCATGAGGTGTGAATAAGAAAAAAAACACAAGCCCAGCCCAAAGACCACTGTCTTCAACCTCCAGCCACAATATTTGAAAAAACGCGCGCCCTGTTCCTCATCTTCCAACTCTTGATTCCTGGCTTTTTAGCAAAAACTCATAACATAACAAATGTTCAGCATGAAGAGACGATTCTAACCATGTATAGAACTTGACCTAACTCTCTAAGATGAAGGAGAATTTCTCCTCCCCCAAATCCTAACCTAGTTTTTCTGTCATTTTCAAACTCTAAATTCTCTCTACTCAGGCAAAAGAAATGAAAAGTAAAGACATGGACATGTTCAGTGGCATGAGTATGACATTATTTCTTCACAAACTTAAGACTAATGATGCATAATAAGAGAGATACGAATTCAAAATTTTACCTATTCAGTTGAACTTCTATCTGGAGATGTAGGAACTTTCAGTGCAAGGTGATGATTGGAAAAGCTTCCTTGATGTCCAGGGATGCTGTTTCAATGCTTACTTTGCCTTGAGAGCTTCTGAATCGAGCTAGAGAACTTCAACTGCAAAACAGAAAAACAAAAATGGTGAAGTGGCTTAGAGGTGTTACAGGTCGTGTCTTAGCTTCTGGATAGCTTGCATAGGTTGTAAGGAAGGTAGAGGAACAGGTTTGGGCAAGAACGCTTGAAGGGAATGGAAGATAGCACTCAAACTGCAGGCTTTGCCCTGTTTGTGCAGTTTGAGGGTGATTATGGCAATGGGAGTGTTTGAGAGGTGCAAGGGTCGTGTATTAGCTTGGTTGTGATGTGCTGAGTATGTTTGATAAGTTAGTTCTTATGTTCTAATGTTGAGGTGAGAGTTGTTGTGAGTTATGGAACTTTTCTTCACACTTAAGCAACAAAATGCAACTTGAGTTTCTAGGCATGTAGAGGGCCCCTAATGTGCTGCATAATCCCTCCTTGATCAGTGTGTTATGTTCATAAACTTGTGCCATTCAGATTTTCAATGTACTTGTTGGATTTCTAAATTGACATAAAGTGAATTTTAGCAAAAATGGATAGTTCACTTTATCTAATTTGGGATTAATCTTGCATACAATGTCCAAACTCATAGAACAACACCTTAAAACAATGAATATGCATTAAATTATGGAGTGTAACTTGGTTTAAGGACCTGTAATCTAGCCTAAAGCATGCTGAGTTCAAATTGCAAAGTTATGGACATGGAACTTGGTCATGAACAAAGTGGTTTTTTGCTATATTGTGAAATTCGATTCTCTCTAACCATGAGGTTGTTTGAGAAGTTCTTGGACATTTTGGAAATCTTGGAATGTGTACTACAATCCATCTTTGAAATGCAAATTGAAATTCCAAGTGGAAGTGTATGGAAAATGGCCTTGAAGTGGGGTAGAAAACCTTGTCAAAATAGGTTAAAATTTCACTAAGTTAAAAATGGTTTAGTGCCCTTATTCAAAAAATTGTAACTTGAGATACAAGCTTCAAATGAGAAAACTTTGTGAATAAAAGTTGTAGATTATGCAACAAGCTACAACTTTCATGTTTTGACTTTTGTTTGAATCCAAATGGATCTTGGTGAAAAAGTGGGGAAAAGTTGGGAAAAAATTAGGATTTTTCATAACTTAGAAAAATTCTAAGTTATGAAAAATTCAAATTTCTAACCCTAATTTGCATTTTGTGATTTCTTGGTGAACAAGTTTCATGATTTGGCATGTTTTGATGGAAAATGAATCTTGACTTTTGATTTTGACCAAAAAGTCAAAGTTTGACTTTTCAGTATACAGTCAAAATTGATCAATTGACTGGGAAATTCAACTGTCAATCTTGTGTACTTGGGATCTTTTGAGTTGGTTGATCATGTCAAGATAATTCCATAGGATCCTTGAGTCCATGTGTGGGCTTGGTTTACCATTGGCTAGGTCAAACAGTCAAAAAATGCCTTTGTGCAGTCCAAACCCTAAAAATGACCATTTTGCCCTTTTGGTGATCTGATCAAATTTCTTGTGGAATTGTGATCCAAACTTGATCAAATGGTTCATGTGAGTTCAATATGTTGATGTGGGTCCATTTTCATGAGGTTTGACTGTCAATTGGCCACAGTTGACTTTTTCCCTAATACAATTGATTTCTAGGTCAACTGTCCAATTGACTGGGCAAAGATTGGAATCAAGGCTTGAAACTTGGTATGGATAAACTTGGGAGTCCAATATGAAGCATGAAAGTAATCTTAGTCATTTTGGGTCAAAACATCTTTGTGCAAACACAAACCCTAATTTGAGTCAACAGTGCAAGGAGAGGTCTTGAGTAGATGAAACCCTAACTGGATCCTGAGCTTCAAGGGCTTTGTGATGAGAAATCAATGATAAATGGAAGGGCAAATTTTGGGGTACAACACACGATCATCCCAGTATCCAATTCTTGGCTTGATTTTGCCTATATCAAGAAACCCTAAAATATAACCTCAAACCCTAGCAATGGCAACTATCAATTTATGCACTCAAACATCAATTAAACCAGATCAATATGTTGCAAACATGATAACAAACACATACATACCCTTAAAGCATGTTTATAATGTAAGAATATTTATAATCGGATTTTGGAAGAGAAGCAAACCGTGACGGTCGTGCAACGTGTTTCTGGACTCCTGGAGGCTTGCAATTGCTTCAGAGGATGTCCAGGAGTTGATTGGTGGATTTCAATCTCCTTGAATCGTCCTCTAAATTGAAAATCGATCCAAAATTTTTCTTCAAAAATGTGAGTTTGCTTGGTGACTTTCACGACCTCCAATCCTCCTCCTCTTGCCTTGGCTATGTTCTGAATATGTAATGCATTACATTAGGTCAACAAAAATGAGTTGAATCTTGGTCCATTATGAAGATTTGATTTGGTCTTTATCTTTGTATGATATCTTTCTATATCAAGCCAAATCATGCCAATTTTGGTTCAATTTGTCAGCATAATTGGATTTGATTCCACCCAAAATATGATCACAAAACAAATCTTTGATATTTTTTGCTATTTATTTGATTTTATTTGACTTTTAAATGATAAAAATCAAAATAAAATAAATAAATAAATAAATAAATAAATAAATAAAGCAAAAGATGTGTGGCTGCTGATTTGGATCGTGGACCATGTCATGAGCAAGATTCAATCATGAAAAACTAGGCCCATTTGACAAAAAATGTATTTTTGAGCACATTTGTCTTTTGGCAATTTTGCAAAAAAGGTCAACTTGTCCAATACATAACTCTCTCAATTTTGACCCTAGAGAGGTGTTTTTGTACTTTTTTGAAAGCTTAGGATGTCCTCTAAGAAAACTTTTTTGTCTCATCTCAATTGAGTCTTCCATGTTCATATATGAAGCTTTGACCCAAAAGGTGTTTTTGTTGACTTTTCAAAATAACCTATAATGTCAAAATTCATATCTTTTTGTGAGTGCATATTTTGAACTTGGATGCTGAAGATGAATTTTATGGAATTTTATCCTCTTAAAAATGAGCTTTGGATGGGTCATTTCTGATAAAGTATGAGAAAGTTATGCTTGGTCAAAGTTGTGTTGACTTTTCCTACAAAACCCTGATTTAGCAACTTTTGGGTTTTGATGAATTGTGAGAAATCCTTGAGGAATCATGATCAACCCTTGATAAAATGATGGATAATACTTCAAAATGAGGATGTTTACCAAAAATCTTGAAGTTTGACTATATGTGGGCCATAGTTGACTTTTGACCTAGCATAGTTGTTTTTCAGGCATTTGAGCAATTTACTGAGCAAACTTCCTCTGCAAGTCTAGAAACTTGACATGGATGATCTTGAGAACATATTAGGACAATGGAAGGCATTTGGGATCCTTTGGACTCAAGCATCTTGATGAAAAATGAAACCTTAATTTGAGGTATACTGCCTTAGGAGAGAGTTTGTCTGGTCAACTCTTGAACTTCCTTGAGCAATTTGGGGACCTCACATGACATTTGTTGAGAAATATGGGAGGGAAAATTTTGGGATACAATAGCTTCCCTTGTTCAATCTTCTTAAACCTGAGGATGTAGATTGGCTCGTCTGCCTTTAGTGATCTGAAGGTGGAAGATGATTGAACACTAGAGTGCCCAAAAATTTGCACTCGCATGAAGTGATACTTGACTTGTGATATCGGGAATGGGCTTATAGATGCCATTTGGTAGTTGCTAGAGAATTTTCGAAGATGGGCTTAAAGATACCATTCGAAGGAGTGTCGATCACACAAGAGATTCCTTTGCGAGAACCCGCATACCTGTTGTTGAGGAATACTTTATTGGAGAATGTTGGTCTCTATTTTGAGAGAAAAATAGAGTTTTAGTAGCTTCATTTGTCCGCTACTCTACTTAGGAATAATTCCGATTTGGGAAGCGGAAGTGAACTGTGTGTTTGGTCGGGGTATATGTTGCACCGCAACTTACTAGGGAAATGTGAAACCAATCATGTTTGATTGGGTCTCGGTCTTACAGTGTTGCGGACTGCTGTCTGGGGATAAGAGAGGAAAAAACCCAGATAGTAAGGTTATGAGAAGGAACCTGGATAGTAGGGTTACTTCGGGATGAAAGCCTGGATAGTAGGGCTGTGAGAAGGAACCTTGATAGTGGGGTTAATTCGAAATGAAAGCCTGGGTAGTAGGGCTGTGAGAAGGAACCTGGATAGTAGGGTTACTTTGAAATGAAAGCCTGGGTAGTAGGGCAGTGAGAAGGAACCTGGATAGTAGGGTTACTTCGATATGAAAGCCGGGATAGTAGGGTTGTGAGAAGGAGCCTGGATAGTAGGGTTACTTCTATATGAAAGTCGGGATAGTAGGGCTGTGAGAAGGAACCTAGATAGTAGGGTTACTTCGATGTGAAAACCGTGATAGTAAGGCTGTGAGAAGGAACCTAGATAGTAGGGTTACTTCGATATGAAGGCCGGGATAGTAGGGCTGTGAGAAGGAACCTGGATAGTAGGATTACTTCGATATGAAAGCCTGGATAGTAAAGCTGTGAGAAGGAACTTGGATAGTACGGTTACTTCGATATGAAAGCCTGGATAGTAGGGTTACAAGAAGGAACCTAGATAGTAGGATTACTTCGATATGAAAGCCTGGATAGTAGGGCTGTGAGAAGTAATCTGGATAGTAGGGTTACTTTGGTATGAAAGCCTCGGTAGTAGGGTTGCAATAAGGAACCTGGATAGTAGGGCTACTTAGAGATGAAAGCCTGGATAGTAGGGTTGTGAGAAGGAACCTGGATAGTAGGGTTACTTCGATATGAAAGCCTGGATAGTAGGGCTGTTTCAGAATGAGTTTGGGTAAAATTGCAGAGGGAACCTGGGTAAGGTTGTTCTTTTCGCGCCGATGATTACTATGTTTAGCTTCGAGTGTTGATCATGGACCTACTGGAAATTGTTGGTAATAATTGTCTTTCCTGAAAGAAATACAGGGTTAGTTACGCGTGACGCATGAGATGCATTGTATGATGACGTTTCTAAAAATAAATGAGACCATGCTATATGTAATGCATGCACATGTCATGATGTATGAACATGAAATGCTGATGTAACAAACTGAGTTCAAGAAAATAAATCCCTGACTGCTGTAAAAAACCATAGTTCCTCTACTTCTGTTAGGGATGGTGAGCAATGATGACTATGCTGGGGATTTTCCCCTTGGCTGGTAAATTCTGTCGGCAAGACTCAGTCTTAGGATAACTCTGCGGGGAATAACTCTATTAGAGAGGAGATACTCTGTTGATAGATCTGCTAAGTTGGAGAAATAACTCAGTTGGGGATGAATTTCTGTTGCTGGTGATAATGAATTTTGTTGGATATTGAATTCCTTCCTGTAAGAGAAATAAACTCTGCTTGGGACAAAATTTACTGACTCACTTGCGATTGTGAACCCCAACTAGGGAGAGTTATGTCATGTTCGGAAAAACTAACACCACTGTCTTTGGACACTCTTTACTCTGTGGGGAGTGTATGTACCACTGCTCATGTTCTCAAGCTGGCTCTACCCTGGTACCTGATGGGAAGAGTAACTGCAAGGTTTTGAGCACTTCTTTTTTGTCCCTGTTCCTGTAATTATGAGTAATCGTCTTTTGTTTCTTATGTAAATATTTATGAGCAAGCCATTATTTTCAAATGCATATATCAAAAATGAATCATTGGACGCTCTTGCGAAACAAAACAGAAAAAGAAAAACAACTTGAAATTTCTTGTGAAAATGAATTGTATTGATTTTTGAAGTTGGCTTGTAATAGGAATTTTGTACAAAGAGGTCGACGTCCTAGTAAGAGAATGCCGTCGAAAGAAAGAAATTATACAATTACTGTAAAAGAAAGAAAAACAGCTATGTAAAACAATCCCATTGGGTTCTAACTCTGTTATTGCCTTTTTGGTTTGCCAGGAAGCCCTTACTTTTTCCTAGGCCAGTCAACCTAGCGGGTCTTTGATTATGCGTAGTATCTTTTCACTATGTATGCATTGACGGGGTGAGGAAGGTCGTCACCATCCATGGTGGTTAGAATTATAGCTCCTCCTGAGAAAATGTTCTTAACCACAAATGGCCCTTCGTATGTGGGGGTCCATTTGCCCCTGGGATCACATTGCGGTAGTATGATACGTTTGATCACTAGATCCCCGACTTGATATTCTTGACGTCTGACTTTCTTGTTAAAGTCCTTGATCATTCGCTTTTGATACGTCTGACCATGACAGATAGCAGTAAGTCTCTTTTCATCGATTAGATTCAGCTGATCAAGCTGGGTTTGGATCCAGTCATCTTAGTTCAAACCCGCATCCTTCATAATCCAGAGAAAGGGTATCTAGACTTCGATGGGTAGGACTGCCTCCATGCCATACACCAAAGAGTAGGGTGTTTCCCCTGTCGATGTCCGTGCTAAGGTACGGTACCCATGAAGAGCGAATGGTAACATCTCGTGTCAGTATTTGTATGTCACTGTCATCTTCTACACAATCTTCTTGATGTTCTTATTAGCTGCTTCAACGGCCCCATTCATCTTCGGCCGATAGGGAGAAGAGTTATGGTGCTGAATCTTGAACTGTTTGCAGAGCTCAGTGATCATCGTGTTATTGAGATTTGTACCATTGTTAGTAATAATCATCTCTGGTACACCATATCGATAGATCAGATTATGTCGGATAAACTGCGCCACGACATTCTTGGTTACCGTAGCAAAGGAAGCTGCCTCAACCCACTTTGTAAAATAATCAATTGCTACCAGAATGAAATGATGCCCGTTAGACGCAGTAGGTCTGATCTCACCGATCATGTAGATGCCCCACATTGCAAAGGGCCAAGGAGCTGTCAAAACATTCAGGGGAACCGGAGGTACATGCACCTTATCAGCATAGACTTGACACTTATGACAGGTTCGAGAGTGCCGATAATAATCGGCTTCCACAGTGGACCAGTAATATCCTGCCCGAAGGATTTTCTTCGCCATGGTATGTCCACTGGAATAAGTTCCGAAGGTACCTTCATGTAACTCTACCATGATCCTTTCTGCCTCGCTCTTGTCTACACACCGCAGTAAGGTTAAATCATTGTTACGCTTATAGAGGATTCCGTTACTGATGAAGAACTTCGCAGCGAACCTTCTAAGAAACTTCTTATCATTAACAGATGCCCCCTCGGGGTATTCTTGAGCCTCACGATACCTCTTTACCTCGTGAAACCAGGGTTTATCTGCTACCTCTTCAGTCTCAATGTCATAGCAATGTGCAGGTTCGTTCAACCTCTCAATGGTAATCTGGGGGGCTTCATTGTCCCACCTGACTTTGAACATAGAAGACATGGTAGCTAGCACGTCCGCCAACTGATTCTCCTCTCTTAGGAAATGTTCAAAGGTTACCTCCTCAAAGTGTGGGAGCAATGTCAGTACATACTCTTTGTAAGGAATAAAATTCGGGTGCTTTGAATCCCACTCGCCTTTGATCTGACTTATCACCAGAGAAGAATCTCCGAATACGCTCAAGAACTTAATCCTCAGGTCAATAGCAGCTCGAAGACCCATGATACACGCTTCATACTCCGCCATATTATTGGTGCAGTTAAAACATAATCGGGCGATGAATGGAGTATGACAGCCCTCAGGAGATATAATTATAGCGTCAATGCCATTACCCAATGCGTTCGAGACTCCATCAAAATACATAGACCATCGGGATCCTTCCTCAAGTCCTTCATCCGGTCAAGGTTCTTCACAATCGGTTACCAACATGATATTCTCATCCGGGAATTCGAAATTCTTGGACTGGTAGTCATCCACGGCTTGATGCGCCAAATGATTCGCCAATACACTCCCCTTGATGGCTTTTTGGGTTGTGTATTGGATGTCGTACTCGGTTATGATCATATGCCATCTTGCTATCCTTCCGGAGAGAGCGGGCTTCTCGAAAATATACTTGATCGGATCCATCTTTGATATCAACAAGGTAGTATGAGTCAACATATATTGTCTCAGTCGGCGAGCAGCCCATTCCAAAGCACAACAAGTTTTCTCGAGCAATGAGTATCGGGTCTCACAGTCGATAAACTTTTTTCTAAGGTAATAAATAGCGTGCTCTTTTCGACCAGGCTTGTCATGCTGCCCCAGCACACACCCCATTGAATTGTCTAACACTGTCAAGTATAATATCAAAGGTCTTCCTTCCACTGGAGGCATCAAAATTTGTGGCTCTTGAAGGTATTCCTTGATTCTTTCGAAAGAGGTCTGGCATTCATCATTCCACTTTACCACTTGATCTTTCTTCAGCAGCTTGAAGATTGGCTCACAAGTAGCAGTCAGATGTGAAATGAACCTGGCGATGTAATTCAGACGTCCCAAGAAACCTCTAACTTCTTTTTCTGTGCGGGGATCCGGAATCTCTTGTATGGCTTTTACCTTTGCAGGATCCACCTGAATACCTTTTTCACTAACAACAAAGCCCAGAAGCTTACCAGACCTTACATTGAAGGTACACTTGTTCGGATTCAACCTCAGCTTGTACGTCTTCAACCTGTCAAACAGTTTCTGGAGATGATCAAGGTGTTCTTCCTCAGTCTGGGACCTGGCAATCATGTCATCAACATAAACCTCGATCTCATGGTGAATCATATCGTGGAACAAAGCAACCATGGTGCGCTGATAAGTTCCCCCAACATTCTTCAACCCAAAAGGCATTACCTTGTAACAGAAGGTTCACTATTGTGTAACGAAGGTTGTCTTCTCCATGTCCTCAGGAGCCATCTTGATCTGGTTGTGGCCAGAAAAACCATCCATGAAAGAGAAGATCTTATGTTGCGCGGTGTTGTCGACTAGAACATCAATGTGAGGAAGTGGGAAGTCATCCTTGGGGCTTACCCTGCTCAGATCTCTGTAGTCCACACACATCCGTACCTTACCATCCTTCTTAGGTACCAAAACGACGTTAGAAACCCATTGTGGATAGGAAGTGACAGCTAAGAATCCTGCGTCGAACTGTTTCATGACCTCTGCCTTAATTTCCTCTGACATTTTAGGGAGCATACGGCGGACCTTCTGCTTTACCAGAGGGCAGTCTTCTTTAGTCGGCAGGAAATGTACCACAATATCAGTGTCCAAACCAGGCATGTCTTCATAGGACCAGGCGAAGATCTCAACATAGTCGTGTAGCATCTGTACTAACCGTTGTTTGACACTAGGCTCCATATTCGCACCTATCTTAACCTCTTTCATGTCTTCCTCTGTACCCAAATTCACTGAATCAACTGGCTCTTCATGAGGTTGTATGGCCCTTTCTTCCTGCAGTAATAGTCTAGCAAGTTCTCCAGGCACCTCACAATCATCCTCACCTTCGTCCTCGGGTTGGTTGATCGGATTTTTGAAGTCATAACTGGAAGTAGAAGAGTTGTTATCAATGGGATCCAGAGTGGATATAGATCTACAGTATGATACGTGAGTGTGTGTAAGAGAATAGCTGTTTTGATAGAGTGAGAGACAGAAAAGAAAAATAAGGATCGCAAAATTTGTAATGCAAGAAACGTCCAATGCTTTATTAATGATATATGAAATGACAAATAGTAAGTCCTCACAAACAAAGCCAAGGTGCCTCGGGCAAGGCACCGGGCTATAAAGTTTCAAACTGTTTATTACAAATCTTAAAACAAAGTCAGTTACTACGGAATAAAAGAAACAGGTATGAAGTCCTTCATTGTCCAGTTATTCAGTCCATTGTTGGTCGTGGGGTAGATCCAGCTGTCGATGTATGAATCTTCTTTACTGTCCTCAATTGCATTAACTCCCAGATTGCTGATGTGTAGAGGAGGTCTTCCAATCCGTGCGTGCCTAACAGACCTTTGAGCCCCTGTAGTAAAGCCCAAACCAAATTTATCAGTTTTGTGAGTGAAATTAGGGAGCTGGCCCCAATTGGTACACCCACCTTCTTCAATTAAAGCCCTGGCATTCTTGAGAGAAGCCATCTTCAGCGGAGGTTTGTTGTAGTAACTTCAGTTGATGCCAAGACCTGAGGGACCTCTTCAAAGTTCTGACAAGGAGTTTCTATGAATTCCCCGTCCATCTCTATGTAGCGGAAGGAATTGAGGTGACTCACCATATATTCTTCTTCACCTCGCACTGTGACGATCTTTCCTTTCATTGGGTACTTCAGCATTTGATGGAGTGTGGAAGCAACTGCCCTAGCCCTATGGATCCAAGGACGACCCAGCAAGAAAGAATATGATGGCTTGATATCCATTACGTAGAAGGTGAATCCAAAAGTCTGAGAACCCACTTTGGCATGGATGTCCACCTCCCCGTGCCCCATTCTCTTTGATCCGTCAAAAGCCCTCACCACAATGTTACTACGCTTTAGAGTCAAACCCTCACAATCCAAATGGTTCAACGCCTTCTTCGGCAGAACATTCAGTGAAGACTCGGTATCTACCAGCACATGAGCTATAGTGGTGCTCCTGCACTCAATCGAGACATGCAGAGCATCATTATGATTCCTCCATTTCGGTGTCAGACCTGCATCTAAAAAACCCAGCCCATTGCCAGCAGTCAGGCTGGCCACACAATCTTTAAACTGATCTGCTGAAGTTTACTGCGGCACATGTGCAGTCTTGAGAAATGCAATCAAAACCTCCGCATGGGCTTCAGAACACAACAGAAGAGACAACATGGATATCTTTGATGGGGTCTGCCCCAGCTGCTCGACCACATTGTAGTCACTCTTCTTGATAATTTTCAGTATTTCCTTTATTTCTTGTTTATAGGCTTCCACAACGATTTTCTTAGGTGCCTCTGTCTGGCCATGCTCACCTATGATTTCCTTGCCCCGAGTCACAGATGGCTCAGCAACAGGGGTGATAACTGGAGTAAGAATAGGAATAGTAGCAGGTGTAATAACTGGAGTAGGAACAGGAGAAATGTCAGGATTGCTGGTTGGAGCAGCAGTTGGAATAACAGTAGGCTTGATGACACTCTTCGGGGAAATCTCGGGAGAGAAGACCCTTCCACTTCGGGTAACATTACTAGTCCCGACAATATTACTGACATCAGTATTAGCTTCTTCGTTCTTCAGATCTTGCTTAATACCATGATAGTACACATCAGCACCATAATACCATGGGACAGCCTTATCTGAGGTGTACGGGATGGGACCAGGAACAGTGGTTATTAGCAGAGAAACTCTTTGAACATGTGTAACCCTAACAGGTCTTCTCAAGGAAACCTTGGAAGGATTGTCAGAAATGGTTATAATTGCAACGTCTTCAATGGGAACAATGGGAATCATAGTCTTCTCGAACAAAATCTCTTTATTATCCATCAGGCGCTGAACACCTGACTTCAACAAACGGCAACCAGTAGGTATAGTCGAACACATATGGCAACCTTCACCACAACCCAAAAATAAACTGGCCAACAGCAAATTCTTCTTAACAGTCATAAGAGGAGTAGAAATTTCTTTAACAGAGGTCACAAACAAATTGGTATCAACAACATTAACTCCACGACCATGTTTGGGCATGGGAGCAGTTATAACATTCGGCTTTTCTGGAGCATCAAACTCTATCTCCTTGGCTTCAAGCAAATCTTGTACTTTATTTCTCAGAGCCCAACAATCGTTTGTATCATGGCCTGGACTCTCAGAATGGTAGGCGCACCGCGCGTTGGGATTATATCCAGGAGAAGTAGTGTTTGGATATTTGGGAGCCTCTCTCAAGGTTACCAAGTTTGATTTCAACAGGTGAGGTAACACTTCAGCCAATGTCATGTTGATGCGGGTAAAATGTTGTTGTGGTCTTTCTACCATTTGTTGATTGTTGCATTGTGGAGCAACTACGGGTCTTGGTATCACTACCGCATTTACCGTTTGACGGTGTTCAGATCTTCTTTGACCCCTCGGGCTATAGACTACACTGGCTTTCTTCTTACCAGCGAAAGGCTTCTTTGTTGAACTCGAGGAGGCATCCTTTTGTATTTTACCACTTCAAATTCCAGCTTCTACTCTTTCTCTGGTTAAAATCAGCTCGGTGAAACCAGATGACGAGCTGTCGATCAAGTGATTGAAAAACGGACCAGATAGCGTCCCCAGAAACATATCAACCAACTCCCTATCAGACAAAGGGGGTTGGAATCTTCCAGCCAAGTCTCTCCACTTTTGAGCATAGTCCTTAAAACCTTCACCTGCACCAATGGACATACGCTGGAGCTGAGTACGAGTGGGAGCAAGGTCGGCGTTATACTGATACTGCTTGTAGAAAGCAGCAGCAAGATCTTCCCAGTTTTGGCCATTAGCTCCCTCCAACTGATAGAACCATTCAAGCTGAGTCCCTGAAAGAATATCTTGAAAGAAATGCACCCACAAATTTCTATCAACTGTGTGTTGTTGAATCTTCCTGACATATGAGCGGAGATGGTGTTTTGGGCAGGACACTCCATCATACTTGGCAAAAAATGGAGCTTTGAACTTATGAGGGATGACCACTCCCGATACCAGTCCCAATTCTCTGAAATCTAAACCAGGTATTTTCTGAATTTCCATAGCGCTCAGACGGTCTTCTAGCTATTTGTACCCATCCTCAGCATGAGGATATTGCTCATCATCATAATCAGTATCGTTGTCAGAAACTGTAGGACTAGGGTCCTTTTCCCTTTCTTGGTTCTCCCCGTCCTTGGATGAAGAGATCAGATTAGTTTGATGCTTCAACCTTTCTCCGAACCTTCTACCCATGTTCAGAATACCAGTCTTCTTATTCTTCTTCTTCTCTTTCAGAATAACGGTCTTCAGACCCTCTTGCCCCTTAGCCATACTTATGAACATCTGTTGGAACTGGGCGTTCTGTGCCTGAAGATCTTTGATGCTTTGTTCGGAAGATATTTTTGCTTAAATAAACTGCGAAGAAGATGAGAAACTTGTAATGGTACCTGTAATGATGTGTATGATAATGGGATGCGCATGTAATGATTTCAAAGACTTTGGGAGATTTAAATTTGCAAACCAAAAATAAACAAAACTTTATTAGCTTAACTTTGAAAGGTTCAATAATGCCTTTAAGGCATTACAAAGAAGTAAATAAAACAAATCTAAAACTAGAAAAAGCAAAATCAAAAGTCCCATGGACGCTTCCTCTTTGTGCTGATATAGTCATTGGTCACTCTTTCCTCCTCGAACTGCCTGGTGAGCTTTAGAACCATCCTTTCTTGCTCATGGAACTGCTCCCGGTAAGTATCCCGCTCATTCTTCAGCTGAATCCAAGACCTTTCTAACTCCCCAGGATCAGTGGGCATGTAAGGATAGAGAACCTTGTAAGGAATACCTTCTTCATTAGTGGGCTCCACAATCACTGGTAATACAACCGCATAAGGCATCATAAGCTTCTGGGCACGAGCTCGGACCCATTGGAGGTAAGGCTGCATAGGAAGGGAAGTCTTCGGTCCCAACTCTTCGGGGTCTGATCTGTTTACCATGCCCCGGGCTTGTATGAACCTCCGGCGATGCTCCTTAACATCCTCCTTATAGTCGAATACAATGTCCTCGAGAAGTAACTCATGGGGACCATCTCTTCGAGCACGACCAAATTGTCGCAAGGCTAGACAAGGACTGTAAGTTATACCCCCTCTGATACCAAGTAATTGCACATTAGGGTACCCCACACAACGGTCAATAACAGCAGTGTCTTCCATAACCTTGGAACACCAAAGAATATCCGTATGAGCAAGTGACATTATTCTGTGAGACCAACCCAAACCTTCTTTGTTCTTCAGCACAGACTTAGGGAGGTGAGAAATAAACCACCTCGACAGCAACGACATGCAGCATATAAGAGCCCCTCTTCTCTTCATAGTACGAGTTTGGAGGGCATGCAAGATATCTCCAAACAAGGTAGGCACAGGGTTACAAGAAAGGAAAATCTTGACAGCATTCACATCTACAAAAGAATCTGGATTAGGGAAGAGAACTATACCATAGATAAGAAGAGCCAAGACATCTTCAAAAGCTTGAAAATCCAAATCATCCCAGAATAGCTGAGCCTGATCTATCAGAAATTTGGCTAGAAAGCCTTCGACCCTACTTCGAGTTTCCCAATTGGATACCACATCGGCCCATTTTAAATGCAAAGCTGAGGCAATATCTTCTGGCTTAGGAACTTCTTCCATACCTGTGAAGGGTACCTGTTCGAGAATGGATATGCCCAATAAATGAGATAATTCTTCTAAGGTGGGTTCCAGCTGGTAATCTGGAAAGGTGAAGCAGTGATGCTTGGGATCGAAGAACTGAAATAGTATGCTCATCATCTATTCATCAAGGTTTGAAGTAACCAAGCTGAGAAGTTGAACGTGTCTCTTAATGAAAGTAGAACTTTCGGAAATTCTTGATGCTAGCTCTTTAAGTTGGGTAGGTATCTCCACAAAGTTGATTCGGATGGTATTTCTACGTGCGGAAGCCATGATCTGCAAAACAGAACAAAGATAAATTCCCTTGGTCTTTGAAATGGTTAGTGTAATGAAGCATGAATTACATTTTATGATGCATGATGTCATGATAAACCACAAGTATAGCAAACAACAGGTATTGCAAACACAGTCAAATTACACAAAGCCCTTAGGTTTGAGGTTTGCATGAGGTCAAAGGTAATACCCTCTTGAAGTTAAGTTGGTTTCAACATGTCCTAGAAAAGTAACCGGGTTCTAGAGGATCTCAATATCACTGACCATCCTCCATCGGTCATGGTTTCAGCTCACGCAATCTTTTCTTGCAGCTAAAATTATTTCGAGAGTATGGTCTCAATGAGTGTAGCATCGAGTATCAACCAGTTCTCATCTCTACACCGAGGCCGGCTATCTCACTACTTTCTAATGGCCAAGTTGGGAAATTAAAGGTTCTAAGGTCAGTTGATGCTTAACGACACCACGCAGCGGCCCCGTATTCTCCTCGTTTCTCCACAAGGGATACCGGTACCAACCAAAGTGCCACATCAACGTAGCTACTGCTCCAACCGTATCGGTCTATGCCGTACAGTTCCTTCACAGTCTATTGCTACTTACCTAAAAGGTATTCCCCAGATCCGGGTGTAGGATCTATAGTAACCCCAAACAGAACCCTAAAAAATAAAGTAAACAAAGCAATCAAGAGAAGCAATTATGATGAACTAGATCCTAAGGTATACCCCACGTATTCATCCCTAGCAGAGTCGCCAGTTCTGTGATACGGTGGCAGAACCGACTGTTTAATACTGGTTTGCGTTTTGAGTTTTTTGTTTGCAAAATGTCGCGGTAAGTAACAGTCGCCACCGACTTTTATTTTATCCAATCATGGAAAAGGAAAAAGAACAGAAAAACCTTTTTTCGAGATATTTTGAGTACGGGGGGTAGATTATAGAAAGGGGAGGTGTTAGCACCCTTTCTATCCATGGTTTTCCATGGGCTCTTAGGTACTTACTCATCTTTTAAAAATTGCTTGTGTATGTGCTTTGTTTTGAAAAATGTGACTTCGTGATAACCCTTGTATCAGTCCTCAAAGGTGTGACGATGTTGTTTTGAAAATTTGTTTGAAAAGTGTAAGTGTGAAAAGTTTTGATTTGAGCAAGTGCCTACTATCATCTACCTACTCGAAAAAATATCATTTTTATTCTTGTTCCCTTTAGACAGCGTTATCCTACTATTGAGAAATAGGTAGCATCGTCGTTGGAGTGTGCAAGGGTCAATCCGAAAGGGACGTACGATCACCAAAGTAATGTTAGGATACCTTAGTAATAACCCTAGAGTCTTAAGATCATATTCGAGGCAACATTTCCGAGGCAACATTTGAATGGGACGTTTGATCTTTTTTAGACAGGAGGGCAACTACTAAGACACCCTATACTTAATGATCGTTTACCGAAGGCAACCGAAGTGAGAGTATACCCTAAGAGTGATATGTGCGAGTGATTAGTTTTCAGTTATTTAATCTTTGCACATTAGGGTTTTATAACCGTGTTAATTTGTCATGCATTCTTGTCATACAGTCCTACTAGCATACATCTAGACAGTTAAATATTTGCGGGAATTAAAAATGTGAGAAATAAATCTACGCTATTACAATGCTTCGAGGTGGGGGATTAATTACATAGCCGAAAAACCCGGGAATTTGAACAATAAATAAAACCCTAAATTAAACTATTACAATCCATGAACAGTTACAAAAATATTGTCAAAACAAATAATAAGCGCGCGATGAATCAAATACGAAACGACTAGGGTTTTGACCCTTGATTGAACCTATCGACGATTGGTTAAAAAATGTTTTTGTTTATTTAAGAAAATAATGACATAGTTAAATTGAAAAGAAAATCCTAAATTCTAATTGATTTTAAATTAAGGATAATAATAAATTCAACGTAAAACCTATTTTTGTATTTTTATTTATTTGAGAAAAAATAAAAGCATTAGATCAAGAATCTAACCTTATTTTCTAATTAGTTTTAATTATATATTAAAAAGTTAAAATTTCCCTAAGTTAAATTAAAATGAATTAAAATAACAAAATTAATTTTGATAAAAAAAAAGTCTAATTCTAATTTTTTTTATGAAATTTTGATTTTATGATTTTATAAAAAAGAATGATTAATTTGTTAATTAAAATAAATAAAAGAAAAAATTAAAAGAATAAAATAAAATAGAGAAAAGAAATAAGAAAAGAAGTAAATGGGCCTGGTGGTATTGCTGAAAGAGGGGGTTCCAATATGATTTCTGAGCCCAACAAATCCAGGCCCTTTTGACTTTGTTTGATCCAGTACGCATGTTGACTTGAGGAGCATGGTAGGCCCCTTGCTACATGAACGTTGGATCCACCTGGATAATGAATCTGATGGTGGAACACAAGGGTTTATGGTAGGCGCGTGGAATTGTGAAGCGTTGGATCTGCAAGTGTAATGGGAGAAAATAAAGAAATTGGTTGGGACCTGGGATCGAACCCAGGTCCTCTCACTTACCAAGGGATGCCTTTGCCAGCTGGGCCACGCTCACTAGTTGTTAATGGAAACAAGATAATGCATAATATGTAAACAATTCCCCTAAGGCTGAACAAAAAAAATGTGCGCACTATATTCAAGTCAGCCAATGGGGTGATGACAAGTCACCTTCTTCCTCCTTCATCCTGTCGTCTTAGGTATATAACCTATACCTACAGACAACGTCCTTCGCTACAACCTGCATGCTTCAAACATCAAAAATATGCATGATAAATAGATTTAAATACCTGGGATCAATGGGTCTTGATGCCACGATCGGCCTAGTATCCAATTCTTGGCCTGATTTTGCCTGTATCAAGAAACCCTAAAATACAACCTCAAACCCTAGCTATGGAGACTGTAAATATATGCACTCAAACATCAATTAAACCATATCAATATGTTGCAAACATGATAACAAACACATACATACCCTTAAAACATGTTTATAATGCAAGAATCGTGATAATCGGATTTTGGAAGAGAAGCAAACTGTGACGGTCGTGCAGCGTGTTTCTGGACTCCTGGAGGCTTGGTGATGCTTGCAATCGCTTCAGAGGATGTCCAGGAGTTGATTGGTGGCTTTGAATCTCCTTGAATCGTCCTCTAAATTGAAAACCGATCCATAATTTTTCTTCAAAAATGTGAGTTTGCTTGGTGACTTTCACGACCTCTAATCCTTCTCCTCTTGCCTTGGCTATGTTCTGTATATGTAATGCAACACATTAGGTCAACAAAAACGAGTTGAATCTTGGTCCATTGTGAATATTTGATTTGGTCTTTCTCTTTGTATGATATCTTTCTATATCAAGCCAAATCATGCCAATTTTGGTTCAATTTGTTTTGCATGTTTTGGATATGATTTGTCAGCATAATTGGATTTGATTCCACCCAAAATCTGATCACAAAACAAATCTTTGATATTTTTTGCTATTTATTTGATAAAATTTGACTTTTAAATGATAAAAATCAAAATAAAGTAAATAAATAAAGAAAAATATGTGTGGGGGCTGATTTGGATCGTGGACCATGTCATGAGCAAGATTCAATCATGAAAAACTAGGCCCATTTGACAAAAATGTATTTTTGAGCACATTCGTCTTTTGGCAATTTTGCAAAAAAGGTCAACTTGGCCAATGCATAACTCTCTCAATTTTGACCCTAGAGAAATGTTTTTTGACTTTTTAGAAAGCTTAGGATGTCCTCTAAGCAACCCTTTTTGTCTCATCTCAATTGAGTCTTCCATGTTCATGTATGAAGCTTTGACCGAAAAGGTGTTTTTGTTGACTTTTCAAAATGATCTATAATGTCAAAATTCATATCTTTTTGTGAGTGAATATTTTGAACTTGGGAGATGAATATGAAATGTAGGGAATCGCATCCTCTTCAAAATGAGATTTGGATGGGTCATTTCTGATAAAGTATGAGAAAGTTATGCTTGGTCAAAGTTGTGTTGACTTTTCCTACAAAACCCTAATTTAGCAACTTTTAGGTTTTGATGAATTGTGAGCAATCCTTGAGGAATCATGATCAACCCTTGATCAAATGATGGATAATACTTAAAAATGAGGATGTTGACCAAAAATCTTGACGCTTGACTGTATGTGGGCCATAGTTGACTTTTGACCTAGCATAGTTGTTTTTCAAGCATTTGAGCAATTGACTGAGCAAACTTCCTCTGCAAGGCTTGAAAATTGACATGGATGATCTTGAGAAAATATTAGGACAATGGAAGGAATTTGGATCCTTTGGACTCAAGCATCTTGATGAAAAATGAAACCCTAATTTGAGGTATACTGCCTTAGGAGAGAGTTTGTCTGGTCAACTCTTGAACTTCCTTGAGCAATTTGGGGACCTCACATGACATTTGTTGATAAATATGGGAGGTAAAATTTTTGGATACAACAGCATATAATAACATTGACTTTGATTTATTTAAATCATAATTCTTGTATGCATCAAGAGACTATACTTTGCCATATATCATGACACTTGAGTATGTTATCTTGTTGACATTTCTTAAGGCTTTAAGTTCATGATTGATATCTTGTGATGGTTTCACAACTATCCTATGACATATAATATATCAATGAACTCTTACTTGATCTTCATAAATATTTTTTGATTTAAGATAAGTATTATCCATCTTGGATGATGTTATTCATCAATTAGGTAAATTTTCTTGTGTATGAAGTTTTATCTTCTTACTTGGTTACTCTTGAGTCTCATCTTGAGTTAACTTTCTATGAAAGTCACACATTGCATAATTTTTCAATTATGCTCTCTTCTTTTGATCTTTACTTGTTAAATTGAACATGCTTGCTTGTCTCCTTTGGCCACTTCCTTTATGTGCTATGTATGCATTATTTTTCCCATGCTTTTTATGTATAAATATTTGATCTTAGAGATCATTTTCTACTTACTTGTATGATTTTACACCTTCTGAACTTATTCCCTCTTCATCTATCCTTTTATTGTGCTTCGCTCACCTTTAAGAACATGTTAGGGTTTAGTTTTGACCTAGTCTTGTCTTATCTATTGAATGTGCTTAAGTAGTAATGTCTTAGGTGTATTAGAGGTCATTGATATGTGTTATTTTTAAGTGTTTTCTTCTTACTTCAATCTTAATTTATATGTCTTTCCATGTTCACTTGATCATACACTTGTTCTCGCCTCACATCACAACTTTGATTGAAACTAGTTTATGCACTTTGGTGTTTGTACCATGTTTTCAATGACTATTTGAACTTATTCTTGACCATTAGGTTTGTGATAAGTGTATAATATGTCTATTTTTCCCTTATTCTTCACATTACCTCTTCTTTTCTAATTTGTTTTCTTATTAGCAATGCATAAGGACTTATGCCCACTTAGGGTTGATTGTGATCCTTTCTTGTTTGATTGTGTTGGGAATATTTCACAAGTGTGTTTAAGTGATTATGGTGAGTCCTTGATGTATTTTCTTATGACTTGTACACTTATCCATATATCTCATTTCATTTCACCTTCTAATACCATTCTTGTTTAGGCACTTGACACATAAAGGCTCATATGCTAGTGTACTTGCCTTTTTTTACTTTTCTTGTGATCTTTAGATCTCTACCTCTTGTTCATGACCCTTAGGGAATTGTTTTGAAATTTTTAAGTTTTATCTTTTATGTCATATTGTTGTCCCTTTTTTGCTTGCCACTTACTTGAGACCAAAATCTTATCTTGTCACTTATTTACACTTTATCTTCTTCTACTATGCCTACTTGCTTGTTTAAGAGAATGTTAATATGTAATCTCTTGGTGATAATTTGTGATATCATGAATCATGTTTAGACTTAGGTATCCACCTCATGTATCTCATTTTGATTGATGCTTTTGACATGTGTTGAAGTTTTGTCTTCTAATTTCACACTTGCACTTCCACATGCTTAGTTAGGTAATAGTTCTTTCTTCTTGACCTTTGTTGCTATGATTAGGGTAGTCTAATATGCTTAACATATTAGGTTCATAACATAGATGATATCATGAAGTGATTTTATTCCATGCCTTTTGGTTTCTTATCATTGCTTTCATGCTTTCATCTTTATTTCTTCAAGTTTGCTTGTAAGATCTTCATCTTTTTTGTGTTTTACCACATAGACTTGTATGTTAAATGATGTTTTATCATCCTTTTATTTTCTTTGAGACTTGATTTTTTGTCATATTAATGCATGCTGATGTTTTATCATCTTCCTTCTTGATGTTTTATCATCTTTATGTGATGTTTTATCATCTTTTCTCGTATGTGTTTTATCACATTATTTTATGTGCTTGGTGTTTCATCATCTTCCTTCTTGATTTTTTATCATATTTATATGATGTTGTATCATCTTTTCTCGTACAGTTTTTATCATATTGTTTTGTGTGCTTGATGTTTTATCATCTCTTACTTGATGTATTACCATATTTTCTCTACTTGATGTATCATCATCTTTGTGTGACGTTTTATCATCTTTCCTCTTATTTAATATTTTGTCATCCCCTCTTTATCTTGATGTTTTATCATCCCTTCTATACTTGTTACTTGATGTTTTATCATTTTTTCTTTTTTATGTGCTTAGGTATCTATCCTATTTTCATGTGTATTTATGTCATGCTAGCTTTCTCTCTTATCTAAGTGTGATTGCTTATTTCTTTTTCCTCTTCTTCTCTTTTATGAGATTGTCATGTTCCCCATAGGATCTTTAGTTCATTCTTCACTATGTTTGAACTAAATATACCTTAGGTTTGCTATCCATGCATGACAACATTAGGTAGATCTCCTTCTTATCCCAACTTTAAGTCCACAAGCATGACAACTTATAGGAATAAGATACCCTTTTGTTAGACTTTTCTCTTTTGCATCCATGTTAAAACAAAAACTCTTTTCTTTGGTAAACTCACAAAACACTCTAAATTTACTTAAATCCTTTTTCAAGGTAAAAAAGGCCAACCAATGTAAACCTTTTTTTCTTCGGACTTTTTCTTTTAAAACATTTTCAAAAAGGACATGCTTTGCTAACATTGTTCATAAAAAATATTTAACTAACCAAAACTTTTTGGTGAACTACAAGTGCCTTGATCCCCATTGTACAGACGGTGGTACGTAGGCACAAAGGTTCACAACCGCGACAGGAACAACTAATAAAAACTTTTATTTTGTATATAGTTTACCTTTAATCAAATAATACACAGGTCATCATAATTATATTTTCTTTTTTCACTTTCCCACAGTCACTATGACTAATTTAAAATAAGCAAATAAAATACCAACCTTTAGTAGCGAGATTTGCTACAACATTTACAACATGGATTCACACATCAGCTTCTTCTGATTCAAGCAATGACAAAATCTTTTGTAATCCGACTAATAAGAATTTTATTCTATCAAGAACAAATAACTTCAAAATAGACATATAGGTTATTAAGAAAATATATGTTGAGTGTCTATACACAAGAAATATGTACTAATTACTACTTTGCTCAAAGAGCTTGGCTATTGAAGTCTTCTCCCAATTTCCTTAAACTTTTTGTTGATGCTTAATTTATGAAGTGAGAGAATCACGACCACCCACTTCTTTGATAAATCCACCCCTATCTAGATTTTTCCATATCTATAGGATAAATGTTAATCAGATAAATACCAAATAAGATGACAACACTTAATGATACAAGAAGATGCATTAGCAGCACACGTAAGGAATTTTACTCAAGCTGGCTCAAAAGTCCACCTTTCACCTCAAGGATATAGGAGTAAATTTTCTTATAACAGCTCTTAGGGTTTCAAAGATATAACAGCATATAACATACCAAATTTGTAACCCAGATGTATATCCAGCACCGCATGGAGATATTCCTCAACCACAACGATCATCGGGATCAGACCACAAGAGATCACACATCAGTCCTTCATACGGAACCTATATTGCATAAGCAAAACCATTAGAACATCAAGTCAACAAAATGTCATAGCTCACCTCATTCTCCTAACCCTAACTAAACAAAAATTCAATTCCTAATGGAACATAAATAACAAATCCTACTATATTAAATAAGACTTTAAACATAGTTATAGAAATTACACAGTTTAAAATGAGTTCATCGTTTTAATTTATGTATTAACCAATGTATCAAGTTATAAGCAAAAATAAATAAACTGAAACCTCATAGGATCCATAGGAGATGATGCATTTTGATGGTTCTGACTACCATCTTGTAACCTACCTATATTTTCGAAACAAACAACATTAGAACATTCATAATGTAACCCATATGGAAATTTTAGTCATTGTAATTTCAACAGGTTCACAACATTAGAGTTTATCACAAATTAAACATAATATAGAAGCAATTAAGCAGATTAATGTCAGAGATAAAATGAAAGAATGATTCAGTAATGGACCTAAATATTTGAGCAGTCAAAAAGGTTGTGCAAGTCAGAATGTCAAAAAACATCTTGATAGGAATATATGTATATCTGAAACATTGTATGCATGGAATGAGCTTCCTTACAATGCCTACACATTCTAACAACACAAACTACACAGAAAGTATTATTCTCATTAGATCGAAGATCATGATGATCATCATAATAACCAGAGATATTATTCATAAGTTCCATATTCATTATAGATTAATCTGGTCAGTTTTTCTTGACTGACATTTGAACTATTGGAATCTATAATTTACAATTTCCTTTCTTCCTTTAAGATTTATTCTTTGTTAGGAACAATTACAGCTCCTAGACTTCACCTATCCTATATGTCCAAATAAGTGAAATTGTTACGATTTATAAATATATTACATACAGTTTAAATGTAGGAACATAAATATATTATTACGATTTTAAGACATTGAGATTTAAATTCACCTGGCCAATGATAATAATTTGTTTTATGAGATTACTCCTCATGGAAGCTTCTTCAAGTTCTCCCGGTTCAACATCAAAAACATCAAACCTGTGAGAAAATGCACAGAAACATCAAAATCACTATGGTAAGAATGTGATAATGTGACGGTAAAGAAATTTAAACCTATGATAGTATCGTGCAGTCTCGTCGACAAAGATTAAGAGAGGACGAGAAATGTAAAATCGTTGTAAATTTGGAAAATAAAATGTAAATCAATATAATTAACAAAATTGGGAACGAAATCAATTAGAATGAATCGATGCAATTATGTAGAATTGATCTTAAATTGGGAGTACAAACCTCCGATTGAAGATGACTCAATAATTTGATTTTCGGAAAAGGAGAGAGAGTAGTTTCATAGGATTGAAGGTTTTGATCTGGATTTTGATTTGTGATTGACATTTCCATGGAGAGAGAGGAATGTGAAGGTTCTGGTGAGAGGGGAGAAAGCAAGAGATAGGCTCTGGTGGAGAGAGAGAGAGAGAGAGAGAGAGAGAGAGAGAGAGAGAGAGAGAGAGAGAGAGAGAGAGAGAGAGAGAGAGAGAGAGAGAGAGATACTATGGGCACACTGATAGTGGAATGGTGAGAAAGGGCAAAGAAGGGATACACGTTCTGAGAAAAATGTAACCCCTACCGAACATTGGGTCAGTGGAAGCAAAATTGTGAGAAGCGGAAAGGAATTGAAGAAGAATGGGTTTGTTTTGGTAATTGGCAGTTTCCAATGCAACAAAATATCAGGATAGGAATTTGAATAAAAATATTTTCACTCTTCTGAAGAAACCACGTGTAAGCTTCAGACTAATTGAAGCAAAAAGATCTACTTTTCTTATATTGTAGATTTACAAATCAGTATTTTTTTACCAAAAAGATGAAAAGGGACTAAAACTGGTTAAAAATAAAATAGAGGGACATATTTCGTAAGTGAAGTATAATAGGGGGACTAAAACTGTAATTTATCCTAAAACATTTCTTTAGCATTTTTCTTGTTAGTGTTTTCCCAGCCTAAAATGATGTCTGCCAACATTTGGCGAAAGTAGCGGATGGTCGGGTTATGGATTGCGGAAGCATGCTTCCCCTTAAAAGAATTAGTTGTCAAACCTGTAATCTCCCTCCAAAACACATAATCCTCATTTCCGCATTCTGACTCAAGTGGAGCCTCACAAGGTATTTCATCCCCATGGGGAAATTCCAACAAATCCACAATTTCGTTGGTGGGGAATTTATACTCATTATTAAACATACAAAATTTAACGGTGCCGGCAGTACTTTCTGCCTCAGGCCTAACTAAGTAAACGAGAGAACTAAAAAATTCCCGGGTTAATATTTCATATGTGGAATCTCTTTGCTCAAACAAACTACGTAAACCATAGCTATCAAGTAAATAATGAACACCATCGTAAATGCATAAAATGCAAAGATAAGGGTTATAAGAATACCTTGTGGGAGTAATGTTTCGGTCTAATAGTTCTATAAACTTACTTCTCTATTGGGTTCCGCAGCTCCCTCTCAGAAAAGTATCTCGAAACTTCCTTCCTCCATTGATGTGAAGAACAAAGGTTTTGATAAATTTGGGATTTTTTCTACAAATCAAGGGTTTGTGGATTTTTGAAGGAGGAAAAGGGTTTTTTTATAGAAAGAAGCAGAGGAATTGGTGTAAGATTCAAAGGTTTTATGAGTTACGGGAAATTATTTAAGTGGGTGAAGTTACGGTGGATGTTAATGGAGGAAGAAAATGGGTAAGGGATGAAGAAGATAGTGAGAAAATGGTGAAAGTGTGGTTATTTCCTCTTATGTTCGTGTCTGAATAGTAGAGCGTCGTGACGTTTTCCACAAAGACTCTGGCGATCTCCATGCTTCCAAGTTCGCTGATGGGCTTCTTTGTGAAGTTCTTGGGCTTTTGTTTGCCCATTTGGATTTTCAAACACCCCCTCCCTTTTTTCTTGCAAAGCTAACATTAGGAAAAATAATTGTAATAAATAATGCTAAGGGTTAGTTGCAAAATAATAATAAATATTTTAAAAAAAACATATTTTTTATTTTTTCAAAAATTAAATTAAAAGCTAAAATTATAATAATACCAAAATTTTTGAAAAAGAATGCAAGTAAAGTTTATGCGCGGAAACTTAAATCTAATAATGGCAGGAAAATCTAATGATGAAAATAAAATAACAGCGAAATAAATCTAATAAATGACTAAATGGACAGATAAGTGGCGTTCCGCATCTAATGTGGACGGGACGCGTGAATCTCTGAAATCTCACTCCTAAGGTTGAGAATCTCCCTAGAGAGGTAGTCTGCCTCCTCGGTATGAGTGGCATTAGCTATCTTCATCTACTGTGTAAGGTCTTCAATTTTCACTCGAAGAGTAGTAATCTCCTAGCGCATGGCAATAAGCTCACGATCTCGGTAATTTCCCTCAGCGAAACCAGTGGAGGAATATGCAGTAGTCCTATCTGAGAGGGGTAAAGGGTGATACTCTGGAGTAGGTGGGGTGACTGGTTTGAAAGGTGTTTCGCCTTGGTCCTCTAAAGTATAAATCCAATTTTATCTATTTTGGACATTTGTTTTTGCTGGGTTTGGTAGGTAGAAGTGTTAAACGACTTCATTATCAATGAGAATTTTATACTCATTAATCCTGAAGTAAACTCGTCGTACCATGCCTCTTATAAGACAATGATCCAATTCCAAAAGTGTAAAACAACAATAGGGTAATAAATGGTTTAGCTTGTTTTGGAGTCCAAGGGCGGAAGAAATTTGGGTAACAGTCCCTGCTACATGGGTAGGTCCTACTGAAGATAAGGTTATATGTCTTAGGTTCTTTATAAGAAAAGTTCATGATGCAACAAAAACAGATTCAGTGATGCAATAGAGGATAAATAGCTCTTCCTTACTTACGGCTCACTAGTGTCACTTCATCCAAACAATGTTTGGGCCAAAATAATCTGAAAATACCTAAGTGTTGGGTCATGGATACAATTTGAAAAATGAGTGGACAGATCGGGGTTTCTGCGATTTGTGATATTTTTCCAGAATGTGTCCAAGGTCTCTTGTGTATCTAGATTAATAGGCACTTCAGGCGCGGTAATTGGGCCATACAGGAATCCTAATAGGTGACTTAAGCCTCGATGGTTTAGACAATACTTTTTCCAAAACAACCTAAAAGAAATTTGACCTCGATTGAATACACGACCTTGATTTGTTTGGTAGACGAGTGGGCTAAGGAACTCAAGGGTTAGTTTTTGGTAGGTGGCATTTTTGACTTATGCAAACTCATCTGAATCTAACTAGCTACACATGTACCTAATGCTAGACTCAATCCATGGGGCTTCCATGCAAGTGGAGTCAGGGTATCTGGTGGGTAGCATAGGTCTCTTAGATAGGATTTTGTAGCGGTTCCTCTAGTCTTCATCCCTGAACTGGATCTCCATGTTATCGAAGTTCTGCATCCTAAAAATTTGGTTAGAATAAGCTATGTAGAACAATGAGACCTCAAATATAAGACATCACACAAGTTAGTCATGTTAGAAGAAATAATTTACCATGTTAAAGGAAAAATAACAAAAAGGTAAAATCATGTGTTGCCTCCCATGTAGTGCTCAGTTTGATGTCTGGAGCTTGGCTAAGGATATAATTTAAGTCACATGTATTGCTTCCAAGGACATTTTTCGAGCCATCATTCATACCATTCACCTTTCCTTTTCTTTTTACTGTAGAGTGGTTCATGTCTTAAATATTGCGAGGGATGTCTTGGATCTATCTTAGGCATTATATTCTCAGGTTTTATGATCTCTCTAGTTCTATGTTTTTCAAATTTTTCCTTTCTATGTGGGGCTTTTTATCGTTCCAACTGTGAATCTATCTTGGTTTTTAAGGAATTTAGTATAAAAATGTTAGTTCCATGTTTTAATGGTTTTCTAAATTTTGGCTAAGCATGGTTCTAAACATGGTTCTATGTTGATATTGAGTAAGATGTTGGAGCATCTTTATCAATTATCATAACAATTTTGTTGTTATGACTTTTCTTCCAGATGTTGCAGAAGATGTTGTGACATCCTAAGTCTGATGCAGTAGGTGCTGCTTTTGGATATACTTAAGGATTTAATTTTAAGATATGAGTATCTGGAATATTCTATACTCATTATAGGAACATGCCAATCAAGTATTTTGTTAGAAAAAAGTTCAGATTTGATTGGTTACTTAAAAGGATTGATTGAAACTTTTTAGGATATCTTTATGAATATTGTTTCTATTTTTGTGTAGAATATTGTGATCGGTGGAAATAGAACTGACTGTTTTTTAATGCTGGTTCGCGAAATGTCGCGGTAAGCAAGAGTCGCCACTGTCTTTTATTTTCTCCAACAAGGAAAGGACAAAAGCACAGCAAAATTCCTTTTCGAGATGTTTCTCGGTTCGGGAGGTAGATTATAGAAAGGGAAGATGTTAGCACCCTTTTCTATCCGTGGTTATCCACGGGCTCTTAGGTACTTGCTCACTATGTTTTCAAAATGTTTTGCTTTTCTTGTGTTTGTGGGTTTTGAAAAAGTTTGTTTGAAAACTTCGTTTTGACTCTTGTATCAGTCCTCAAGAGTGTATGAAGTGTTTGTTTGAAAACTTTTGTCAGAAAAGTGTAAGTGCGAAAAGTATTTTTGTTTTGAAAGAGCAAGTATCTAAGAACCTCTACCTACTCAAAAGAAATTAAGCTGTGTAAATGTCCTTTAGACAGTACTATCCCACTATTGAGAAGTAGGTAGCATCGTCGTTGGAGTTTTTCGGGTCAATTCGATTATAGGGACATGTGGTCACCAAAGCAATAGTAGTACGCCTTAGCGGTAACCCTAATGTCCTAGATCCTTTTTTATCCGAGGCAACCGTTTCGAGGCAACTTGGATCTTTAGACAAGAGGGCGACCTCTAAAACACCCTATACTCAATGACCACGTCGAGGCAACCAACTGAGGCGTACCCTAGGAGTGGCATGTGCGAGTGTGTCAAGTTTCAATTAAGTTATCTTTGCACATGTTATTGTGAGCTACGGATTGATTTTATTTTCAGATAAATCTTGTCATGCATAGCCTAATTAACATAGATCTAACAGTTAATAGTGGTGCGGAAAATAAATCTACGCTATTACAAGGCGTCGGGTATTTACATCGCCAAAAACAACCCTTGAAAAAGCAAATGTGGAAAATAAAGGAAAGCGATAAAAAGGGTCCTAATTAAAGCTATTACATCCTCAGAGCAATTATATAAATATGATCAAAAATTAATATGCGCGCGAGAGAAATCGAATTGGAAAAGTCCTTAGGGTTTTGACCCTTATTTGAGAAAGGAAGAAGTTTTTGATTATTTGGCAATTAATTGAATTAAACCTAAAACTAATTAATTAATTAAAAGAAATATTTTTGGGTTTTTTTATGTCTTTAGGAAATAAATAAAAAAAGAAATCATGATTAAAAGTTGTCAAGAACCCTAATTCTAATTGATTTTAAATTATTGAAAAAAAAGCTAGAATTAACCCTAATTAAAGAAGTAAATTAATTTGTTAGTATTTATTTACAAAAATAATAAACTAAGTGTGAAACTAAGAAATAATAATAATAATAAAAAAAATATTATATTTTTTAGTTTTCTGATTTTTATTATGAAAATAATTAATTATGTTAATTAAATAATGATAATAATAATAATTAATAAAAGAAAATAAAAAGGAAAAGAAATAAACTTGTGGGGGTGATGGCCCAAATCAGGAGGTAAGTTCTGGAATTTTGGAGCCCATTAACCTCAAGCCTATTTGACTTTCCTGCTTCTCCATGGTGCGTGCTGACTGGGAGTACCATGATCCTTCCATCCGGACCATTAGATTTGAATTTGAAGCAACCTGGAGTGTTGGTAAGTGAGGTACATGGTGGAACACTTTGGGAAGCCTGCATGTGAATACGTTAGGAAAAACAACATAAGCGTTTTGGGGGGACCTGGGATTCGAACCCAGGTCCCAAAGCTCATATGCTAGCGCGTCTACCACTCCAACTGCACGATTCATTCGTTATTATAATGACTAGCAATTAATATATTAGGCAATCAATCAATATGCTGTAAAAAGAAAAACACGCGCGTCTTTTTTGAACTGGCCAATAAGACATCCACACCTCATCATCTTCTTCGTTCATTCTGCAAAACAAACATTAAATAGCGGGGGTTTTTAACCCCCACTAAATAGTGTGACGAAAAATAGCGAATAGAACTACAGGCTACATAAATATTTCGCGAGGGTTGCTTTGGATTCGTCTTGTTCTCACGAATCCAACCATGTGCCTTGCAAGTCTTGATTTTTCTGGGTTTAGAAAGCCCCAAATCCAAAGCTCAGGAACCCTAAAATTCAGCCATGGCAACTTTTGATTATGTGCATTATAATTCAATTAACTTATGCCATTAGCTTCATATGGATTCAAGCAATGCAAAACAAACAAAAAATCATGTTAAATGCTCATGAATTAAGAGTTACGATTATGGATGAAAAACGCAAACCGTGGTTCTGTATCCTTGGATTCTTTGAGCTTTAGCGTGTGATTTCAATTGTAAATCACTCCTGACACTTCCAACAACGTGTTTGAATCAATATAATGCCTTGAATTGGCCTGGAATATGAAAATCAGTTTTGAGTTTTTCTTGAAAAATTTCAATATGCTATGGCCTTTGACTGCAGCTTTCTCACGTGTGCATGATCAGGGTTTGCTTGTGTATTTATAGAGAAATGGAATTAGGTCAGAATCTTGCACAAAAATCCATTGGAATGATGATTGAATATTTGATTGGAAATCACATATTTTTGAATCTTCATGATTGGAAAAAGTTGCCAAATTTGGAGATATTACATCTTTGACTTGGTGCACGAAATTGCCAGCCTTTTTAGGTCATACTTGCTTCACAAAAAGATTGAAAAATCAAATCTTTGTATTTTCCTACAATTTAAATTAATTAAATGAATTAATATTGATTAAAAATCCAATTAATTAATAAAAATAAGAAAATAAATTCAATTAAGCTTGGTGGGTCGTGCATAGGCCATGGATGAAGTTTCAAGAAGAGATTTGAGGCCCATTAGCAAAAATAAGGTGTTTTGAGCAAAGTTGACTTTTGCAAATTCACAAAAATTTCCCAACTTCTCCAATGCATATCTTGCTCAATTTTGATCATATGAACATGTTCTTGGACATTTTGGAAAGGTATTGAAGTCCTCTAACCAATGCCTTTGGTCCCATGTCATTTGGATTTACCAATCTCCAGTTATGGCCTTTGACTCAAAAGGTACTTTTGTTGACTTTTGAATTTGACCTATAATGTAGAAATTGATAACTTTTTGCGAGAGAATTTCTTAGACTTGGAGTGTGTAGATGGATTGTAGGAAATTACATCCCCTTCAAAATGAGCATTGGATGGGATTTTTCTGATGAACCATGAAAAAGTTATGCCCTGGTCAAGATACAGTTGACTTTTCTACTGTCCAAAAATAGTAACTTTTGCATCTTGATGATTTTAGAGCTATCCTTGTGGAATCATGATCAAGAATTGATCAAATGATGATTGTGGACTCAAAATAAGATGTTGACCAAAAATTCTGACTTTTGACTGTGAAATGACCATTTTTCCCTTGTAGTTGACTGTGGATCAAATGGAGCTTTTGACTGTGCAAATTGGCAATGTGAGTCTTGAAACTTAGCATGTAGATGCTTGAGGATGCATAGAGGCATATGAGACTTGATTGGACCATTGAAAACCCCAAATTCCTTGAAAGAACCAAAACCCTAATTTCAGCTATCTTGGGAGGTGATTTGACTGTCTACCTCTTGAGCCATCTTGAACCATTTGGAGATGATGCTTGACAAACCTTGAGGAATATGGGAGGGCAAATTTTGGGGTACAACAGTTGCCCCTGTTCAATTTTCTTAAACCTGAGGATATAGATTGGCGTTCGAGCCTTTCGTGATCCGAAGGTGGAAGATAATTGAACACTAGAGTGCCCAAAAATTTGCACTCGCATGGTGTAATATCAGCAATGTGATGCCGGGAATGGGCTTACAGATGCCATTTGGAGAGATGATGTATAGGAGGATGGGATTATAGATGCCATCTGGAGATTGTTGGTAGAAGAATGGGCTTATAGATGCCATCTGGAGGTTGTTCATTGAATTGTAACTTTGTAAGTTGAAAGAGGGAACCTGTGTAGGGTTGCCTGATGATGAGTCCGTGTGAAACTGCACCTTGGAAGGAATGAAACCTGTGTAGGGTTGACTGATGATGTGTCCGTGTAAACTGCATCTGGAATTGAGAAGAAAACCTTTGTAGGGTTTCTTGATGACGAGTCCGTGTAAAACTGCATCTGGAATTGAGAAGGAAACCTGTGTAGGGTTTCTTGATGACGAGTCCGTGTAAAACTGCATCCTTGGAAAGAGAGAAGGAAACCTGTGAAGGGTTTCTTGATGACGAGTCTGTGTAAAACTGCATCCTTGGAAAGGGAGAAGGAAACCTGTGTAGGGTTTCTTGATGACGAGTCCGTGTAAAACTGCATCCTTGGAAAGAGAGAACCTGTGTAGGGTTTCTTGATGACGAGTCCATGTAAAACTACGTCTGGAGTTAAGAAGGAACCCGTGTAGGGTTACTTCGGGATAAGTTCGTGTGAAACTTCTGTAGGAACCTGGGTAAGGTTACCTTGGATAAGTTCGTGTAAAACTTCTAGATGAACCGGGGTAAGGTTATTTTGAGATAAGTTCGTGTGAAACTTCAGGAGGAACCGGGGTAAGGTTATTTTGAGATAAGTTCGTGTAAAACTTCTGGATGAACCGGGGTAAGGTTACTGCGAGATAAGTTCGTGTAAAACTTCTGGAGGAACCGGGGTAAGGTTACTGTGAGATAAGTTTGTGTAAAACTTCTGGAGGAACCGGGGTAAGGTTACTATGAGATAAGTTCGTGTAAAACTTATGGATGAACCGGGGTAAGGTTATCTTGACGATGAGTTCGTGTAAAACTTCAGGATGAACCGGGGTAAGGTTATCTTGACGATGAGTTCGTGTAAAACTTCAGGATGAACCGGCGTAAGGTTATCTTAACAATGAGTTCGTGTAAAACTTCAGGATGAACCGGGGTAAGGTTATCTTGACGATGAGTTCGTGTAAAACTTCGTCTTGGAACTGAGGAGGAACCGGTGTAGGGTTGCCTGAGGACGAGTCCGTGTAAAACTTTGTCTTGGAACTGAGGAGGAACCGGTGTAGGGTTCCCTGAGGACGAGTCTGTGTAAAACTTCGTCTTGGAACTGAGGAGGAACCGGTGTAGGGTTGCTTTATGATGAGTCCGTGTAAAACTTCATCTGAAATTGAGAAGGAACCGTTGTAGGGTTTCCTGATGATGAGTCTGTGTAAAACTACATCGGAAAGAGAAGGAACCGGTGTAGGGTTTCCTGATGATGAGTCCGTGTAAAACTTAATCTGAAATTGAGAAGGAACCGGTGTAGGGTTTCCTGATGATGAGTCCGTGTAAAGCTTCATCTTGGAATTGAGAAGGAACCGGTGTAGGGTTTCCTGATAATGAGTCAGTGTAAAACTTCATCTGAAATTGAGAAGCAACCGATGTAGGGTTTCCTGATGATGAGTCCGTGTAAAACTTCATCTTAGAATTGAGAAGGAACCGGTGAAGGGTTGCCTCATGATGATCAAGTAGATAATTGTCCTGTCTGGTTTCAGGTATTAACCCACGATCAGTCGTCCATAGAATTTTCCCGGCTTGCTACAAGTGTTAATCTGGAACTGCAAAGGTAGATGGTAATCATCTTTTGATTGACCTTTTCCTGAAAAGGCAAAACATTAGTTGTATGCAATGTCATGATGCATGAACTGCATGATGTCAAGATGTTCTCAAGAATAAATGAGATTTGTGTTGTATGATGCGTATGCATGTCATGATGTATGAAAATGTGATGTTTTTAGCTGGGGAAAATAAATCCCGGAGCTGCTGGAGAACAGTGTTGAGTTCTTCGTTTCTGCTGGGGATGATGAACGAAGATGGTTGCAAGAATAAACTTGCAGGAGAAGATAACTCCGTTGGGGAATAAACTTGATGAAGAGATTATTCTGCGGGGAATACTCTGTGGGAAGAGATGCCTCACTAAGATTTTAACGATAACTCCGCTGGGGATTCCGTTGATAAGCTCTGTTAGAGATTTTAATGATGAACTCCGTTGGGGATAGAAAGAACTTCGTTGGGGACGATCTTTCCGTTGTAACTTGCTGAGGATAACCTAGTTAGACTCTGGTGGGGGTAACCTTCTGAATACGGCTGGGGAGATGCATTTGCATTCTGCAGGGGACAAGCTTCCAGAATCTACTGGGGAGATAATTCAACTCTCCTGGGGAAACTTTCTCAGACTGCGTTGGAAATGGCTCCACTGGGGTGTCTTGTATTCCGCCGGGGAACAATCTTATATTTCTGCTGAGGAATATTAAGACTGTCGGGGATGCTTGCTGAGGGATATCTTCATACTCCGCTGGAGAATATTAAGATCTTCTGGGGATACCCAACTTTCTCAGGACTGATGGTAGACCAACTCTGCTTGGGGGAGAGTTTTGCTGACTTGTTGTCTTACTCTGCGGGGAGTGACGGTATCTTAGCCAATTCTTCAGCTGAACCTACCTTTGTACCTTGGTGGACAGAGCATCTTGTACAGTTCGGCCAATTCTTATTGCCCCAGCTTCTGTGGGAGAAGGTACCTGTGGAGGTGCTTGATAACTGCCGATTGACAGATCCTCTTCTGGAAGGAAAGTGACGAGATGACGGGACATAGTCGTACGCTTTTGATACCTAACTTTTTCCTGGACCGCCCTTTTGGGTTTTCAGTCCACCGGGATACCCTTTTTTGCCCAAGCCGCCTTTTCAGGTTTTCGACTTGCCGGGTGTACAGATTTTTTCATTTTCATCCCTTATTTTTGCCCGAACTCTTTTGGTTCGCTGGGAAGCCCTTATTTTTGCCTAGGCCAGTCGACCTAGCGGGTCTTTGATTATGCGTAGTATTTTTTTTTACTATGTCCACGTTCTTAGAGTGCAGGGAGTTGTCACTGTCAGTAGCATTGTGTTGCTATACCACCAGAAGATGTCTGATCATGCAAGATTCGTTGCTGGAATTCATGTCCAATGCCCCAAGTGACTCAGGCGGATATTTGCCCCTGGCTACTTGGCATTTTGAGAGATTCCTTGAATCTTGACCTGACTTCCCCAGATGATGGAAACTGATCATGTTGTGCCCCTTGATTGGAAGTGTTTTTCCACTTGATGTGATCCTTTTTGTTGAGAAGGTTTTTGTTCACTAGATATTCGTCGTGCGAATTTCTCTGTTGTTTGAACAAATAGTCATATGCAAACAATGTTATTTTAAGAATGCAAAGCTTATGTCTGTCTTGAAGTTTTTGAAAATGCGGTTTTCAATAAAATAAGTGAATTTTTGTAAAACGTGATGTCAACTCAAGATTTTACATCAAACCCTACAGGAGTCAGGATACCTTTTGTAACAGTATGCTTTCGAACTAACCCATGCTTCAGCTAGGACTTTTTGAGGGATATAACGTGGCCTGGTTCACGGTTTAAGAAACAAAGGGTAAAGGCTCAAAATTTATTTGTACCCACCCGCTCTTCGTGATGTTCTTCGATCCTAAACTCAGCTAATCGTGCATTAGATCTTGTTTGAGTCTTTGCCCTGATATTCCAGTGGTGGTTTGGATACTGACAGTTTATTTTGAATAGGCAGTCATTTCTTTTTTGTTGAGAGTATGTAGGGCCTCTTTCTTTTTGATTTTATTATCCCTGTCTTTTTGCCTGAACTGTTTCTTTTGTGATTACAGTCAACGGGATGCCCCAGTTTTTGTAAGTCTCCTTCATAGGTTTTGACTTATTGGGCTTTTATTTTGAGAGATAATGACTGCATGTCCTTACGATTATATGGAACCATCACCGTCTTTTGTTTCGGAAGGACTTCTTTGCTGCCATTCATTGTGCACCTAGATTAACTAAGAAAACTACCCTGCCCCGGGTTGTGATTAAGGGTTTTAATTTGTGAAAAGAAAAACTCCAACTTCTTTGGCTCAAAGGGGTTGACTAGGGATTATCTTCCTTATAACTCCACTGTTTAGGATTTGAAACAATGTCTGTACCTCGTCAGCGGGGTCTATTCAAAAGCATACTGTAAAGATCGTGGTATTATTTTCGTCATCCTCCCTCAAAAGGTTTAGAATTTTTTTATCGAGAGTTGAATATCATAAAAAAATGAAAGCAATTTGAATATAGTGAATACAATTACTTCAAAACAGACACGTGTAATGCATTGATGAAATAAAAGAGTTTGACATGATAATTGTTTGAATAAGCAAAGAAAAATACAATATCAGAATTCAAATGAACAAAAGTCTCTTAATCCTAGCCATGCTTTGGCAAGGGAGCAGTGATCACATTGGGAGTCTCAGAAGGCTCGAATTCGATCTCCTTAGCGTCAATCATATTCTGAATCTTGTATTTCAGCGCCCAATAATCGTTAGTATCGTGCCCCGGGCTACCGGAATGATAAACACACCTCGCATCCGGGTTGTAGTTGGGAGAAGAAGTCTTAGGGTTCGCAGGAGGGTTTATCACCGCAATCAGATTCATCTTCAACATGTGCTTCAGTGCTTGTGACAATGGCATGTTGATGTTGGTGAACTATCTTTTAGGCTCGTCCGGCCTTTGTTGATTTCCCTTTTGCTGTTGTCGGCGTGACACAGAACCAGAGATCAGGACTTCCCCTACGTGTTGGTCGCGACGACTCTTTTGACTGTACGCAACATTGGACTCTTTCTTCCCACTGTAAAGTTTTTTATGAGCATCAGAAGGTGTGGCCTCTTGAATCTTCCCAGCCTCGATACCAGCTTCAATTCTCTCCCCAGTCAAGATAAGGTCTGTAAACCCGGCTGAAGAGTTTCCAATCAGATGGTTGAAGAACGGACCAGACAGGGTCCCCAAGAACATATCAACAAGCTCACGGTCAGTTAAAGGTGGTTGCACCCTTCCAGCAAGGTCTCTCCACTTTTGAGCGTACTCCTTAAATCCTTCACCCGTCCCTAGTGACATACCCTGGAGTTGGGTACGCGTAGGAGCAAGGTCGGAATTATACTGATACTGCTTATAAAACGCAGTAGCCAAATCCTCCCAGTTACGAATACTGGCTCCGTCCAGCTGATAGAACCATTCGAGTTGAGTCCCTGAAAGACTATCCTGGAAGAAATGGATCCATAAATTCTTGTTAGCAGTGTAAGGTTGGATCTTCCTTACATACGATCGAAGGTGCAGCTTAGGACAGGAAGCTCCATCGTACTTTGCAAAAGCAGGCGCCTTGAACTTATGGGGAATCACCACCCCAGAGGATAAGCCTAGGTCTCCAAAGTCCAACCCGGGCACATGTTGAATCTCCATAGCACTTAAGCGGTCCTCTAATTGTTTATACCTATCCTCAGCAGGAGGATACTGTTCATCATTATAATCCGTCTCATTGTCGGAGACCACGGGACTAGGAACCCTTCTCTCTTGGGGACTGTCTTTGCCTACAGAGGAAGTAGTCAGCTCAGCCTCATTTTGCAGTTCATTCCCAAATCTGCGTCCAGTGTTGAACAAGACGGTCCTCTTCTTCTTCTTCTTCCTCTCTTTCAGAATCAGAGTCTTCAAATCCTGTTGACCCTGGGCTAGGCTCATAACCAACTCTTGGAACTGGGCATTCTGGGCCTGGAGGGCCTTGATAGCTTGCTCAGTGGAAGGTTCGGTAGACATGATGATTGCTGAAATAAACAGCGAAGAAGATAAGAGACCTGTAATGGTACCTGTAATGCAATGATATGTATGATATGCATGCAATGTTTTCAAGGGTCTCGTGGGGTAAACAAAGAAACTTGTTAGAATTTGAATTTTGCAGCTTGATTGAAGGAACTTCATGTTGTTGAGAGTCCTTTTTCAAGAGTTAGGCTCACCTTATCGAGTGGGTCATAGCCCCTGACTCAAGTTATCGTGTTTTGATCTTCGAACAACCTTGGCTAGAGGAAAATAAATCCCCTTTGCCCCTTGCTGGACAGTTGGTTCATCATGACCTGCATCATAAACTCTTGAGATCCTTGAAATGGATTAGTCCTTATGCAGGATGTATGCAATGTTATGATGTTATGATGTTATAATGTCATGGTAAAGACATACCACAAGTATTCACAGAAGGCAAACATGGAAAAAGCACACAAGTCATACAACAGCAGCCCTTAGATTTCAGGCCAGCATGAAGTTTAGGCATTACCCTCTTTCAGTTTCAGTTGGTTTAGACCTGTCCTAAAAAATAGTAACCGGGTTCTAGAGGATCTCAATATCACTGACTACCCTCAATCGGTCATAACTCCAACTTCGCAATCTTTTCTTGCAGCCGGAACCGTCGCGACAGTTTAGCCTCAATGAGTGTAGCATACTGCTACTGTTCTATGGCCAAGTTGGTCAATTTAAGGTTCTAAGGTTAGTTGGTGCTTAATGACTCCTCAGAAGACCCATATTCTCCTCGTTCCAACACAAGGGATATCGGTACAGACCAAGGTGTCACACCAACGTAGCTACTGCTTCACCCGTGTCGGTCTACGCCGGGCAGGTCCCTCACAGTTTATTGCTACTTACCTAAAAAGGGGTCCCCAGATCCAGGTTAGGATCTATGAAACTCCAATACAAGCCCACAAATATAAATCATACAAAGCATGCAATTGAAAACATAGAATGGTCTAATCCTAAGGTACACCTCACTTATAAAATCCCCAGCAGAGTCGCCAGTTCTGTGATCGGTGGAAATAGAACTGACTGTTTTTTAATGCTGGTTCGCGAAATGTCGCGGTAAGCAAGAGTCGCCACCGTCTTTTATTTTCTCCAACAAGGAAAGGACAAAAGCACAGCAAAATTCCTTTTCGAGATGTTTCTCGGTTCGGGAGGTAGATTATAGAAAGGGAAGGTGTTAGCACCCTTTCTATTCGTGGTTATCCACGGGCTTTTAGGTACTTGCTCACTATGTTTTCAAAATGTTTTGCTTTTCTTGTGTTTGTGGGTTTTGAAAAAGTTTGTTTGAAAACTTCGTTTTGACTCTTGTATCAGTCCTCAAGAGTGTATGAAGTGTTTGTTTGAAAACTTTTGTCAGAAAAGTGTAAGTGCGAAAAGTATTTTTGTTTTGAAAGAGCAAGTATCTAAGAACCTCTACCTACTCAAAAGAAATTAAGTTGTGTAAATGTCCTTTAGACAGTACTATCCCACTATTGAGAAGTAGGTAGCACCGTCGTTGGAGTTTTTCGGGTCAATTCGATTATAGGGACATGTGGTCACCAAAGCAATAGTAGGACGCCTTAGCGGTAACCCTAATGTCCTAGATCCTTTTTTATCCGAGGAAACCGTTTCGAGGCAACTTGGATCTTTAGACAAGAGGGCGACCTCTAAAACACCCTATACTCAATGACCACGTCGAGGCAACCAAGTGAGGCGTACCCTAGGAGTGGCATGTGCGAGTGTGTCAAGTTTTAATTAAGTTATCTTTGCACATGTTATTGTGAGCTACGGATTGATTTTATTTTCAGAGAAATCTTATCATGCATAGCCTAATTAACATACATCTAACAGTTAATAGTGGTGCGGAAAATAAATCTACGCTATTACAAGGCGTCGGGTATTTACATCGCCAAAAACAACCCTTGAAAAAGTAAATGCGGAAAATAAAGGAAAGCGATAAAAAGGGTCCTAATTAAAGCTATTACATCCTCAGAGCAATTACATAAATATGATCAAAAATTAATATGCGCGCGAGAGAAATCGAATTGGAAAAGTCCTTAGGGTTTTGACCCTTATTTGAGAAAGGAAGAAGTTTTTGATTATTTGGCAATTAATTGAATTAAACCTAAAACTAATTAATTAATTAAAAGAAATATTTTTGGGTTTTTTTATGTCTTTAGGAAATAAATAAAAAAAGAAATCATGATTAAAAGTTGTCAAGAACCCTAATTCTAATTGATTTTAAATTATTGAAAAAAAGGCTAGAATTAACCCTAATTAAAGAACTAAATTAATTTGTTAGTATTTATTTACAAAAATAATAAACTAAGTGTGAAATTAAGAAATAATAAAAATAATAAAAAAAATATTATATTTTTTAGTTTTCTGATTTTTATTATGAAAATAATTAATTATGTTAATTAAATAATGATAATAATAATAATAATTAATAAAAGAAAATAAAAAGGAAAAGAAATAAACTTGTGGGGGTGATGGCCCAAATCAGGAGGTAAGTTCTGGAATTTTGAAGCCCATTAACCTCAAGCCTGTTTGACTTTCCTGCTTCTCCATGGTGCGTGCTGACTGGGAGTACCATGATCCTTCCATCCGGATCATTAGATTTGAATTTGAAGCCACCTGGAGTGTTGGTAAGTGAGGTACATGGTGGAACAATTTGGGAAACCTGCATGTGAATACGTTAGGAAAAACAACATAAGCGTTTTGGGGGGACCTGGGATTCGAACCCAGGTCCCAAAGCTCATATGCTAGCGCGTCTACCACTCCAACTGCACGATTCATTCGTTATTATAATGACTAGCAATTAATATAATAGGCAAACAATCAATATGCTGTAAAAAGAAAAACACGCGCGTCTTTTTTGAACTGGCCAATAAAACATCCACACCTCATCATCTTCTTCGTTCATTCTGCAAAACAAACATTAGATAGCGGGGGTTTTTAACCCCCACTAAATAGTGTGACGAAAAATAGCGAATAGAACTACAGGCTACATAAATATTTCGCGAGGGTTGCTTTGGATTCGTCTGGTTCTCACGAATCCAACCATGTGCCTTGCAAGTATTGATTTTTATGGGTTTAGAAAGCCCCAAATCCAAAGCTCAGGAACCCTAAAATTCAGCCATGGCAACTTTTGATTATGTGCATTATAATTCAATTAACTTATGCCATTAGCTTCATATGGATTCAAGCAATGCAAAACAAACAAAAAATCATGTTAAATGCTCATGAATTAAGAGTTACAATTATGGATGAAAAATGCAAACCATGGTTCTGTATCCTTGGATTCTTTGAGCTTTAGCGTGTGATTTCAATTGTAAATCACTCTTGACACTTCCAGCAACGTGTTTGAATCAATATAATGCCTTGAATTGGCCTGGAATATGAAAAATCAGTTTTGAGTTTTTCTTGAAAAATTTCAATATGCTATGGCCTTTGTCTGCAGCTTTCTCATGTGTGTATGATCAAGGTTTGCTTGTGTATTTATAGAGGAATGGAATTAGGTCAGAGTCTTGCACATAAATCCATTGGAATGATGATTGAATATTTGATTGGAAATCACATATTTTTGAATCTTCATGATTGGAAAAAGTTGCCAAATTTGGAGATATTGCATCTTTGACTTGGTGCACGAAATTGCCAGCCTTTTTAGGTCATACTTGCTTCACAAAAAGATTGAAAAATCAAATCTTTGTATTTTCCTACAATTTAAATTAATTAAATGAATTAATATTGATTAAAAATCCAATTAATTAATAAAAATAAGAAAATAAATTCAATTAAGCTTGGTGGGTCGTGCATAGGCCATGGATGAAGTTTCAAGAAGAGATTTGAGGCCCATTAGCAAAAATAAGGTGTTTTGAGCAAAGTTGACTTTTGCAAATTCACAAAACATTCCCAACTTCTCCAATGCATATCATGCTCAATTTTGATCATATGAACATGTTCTTGGACATTTTGGAAAGGTCTTGAAGTCCTCTAACCAATGCCTTTGGTCCCATATCATTTGGATTTACCAATCTCAAGTTATGTCCTTTGACTCAAAAGGTACTTTTGTTGACTTTTGAATTTGACCTATAATGTAGAAATTGATAACTTTTTGTGAGAGCATTTATTGGACTTGTAGTGTGAAGATGGATTGTAGGAAATTACATCCCCTTCAAAATGAGAATTGGATGGGATTTTTCTGATGAACCATGAAAAAGTTATGCCCTGGTCAAGATACAGTTGACTTTTCTGCTGTCCAAAAATAGTAACTTTTGCATCTTGATGATTTTTGAGCTATCCTTGTGGAATCATGATCAAGACTTGATCAAATGATGATTGTGGACTCAAAATAAGATGTTGACCAAAAATTCTGACTTTTGACTGTGAAATGACCATTTTGCCCTTGCAGTTGACTGTGGATCAAATGGAGCTTTTGACTGTGCAAATTGGCACTGTGAGTCTTGAAACTTAGCATGTAGATGCTTGAGGATGCATAGAGGCATATGAGACTTGATTGGACCATTGAAAACCCCAAATTCCTTGAAAGAACCAAAACCCTAATTTTAGCTGTCTTGGGAGGTGATTTGACTGTCTACCTCTTGAGCCATCTTGAACCATTTGGAGATGATGCTTGACAAACCTTGAGGAATATGGGAGGACAAATTTTGGGGTACAACAAATATTCTGTAGAGATTTTTAGTAGAAGATTAGAATTTATTGAAGAATCCAACCAATTCAAGCCCAACTGTAGAAGCATATATAAGGAGTCTGAAGGTGTGAAGAAAACACAATAAGGGGGTGGGTTTGAATTAGGTTTTCCTTTCTTGACAAACCGTCGCTTCTAAGCATTATTTGTTAAACAAATCTTCTGGATATTGCTTCTAAGTAATGCTTCTAATTAAGTTAAGAAAACATAAACTCTAAAGCATACATAAGAGTAAAGTCTAAGCATTATTTAGTTGAACAATGCTTTTGAATCTTGCTTCTAATTAATGCTTATAATTAAGTTATGAAAACATAAACTATAAAGCATAAACAAGAGTAAAGAACACACAATATATCTTGGTTCACTTGAGAAATCCCCAAGCTAATCAAGTCCACCCTCCAAGCTGATTTTGCCTTAATCAAGGACTTAATCCACTATAACCAAACTGATTACAATCACATGGGAAACCGCCGGTGACTAACACACAACGACACGTTCAGTGATCCAACTGGATATAAAATTCATTAACATAATAGAATCTGATCCTTCAAGATCTCCTACTAGGATTTCCTTGTAATGATATCCATCAGTGATCTCATAAGGGTGACCTTCACTCAGTCCCCTTTGAGATATGACTACCATTGACCCAACAAAATCTGATTCCTCATAATTTCCTATTAGGATTTCCCATAATGACCGCAACCATTATCTTCTTGAGACCAGACCTTCACTCAGTCACTCAAGGACCAATACAATGATACGTTCGGTGATCTCAACGAGATATAATAATCAAGGACCCCTTAAGAAATCTAACCAACTTGTTCTTTCTTAACAGGATTTCATCTATGATAACTGCAACCAAAGTCTTCTTGAGAATGCTGACTCAATTGACTCTCTCAAGGAACCATCAACATTCAGTTGATAATGTTTATGTTTACATGATTTCTTCTTTCTAAGCATATTACACAAATGATTAATTCCGGATTGTTTGACATAATTATGAGCAACAACTCTTGTACAAACAATTTACATGAAGAACTAAAGATATAACACAATATGAGCAACAAATCTTGTGCTTACATGATTCTACAAAGTTGAATATGATCTAAGTTTAAGTGTAGTATCTTGTAGTCTTCTTGTCTTCATTTTCTTTAATTGAGCAAGCTATGAGCAACAAGTCCTTGCTTCTTCATACTTCTACCAAGAAGTATTTGATAAGAATTTGAATATCATCTTGTTTAATTCTTCTTCATCATCTTCTTGATTTCTTTCGGGTTAGCTTCAGTATGTTTAGCGTAAAAGCTCTAACAATATTTGAACACCAACAACATTTTAAACATACGATTCTTTTCTTATATAGCCAAGAAAAATAGAGTCGTTGGCTATTTCAAAAAGAGTCGTTTCAAATAGTACTGCTACGTCCTTTTCTCTTCCATAATTCAAGCTAGTGGAAAGGTAGTGGAATAAGACTTTTTTTTATTGTGTACTATTGTACCATGTCAACGTTATATTCTTTCCTTCTGAAAATCATAAGCTTCTGTGAGCATAAGTTTATAAGCGGAAACATAACATAAGGTCTTCAAAACTTAAAGTCTTTAAAGTATCCAAAACTTCATCTTCAGAGCCTTCAGCAGTTGGTCACGAGAACCTGTTGTAGAGAACCTTGGATCTTTAGAACTTCAAGTCTTTGGAATCTTCAAAACTTCCGTCTTTAGAATCTTTAGCACTTGGTTATTTAAGAATTCATTTAGGAACCTTGTTATTAGAAACACAAGTCTTCAGCATCTGGAGTTTAGTAGAAACATCGTCTTCAGATCTTTTAACTTTGTCTTAAAATAGGTTGCCTTTTTAGAAACTAAGTTTTTAGCATCTGCGCTTTAGTAGAAATGTTGTATTCAGATCTTCTAACTTTGTTTCTTTGGAACACACTGTCTTTAGAAACTTAAGTCTTTAGCATCTGAACTTAAGTAACAACTTCTGTCTTCCAATCTTCGGACTGGTTTCTTTGGACAAACATCAGAGCCTACACTTTGGAGCCTTCTAGAGTGTCTTTCTACTGTTTAGCAGAATTTGTGTAGCACAGAAGTGGAACTAATTCTCTTCTAATGTCTTGGCCACGCCATCCATCAGAAGTAAATCCTATTTGTTAAGTACTCAATAATAACAAACATTATAGTATCAAAATTGTTCATACAAATATACTCATTTATTATCATCAAAACTTAGATAATATTGCAGAACCAAATCTTGTTCTTACAATCTCCCCCTTTTTGATGATGACAAAACTATGTGTTTTGATGACATAATTTTGTTCTTATAATCAGAAAAAGTGAAAATAGAAAGGTAAGTAATACTTATCCTTTTTATGATATTCCCCTTTGATTCAATGACTTGATGAAGATCGAATATCCTGACTCTGAACCATTTGAGTAGAGCTCCCCCTGGTTCCAATAGATTAGATATTGAGATCTTTATAGTCTTGACTCTGGATGCTAATAATCCATATCTTGATATTTCAGACAGTCTTCAATTTCTGATTTTTCTCAATTCTTCTGGGAGGCATTCTTTCATTTTGACTTGTCTTAGAATGCCTAGTGAACTTGTTCAGAGTTCCTCAATTAATTATCAAACAAACAAACACACGCCAATGGTAAATGCACATTTTATATCATTTAATTATTATGATGCATTTCTTTTAAGGTTCATAAATAATCATTATATTTATCACCCTTTTTGACATGATCAAAAAGGTAACTAGTAAAATGATAGGATTCTTACTCAAGCAAATAGCAGCAATATTTTCACAGAAGATAGGAATGTTACTCTCATAAATCTAATAATCTTCCAGCTGATTCTTCATCTAGAGCATCTGAGTACTGCATAGTGCTGCTGAAATGTACTTTGCTTCTATTGTTGAAAGAGAAATTGTTGATTCCCTATTGCTTGACCATGAGATCAGATTCTTGCATAGAAACTGACAGTTTCCAGAAGTACTCTTCCTCTCTAGCCGATCTCCAACATAGTCTACATCATAGAAACCAGAAAGATAATACTCTGATGTTTTCTCATACACCAAGCCAATATTAGAGGTTCCTTTTAGATACCTTAGAATTCTCTTAACAACAGATAAATGAGATTCCCTAGGATCAGATTGGAATCTAGCACAAAGATGAACATTGAATAAGATATCAGGTCTAGATGCAGTCAGATACAGAAGAGAGCCTATTATACCACGATAGAGCTTCTGAAAAACCTTTCCACTTACCTCTTCTTTCTCCAAAATACATGTTGCATGCATTAGAGTCTTTGTTACAGTGTAGTTTGTCATGTTAAATTTCTTCAAAAGGTATTTGGTGTACTTACTTTGATGTATGTAAGTAGCCTCTGGGTTTTGATCAGTCTGGATTCCCATAAAGAACTTCAGTTCTCCCATCATGCTCATTTCAAATTTAGTCTGCATTAGCTTAGAGAATTCCTCGCAGAGGGATGGATTAACAGAACCAAAAATAATATCATCAACATAAATTTGAATAATTAGAATATCATTTTTGAAAGTTTTGCAGAAGAGTGTGGTGTCAACCTTTCCTCTAGTAAATTTATTTTCTAGAAGAAAATTACTCAATCTGTCATACCAAGCTCTGGGAGCTTATTTCAAGCCATAAAGATATTTCTTTATTTTAAAATCAAAGTCTAATTTCTCATAGTTTTCAAATCCAGAAGGTTGTTTCACATACACTTCTTCTGAAATATAACCATTCAGAAATGCACTCTTAACATCCATCTGATAAAGGATAATGTTATGATTGACATAAAAGGAAATTAACAACCAAATAGCTTCTAACCTGGCGACTGGTGCAAAGGTTTCTGAATAGTCTATCCCTTCATGTTGATTATAACATTGTGTAACCAGTCGTGCTTTGTTTCTAACAACTTCACCCTTCTCATTGAGCTTGTTTCTGAACACCCATCTGGTTCCAATGACATGGATACCTTTAGGTTTCTAAACAAGATCCCATACATTGTTCTTTGAGAATTGGTTCAGTTCTTCTTCCATAGCCAGAATCTAACTTTTATCTAGAAGGGCTTCTTCAATATATGAAGGTTCTATTAAAGAAAATAAACCCATAAGCACTTCATCAAAAGGTTTGAGAGTTGATCTTGTTCTGACTGGAGCATCTTTACTTCCAAGGATAAGGTCTTTAGGATGAGAGGATATGATTATGTTCTTCCTTGGTTGAGGTTGATTAGAAGAACTATCAATAGTATCATAAGAAGGAGCTTTTGATTCTTTATCTTCTTGAATCTTCTCCTTTGGTTCAACGAACGTTTGATCTTTTCATTCCTTTTCTTACACCATAATCAACTTCTTCCGTAGAAAGTTTTGTGTAATCAAAATTGGACATATCATGTCCTTCTTCTTCCATCACCCGAACATATATAGAAACACTTGATACATTATCCATCTTGGAGAAAAGAGGATAGTCAATAATTGGAATCTTTCTTTGTGTAATGTCTTCAAACGGTTCACCCAGATGTCTAACTTTAATCTTATCAGTTATTTGCATGTTCCTCAAGTTCTGTTCAGCAAATGATTCTCCATTGCTGGAAGACAAATCTTCTGTGTACTTTGCTTCTTCCACCAGAAATCTTACTAACCCACTTTCCATAAAAATGTCAGTCAGAAAACGTCCACAGGGGATATAGGTAGGAACATTCTTCTTAGGATTTGCAGTGGTACTCGTCTTATTAACAATATCCTTCAGATAATTGAATAAGACATAGGGAATATTGATCTTCTACTTGGTTAACAAATAGTACATCATAAAATTCTGACTAAAATTGAAGTAATCGAAAGGGTTTGAAGCAGGTCTAGGGTTTATACAGTCCAGAGTGATGTTGTGCCAAACTCTAAGATTTAGATGAAGATCCTTGCTCTTGTATTTTGTATTCTCATCAGAGTAATTTTTAAACACTACTTGATTGAGTGACTTATTTACAAAGTTAAATTTACTCTTTGCAATTTTAAACTTCTTCTTCGTCTTATATGTATATTTTCCTTCCAAAAACATCAAACTCATAGAATTCTAATAGTCTATCAGCTGATTCTTCAAACAATTTTCAGAATCTAGACTTTATTCAGAAGATGAGATGGCACAAGCGAGATCATCAAAGCTCAGAAGCATTTCTCCAAAATATTTAAAGTTTGGTCTTGTTCTGACAATAGCATCTTGATTACAAGAGTTTTAGAGCCAATAATCTTTCTTTTCTGGTTGCTTCTGAAACTATCTACGCCTCCAGAATTAAGCTCCAAATCTTGGAACATGTGCCTTTCGCCCATTGTGTGTTGTAAGAATCCATTGTTCAGGTGTCATAACTGGTGTTTCTGTTGCACTATCAAGAACATATACAACATAGATTATCTGATCTTTGGGTACCCATTTTCCGGGTCCTTTTTTGTTAACAGTTCCATAGGTTCTGACACCTTTGAACTCTTTTTCGTCATTAGAGTCTGACTCATAATTAAGTGTCAGTTCAACTTTTGATGCTACTTCTCTCTTGCTAGTCCGTGCCATGAATTCCATGTTTGCATGCTCTTCATCAAAGCTCAGAAGCATTTCTCCAAAATATTTAAAGTTTGGTCTTGTTCTGACAATAGCATCTTGATTACAAGAGTTTTAGAGCCAATAATCTTTCTTTTCTGGTTGCTTCTGAAACTATCTACGCCTCCAGAATTAAGCTCCAAATCTTGGAACATGTGCCTTTCGCCCATTGTGTGTTGTAAGAATCCATTGTTCAGGTGTCATAACTGGTGTTTCTGTTGCACTATCAAGAACATATACAACATAGATTATCTGATCTTTGGGTACCCATTTTCCGGGTCCTTTTTTGTTAACAGTTCCATAGGTTCTGACACCTTTGAACTCTTTTTCGTCATTAGAGTCTGACTCATAATTAAGTGTCAGTTCAACTTTTGATGCTACTTCTCTCTTGCTAGTCCGTGCCATGAATTCCATGTTTGCATGCTCTTCATCAAAATCTTCATCTTCTGATTCTGAATGATCCCATGTTGCCATGAGACCCTTCTTATCTTTGTAAGCCTTCTTAGGATTCTTGTCTTTCTTGAGCTTTGGGAAATCATTTTTGTAATATCCAGGCTCGTTACACTCATACCAAGTAACTTCTTTTCCATAATCATTCTTTTGACTGAAAGTAGATTCATCTCTTCCATATGTCCTTCGTTGACCTCTGAACTTGCTTTTTCTATGCTTCCAGATTTGACAGTTTCTTCTGGATATCAAAGAAAGTTCACCATCATATGAATCTTCTTCAGATTCTTCCTTAGATTGATAAGCCTTAGTCTTCCCAGAAGTGTACTTTAAAGCATTTGATTTTACCCTCTTCTAAGGTTCATCTTGATCAAGCTCTATTTCATGACTTCTTTAAGAGCTAATCAGCTCCTCGAGAGAGATGTTTTTAAGATCCTTTGAAAGTTTCAAAGCATTTAACATGGTGTTGTACCCCAAAATTTCCCCTCTCATTTATCAAGAATTTTCTCACAAGATTTCCTTTGGCTCAAGACTGCACTAGGGTTGATCAGCTCAAGACACCTCCTTAAGCATTGATGACCAAAGTTAGGGTTTGAGATTGCACAAGAATATTTGAACTTCCAATGCCCCATATTACTTTCATGGATCATTATGGACCCTCAAGATTACTCATGTTAATTTTCAAGCTTTGGATCACACTTTTGCTTAATCAATTGAGGAGTTGACCTAAAAATCAGCTGTATTGGGGAAAAAAGTCAACTGTGGCCAATTTACAGTCAAACCTTATTATTTTTTATCCATATCAACATTTTAAGCTCATATGTATCATTTGATCAAGTTTGGACCATAATTCCTCAAGAAAATTGATCAAATCTTCAAAAGGGCAAAATGGTCAAAATTAGGGTTTTGACTGGGAAAGGGCAATTTCCGATTTTTGACCTAGAAAATGATCAATTGGTTTAAGTCATGATCTCAAGAGGACAATTGCATCATTTTGACCTAATGACAAGGCTCAAAACATTGCTCAAGTCCAATGGATTGACAGATGAATTTGCAGTCAACTGATCAAAAGTCAATTGTATACTGAAAAGTCAAACTTTGACTTTTTGGTCAAAATCAAATGTCAAAGATCACAATTCATCAAAGTATCTAAAAATATGAAACTTATTCATCAAGAAATCAAAAATTCAAGATTTCATTTTGAAAAGTTAAAATTTCTAAACTTAGAAATTTTTCAAGTGTTGAAAATTTCTTATTTTTTCACAACTTTGAGCAAACTTTTCACCATGATGCAAGATGATTCAAAAGAAACTTTCAACATGAAAGTTGTAGATCTCCATGAAATATATAATATTTCTTTAAAGAACTCCTTCCAAAAGTGCTTGGATCTCAAGTTATAATTTTAAGAACACATGGTCATGAAACAAAACACTTAGTGAAATTTTTCCCTAATTTGGTCAGGATTTTGACCTAACTTCATGGATCTTTTTCATATAGTTCCAAGTGGAATTTTCAAAAGTGATTCAAAATGGAATTTTCACACTTGAATTACAAGTCATTTTGTGATGAACAAGATTCAAATTTCAAAGCTATGCTGCATAATCTCTACTTTACAGGCCTCAAACTTGTTAGGCACTCCATAATTAATTGCTTGCACATCTGTTAGAGGTTTCAATCCAAGCATTCAATGCAAGGCCATGCTTTATATCCATTTTGGGAAGAAAGTGCACAATGCCATTTTGATAAAGTAGCTTTTTGCATAAAACATGTTCTTGAGTCTTGCACTTGTTCTCTTCTGATCATACATGTCTTATAACTCAAGAGAAGTTGATCTCAACACTTACAATCACCCAGCCCATGCTTGTACTACACATTGAAACTTGTTTTCCCACATTTCTTCAAAATCAAGTAACATAGCAATCAGCCTATAACTTGTACTTCTGACTCTCTCAAGCACTAAGACCTTGTTCTTATACATACATAAGTTATTTTCCACAAATCCCACACATGCTTGAGCCCTAAAAACACCAAGAACACAGATTTGTATCATACACTTCCATTGTTGCAGATTCTGGCCAAAAATCCCAAAATCAAAAACTACTCGTGCGTTTCTTGGCTTCTTACTTCCAAAAGCTTCTGAACATCATTTAGAAGTCATCCCTTCCCCTGTTACAGTTCTGTAACACCATCTTCCTCCATTTCCAAGTTCAAAAACAGAGCACTGTAAGTGTACTTCTCCGGATCATTTCAACCACTCTCCAACCAAACTAATCATTGCATTAGCTTCCTGGGACTTCAGTGAAGCTTTTTTTCTCATCACAACACCTTGTGGAGTCCTCATTTGCAGAACACGATTTCCAGTTTTGAGGTAAGTTATCTCAACTTTGAACTCTTCATACAAGCATCATTAATGGTATATTTGTGAATGAAAAATGTAGATATCATTGCCCTAAAGCTACCCATGTCCATAGTTTTCACTTATGTTGCTTGAGCTTAGAGAATTTTAATATTGAAGTTTCTGAAATTTTTAGGGTTCAGATTAGGGCCATTAAAATTCATGTTTGTCTTTGATCTATGATTTTATTCCTTTGCATTTCTGAAATTGTGAGGAAATTTGCCACAAGTTTCCTGTTTACATTTTTCATTTTGGTTGAGAATTGAATAAGATACTGAGGTTCAGGCTGGGCGTGAGGTTGAAGATGAAGTTGTCTTCAGGAACGTGTTTACCATATATATATTTATGGTTTGATATTAATAAACAGATGTATAGCCACCCCAGTGGTAGAAGCGCGCGCCTGTGACTATAGGGACCTGGGTTCGAGCCCCAGTGGAACCCTTTGCATTTTTTTAACATTTTCCTTCTCTTTTTGTCACAAACAGGCGCCTGGGCCTAACAGCTTTGGGCCTGACTTTTTTTTGTTCCTTCTAACTCCCTGCCTTGCTTCAACACCCCCATGGCCCATTTCATTTTCTTTTTCTTAATTTTTTATTTATTTGTTTTCTTAAATATTTTATCTAATACTAAAAAAAATATAAAAATATTATATTTATATTTTGATATAGTTTATTTATTTTGTACAATAAAAATCATTTTATTTAATTATACTTTATTAATTTTACTAATTGATTTGTAAATTTAATTAGAAACTAGTTTTTTTTTTAGTTATTTTCTTCTACATAATTAAAATATATTATTTTAATATATGAAAAGATCAAAAATATTTTATCATACTATAAATTATTTATAAGACAAAAATACCAAAAATATTCTTCTTATAAACTTAATTTCTTTTTTAATCAATTAATAGATTAGGGTTTTATTTAATTTCTTTTCCTAGTAAATTTAGGTTTTACTTTTTACTAATTTAATTAATTATTTTTCTTTTAGTTAATTAGGTTAAACAAAACCCTTTTTTCCCTAAAATAATCCAAATAAAAATCCATTTACTTTCTGTGATGCGGTGGGAGAACTGACTTGAGGTTTTGCGTTTTGTCGCAAATGTCGCGGTTAACAAGAGTCGCCACCGACATTTCTTTTATCCAAAAGGAAAGGTGAAAAAAGCACAGGAAAGACCTTTGAGATGTTTTCTTGAGTTCGGGGGGTAGATTATGAAAAGGAAAGGTGCTAGCACCCTTTTCATCCATGGTTTTCCATGGGCTCTTCGTTACTTGCTTTAGATCACTTGCTTTAGCTTGTTTGAAATGGTGTTCGATGTGGTTTTGAAAGTATTTTGTAAAAGAGGCCGTTCGTTTAGGCAATCTTTGTAATGATTCTCGTTCGTAAGAATGTATACAAAGATTTTTGTCTTTTTGAAAATGTTTTCAATATTTGTAAGATGTTTTTGAAATGTGTGTGTTTGTTTTGAAAATAGCAAGGATTGTTTGTTTGAAATGGAGCAAGTAACTAGGAGACATCTACCTACTCAAATGTCTTTCTTGTGAATTTTTTATTCCTTTGATATTGTTGTCTTACCATTAATTTGGTAAACAACCCTATCTTTGGATGTAAACGGGACGGGCGTGGGTCATCGTATAGCCATGATTAGCAATGTTTGCAAAGTATCTTAGCATTTTTGAGGGACCAAGATCATTTTGTTTAGGCAACTTTTGAATAGCGTCATCGAGGGGCTATGATCTTATATTTGTTTTGTTTTGTTTTGCCAAGATACTTCGCATGCGTAACATGGCCATTTTATTTTAGGCAACCAAGTGGGAGAAACCCTAAGGGTGCTTGTGTGCAAAGTATATCATTTTCATGCTTTTGATTTTGTCTTGTATTCAGGGTTTTCTATTTGTTTTTATTTCGTTCTTGTCATACAAACCCTAATTACTAATCATGGCATATGAAAGCAATAAATTGTGTAATGTAAATATACTAAGCTATTACAACAATTTTATGGGATGGGGGAATACAAATTTGAATGGGGATTTGCATAAATATAAAGCTAAATATATTATTACAACCAAATCGAATTTGCGCGAATTAAAATAAATATAATACAATATTTAAAATGTAATGCAATGTAATGTACATGTAAAGAGATTTTTGATGTCTTATTTTTATGTAAAAGAATATTTAATTTAAACCTAAAAATATAAAGAAAAGATTTAATTTTTTTTGAAAGGGGTTAAAACCCTAATTTTCACTTAAAAGAAAATAATGTTTCTATATTATTATTTTGTGCATTTTTTGTATAAAAAATAATAAATAATATTGTATATAAATATTAAAAATAAATATATGCAAAAAATAGGTATTTGTAAGTATGAAATGTAAAATAAAAATACTAAGTATATTTAATTATATTTATGAGTTTATTAAGGAAATAAATTAAATATTATCAAAAATAAAATAATTTTTAATGTGAGAAATAATAAAAAAAATAAAATAAAAGTGTGTAAATAATTAAATTATTTTTTAGGATTTTTATCATTAAAGAAAATAATTAAATAAATTAAATATGAAAATGAAAAAAATAAAATATGAAAAGAGTTAGCAGGGGGTGAGAAAGCAAAACATTAGTGATGATGCTAGCAAAAACAAAAAGGCCCAAGAAGAAAAAAGCCCAACACAACTTCGTCCCTATCCTGCCTTCACTTCCTCACGCCATGGCCAGTTCAACCTGTAACTTCCTCATGCTTGCATAAAAATGAAAACTTATAACATGAAAAATGTAGCATTTGAACTCACGATTCCAACCATATAAATTATGTAATCTAACTATCAAAGATCAAAAGGAATTTTGAAATCCCTAAATCGTGACCTAAAATTTTCATAGATTTCAAACTCCAAATTCTCTTAGCACAAGTAATATAAATGCAAGATAATGATATGTATAACTTCGTTAGGATGAGAACTACATTTTTTATTCACAGATCGTGGCTTGAGGTTGCCTGTACAAGGAGATAGAGTTTGAAAAATTACCTCCTTCAGTTGGAATCGTGTATGGAAATGCAGAGACTTTAATAGAGGTCTGATGATTGCTTGAGCTTCCTTGAGCTTCCCTGAATCTATTCTAACTCTTACCTTGCTCTGAAAGTGGCTAGAACTCCCTGACCAAGTCCAACTGCAAGCTTCAAAGTTAACAATGGAAAATGGTGAAACAAAAGTTACAGAACTGGGATGATGGTTTGGATGAGTTTGATATCAAGTATGTAAGATGTTTGAATGGTCTAAACACAAAACGCATGAGCCAAATGGATGTTGGATGTGTATATGCAGAAACTATGTGTTTTGGACATATTTTGGTGCTTTGCTTGCTCTCAATGTTTCAGGCCTTTTCTTGGTATCCTATCTGTTGTATATCCTTTGCATATTAGTATAGAAATGATCTAAAGTCAACTCTCTATCAGTTGTACAAGCCCTATCCTTTTTGCAACTTTTCTTGTACTTGAAGCAAAGTGACAAGACAAAACTCTCATGCTTGTACCAGCTTGCTTTAGGGTTGGTATAAGTTTGTACAAGTTACTTGAGACCTGTGTGGTTTGTATGCATCAAGGGGACAAGTTCAAAGCTCCAAGTTGACAAGTTTGCAAAAGTGCTTCTTTATGAAAATGGCAATGAAGCCTTTTTGCCCAAAATGGAACTACAAGTTGTGTAAAAGTTCAAAAGCATGGATAGAGGATTTGTCAACTGTGTAAGCATTTAATTAAAGAGTGTGTAGCAATTTTAGGACTTGTAAAGCATGAAATAGCCAGCATAGGTTTGATTTGCAACTTGGTTCTTCATGAAAATGGCTTGAACAAAAGTGAGAAAATGCCAACTTCCTCTCTTCGATTCTCTTTACTCAAAAATGATCTTGGAGAGTTCTTGGACATTTTAGAAATATTGCAATGTGCTCTATAATCCATCTATGAAATTAATTTTGAGATACCGCTTGGAACTAGGTGAAAAGTTACCCTGAAGTTGGGTCCAAAACCTGCCTAAATTAGGGCAAAATTTCACTAAGTTAAGAAGTTCATGACCATGTATTCACAAATTCATAACTTGAGATCCAAGCATGTTTAGGGAAAAGTTTGTGTAGTAAAGTTTTAGATTTCATGGGGATCTACAACTTTCATGTTGGGAACTTTCCTTGAATCAAAATGCATCATGGTGAAAAAGTGGTGTAGAGTTGAGAAAAAATAAGAAAATTTTTATACTTAGAAAAATTCTAAGTTATGAAAATTTTCAAATTCAAAACCCTAATTTTCAAATTTGGTTTTATTGATGAACAAGTTTCACATTTTGACATATCTTGATGAATTATGACCCTTGGCACTTGCTTTTGACCAAAAAGTCAAAGATTTACTTTTCAGTGTATAGTTGACTTTTGATCAGTTGATTGCAAATTTCATCTGTCAATCCAATGAACTTGAGATGTTTTGAACCATGTAATTGAGTCAAGATGATACCATTGAATCCTTGAAATCATGCTTGAACTAAATTGGTCATTTTCTAGGTTAAAAATAAAAAATTTCCCTTTCTCAGTCAAAAACCCTATTTTTGACCATTTTGCCCTTTTGATGATTTGATCAAATTTCTTGAGGAGTTGTGATCCAAACTTAATCAACTGGTACATATGAGTATAAAATGTTGATATGGATAAAAAATTATGAAGTTTGATTGTAAATTGGCCATGGTTAACCTTTTTCCCCAATACAGCTGGTTTTTAGGTCAACTGTCCAATTGACTGATCAAAAATGTGGTTCAAGGTTTGAAACTTATCATGAACAATCTTAGGGGTCCAAAATGATGTATTAAAGTCACATGAAGCATTGGTGGTCCAAAAATCCTTGTGGAAACTCAAACCCTAATTTTGGGTTATCAGTGCAAGATGAGATGTCCTGAGCTGACCAAACCCTAATCTTGTCTTGAGTCAAAGAAGCCTTGTGAGAAAAGTCTTGATAAATATGAGGGCAAATTTTGGGGTACAACACTTTCCATTTTACATTCTTGTATATTTATTCATTCTTGTACATTATTTATCCAAATTCAATATGGTTGTAATAGATAATTAGGTTTATTTTCTAGCAATCCCCATTTATAATTTGTACACCCCATCCCACAAGTATTGTAATAGCGTAGTAATTTTAAAATTCTGCAATTTATCGGTTTATATACAAATGCTAGTAATTAGGGTTTGTATGGAAAGAATAAAATCAATCAAGTAGCAAGCCCTAATAAAAAACTAAACAAAGCATGAAAATCAATATACTTGCACACAAGCACCCCTAGGGTAAAATCCACTTGGTTGCCTTACAAAATGGCCATGTTACGCATGTGAGGTATCTTAGCAAAAATAAGCAAAATACAAGATCATAGTCCCTCGATGACTCTATCAAAGTTGCCTTTCAAAATGATCTTATTCACTAAAGATAATGGTAAGATACCTTGCAACATTGCTAATCATGGTTATACGATGACCCATGCCCGTCCCATTTACATCCAAAGATAGGGTTGCTTACCAAATCAATGGTAAGATAATAATTTCAAAGGAAAAGGAAATGAATAAGGAAGACTTTTGAGTAGGTAAAATGTTCCTAATTACTTGCTCCATTTAAAAACAAAACATCCTTGCTATTTTCAAAACAAACACCTACAATTTCAAAACATCTTTCAAACTTGAAAACATTTTCAAAAGATCAACATCTTTTTATACATTCTTACGAACGAGAATCATTAAAAAGTTTGCCTAAACAATGGCCTCTTTACAAAATACTTTCAAAAACCACACAAACTACAATTTCAAACAAAAAAGAAAATGATCTATCAAGTAACTAAGAGCCCATGGAAAACTATGGATGAAAAGGGGGATAATACCTTCCCTTTTCATAATCTATCCCCGAACTCAAGAAACAATCTCAAAGGTCTTTCATGTGCTCTTTCACCTTTCCTTTTGGATAAAAGAAAAGTCGATGGAGACTCTTGCTAACCGCAACATTTGCGATCAAACACAAAACCTTCAAGTCAGTTCTCCCACCGTATCACAGAACTAGAGATTCTGCTGGGGAAAATACTAAAAGTGGGGTTACCTTAGGGTTAGATCACATTTACTTGCTTTCATTGTTTGACTTGTTTGCTTTACATTATGGTTCTTTGTTAGGGTTTGAATCCTCTACCCAGATTTGGGATACCTTATAGGTAAGTAGCAATACATTGTGGAAACTGTGCGGGGTATACCGACATGGTCTAAGCAATAGCTACATTAGTGTGACATATTTGTGGGTACCGGTAGCCCTTGAGTTAACCAAGGAGAATACGGGGCCGCTGAGTGATGTCTTGAAGCACTAATAAACTTCTAGAACCTTTACTTGACCAACATGCCCATTAGGACGTAATGAGATGACCGGCTTTGGTACAGTCCGAAGTTGGTAGATACTCGATACTACACTCATTGAGGTTTGGTTTTTTGGGATATTTCGGTCGCCATTAAAGAGGCTTGAGCTGAAACAATGACCAAGGAAACAAACCAGTGATATTGAGCTCCTTAGAACCCGGTTACTATTTCTAGGACAGGTTTTAAGCCAACTAAACTTCAAGAGGGTACTTACCTATGAGACTCCATGTAAGCCTAAACCTAACGACTTGTTTGCTTTGATTGTATATATTTAATTGTACATAACATCATGAACATCATAACATCATACTCATACTTACTAACCATTTCAAGGATTTCTGGGATTTATCTTTGTTTCTGTTTTGTAGGACATGGATTCTATTCGTCGGAAAACCATTCAAGTCAATCTCATAAGGATTCCTCCTCAACTCAAAGAGTTAGCATCAAGGATTCCCGAGAATTCTCCATTCACCGAAAGACATGGTCGTCTCCTAAACTTGGTTACTTCTAAAACTTATAAAGATATGATGAAGGTGCTCTTATAATTCTTTGATCCTCTACACCATTGCTTCACATTTCCCGATTATCAACTTGTGCCAACTTTGGAAGAATTCTCCCAACGCATGAGGATTCCCATTCTCAATCAACTACCTTTCAATGGTACAGAAAGATATACAAAGCCAGAAGAGATTCCTCAAGCTCTACGCTTGCAACCATCTGATATCACAACCAATTGGGAAACAAAGAGTGGTGTCAAGGGTTTCCTAGCAAAGTTCTTGTTTGAGAAAGCCCAAAACTGTTGGAACTCTTTGGATCTGCAAGCTTTTGAGGAAATTGTGGCTCTCCTCGTCTATGGGATGGTTTTGTTTCCAAATCCTAACCAACTCATAGACGTGAACACCGTCGAGATCTTCATGTCTCGTAACCCGGTGCCTACTTTTCTAGGAGACATCCTACATTATTTTCACACTCGTACTATGAGGAAAAGAGGTACCCTTATGTGTTGTAATCCTCTCTTGGCAAGATGGTTTATTTCGCATCTTCCCCAATCTGTATTGAAGAACGAACAAAGTTCAAGGTGGTCACAAAGGTTGATGACGCTTAAACATTCAGACATTCATTGGTGTTCCCGATCCATAGAGAATGTTAATATTGTCGACCATTGTGGAGAATTCCCTAATGTCCCTTTACTTGGCATTAGAGGAGGTACCACCTACAACCATTTCTTAGCCTTAAGACAGTTTGGTTACACCCGAAGGGATAGCCCACACAAGATGCTCATTCAAGGTTTGGTATTTGACTACGAGAACGACGATCAAGGTCATCGCCATAGGTTTATCCGAGCTTGGAGGATGTTTAACAAGGTAGATAGCAAGACATTGGGGCATAAGAATTCCATACCTCTTGAGCCTTACCTCAAATGGGTACGAGCTTGTTCTCAGAGTCTTATGATGCCTTATCCCTCCATTCTCCCGGTAATCATTGAGCCTGTTGTGGAAGGAGATGTTCCATACACCATCTTACATCCTGACATGCCCACCTCTCTTGAAGACTTACAAAGAGATTGGATACAGCTCAAGGGGGGCGATATACTTTTGAGGCCCAATTCTACGGCAGCGAAACGAAGAATCTGGAGCTTACCAAGCAACTTCATCAGGAGCGGACTCTAAACTCCTATATTGCACCAAAGAAGATGTGCACAACATTTTTATCTTAGAGTTTTTATTTCTGTGTAAGCCTAAAGAGGCATTGATGTACTCAAGCTTTAATTTATTAATATAACGCGTGTTTCCCTTTTGTCTAAAACAAATTTGAATCTTTAAAATCCTTGAAATCATTGCATATGCATCTACAATTAATCATAACATAAGCAGGTTCCTTGCAACAAGTCTCCTCATCTTTCTACTATTTATTTGAGTAAGATGGATCTCGAGCAAACGATGAAAGACCTCCAGGCGCCGAATGCTCAGTTTCAACAGATGTTCTTAACTCTAGCCAAAGGACAAGAAGAGTTGAAGACCTTGCTGGTTGAAGAGAAAAAGAAGAAAACAAAGAAAATAACTGGAGTTCTAAATATGGGGAGAAGGTTTCACGGACAAGCTAGATGGACCTTAGACTATGCAACGTCATCTGGTGAGAAAGATAATAAAGAAGTGAAAAGCAAGGAAACAGTGGCCCAGCCAGGTTCAGAAGAGGAAGAGGAAGAAGAAGATTATTCTGAAAAAAATGTCCTCCGGCCGACGACAAGTATAAGCATCTGGAAGAGCGGTTAAGTGAAATGGAAATTCAAAAAGTTCCTGGACTGGACTTTGAGGAGTTGGGTCTAGTATATGGGATTGTCATTCCTCTAAAATTCAAGGCACCGGTCTTCGCCAAATACGACGGAGTTTCATTCCCCAAAATGCATCTTCGGTCCTATGTGAGGAAAATACAGCTTCACACTGCTGACAAGGATTTATGGGTACACTTCTTTCAAGACAGTTTGTTCAGAACTCAACTTGATTGGTTTTATCTGCTAGAAAGAGCCAGTGTTCATAATTGGGAAGATCTTGCCGCTTCTTTTTACAAACAATACCAATACAACGTAGACCTTGCTCCCACCCGTACTCAACTCCAGAGTATGGCCATGGTTTCAAGTGAAGGCTTCAAAGACTACGCTCAAAAATGGAGGGACTTAGCAGGAAGAGTCCAGCCTCCTCTATCTAAAAGAGAGTTAGTAGACATGTTTTTGGGTACCCTGTTCGGTCCTTTCTTTAATAACTTAACTGAGAGTTCCTCGGCAGGTTTCACCAAATTGATATTGACCGGAGAAATAGTGGAAGCCGGGATAAAGAATGGGAAGATTCAAAAAGACTCATCCTCTGATGCTTTAAGGAAACCATTTATTGGAAAAAAAGAAGTTGTTGTATATCCTCAGAGAAATCAAGATAGGACTGAACGTCGTCCAATGGTGGGGGCTGTCATGATTCCTAAACCTGCACCAACTCAGCAAAGAAGCAAATAGCCAAGAACAGAAAGACCAGTCAGACAGTTCACCCGAATTAATATGACACTATCACAAGTATTTCCATATTTATTAAGATCCAATCTAGTGACTTTGAAAGAAGCTCCAAAGAATCCTAACACAACCTCTCCTCATTATCATCCTAATGCCCGCTTTGCATACCATTCTGAGAGTCCCGGCCATGACACTAACAATTGTTGGTCTCTGAAAAACAAGGTACAAGACCTTCTTGAAGCCAAAGAGATTGAATTTGATGCGCCATAAATTCCCAATGTTATCACTGCCCCGATGCCCAAGCACGGTCGTGATGTCAACGTCGTTGAGGAAGATATGTTTGTTACTTTGGTTGATGAACTTGTGACCCCACTCCTGACTATCAAAAAGAATTTATTGAATGATGGTGTATTCCCAGGCTGTGATGAAAACTGCCATTTTTGTTTATCCTCACCAACCAGCTGTTATTTGTTAAAATCAGGCGTTCAATGCCTAATAGATGACAAGGAGATTTTGTTCGAGAAGACTTCTATTCCAACTATTTCTTATAATGATGTTTCCATAGTGACCATTTCCGCCAATTCTTCCAGGGTCTCACCAAAAGACCCGTTAGAATTACATCAGATCCTAAAGTAGCTCCATTGATAATTATAATGCCTGGACCAATCCCGTATTCGTCAGACAAAATTGTCCCATGGAATTATGGAGGTGAGGTCTACTATCACGGTATCAAGCAAGATTGGCCAGCTGCTGAAAATTCAAATTCTGAGAAAGTTGACTCTGATATCAGTAACATCGCAGGGACTAGTAATATAACCCGAAGTGGAAGGATATTCTCCCTAGAAATTGCTCCTCCAAAAGTTATTTTTGGACCTGTAATCATTCCTGTTGTTGTTGCTCCTCCAAAGGGTATTCCCAGCCCTGCATTCATCTTTGTTGATACTCCTGTTGACAAAACTATTGCAGTCCCTCTTATCACCCCTACTGATATTCCTACTGCTGAGTCAACCGAGACTCGAGGCAAAGGTATTCTGGTTGAGCTTGTCTGGATGAAGGCACAATCCGTAGCTATCCCTGATACTTCTCGAAAAGAGATGGAAGAAATTCTAAAGATTATAAAAAGAAGCGACTACAACATAGTCGAACAACTGGGGCAAACTCCCTCAAAAGTTTTCATGCTGGCTTTATTGTTATGTTTCGAGGCTCATGCAAAGGCCTTGGTAAAATTCCTTAAAACTACCCATGTACCCCAAGAAACATCTGCCGATCAATTCCAAGACCGCGTAGCCAGCTTGACCGCAAATAATGGTTTAGGTTTTTCATATGCTGATTTAACGCCAATGGGGAAGAAGCATAACGAGGCATTGCATGTCTCAGTCGAATGCAGGGGCACAAATTTGGCTCATGTATTGGTTGATATCGGTTCGTCTCTGAATGTGTTGCCTAAAAAGGCTCTTGATAGGCTTGATTGTGAAGGAATGACCTTGAAACCTAGCAACATAGTGGTGGGGGCCTTTGACGGCTCAAAAAGGATGGTGCATGGGGAAGTGGACATCCCCATAAAAGTTGGAACCCAAACATTTGATTCAACTTTTTATGTAATGGATATTCTCCCTTAATATTCATGTTTATTAGGTCTACCGTGGATTCATAATGCTGGCGTCGTTACCTCTACATTGCATCAAATGCTGAAATATCCAATTCAGCGAAAAATCATCACTGTTCATGGAGAAGAAGAGTCTATGGTCAGTCATCTAAATTCCTTCAGATATATGGAATTAGATGGTGAATTTATTGAAACTCCATTCCAGTACTTTGAAGAAGTCCCGCAAACTGTGACAGTAACCAAAGCTGTTTCCCAAGCCCCAAAGATTATAAGGCCTCCACTCAAGATGTCGTCTTTGAAAGATGCCAAGGCAGTGATCAAAGAAGGTGGGTGAACTATTTAGGGCCAACTCCCAGATATCCCATACAAATCTGACAAATTTGGTTTGGGTTTCACTTCAGGAGCCCAGAAAGTTGTACGTCGTGCTCGTGCCGGAGGACCACCCTTGAAGATCAGTAACCACGAAGTCAACGCAGTGGAGGATGATGAAGACAACTATAACCTGGAAGATTGGATTTTCCCAACTGTCAATGGAGGGCTCAGCAACTGGGAAGCTAGATATTTTCTCCGAATCACTTTTATCCAATAGTAATTTGTCTTTAAATTTTTTCGGATCTGTAATATTAAACAATTCCTACTCTTAAAACCTTGTGTCTTACCCGAGGCACAATGGTCCATTTGTAAGGGTTATTATCTCATTTCCATATGACATCAATGAATCATGGACGTTTTTGCATACAAAACTTTATGCTTATTGTGTTTTCTTTTTACATTTTCATTTCTTTCAAAGATAGCTATACTCTTACACACACTCACATTCGAATTGTAGATCTACATCCATTCGGGATCCCATGGGTAACAATCCTGCTATGGGCTTCTGTGATTCTGAAAATCTAATCAACCAAAACGAAGACGAAGGTGAGGAAGATTGTGAAGTACCAAGGGAACTCTCCAAGTTACTACAACAAGAAGAGAGGACCATACATCCCTACGAAGAACCAGTAGACACAATTAACCTAGGTACCGAAGAATACAAGAGAGAAGTCAAGGTGGGTGCCAATCTGAAACCCAGTGTCAAAGAGCGTCTGATTCAGTTACTACACGATTATGTTGAGGTCTTTGCCTGGTCGTATGAAGACATGCCAGGACTTGATGCAAATATTGTGGTACATCGTCTACCAACAAAAGAAGACTGCCCACCGGTAAAACAAAAGGTTTGTCGCATGCGACCAAACATGTCAAAGAAGATCAAAGCGGAAGTCATGAAACAATTCAACATCGGATTCTTGGTTGTCACCTCTTATCCGCAATGGGTCGCCAATGTTGTTCCCGTGCCTAAAAAGGACAAAAAAGTACAAATGTGTGTGGACTACAGAGATTTGAATAGGGCAAGCGCTAAGGATGATTTCCCACTTCCCCACATTGATATTTTGGTTGACAATACAACACAACATAAGGTGTTTTCCTTCATGGATGGTTTCTCAGGCTACAACCAAATCAAAATGGCGCCTGAAGACATGGAGAAAAAATCTTTGTCACATAGTGGGGCACATTCTGTTACAAGGTTATGCCATTCGGGCTGAAGAATGTTGGGGCAACCTATCAGTGTGCCATGGTAGCCTTATTTCACGACATGATACATCACGAAATAGAGGTCTATGTGGACGATATGATAGCCAGATCTCAAATTGAAGGGGAACATCTTGACCATTTGCAGAAACTATTTGAGAGATTAAAGAAATACAAGCTGAGGTTGAACCCAAATAAATGCACATTTGGGGTGAGGTCCGGTAAGCTCCTAAGCTTTGTCGTCAGCGGTAAAGGTATCGAAGTGGATCCTGCCAAAGTAAAAGCAAAACAATAAATGTCTGCTCCTCGTACCGAGAAGGAAGTCAGAGGATTCTTGGGATGGTTAAACTACATTGCCAGATTCATTTCTCACCTAACAACTACTTGTGAACTAATCTTCAAATTGCTGAAGAAAGATCAAGTAGTCAAATGGAATGATGAGCACCGAACTGCCTTCGACAAGATCAAAGAGTACTTACAAGAGCCTCATGTTTTGATGCCACAAGTCGAGGGAAAACCATTGATCATGTATCTAACTGTTTTGGAAAATTCAATGGGGTGTGTGTTGGGGCAGCATGACGAGTCTAGCCGAAAAGAGCATGCTATTTATTACCTGAGCAAAAAGTTTACCGACTGTGAAACAAGATATTCACTGCTCGAGAAAACTTGTTGTGCTCTGGTATGGGCTGCTCGCCGGCTAAGACAGTATATGCTGACCCATACTACCTTATTGATATCTAAAATGGGTCCAATAAAATACATCTTCGAGAAGCCTGCCCTCTCTAGGAGGATAGCAAGATGGTAGATGATCCTGACGGAATATGACATACAGTATACTACCCAGAAAGAAATAAAGGGGAGTGTACTAGCTAATCACCTTACTCATCAAGCTGTGGATGACTACCAGTCCATGAAGTTTGAATTCCCAGATGAAGACATCATGATGGTAAACAACTGTGAAGAATTCAGATCATATGACGTACCTGAACAAGGATCTCGATGGACCATGGTTTTTGATGGGGCGTCTAACGCACTCGGCAATGGTATTGGTATTGTACTTATATCCCATGAAGGATGTCATACTCCCTTTACTGCAAGACTCTGCTTCAACTGTACAAACAACATGGCAGAATATGAAGCGTGCATTTTTGGTCTCAAAGCTTCCATAGATTTGGGAATCAAATCCTTAAGTGTATTTGAAGATTCAGCATTGGTCACCAGCCAGATCAAAGAAGAGTGGGACACTAAGCACCCAAACGTCATCCCAAACAAAGAACATGTATTGACATTAATCCATTATTTTGAGAAGATTACCTTTGAGCATTTCCCACGATAAGAAAATTAACTAGCGGATGCGCTAGCCACAAGGTCATCCATGTATAAATTCAAATGGGATAACGAGGCTCCCCAGATCACCGTTGAACGGATGAACGAACCAGCTCACTGTCACGAGATCAATATTGAAGAAGTAGTGGACCAACCTTGGTTTCACGAAGTCAAAAGGTATCTCGAGGCTCAAGAATATCCGGAAGGAGCTTCAGTCAATGATAATAAGTTCTTAAGGAGATTCTCTGCTAAATTCTTCCTTAGTAATGGCATTCTCTACAAACGCAACCATGACTCTGTTACTTCGGTGCGTAGACAAGGTTGAAGCGGAAAAGATCATAGTTGAGTTACATGAAGGCACTTTTGGCACCCATTCCATTGGGCATACTGTTGTACCCCAAAATTTTCCCTCTCACTTATCAAGAATTTTGCTCACAAGATCTCCTTTGGCTCAAGACTGCACTAGGGTTGATCAACTCAAGACACCTCCTTAAGCACTAATGACCAAAATTAGGGTTTGAGATTGCACAAGGATTTTTGAACTTACAATGCCCCATATTACTTTCATGGATCATTATGGACCCCCAAGATTACTCATGTCAAGTTTCAAGCCTTGGATCACACTTTTGCTTAGTCAATTGAGCAGTTGACCTAAAAATCAACTGTATTGGGGAAAAAGTCAAATATGGTCAATTTACAGTCAAACTTCATAATTTTTTATCCACATCAATATTTTAAACTCATATTTATCATTTGATCAAGTTTGGACCATAATTCCTCAAGAAATTTGATCAAATCTCCAAAAGGGCATAATGGTCAAAATCAGGGTTTTGACTGGGAAAGGGCAATTTTTTATTTTTGAGCAAATATCAATTGGTTTAAGGCATTATCTCAAGAGTCCAATTGATTATTTTTACATAATTACATGGCTCAAAACATTGCAAGTCCAATGGATTGACAGATGAATTTTTCAGTCAACTGATCAAAAGTCAACTATACACTGAAAAGTCAAACATTGACTTTTTGGTCAAAATTCAATGTCAAAGATCACAATTCATCAAATAATGTCAAAATATGAAACTTATTCCTCAAGAAATCAAAAATTCAAGATTTCATTTTAAAAAGTCAAAATTTCTAAACTTAGAAATTTTCCTGTGTTGGAAATTTCTTATTTTTTCATAACTTTAAGTCAATTTTTCACCATAATGCAAGGTGATTCAAGAGAAACTTACAACATGAAAGTTGTATATCTCCATGAAACCTACAACTTTTATTCACCCAACTCCTTCCAAAAGTGCTTGGATCTCAAGTTATAATTTTAAGAACATGTGGTCATGAAACAAAACACTTAGTGAAATTTTGCCCTAATTTGGTCAGGATTTTGACCAAACTTCATGGCACTTTTTGATATAGTTCCAAGGGGAATATTCAAAAGCAATTCAAATATGGGTTATAGATCACATTGCAAGCTTTCCAAAATGTCCAAGAAATCTTTGAGATCATTTTTGAGTAGGGAGAATCGAAGAGATGAAGTTAGGGTTTTATCACTTGAATTACAAGGCATTTTGTGATGAACAAGAATTCAATTTCAAAACTATGTTGCACAATATTATTTTTAAGGCCTCTAAACCTCAAGATATTTCCATAATCAGAAGATTACACTTGCCTTTGAGCTATTATCCACTTGATTCAAGCTTTATCCAAGCAAATTTTCCATTTATGGCACAAAGTAATCATTCCATTCTTGTAAAGAGGCTTTAATCACAAAGTCAATGCATAGAGCTCCTAACTTGTTCCTTCTGATCACAGGCAATGTCAAAGGCAAAATTAACATGTCTAGAGCCTCCCATAAAATCAGCCATGCTTGTACTTCATGTTGGAACCATATTGTCACTTTTCTTCAAAATCAAGTAACATAGTCATAAGTCTATATCTTGCTTTTCTGACCTTCTAAAGTCCTCTAATCTTTTTTACATAACCACACAAGTTATTTGCAAGAAGGACACGAATTGACAAGCTCCAAAACTCCCTGAAAAACTCAGATTGCATAAAACCTCCATCTTTGTGTCATTTCTGATTCTGAACTTCAATCTTCAAAACCACTCGTGCATTTCTTGGCCTTTTTGTTTCAAAAGCTTCCTCATACCAAATACAAACCATCCCTGTCCCTGTTTGCAAACTGTAACTTCATCTTCATCAACTTCCATAGCCAAAAATAGAGCATTGTAGTTGGACTTCTCCAGGCCATTTCAGCCACCCTCAGCTCGAGCCAGCCATTGCATTAGCTTCCTAGAGGTCCAAGGAAGTTAACATGATCATCACCACTGCCTGAAACAAGCTCAAATCCATTTCACGATTTCCAGTTTTGAGGTATTTCTCTTGAGCTTCTATCTTCATTTTTAGGCATTGTTAGGTCTTGATTTATGAAGGTAAAATGTAGATACCATTTCCACGAAGCTGTACATATCCATAGTTTGCATTTATATTGCCTGAGCTTAGAGAATTTTAGAGTTAAAGTTTTCTGAAATTTTTAGGTTTTGAGTTAGGGCCAGAAAAATTCTCTTTCATCTTTGACTGTTAGCTTAATTTATTTACATGGTTGGATTCGTGGGAAGAAATGCCACAACTTTCATATTTGAACTTTTCATTTTTGTTGAGAGATGAAGAAGATACAGGTCCTTTGGCTGGAGGTTGAAGATGAAGTATAATCAGGGCGCATTTTGTATCATATATTTATTGTTTTGCTTATATTAACGGATGTATAGCCACCCCAGTGGTAAAGCGCGCGCCTGTTCAACCTTAGGTCCTGGGTTCAAGTCCCGGCGTGACCTTTTGCCATTTTTTACAATTTTCTGACTTTTTTGTGTCTTTTTTGGCAGCATTTGGGCTCTTCATGTGGGCCTGAACATTTTTTCTCACAATACTTCTTACTTTACTGATTAACCCCCCTGACCTTTTTCTCTATATTTTTATTTTTATTTTATTTCTTTATTATTATTATTATTATTATTATTATTATTATTATTATTATTATCACTATTATTATTTTCATAAAATCACAAAAAATCCAAATTTATTTTTATTTATTATTTATACTTATATATTTTTATTTTTTCTCCACAAAACAAAAAGATAAAAAAAATATTTTTCTTAAAATAAATAAATTTCTTTCTTTTTCCTTAAATAATTATTTTTTAGACTTAGGTTAAATTAATAAATTACTATTTTATTTTTAGGTAAAATTAATTTAGAACTTAGGTTATTACAATTAATCTTCACTTTATTTTTATTAATTTAAAACCTTTCATAAAAGAACCCTAAAAAAATCCTTTTTCAAATTCATTTCTTTTCTTAAATAGTTTAAGATAATTTAATTAAATTTTAAGTAACCATTTCCTTTATTTAGGTCAAAACTAAACCCTTTCATAAATACAAACAAAAATATCCATTTTCTTCATATTCACATGCTTGTACATTTATTCATTTTTGTACATCATTTATTTCCATTCTTGTACCAATTCAATATGGTTGTAATAGATTAACTAGGTTTACTTTCTTGCAATCCCCATTTATAATTTGTACACCCCCCTCCCACAAGTATTGTAATAGCGTAGTAACTCTAAATTCCGCAATTTATCGTTTTTACATACAAATGTTAGTAATTAGGGTTTGTATGAAAAGACTAAAACCAATGCTTAGAAAACCCTAATTCAAGACAAAATCAAGCATGAAAACAATACACTTGCACAAAAGAACCCCTAGGGTAAATCCACTTGCTTGCCTTTATAAAATGGCTATATTATGCATGTGAGGTATCTTAGCAAAAACAAAGGAAAATACAAGATCATAGTCCCTCGATGACGCTATCTAAGTTGTCTTTCAAATGATCTTCGTCCCTAAAAAAGAATGCTAGGATACCTTGCAACATTTCTAATCATGGTTATACGATGACCCACGCCCGTCCCGTTTACATCCAAAAATAGGGTTACTTACCAAATCAATGGTAAGATAACAATGTCAAAGGAAAAAGGAATTGAACATGAAAGACATTTGAGCAGGTAGAATGCTCCTAATTACTTGCTCAATTTCAAACAAAACATCCTTGCTACTTTCAAATCAGACACCTACACTTTCAAACATCTTACAAACTTGAAAACATTTTCAAAAGATCAAACATCTTTGTATACATTCTTACGAACAAGAATCATTACAAAGATTGCCTAAACAATGGCCTCTTTACAAAATACTTTCAAAAACCACACAAAGCACAATTTCAAACAAAAAAGCAAGTGATCTAGCAAGTAACTAAGAGCCCATGGAAAACCATGGATAAAAAGGGTGCTAATACCTTCCCTTTTCATAATCTACCCCCCGAAATCAAGAAATAATCTCAAAGGTCTTTCCTGTGCTTTTTCACCTTTCCTTTTGGATAAAAGAAAAGTCGGTGGCAACTCTTGCTAACCGCAACATTTGCGATCAAAACGTAAAACATTCAAGTCAGTTCTCCCACCGTATCACAAAACCGGCGACTCTGCTGGGGAAAATTCTCAAAGTGGGGTTACCTTAGGGTTTGATCACATTTACTTGCTTCCATTGTTTGACTTGTTTTCTTTACATTATGGTTCTTTGTTTGGGTTTGAATCCTCTACTCGTATTTGGGACACCTCATAGGTAAGTAGCAATACATTGTGGAAACTGTGCGGGGTATACCGATATGGTCTAAGCAATAGCTACGTTAGTGTGACATATTTGTTGATATCGGTAGCCCTTGAGTTAACCAAGGAGAATAAGAGGCTGCTGAGTGATGTCATGAAGCACTAATGAACTTTTAGAACCTTTACTTGACCAACTTGGCCTTTAGGACGTAGTGAGATGACCGGCTTTGGTGCAGTCTGAAGTTGGTAAATACTCGATACTACACTCATTGAGGTTTGGTTTTTTGAGATATTTCGGTCGCCATTAAAGAGGCTTGTGCTGAGACAATTCTCAAGGAAACAAACCAGTGATATTGAGCTCCTTAGAACCCGGTTACTATTTCTAGGATAGGTTGAGCCAACTAAACTTCAAGAGCGTACTTACCTATGAGACTCCATGCAAGCTTAAGGACTTGTTTGCTTTGTTTGTGTATACATACTTGTACATAACATCAGGAACATCATAACATCCTACTCCTTCACTAACCATTTCAAGGATTTTGGGATTTATCTTTGTTCTATTTTGTAGGACATGGATTATATTCGCAGGAAAACTATTCAAGTCAATCTTGTAAGGATCCATCCTCAACTTAAGGAGCTAGAATCATGGATTCCTGAAAACTCTCCATTTACCGAGAGACATGGTCTCCTACTCAACTTGGTAACCTCCAACACTGATGAGGACATGATGAAGGTGGTCTTTCAGTTCTTTGATCCTTTACACCATTACTTCACATTTCCTGATTATCAACTTGTGCCAACTTTGGAAGAATTCTCCCAACTCTTAAGGATTCCCATTCTCAATCAACTACCTTTAAACGGTACGGAAAGAGACCCAGAGCCAGAAGAGATTGCTCAACCTCTACACTTGCAGTCGTCTGATGTCACAACTAATTGGGAAACAAGGAGTGGTGTCAAAGGTTTACTAGCAAAGTTCTTGTTTGAGAAAGCCCGAAACTGTTGGAAATCCTTGGATATGCAAGCCTTTGAGGAAATTATTGCTCTCCTCATCTATGGGATGGTTTTGTTTCCAAATCCTGACGAACTCATAGATGTGAACGCCGTCAAGATCTTCATGTCTCGTAACCCGGTGCCTACTTTGCTAGGGGACATCCTACATTCTTTTCACACTAGCACTATGAGGAAAAGAGGTGTCCTTATGTGTTGCACTCCTCTCTTGGAAAGAATTTTTATTTTGCATCTTCCCCAATCTGTATTGAAGAACGAGCAAGGTTCAAGGTGGTCACAAAGGTTGATGACACTCAAACATTCAGACATTCATTGGTGTTCCCGATTCCTAGAGAATGTTACTATTGTCGGCCGTTATGGAGAATTCCCTAATGTCCCCTTACTTGGCATTAGGGGAGGTATCACCTACAACCCCTGCTTAGCCTTAAGAAAGTTTGGTTACGCCCGAAGGGATGGCCCTCACGAGATGCTCATTTAAGATTTGGTATTTGACTACGAGAACGACGATCAAGGTCTTCACCAGAGGTTTGTCCGAGCTTGGAAGATGTTGAACAAGGTAGATAACAAGACATTGGGGCATACGAATTCCATACCTCTTGAGCCTTACCTCATATGGGTACGAACTCGTGCTCAGAGTCTTATGATGCCTTATCCCTCCACTCTCCCGGTAATCATTGAGCCTGTTATTGAAGGAGATGTTCCATACACTATCCTACATCCTGACATGCCCACCTCTCTTGAAGACTTACAAAGATATTGGATACAACTCAAGATGGAGCGAGACACCTTTGAAGTCCAATTCTACGCTAGAGAGAAGAAGGTTTTGGAGCTCACTAAGCTACTTCATGAGGAGCGGACTCTGAATTCCTACATTGCACCAAAGAGGATGCGTACTACCTTTTTATCTTAGATTTTTTTGTATTGTTTTGCCCAAAGAGGCATTGATATACTCAAGCTTTAATTTATTAATATAACGTGTGTTTCCTTTTGGTCTAAAACAAATTTGAATCTTTAAAATTATTGAAATCATTGCATATGCATTTACCATTCATCATAACATAAGCAGGTTTCTTGCAACAAGTCTTCTCATCTTTCTACTATTTATTTCAGTAATATGGCTCTCGAGTAAACGGTGAAGGACCTCCAAGCCCAAAATGCCAAGTTTCAACAGATGTTCTTAACTCTAGCCAAAGGACAAGAAGAGTTGAAGACCTTGTTGGTTGAAGAGAAAAAGAAGTAAAAGAAAATAAACGGAGTTCTGAACATGGGAAGAAGATTCCAAGGGCAAGCAAGAAGGACCCTAGACTTTGCAACGTCATCTGGCGAGAAAGACAATCAAGATGGGAAAGTCAAGGAAGCAGTTGTTCAGCCAGATTCATAAGAGGAAGAAGATTATTCTGAAGAACAATACCCTCCGGCCGACGACAAGTATAAGCATATAGAAGAATGGTTAAGTGCAATGGAAATCCAAAAAGTGCCTGGATTAGACTTTGAGGAGTTGGGTCTAGTATCTGGGATTGTCATCCCTCCAAAATTCAAAGCACCGGTGTTCGCCAAATATGATGGAGTTTCATGTCCCAAAATGCATCTTCGGTCCTATGTGAGGAAAATCCAGCCTCATACCACCGACAAGGATTTATGGGTACACTTCTTCCAAGGAAGTCTGTCTAGAACTCTACTTAATTGGTTTTATCAGTTAGAAAGAGCCAATGTTCATAACTGGGAAGATCTGGACACCGCCTTTTACAAAAAATACCAATACAATGCTGATCTTGCACCCACCCGTACTCAACTCTAGAGTATGGCCATGGTTTCAAGTGAGGGCTTCAAAGACTACGCGCAAAAATTGAGGGAATTAGCAGGAAGAGTCCAGCCTCCCCTATCTGAAAGAGAATTAGTAGACATGTTCTTGGGCACCTTGTTTGGTCCTTTCTTCAACCACTTAATTGGGAGTTCATCGGTAGGTTTTACTAAATTGATATTGACCGGAGAAAGGGTGAAAGCCGGGATAAAGAATGGGAAGATTCAAAAAGATGCATCCTCTACTGCTGTAAGGAAACCATTCATCGGAAAGAAAGAAGTTGTTGTTGTATATCCTCAGATAAATCAAGATAGGGCTGAACATCGTCCAATGGTGGGGGCTGTCATGATTCCTAAACCAGCGCCTGCTCAGCAAATAAGCAACCAGCCAAGAACGGAAATACTAGTCAGACAATTCACTCGAATTAATATGAAACTATCTCAAGTATTGCCACATTTGTTAAGATCCAATCTAGTGACTTTGAAAGAAGCTCCAAAGAATCCTAACACAACCTCTCCCTACTATCATCCTAATGCCCGCTATGCATACCATTCTGAGAGTCCCGGCCATGACACTAACAACTGTTGGACTCTGAAGAACAAAGTACAAGACCTTCTTGAAGCCAAAGAGATTGAATTCGACACGCCAGAAACTCCCAATGTAATCACTGCCCCTATGCCCAAGCATGGCCGTAATGTCAACTCCATTGAGGAAGATATGTTTGTTGCCTCCGTTGATTAACTTGTGACCCCACTCCTAACAATCAAAAAGAACTTGTTGAATGTCGGTGTATTCCAAGGCTGTGATGAAAGCTGTCATTCCTGTTTATTCTCACCAACCAGTTGTCCATTGTTAAAAGCAGGCGTTTAATCCTAATAGATAACAAGGAGATTTTGTTCGAGAAGACTTCTATTCCAACTGTTTCTTATAATGATGTTTCCATCGTAACAATTTCCGACAATTCTTCTAGGGTATCCACCAAAAGACCCGTTAGAATTACAACAGTTCCTAAAGTAGCTCCATTGATAATTACAATTCTTGGACCAATCCCGTATTCGTCAGACAAAACGGTACCATGGAATTATGGAGGGGATGTCTACTACCACGGTATCAAGCAAGATTGGCGAGCTGCTGAAGATTCAAGTTCTAAGAAAGATGACTCTGATGTCAATAATATTGCAGGGACTAGCAAGATTACCCGAAGTGGAAGGGTATTCTCTCCCGAAATTGTTCCTTCAAAATCTATTTCTGGACTCGTAATCATTCTTGTTGTTGTTGCTCCTCCAAAGGTTATTCCCAGTCCTATAATCATCTCTGCTAATACTTCTATCGATAAAACTGTTACAATCCCAGTTATCACCCCTGCTGCCGAGTCAACCGAGACTCGAGGTAAAGGTATTCTAGTTGAGCCTATTCGGATGAAGGCACAATCAGTTTCTATCCCTGAGACCTCCCGCAAAGAGATGGAGGAAATTCTAAAGATTATAAAAAGAAGCGACTAGAATGTAGTCGAGCAACTGGGGCAAACTCCATCAAAAAGTTCCATGCTGGCTTTATTGTTATGTTCTGAGGCTCGTGCAAAAGCCTTGGTAAAATTCCTTAAAACTGCTCATGTACCCCAAGAAACATTTATCGATCAGTTCCAAGACTGCGTAGCCAGCTTGACCGCAGATAATGGTTTAGGTTTTTTGGATGCTGATTTAACTCCAAGGGGGAGGAAGCATAATGAGGCATTATATGTCTCAGTGGAATGTAGGGGCACGACCTTGGCTCATGTTTTGGTGGACATTGGTTCGTCTCTGAATGTGTTGCTTAAAAAGGCTCTTGATAGGCTTGACTGTGAAGGCTTGACATTGAAACCGAGCAACATAGTAGTGAGGGCCTTTGATGGCTCAAAAAGGATGGTGCACGGGGGAGTGTACATCCCCATAAAAGTTGGAACCCAAACGTTTGATTCAACTTTTTATGTAATGAATATTCTCTTTTCATATTCTTGCTTGTTAGGCCGACCGTGGATTCACAATGCTGGTGTCATTACTTCTACGTTGCATCAAATGCTGAAATATCCAATTCAAGGGAAAATCATCACCGTTCATGGAGAAGAGGAGTATATGGTCAGTCATCTAAATTCCTTTAGATATGTGGAACTAGATGGTGAATTTATTGAAACTCCATTCCAGCACTTTGAATAAGTTCTGCAAGATGTGGAAGTAACCAAGGCTATGTCTCAAGTCCCCAAGATTACAAGGCATTTGCTCAAGATATCATATTTGAAGGATTCCAAGGCAGTGATAGAAGAAGGTGGGTGCATTATTTGGGGTCAACTCCCAGATATCCCATACAAATCTGACAAATTTAGTCTGGGTTTCACTTCAGGTGCCCAGAAGGTTGTACGTCGCGCTCGTGCCGGAGGACCACCCTTGAAGGTCAACAACCACCAAGTCAGCATCGTGGAGGATGATAAAGACAGTTATGACCTGGAGGATTGGATTTACCCAACTGTCAATGGAGGGCTCAACAATTGCGAAGCTAGAGATTTCGTCCCGATCACTTTTATCCCACAGTAATTTGTCTTTACATTTTGTCGGATCTGTAATATTTATAACAACTCAGACTCTTAAAACCTCGTGTCTTACTTGAGGCATAATGGTCCATTTGTAAGGGTTATTATCTCATTTCCATATGACATCAATGAATCATGGACGTTTTTGCATACAAACTTTGTGCTCATTGTTTTTCTTTTTACATTTTCATTTCTTTCAAAGATAGTTATACTCTTACACACACTCACACTCACAATACAGGTCTACGTACATACAGAATCCCATGGGTAACAGTTCGGCTATGGATTTCTGTGACTCTGAAAATCTAATCTACCAAGCCGAAGACGAAGGTTAGGAAGATTGTGAAGTACCAGGGGAAATCACCAGGTTACTACAACAAGAAGAGATGACCATTCAGCCCCACGAGGAACCAGTGGACACAATCAACCTAGGTACCGAAGAAGACAAAAGAGAAGTCAAGGTGGGTGCTAATCTGGAATCCAGTGTCAAAGAGCGTCTGATTCAGCTGCTACATGATTATGTTGAGGTATTTGCCTGGTCGTATGAAGACATGCCAGGACTTGATGCAGATATCGTAGTACATCATCTACCTACAAAAGAGGATTGTCCATTGGTGAAACAAAAGGTTTGTCGCATGCGACCAGACATGTCGGAGAAGATTAAGGCAGAAGTCATGAAACAATTCAACACCGTATTCTTGGTCGTCACCTCCTATCCACAATGGGTTGCCAATGTTGTTATCGTGCCCAAAAAGGACGACAAAGTACGAATGTGCATGGACTACAGAGATTTAAATCGGGCGAGCCCTAAGGATTATTTCCCACTTCCCCATATTGATATCCTAGTTGACAGTACGGTATACCATAAGGTATTTTCCTTCATGGATGGTTTCTCAGGCTACAACCAAATAAAAGTGGAGCCTGAGGACATGGAGAAAACAACCTTTGTCACACAGAGGGGCACATTCTGCTACAAGGTTATACCATTTGGACTGAAGAATGCTGGGGCAACCTATCAACGTGCCATGGTAGCTCTATTTCACGACATGATACATCCCAAAATAGAGGCCTATGTGGACGACATGATAGCTAGATCTCAAACAGAAGAAGAGCATCTTGACCATTTACATAAACTCTTTGAGAGACTAAAGAAGTACAAGCTGAGGTTGAACCCAAATAAATGCACGTTAGGGGTAAGGTCTGGTAAGCTCCTAGGCTTTATCATCAGCAATAAGGGTATTGAAGTAGATCCTTCCAAGATGAAAGTGATACAAGAGATGCCTGCTCCTAGCACCGAGAAGGAAGTCAGAGGATTTTTTGTACGCTTAAACTACATTTCCAGATTCATTTCTCACATAACAGCTACTTGTGAACCAATTTTCAAACTACTGAAGAAATGTCTAGTAGTCAAGTGGAATGACGAGTGCCAAATTGCTTTCGGCAAGATCAAAGAGTACCTGCAAGAGCCTCCGGTTTTGATGCCACCAGTCGAGGGAAGACCATTGATCATGTATCTAACTGTTTTGGAAAATTTAATGGGGTGTGTGTTGGGGAAGCATGATGAGTATGGCCGAAAAGAGCATGCTATTTATTACCTGAGCAAAAAGTTTACCGACTGTGAAACAAGATATTCATTGCTCGATAAAACTTGTTGTACAGTGGCATGGGCTTCTCACCGGCTAAGACAGTATATGTTTACCCATACTACCTTATTAATATCTAAAATGGATCCAATAAAATATGTCTTCGAGAAACATGCCCTCTCTGGGAGAATAGCGAGATGGCAGATGATCCTGATAGAATATGACATACAGTATACTACCCAGAAAGGAATAAAGGGAAGTGTACTAGCTGATTACCTTGCTCACCAAGCTATGGAAGACTACCAGTCCATGAAGTTCGAATTCCCAAATGAAGACGTCGAGATGGTAAACAATTGTGAAGAATTCAGACCATATGACGGACCAGAACAAGGATCCCGATGGACCCTGGTTTTTGATGGGGCATCCAACGCACTCGGAAATGGTATAGGTGTTGTACTCATATCTCCTGAAGGATTTCATACTCCCTTTACAGCAAGACTCTGCTTCAATTGTACAAATAACATGGCAGAATATGAAGCGTGCATCTTTAGTCTCAAAGATGCCATATGTTGTACCCCAAAATTTTCCCTCCCATATTTCTCAAAACATTTCAAGAAAGATCCTCAAGTTGCTCAAGGAAGTCCAAGGGTTGGCCAGACAAGCTCTCTCCTAAGGCAGTCTACCCCAAATTAGGGTTTCATGTTGCATCAAGATACTTGAGTCCAAGTGGTCCCAAATGCCCAACATTGTCCTAATATGTTCTCAAAATCATCCATGTCAAGTTTCAAGCCTTGCAGAGGAAGTTTGCTCAGTCAATTGCTCAAAGGTCCAAAAATCGACTGTGCTAGGGCAAAAGTCAACGGTGACCTACATACAGTCAAATTTCAATATTTTTGGTCAACATCCTCATTTTAAAGTATATTTCATCATTTGATCAAGGGTTGATCATGATTCATCAAGTATTGCTCATAATTCATCAAGACTCAAAAGTTGCTAAATTAGGGTTTTGTAGGAAAAGTCAACTCAACTTTGACCAAGCATAACTTTCTCATACTTTATGAGAAATGACCCATCCAAAGCTCATTTTGAAGAGGATTAAATTCCCTATAATCCATATTCAGCTCCCAAGTTCAAAATATGCACTCACGAGAAGTTATGAATTTGGACATTATAGGTCTCTTTGAAAAGTCAACAAAAACACCTTTTTTGTCAAAGTTTTATACATGAGCATGGAATATCAAATTGAGATGAGACCAAAAGGGTTGATTAGAGTACATCTCAATCTTTCTAAAAAGTCCAAAAAAGCCTCCAAAGAGTCAAAATTGAGGAAGTTATGCATTGGTGAAGTTGACCCTTTTTGCAAAATTGCCAAAAGTCAACTATGCCCAAAACGTCAAATTTTGCCAAATGGGCCCATTCTTTTTCACTTGTTTTGAGTTGGCAACATAGTCCACGAGCTCTATCCTTTGCCACTTGTCCATATCTTATTTTTATTATTTATTTTGATTTTATTTGAATTAATTCAATTTAAATCAAAACAAATCAAATAAAATCCAAAATATTGAAGGTAAGAGATTTTGTGCTTGTTTCAGGTTCCAATTACAGCTAGTAAATCATTCAAATTCGTGCAAGGCATTAGAGTTAAGAAAAAGATTGAAAAAAGCTATTTTTGGAATGATATTGAAAGTGAATTAAATAAAATCAAAAATCATTGAAGGAGAAAGATTTGGATGCACTTATCAACCCTAATGCATTCCTTGGTACATATAGAGTGCGTGCAGACCTAAAAACAAGTTGGAAACAGGCGCAAGAAGTAGAACCAAAACTGAAAAAAAAAGCAAGAAAAGTGTGAGATCAAATTTTCACTTAGAGGCATCTTCAAGACTCTTTGCCTACCCCAATCGACTCCTGGGACTCTCAGCAAGCTAAGGCTATCAAGAATCAAGCCATTCAAGCCCCAAAAAGCTATGTAAGTCTCTCACGACATAGCCCTGTTCTTGAATTCGAATCTCGTGATATAGGCATTGTTCACAAGAATTAGTCACATATTCTTGATCTATGAGGCATTTGCAAGCTTCCTGCATCATTTAATTTCATTTATATGACCTATACAAGAAATCACCATTGCTAGGTTTCGTAGCTTTGTTTTAGGGTTTTTGATTACAGGGAAAATTGGCCTTCGTAAGTGGTACTATCATATTCAGGAGGACGAGACAAACACAACCATGGCATTAGATGTTATTTCCATGGCCTGTGGAAGATTTTGAGAAAGCACAGGTCTGTAGCAACGGACATTTGTCCGTAGGTATAGGTTATCAAACCTTTAGCGACGTAGAGAGGAAGGAGACGACTGCGTGTCATTCCCCCATTGGCCCATTCAAACTTTGGCACGCGGTTTTTGACAATTCTCCACTAATTTTTGTTTTTTCATATTATTATTATTGCTTCATTATTGTACAACAAGAACAAAGTGGCCCAGTGGTAGCCAACTGGGTGTTAAGGCATTGAAATGCTGGAGGTCAGGGGTTCGATCCCTTCCTCCAGCATTTGTTATTTTCTTATTAATTTTCAGGAAATTCAGTGTGCGTGCAAGCCAGGAGACCACCATAGGTCTTCATCATCAATCATGCCAAGTGGCTGGATGGCCAAATCTGATGGCCATCCAGGAAGGTGCCCAGGAAATTGCTTCTTGCACCCCCTAATTTCAGGCCCAGCATCTCTATCTTTCTTTATATTTTATTTTATTTATTTTATTTATTTTATTTATTTTATTTTATTTAATTACTAACCAAGAATTATTTTCTTTTTTATCAAAAATCACCAAAAATATTTTCATGTCCAATTAAAATTAGAATTTTACTTTTCATCAATTAATTAATTAATTTAATTAGGGTTGATTAAATTAGAAAACTTTAATTTCTCTTTTTCCAAATAATTAAAATTAATTAGAATCAATAGGTTTTTATTACTAACTTAATTTTTTTTCCCTAAAATAACAACAACAAAAATAGGCCATTATTTTTACTAATTAATTTAATCACTAATTAATTTTCATATTTAATTTAGAAAACTTATTTCTTTTATTAAAAACAAAACCAAAACATTTTTTATTTTCATTAGAATAGAAGGGTCAAAACCCTAGTTCGCATTCGATCTAATTTTCCTCGCGTGCTTTATTATTATTTTTACCCAATTATTGTATCTGCTCACAGTTTGTAATAGTTTTAATTAGGACTTTTACTTTTCATTATCGCTTTATTTTCAAAGGGTTTGTTTTTGGCTATGTAAATACCCGAAGCCTTGTAATAGCGTAGTTTAAATTCCGCATTTTAAATTCCGCAAATTATTAACTGTTAGATGTATGATATTAGGATGCATGACAAGAATGTATGATTAATTTTAAAACAGTTAGATCACCCTAAATGTGCAAAGATAAATAAACTGAAATTGAATCACTCGCACATGCGCACTCCTAGGGTACACTCCCACTTGGTTGCCTTCGGTAAACGGTCATTGAGTATAGGATGCTTTAGTGGTAGTCCTTTTGTCTAAACAAAGATCAAAGTCCCGATTCGGAATAGTTCCCTCGGAATGGTTGCCTCAGAATTGTTGCCTCGATTAATTGATCTAAGATATTAGGGTTATTACTAAGACGTCCTAACATTGCTTTAGTGATCGTATGTCCCTTTCGAATTGACCCTCAAAACTCCAACAACGATCCTACCTACTCACTAATTGTGGGATAGCGTTGTCTAAAGGAAACGAACATAGAACGGTTCTTTTTTCGAGTAGGTAGATTAGCTCTTAAGTACTTGCTCATTCTAAACAAATTTTTCACACTTACACTCCTTTACAAACAAAGTTTTCAAAAACACTTCATTACACTCTTGAAGACAGAAGCAAGAGTTAAATCGAAGTCAAAACAAAAAAAACTTTTCAAATCACGCAAACACAAAGAAAACAATTTTGAAAATGATGAGAAAGTACCTAAGAGCCCGTAGATAACTACGGATAGAAAGGGTGCTAACACCTTCCCTTTCTATAAATCTACCCCCCCCCCCCCCCCGTACTCAGAAATATCTCGAAAAAGGAATTTTTCTGTGCTTTTTTCCTTTCCTTATTGGATGAAATAAAAGTCGGTGGCGACTCTTGCTTACCGCGACATTTTGCAAAAACAAACGCAAAACGCAAACTAACAAATTCCTTAAATAATAGGGAAACACGTCTCAGTTCTGGCCACCGTATCACAGAACTAGCGACTCTGCTGGGGACTGAATAAGTGGGGTGTACCTTAGGTATAGTTCATCATATTGTTTTCAATTGTTTGAATTGTTTGCTTTATATTTGTGGGCCTTGTATCGGAGTTACTATAGATCCTAACCTGGATCTAGGGGACACCTTTTAGGTAAGTAGCAATAGACTGTGAGGGAACTGTACGACATAGACCGATACGGTTGAAGCAGTAGATACGTTGGTGTGACACATTAGTTGGTACCGATTTCCCTTGTGGAGGACCAAGGAGAGTATGGGGCTGCTAATGGGTCATTAAGCATCAACTGACCTTAGAACCTATAATTGACCAACTTGGCCATAGAAAAGTAGCAGTATGCTACACTCATTGAGACCATACTCTCACGATGATTTCGGCTGCAAGAAAAGGTTGCTAAACTGGAATTATGATCGATCGAGGATGGTCAGTGATATTGAGATCCTCTAGAACCCGGTTACTATTACTAGGACAGGTTGAACCAACTAAACTGAAAGAGGGTAATACCTAAACTCCATGCCAGCCTGAAATTTAAGGGCTACTGTGTGACTTATGTGCCTTTACCACGTTTGTTATCTGTGATACCTGTGGTGTGTTTCTATCATGACATCATGCATCATGACATCGCATGCATAATCTATTAGACTAACCATTTCAAAGACCAAGGGGATTCATCTTTGTTCTGTTTTGTAGGTCATGGCATCTATGCGCAGAAATACCATTCGGATCAACTTCGTACAAATCCCTGCTCAGCTTAGAGAGTTGGTTTCAAAGGTTCCTGATACTTCTTCCTTTGTTAGAAGCCATGGTCATCTCCTCAGCGTGGTCACTTCCAAATTGGATGAGCAAATGATGAGCGTCTTATTCCAGTTCTTTGACCCGTTGCATCACTGTTTCACCTTCCGAGACTATCAGTTGGTCCCTACTTTGGAGGAGTTCTTTGATTTACTTGGCATATCTATTTTAGAGCAGACACCCTTTACAGGTTTGGATATAGCTCCTAAGCCGGAGGATATTGCTTCAGCCCTCCATCTGACAAAGGCTGATGTAGTGTCTAACTGGGACATTCGGAGTGGGGTTAAAGGCTTCCTGGCTAAGTTCTTGATTGATCAGGCTCAACAGTTCTGGGACAGCTTGGACTTTCAAGCATTTGAAGACATCCTGGCACTCCTCGTCTATGGCTTGGTTCTGTTCCCTAATTCAGATTCTTTCATTGACGTGAATGCAGTCAAGATCTTCATGTCCCGTAATCCAGTGCCCACTCTCTTAGGTGATATCCTACATGCTCTTTATGCCCGTACTGCTCGGAAAAGAGGAACCCTTATTTGTTGTGCACCGCTGCTGGCGAGGTGGTTTATTTCTCACCTCCCCAAATCTATATTGAAGAATGAGGAAGGAATGGGTTGGGCCTACAGAATCATGTCCCTTTCTCACATGGACATCATCTGGAGTACTAAATATATGGAAGAGGTAGTTGTCATTGACCGGTGCGGAGAATACCCCAATGTTCCATTGCTTGGAATTCGAGGAGGTATAACCTATAATCCTTGTTTGTCCTTACGACAGTTCGGACGAGCTCGAAGGGACGGTCCTCATGAGCTGTTGCTTCCAAGCATTGTCTTTGACTTCTAGGGAGATGTTGAAGGACATCACCGCAGATTTATACGAGCTTGGGATAGGGTTAACAGGTATGATCCGCATGATCTAGGAATGAATACTTATCTCCCAATGCAACCGTATCTCCATTGGGTTCAAGCCCGTGCTCAAAAGATGGGGATTCCATATGAAGCTGTATTACCAGTGATTGTGGAGCATGCTGATGAAGAAGGGGTTCCTTGTACAGTTATCCATCCATCCATGCATGCTGATGAAGAACGGGATACTCATAGAGAGAAGTATCATGAGCAGGAACGGAAGATCATGAGGCTTACAAGGCAGCTGGAGACTGAGAGGACCATCAACAACTATGTCAGCACGGAAGGAAAACGGCCATGGGAGCATTGATGTCTTTTGCTATTTCTAGTTTAGATTTTCTTTTCAGTATTTCTTTTTGTAACGCCTTAAAGGCATTTGTTAAACATTGTTTCAAGATTTAATCTAATAAAGTGTGTTTTATTTTGGTTTACAAATTTGAATCTCCCTAAAGTCTTTGAAATCATTTCATACACATTCCATTCCCATGCACCTCATTACAGGTACCCTTACAGGTTTCTCATCTTCTTCGCTGTTTATTTCAGCAATCATGTCTTCTGAAACATCTACTGATTAAGCAATCAAGGCTCTTCAAGCTCAAAATGCTCAGTTCCAGGAAATGTTCATGAACTTGGCCAAGGGTCAACAAGATTTGAAGACTCTTATCTTGAAGTAAAAGAAAAAGAAGAAGAAGAAGACGGTCCTCCTGAATATGGGTCACAGATTTGGGAACCGGTTGAGACAAGAAGCTGATTCATCTCACTCATCTGGAGGGGGAGAGAATCAAGAAGAAAGGAAGGGTCCTAGCCCTGTGGTTTCTGACAATGACACTGACTTTGATGAAGACCAGTATCCTCCTGCCGAGGATAGGTATAAGCAACTCGAAGACCGGTTAAGTGCAATGGAGATCCAGAAGATACCTGGGTTGGACTTCGAAGATTTGGGTTTGGCATCTAGGGTGGTGATCCCGCACAAGTTTAAAGCTCTTGTCTTTGCTAAGTATGATGGGGTCTCCTGTCCGAAGTTACACCTCCGCTCGTATGTTAGAAATATTCAACCATATATTGTTGATAGGAACCTCTGGGTTCATTTCTTTCAAGATAGTCTGTCAGGGAATCAACTTGAATGGTTCTATCAACTAGAAGGAGCTAATGTCCACAACTGGGAAGACCTTGCAGCTGCTTTTTACAAGCAATACCAGTATAATTCCAACCTTGCTCCCACGCGTACCCAACTTCAGGGTATGTCTATGGGTGCGAGTGAAGGTTTTAAAGATTACACTCAGAAGTGGAGAGATCTTGCTGGTAGAGTCCAACCCCCTCTGGCTGATAGGGAGTTAGTGGATATGTTTCTTGGGACTTTGTTTGGTCCGTACTTCAATCATTTGATTGGTAGTTCATCGTTCGGGTTTACTGAATTGATTATGACTGGGGAGAGGGTTGAAGCCGGTATTAAGAGCGGCAAGATACAGAAGGGTGTTTCATCAAGCACAGAGAAGAAGCCTTTTAAGAAGGAGTCTAGTGCAGTTTACAACTCGAGGAGCCAAAATCGACCTGAGCGCCGCCAAGCAGTCAATGCGGTAGTTATATCAAGACCAATTGTTGCCCCACAACGCAACAATCAGAAAAGAGCAGAGAGACCGCAAAGACAGTTTACTCGGCTCAGTATAACTCTATCTCAAATTCTGCCGCAATTGTTGAAGACCAACTTGGTGATTCTGAAGGAGGCTCCAAAGAATCCCAACACCACATCAACGCTATATAATCCGAACGCCCGTTGTGCTTATCACTCCGATAGCCCGGGGCATGATACCAATAACTGCTGGGCCTTGAAAAATAAAGTGCAGGATCTGATTGATGCTAAGGAGATTGAGTTTGAGGCGCTGGAAAAGCCTAATGTCATGACTGCTCCTATGCCCAAGCATGGAGTGAATGTTGTGGATGATGACTCATTTGTGACTTCCATGAAAGACATTTCTACTCCGCTGATGACCGTAAAGAAGAACCTTCTGTTAGCCGGTTTATTTCCTGGTTGTGGCGAAGGTTGCCACCTGTGTTCCATCCTACCTACTGGTTACCATATATTAAAGTCAGGTGTCCAACGCCTGATGGATAATAAAGAAATCTTGTTCGAGAAAACTTTGGTTCCATTGATTCCTGTTGAAGATGTTTCCATAATCACCATTTTCGCCATTTCTTCCAAGGCTTCCTCGAGAAAGCCTGTTATAATTACATATGTTCTGAGAGTTGCTCCATTGATCATTAATGTTCCTGGACCTATCCCTTACACGTCGGATAAGGCTGTCCCGTGGCACTATGGGGCCGATGTATATTATCATGGGATTAAACAATACTTGAAGGATGAAGAGGCCGATACTAATGTCAGCAATATTGTTGGATCTAGTAAAGTCACCTAAAGCGGAAGACTTTTCTCCCCTGAGATCTCCCCACCAACTGTTCAGAAACCTGTTGCTATTACACCTGATAGTACATCTGCTACTGTCCATGTTCATGTTCCAATCATTACCCCTGACGCTGAGTCATCTGTCACTCGGGGCAAAGGGATCACCGGTGAGTCTGCCCAGACGGAGGCACCGAAGAAGATTACTGTTGAAGCCTCTAGACAGAAGATAGAGGAAATTCTAAAGATCATTAAGAAAAGAGACTACAATATAGTCGAATAGATGGGGCAAACCCCGTCGAAGATCTCTATGTTGTCTTTATTGCTATGCTCAGAAGCCCATGCTAAGGCTCTGATTGCTTTCCTGAAAACTGCACACGTGCCCTAGGAAACATCTGTTGACCAGTTCAAGGACTGTGTGGCTAGTTTGACTGTTGATAACGGGTTGGGTTTCTCTGACGCAGATTTGACTTCCAAAGGAAAGAATCACAATGAAACTCTGCATGTTTCAATCGAGTGCAGAGGCACTACTCTAGATCACGTGCTGGTGGACACTGGGTCCTCATTAAATGTTTTACCTAAGAAAGTGTTAGACCGGTTGGACTGTGAAGGGTTGGTGCTTAAGTCGAGTAACATTGTGGTTAGGGCCTTTGACGTGTCCAAGAGGATGGTACATGGAGAGGTGGATGTCCCTATTAAGGTTGGTTCCCAGACTTTTGCGTCTACATTCTACGTGATGGACATCCGACCATCTTATTCTTGTTTGCTGGGTTGCCCGTGGATCCATAAAGCTTGGGCAGTAACTTGTACGCTCCACCAGATGCTGAAATACCCAGTGAAGGGGAAAATTGTTACAGTACAAGGAGAAGAGGAGTACATGGTGAGCCAACTTAACTCTTTCTGGTATGTGCAGATGGATGGGGAGTTCATTGAAACCTCGTGTCAACATTTTGAAGAAGTCCCCCAAACTCTAGAGTCGACTGAAACTGTTGCTGAAGATCCTCCAATGAAGATGGCTTCCCTCAAGGATGCTTGGGCTGTTATTGAGAAAGGTGGGTGTGCGAATTGGGGCCAACTCCCTGACTTTGCACACGAGACTCACAAGTTTGGTTTGGGTTTTACTGCAGAAGCTCAAAGGGTTGTTCGGCGTGCGCAGATTGAAAGACCTCCCCTGCGTATCACAAATCCTGAAGTGAATGCGATTGAAGACGATAATGAAGAGTCTGAGTTTGACAACTGGATTTACCCGACTACTGACGGCGGATTAAGAAATTGGACGGCAAAGGACTTCGTGCCAATTTCTTTTATTACATAATAATAGACTTTTGTTTTGGACTTGTAACAGACAATTTGAAACTTTTACAGCCCGGTGTCTTGCCCAAGACACCATGGCTTTGTTTGAGGGATTATTATGTGTCATTTCCATATATCATCAATAAAAGCATTGGACACTTTTCTTGCATTACGAATTTTGCGCTCCTTGCTTTTTCTTTTCTATCTTGCAAAAACAGCTATTTTACACACACTCACATATACAGGTCCACATCCACTCTAGATCCCACTGATAACGACTCTGCTACTGCCAATTATGACTTTGAAAGTCCGATCAACCAAGCCGAAGATGAAGGTAAGGATGATTGCGAAGTGCCTGGTGAACTTGCTAGACTGTTACTTCATGAAGAGAGGGCCATACAGCCGCATGAAGAGCCAGTGGAAACAATAAATCTGGGTACAGAGATAGATAAGAAAGAGGTCAAGATCGGTGCAAATCTGGAGTCTAGTGTCAAGCAACGGTTGATTCAGATGCTGTGTGACTATGTTGAGATCTTTTCCTGGTCTTATGAAGATATGCCTGGGTTGGATACCGATATTGTGGTTCACCGCTTGCCAACTAAGGAAGACTGTCCTCCAGTGAAACAGAAAGTTTGCCGAATGCGCCCAGAGATGTCTGAGAAAATCAAGGCGGATGTTATGAAACAGTTTGATGCCGGTTTTCTAGCAGTTACTTCTTACCCGCAGTGGGTTGCCAACGTGGTTCCAGTGTCGAAGAAAGATGGTAAGGTACGGATGTGTGTTGACTATAGGGATCTGAACAGGGCGAGCCCCAAGGATGATTTCCCTCTGCCTCATATCGACGTTCTGGTTGACAACACCGCACAGCATAAGGTCTTCTCCTTTATGGATGGCTTCTCCGGTTACAATCAGATTAAAATGGCTCCCGAAGACATGGAGAAGACAACCTTTGTTACACAGTGGGGTACCTTTTGCTACAAGGTCATGCCATTTGGATTAAAGAATGCTCGGGCAATGTATCAGTGAGCCATGGTCACTTTGTTCCACGACATGATTCATCATGAGATTGAGGTATACGTTGACGATATGATTGCAAGGTCCCAGACTGAGGAAGTACACCTTGACCATCTTCAGAAGCTATTTGACAGGTTTAAGTTATACAAGCTGAGGTTAAACCCGAACAAGTGCACCTTCGGGGTGAGATCTGGTAAGCTGCTGGGTTTCGTCGTAAGTGATAAAGGTATTCAAGTGGATCCTGCAAAGGTGAAGGCTATATAGGAAATTCTAGCTCCCCGAACAGAAAAAGAAGTCAGAGGCTTTTTGGGATGTCTGAACTACATTTCCCGATTCATCTCACACCTGACTGCTACTTGTGAGCCAATCTTCAAGCTGCTGAAGAAAGATCAAGCGGTAAGATGGAACGATGAATGCCAGACCGCTTTCGAAAGGATTAAAGAATATCTCCAAGAGCCACCTATTCTTATGCCTCCAGTTGAAGGGAGACCTTTGATCTTATATTTGACAGTACTCAATAATTCAATGGGGTGCGTGCTGGGGCAGCATGACGAGTCTGGACGAAAAGAGCATGTTATTTATTACCTTAGCAAAAAGTTTACCGACTGCGAGACCCGATACTCGTTGCTTGAGAAAACTTGCTGCGCTTTGGCATGGGCTGCTCGCCGGCTAAGACAGTATATGCTGACTCACACTACTCTATTGATATCAAAGATGGATCAAATCAAGTATATCTTCAACAAGCCTGCCTTGTCCGAAAGAATAGAAAGATGGCAGATGATCTTGACTGAGTATGACATCCAATACACTACCCAAAAAGCAATCAAGGGAAGTGTGTTAGCAGATCATTTGGCACATCAGGCAGTAGACGATTACCAGTCTATGAACTTTGAGTTTCCAGATGAGAATATCATGTTGGTGACTGACTGTGAAACACCTGGATCGGATGAAGGACCTGAGAAGGGATCCTGATGGTATATGTATTTTGATGGAGCTTCAAACGCTTTGGGTAATGACATTGGCGCTGTGATCATATCTCCTGAAGGCTCTCATACTCCATTCACTGCCCGACTATGTTTTAACTGCACCAACAACATGGAGGAGTATGAAGCATGCATTATGGGTCTTCGAGCAGCTATTGACCTAAGGATTAAGTTCTTAAGTGTATTCGGAGATTCCGCTCTCGTGATGAGTCATATCAAAGGCGAGTGGGATACGAAACAGACAAATCTTATTCCTTACAAGGAGTATGTATTGATGTTGCTTCCACACTTCGAGGAGATAACCTTTGAACATTTCCCACGAGAGGAGAATCAGTTGGCGGACGCGCTAGCTACGATGTCTTCTATGTTCAAGGTCAGATGGGACAATGAAGCTCCCCAGATTACCATTGAGAGGTTGGACGAACCTGTACATTGTTGTGACATTGAGACGAAAGAGGTAACAGAAAAACCTTGGTTTCACGAGGTGAAGAGGTATCTTGAAGCTCAAGAGTACCCCGAGGGTGCATCCGTTAATTATAAGAAGTTTCTGAGGAGGTTTGCGGCGAAGTTCTTCATCAGTAATGGAATCCTTTACAAGCGTAACCATGATTCGACCTTACTGCGATGTAAGGATAAGAACGAGGCAGAAAAGATCATGGCAGAGTTACATGAAGGTACTTTTGGGACTCATTCTAGTGGACACACCATGGCGAAGAAAATCCTACGGGCAGGATATTATTGGTCTACCATGGAAGCCGACTGTTATCAGCATTCTCGGACCTGTCATAAGTTCCAAGTCTATGCTGATAAGGTGCACATACCTCCAGTACCTCTGAATGTTTTGACAGCTCCTTGGCCTTTTGCAATGTGGGGCATTGATATTATCGGCGAGATCAGACCTACTGCGTCCAACGGGCATCGTTTCATCTTGGTAGCGATTGATTACTTTACGAAGTGGGTTGAAGCAGCGTCCTTTGCTACAGTGACCAAGAACGTCATGGCACGATTCATTAGGCACAATCTGATCTATCGATATGGTGTACTAGAGAGGATTATTACGGACAATGGTACAAATCTCAACAATACGATGATCATCGAGCTCTGCAGGCAATTCAAGATACAACATCACAACTCTTCTCCTTACCGGCCAAAGATGAATGGGGTTGTCGAAGTGGCTAATAAGAACATTAAGAAGATTGTTCAGAAGATGACGGTGACATACAAAGATTGGCACGAGATGTTACCTTTTTCTCTTTATGGGTACCGTACCTCAGCACGGACGTCAACAGGGGCAACACCTTATTCCTTGGTTTATGGCATGGAGGTCGTCTTGCCCATTGAAGTTCAGATACCCTCTCTTCGGATTATGAAGGATGCAGGTTTGAGAGAAGATGACTGGATTCAGACCCGACTCGACCAACTGAACTTAATCGACGAAAAGAGACTTACTGCTATTTGTCATGGTCAGACGTATCAAAAACGGATGATCAAGGCATTTAACAAGAAAGTCAGACGACAAGAGTATCAAGTTTAGGATCTGGTAATCAAGCGCATCATACTCCCTCAAGGTGATCCCAGGGGCAAATGGACCCCTACATATGAAGGACCATTTGTGTTTAAGAACATTTTCTCAGGAGGAGCAATGATTCTAACCACCATGGATGGTGACGACCTTCCTCACCCTGTCAATGCAGACATAGTGAAAAAATACTACGCATAATCAAAGACCCGCTAGGTTGACTGGCCTAGGCAAAAATAAGGGTTTCCCGGCGAACCAAAAGGGTTCGGGCAAAAATAAGGGATGAAAATAAAAAAAATTGTACACCCGGCAAGTCGAAAACCTGAAAAGGCGACTTGGGCAAAAAAGGGTATCCCGGTGGACTGAAAACCCGAAAGGGCGGTCCAGGAAAAAATTAGGGATTAAAGCATAACACCATGTCTCATTGGATCACCTCGCAACCAGACTTCGGTATCGACTATCAAGCTTGGACGACACAAATCAGTCTGATCCACCTTCAACCAAGTAGCAAAGTGATGAGATGCTCGAGGACATAAAGGCAATAGCAGAGTTTGAGCCCAGTGGGATTGTTCACATAGCTTTTTTTCTTTTTTTTTTCACAAATTGTATAAACTCTATTGTGCGGCAGCGTTATATTACGACGTCAGCCTCTTGTACAAAAAACGCCTATTTACAGGCTAACTTCAAAATCAATACAAGTCATTTCAAACTGTTTTCCTTTTTTTGTTTTGTTTTGCGAGAACGTCCAATGTTCATTTTTTATATATGCATTTGACATTAATTGCTGCTCATGAATATTTACATGCGAAACAAAATATGATTACTTGTAATATCAGAAACAGGGGCAAATGAGAAATGTCCAAACCGTACAGTTGCTCTACCCACCAGGTATAGGGATAGACCTAGTTGGAGAAAACGATTGAAGGCGCATTCACTACCCGCAGAGTAAGAGAAAGATAGTGGTGTTAGCTCTCCCCAGCTAAGACTCGCAACTGTGAATGAATTGGCGATATTCTCCCCAAAGCATAGTTTATCTACCATCAGCATTAAAAAAATATCCCCAGCGGAGTATAAAATATCCCCAGTGGAGTTTGAAAAATCATCCCCAGTAGACTCTGGAAGATTGTCCCCAGTAGAGTCTAAAAGGTTATTCCCCGTGAAGTCGCAATTGGAAAATCATCCCCAGCGGAGTTTATTCCTTTCACAAACAGAAATTCAATCCCCGACAGGTTTCATCATCACCGGAAACGGTAATTCATCCCCAGCTGAATTTATCAGCGAAATCCTCAGCAGAGCATCTCTCCCCCATAGAGTCATTCTCTCGTCAGTTTATTCCCCAGCGGAATTATCCTCTCCTGCGGGTTTATTTTCACAATCATCTTCATTCACTATCCCCAGCGGAAATGAAGCATTCAATTCTTTTCTCCAGCAGCAATCTGGGATTTATTTTCCCCAGCTAAAAACATCACATTTCCATACATCATGACATGCATACGCATCATACGACATAATCTCATTTATTTTGAGAACATAATTTGTTTGATACATATCATGCATTACATACAACTAACCTTTACCTTTCAGGAAGGATACGATTAAATTCTCACAAAATTCAAGCTATGAAGCTTTTGCCTCAGTTGAATTACGGACGAGTTCCTAAATTTCAGCAGAGATGATTCCTCAGTTTAATTACGGACGAGTTCCTAAATTTCGGCAGAGATGATTCCTCAGTTGAATTACGGACGAGTTCCTAAATTTCAGCAGAGATGATTCCTCAGTTGAATTACGGTCGAGTTCCTAAATCTCGGCAGAGATGATTCCTCAGTTGAATTATGGACAAGTTCCTAAATTTCGGCAGAGATGATTCCTTAGTTGAATTACGGACGAGTTCTTAAATTTCGGCAGAGATGATTCCTCACTTGAATTACGGACGAGTTCCTAAATTTTGACAGAGATGATTCCTCAGTTGAATTACGGACGAGTTCCTAAATTTCGGCAGAGATGATTCCTCAGTTAAATTACAGACGAGTTCCTAAATTTCGGCAGAGATGATTCCTCAATTGAATTATGGACGAGTTCCTAAATTTCGGCAGAGATGATTCCTCAGTTGAATTACGGACGAGTTCCTAAATTTCGGCAGAGATGATTCCTCAGTTGAATTATGGACGAGTTCCTATATCTCGACAGAGATGATTCCTCAGTTGAATTACGGACGAGTTCCTAAATTTCGGCAGAGATGATTCCTCAGTTGAATTACGGACGAGTTCCTAAATTTCGGCAGAGATGATTCCTCAGTTGAATTACGGACGAGTTCCTAAATCTCGGCAGAGATGATTCCTCAGTTGAATTACGAACGAGTTCCTAAATTTCGGAAGAGATGATTCCTCAGTTGAATTACGGATGAGTTCCTAAATTTCGGCAGAGATGATTCCTCAGTTGAATTACGGACGAGTTCCTAAATCTCGGCAGAGATGATTCCTCAGTTGAATTACAGACGAGTTCCTAAATTTAGACAGAGATGATTCCTTAATAGAATAAACAGACGAGTTCCTAAATTTCGACAGAGATGATTCCTCAGTAGAATAAAAGGACGAGTTCCTAAATTTTGACAGAGATGATTCCTCAGTAGAATAAACGGACGAGTTCCTAAATTTTGACAGATATAATTCCTCAGTAGAATAAACGGACGAGTTCCTAAATTTCGACAGAGATGTTTCCTCAGTAGAATAAATGGGCGAGTTCCTAAATTTCGACAGCGGTGATTCCCCAGTAGAATACGGACGACCGAAGCTCCAAAAATTCTACTTCTCTCAACAAAGATCAGCCTTCCCTAGCGGAATCTTCCTCAACGACAGGTATACAAGCTCTCGCTAAGGAATCTTTTATGCGATCGACACTCCTTCATATGGCATCTTTAAGCCCATCCCCTCGTCAGCAATTTCCAAATGGCATCTGTAATCCCATTCCCGACATCACAAGACAATTACCACTTCATGCGAGTGCAAATTTTTGGGCACTCTAGTGTTCAATCCTCTTCCACCTTCGGATCACGAAAGGCACGACAGCCAATATATATCCTCAGGTTTAAGAAGATTGAACAGGGACAGTTGTTGTACCCCAAAATTTTCCCTCCCATATTTCTCAAAACATTTCAAGAAAGATCCTCAAGTTGCTCAAGGAAGTCCAAGGGTTGGCCAGACAAGCTCTCTCCTAAGGCAGTCTACCCCAAATTAGGGTTTCATGTTGCATCAATATACTTGAGTCCAAGTGGTCCCAAATGCCCAACATTATCCTAATATGTTCTCAAAATCATCCATGTCAAGTTTCAAACCTTGCAGAGGAAGTTTGCTCAGTCAATTGCTCAAAGGTCCAAAAATCGACTATGCTAGGGCAAAAGTCAACTGTGACCTACATACAGTCAAATTTCAAGCTTTTTGGTTAAAATCCTCATTTTTAAGTATATTTCATCATTTTATCAAGGGTTGATCATGATTCATCAAGGATTTCTCATAATTCATCAAGACTCAAAAGTTGCTAAATTAGGGTTTTGTAGGAAAAGTCAACTCAACTTTGACCAAGCATAACTTTCTTATACTTTATGAGAAATGACCCATCCAAAGCTCATTTTGAATAGGATGCACTTACCTACAATACATCTTCAGATCCCAAGTCCAAAATATGCACTCACAAGAAGTTATGAATTTGGACATTATAGGTCATTTTGAAAAGTCAACAAAAACACCTTTTTTGTCAAAGCTTTATACATGAGCATGGAATATCAAATTGAGATGAGACCAAAAGGTTTGATTATAGGACATCTCAATCTTTCTAAAAAGTCCAAAAACACCTCCAAAGAGTCAAAATTGAGGAAGTTATGCATTGGTGAAGTTGACCTTTTTTGCAAAATTGCCAAAAGTCAACTATGCCAAAAACGTCAAATTTTGCCAAATGGGCCTATTCTTTTTCACTTGTTTTGAGTTAGAAACATAGTCCATGAGCTCTAGCCTTTGCCACTTGTCCATATCTTATTTTTATTATTTATTTTGATTTTTATTTGAATTAATTCAATTTAAATCAAAACAAATCAAATAAAATCTAAAATATTGAAGGTAAGAGATTTTGTGCTTGTTTCAGGTTCCAATTACAGCTAGCAAATCATTCAAATTCGTGCAAGGCATTAGAGTGAACAAAAAGATTGAAAAAAACTATTTTTGGAATGATATTGAAAGTGAATCAAATCAAATCAAAAATCATTGAAGGAGAAAGATTTTGATGCAGTTATCAACCCTAATGCATTCCTTTGTACATATATAGTGTGTGCAGACCTAAAAACAAGTTGGAAACAGGCGCAAGAAGTAGAACCAAAACTGGAAAAAAAGCAAGAAAATTGTGAGATCGAATTTGCACTTATAGGCATCTTCAAGACTCTTTGCCTACCCCAATCGACTCCTGGGACTCTCAGCAAGCTAAGGCTATCAAGAACCAAGCCATTCAAGCCCCAAAAAGCTATGTAAGTATCTCACGACATAGCCCTGTTCTTGAATTCGAATCTCGTGATATAGGTATTGTTCACAAGAATTAGTCACATATTCTTGATCTATGAGGCATTTGCAAGCTTCCTGCATCATTTAATTTCATTTATATGACCTATACAAGAAATCACCATTGCTAGGTTTCGTAGCTTTGTTTTAGGGTTTTTAATTACAGGGAAAATTGGCCTTCGTAAGTGGTACTATCATGTTCAGGAGGACGAGACGAACACAATCATGGCATTAGATGTTATTTCCATGGCCTGTGGAAGATTTTGAGAAAGCACAGGTCTGTAGCAACGGACGTTTGTCCGTAGGTATAGGTTATCAAACCTTTAGAGACAGAGAGGGGAAGGAGACGACTGCGTGTCACTCCCCCATTGGCCTATTCAAACTTTGGCGCGCGGTTTTTGACAATTCTCCACTAATATTTGTTTTTTCATATTATTATTATTATTGCTTCATTATTGTACAACAAGAACAAAGTGGCCCAGTGGTAGCCAGCTGGGTGTTAAGGCATTGAAAGGCTGGAGGTCAGGGGTTCGATCCCTGCCTCCAGCATTTGTTATTTTCTTATTTATTTTCAGGCAATTCAGTGTGCGTGCAAGCCAGGAGACCACCATAGGTCTTCATCATCAATCATGTCAAGTGGCTGGATGGCCAAATCTGATGGCCATCCAGGAAGGTGCATCGTGAGCCAAGTCAAACGTGCCATACAGGATCACAAAGGTCAAACGGGTCTCACTCAAATGGGCCCAGGGAATTGCTTCTTGCACCCCCTAATTTCAGGCCCAACATCTCTATCTTTCTTTATATTTTATTTTATTTCATTTATTTATTTTATTTTATTACTAACCAAGAATTATTTTCTTTTTTATCAAAAATCACCAAAAATATTTTCATGTCTAATTAAATATAGAATTTTACTTTTCATCAATAAATTAATTAATTTAATTAGGGTTGATTAAATTAGAAAACTTTAATTTCTCTTTTTGCAAATAATTAAAATTAATTAGAATCAATAGGTTTTTATTACTAACTTAATCATTTTTTTTTCCTAAAATAACAACAAAAAAACAAAAATATGCCTTTATTTTTACTAATTAACTAGTAACAAACCCGTGCTATCGCACGGGTCTCGTCTGGATTCACATTACATTTATAGATTATTAAATTATTAAGTATGTTACCATGTTTTCAGTTGAGTATATGTCTCATGTAAACCATGTTGGCATTTAACTAAATATTTGTAGCAAGCGTCGGTCCTATCAACAAATCACGTCTGCATGAACAAATAGGAAAAATTATATACTTCTTGAAATACATGGAAAATGTACATACTATATATTTTAATTCAAAATAGATTTTTAATTTGAATCGTAAAGTATAAGATATAAAGTTTACCAACTATCAAAGTGCTTGAAAGACTTCCTTGTACACAACATTAGTAGTAGTAGAACACGGTACATTCTCCTTGTCATGAATTAGGATTTTTAGCCCACTTTTGCTCTTAACTCTTGAAATTGCAACATATAATTGACCATGACTAAACACAGGAGTAGACAAATACAATCCAACACTATCAAGAGATTGACCTTGTGACTTATTAATTGTCATTGCATAGGAGACAATAATATGCACTTGTTTTTTAAGCATTAATATGTATTTATAATAAATCATACAGACTATTCACTAACTTCAATTATATAAGATTTAAAAGATGAATATTAAAATTAACAATCTATAGCCAGTATCTCATAGATGCGTTCTCATCTACCCGTGAATTAAGATGATTTAACAAACCCAGTTGAATCCAAATGAATTAGTTCTAAAAATTTATTAAATCTATTTTAGATATCAACCCATTTTTTCAAACCTAAAATATATGACAACTCCCGTCAAATTTATACTTTTATATTATATGTGCTCACATCTACGTGAGTTAACGAACTTCAGTTGAATCCAAATGAATTAATTTTAAAAATTTATTAAACATATTTTATATATTAATCCATTTTTTCAAATTAAAAATATATGACATCTCCCGTCTAATTTCAGTTTTAAAACTTTTATATTATATCATATTTACATTTTTTTACAACCTATAATGTATAACAGTTTCCCGTTAAATTACAATTATTTTTAAAAAGAACATAAAAAATAAATAAAATTTATAGATAAAACTATTGTATATTATTTTCTATATTTATTTAATGAATGAAATTTATTTTAGATGAATTTATTTTCTAATTTGTATTTAAAAATATAACTTAATTGTCATTTAAAACAGTATATTCAATTCTTTAACTTCAATTATCTGGTATGTCATAGATACATTTATTCTACCCGTGAATTTATTTCATGTACTCAGTTGGTTAATATTAATATAATTACAATATATAATCATTTATCAAATTTGAATTTCTCATTTATAAAAATAATTTTAAATTATTCTCGTTTATAAAAATGAACGCGTGTGTCTATTTATAAAAATATATGAAACTTATACTCTTTTATAACTATAATTGTATCAATACTTGAATTTTTCCGGTTTATAAAAATATTTATAATTTATTCATGTTTATAAAAATTATTATAATTTATTTTTAGTTTGTAAAATTAATTATATTAATATGTAGTCTTTTTCTCGTTTATAAGTGTCTTTAACCCGTGTGACAATTTATAAAAACATTTTAACTTATTCATGTTAAAAACAATTACATCAATATTTGAATTTTGTTCGTTTATAAAAATATTTGTAAGTTATTTAAGTTTATAAAAATAATTGTAAAAATAAATATTTACCATATCATCTTAAATTTATTTATTCAACAGTGATAAATATGTGTCTCTTAGTTAATTACATTTATAAATAAATATCGTGTATTAGTGATATATATTAAATTTATTATCTTAATGTCTAACTAATTAAAATGAATTTATTATTGTCAATCAAAAATTATAATATTAAATAATAATATAATATTATTATTATATACGGGAAAAAGAATAAATTAAATCTAAGAATATCGGAAAATTTATTATAATATTAAATAATAATTTAACATTCATTATTACAATGAATCATATATAACATTTCAAAATTATGTATTTATTTCTTATGTTTTATCATATTCGATTTGTAATAAATATTTTTCAGTTTATTGCGAATTTTCAATAATTAAATATTAATGATATTATATAAAATTAATTTCATGAAATAAATTTATTTAATAAAGTCTTATATAAATATTTAATACATTATATTATACCATTAATTTATATAAAATGATATTAACTTATTCCTGTTTATAAAATTATTTTAACTTTTTTCCGGTTTATAAGCATGTTGAATTCGTGTGTCAATTATTAAAATATATGTAATTTACTATTATTGATATAAATAATTTTATAAATAGTTTAATTTATTACATTTATAAAATTATTTGTAATTTATTCACCTTTATAAAATTAATTATAAATTATTTAATTTATTAAAATGATTGTATCAATAATTTTTTATTTTATCATAAATTTTTATGATTATCATTTATCATTAAATTTTCATGATTACTATTTAATATTTTTTTATCATGACTACAATTATGAAGTTAATTTGAAAAGATTATGATATATTTTAGTTATTTCATAAACTTAAAAAAATTATCAAATCTCAATTGATTTTTTTTGTTTTATTAACCTTTTTATAGAAAGTGAAATAATTTATTTTAGGTCAAATAAGAATCTAAATAATTACAAAATAATATTTATTCTTACATTTATAGAATGATAAATTAAATATTTAAGATAAACATTAGAGTTCTTATTTACTTTATCTTTTATATATTTATAATATACTTTTTTTGTTAATTTTATTAACAATATATTTATAGTTAACAATACATCCTTTAAACTACGTTATTTTTTTCAAGAATATAAATGTAACCTTTCAAAAAATATACACAAATATATTTAGAAGTCGGTAGAAAATTTTATTGGTTAAATTATAATTCCATTCAAAATTTATTGATCATAAATTTTTGAAATCAAATCATGCATAAAAATAAAATGTATTAATGTGACCATTCAAAATATTTTCTATATATAATAAAAATAAATAATATTAATACCTCCATTCAAAAGATATATTTGTAAAGTTTTGATTTAATTTTTTTCATATCTTTATATATTCTAATGTATATAATATTCCTACAATATGAAACACTATCAAACCTATAATATTAAAAGAGAATTCAAATTTTATTGATCATAATATTTTATGGAATCAAATCATATATAAAAATTAAATATATTTATGTCACCATTCAAAATAATTTCCATATAAGTATAATAAAAATAAATGATAATAATGTCTCCATTCAAAAGATATATTGGTAAAGTATCGAATTAAATGGTACTCCAATATTTGATTAAAAAATTGTAATATTTGTTTTTAATATGGTATAAAAATATATTAATTAGTCGTACTTTAAAAAAATAAATCATAAATATTTTATTAAAAATTGTAATATTTGTTTATGAAATTATAGCAATTAAAAATAAAAAAATATCAATACAAAATGAAAATTTTATTCAAATTTCACGACAAATGAGAATTATAATTTCGATTCAAAATAAATTAGAATTTTGAAGGCACATCAACACCAACTTGTAGGTTATTATCTTCTCTTTAGGAGAAGAGAAGGAGAAGAGAAATTCGGCAATGCTACATTCAAAAGAACTCAGAATTTGGTGTAAAATAAATTCCATTAAAACATAGGCCAACATAATTTGCAGTAGAAAAATATATTATGCCAAAACCAATGTTGATATGACAAACAAAATATGAAATCAATAATGATATACATATACATAATTTGAATCAAATCTTGTTAAAAACATTCTTCTATAGAACCGGAAAATGATCGCATATCAACGTTGGTTTTATCATCTTATACATCTTAGATAATTATTGCCTTGCTTATGGTTCTTCTGAAATTGGTAGTGAACTTCAGCAATACCCGCTACTCTTAACCCTTAAAAACATATTACTTTAGAACTTCGGGTGAATAAGAGTCTCATCCCTTTGAATATCCTCATGTTCATCAAAATCTCATTCCTCTTCCAAAAACAGTTCCTCCAAACATTGCAATAGGACATTTGCATTTGCTATCTGTCAGAAAATACAATTAGTATATAATTAGTACCCGCCAATGAAAGCCATTGATATTCCTTGTGGAAGCATAAAATTCAATGGTTTCAATTTCCTAATCTTCAATTACGGCTGTAGATGGAAATCAAATGCTCGGAAAATCAAATCATTTGCACCATATTGAACATATATTTACTATTATAAGGTTAACTATCAAATAACTTGAATGAAAATATAAGTTAACACTTGGATTTGATGATGAATCACATGTGAAAATCAACTCGATTAAGTAGATTTAAAATAGCGGTCTCTGGTTCTGTTGTGGCAGTCTCCAATTCTTCTTTAGCAATATTTTTGTTCGTGAAATTAGAGAAGCAAATGGTCACCCAGCCATGACCATGGTGAATATTGGCACTTAAAATGCTAAGACAACTCTGCAAACAATAATATTATAAAGCATTAAAACTAAAAACAAACTGTTTATTTCTTGGGCATGATAAAAAGCCACGCCATAAACTTCAGGCCAATTTGAATTCATGGGAGAAGGCTGGTGACAGCCCTGTCCATCATTGCACACAGTGAGTTTAGGAAGATCATTGGTGCAACAGATGTCCTGTTGACCCCCATAAGTCGGACCACTAATCCTCTCTACAGATTGTGACTATATTAAACCTGACAAAATCAAATCGCAATCAGCATAATTTCATTTTACGTATCAATGTATAAAAATTAAACTGTGACACAATCCGTTATTCAATTTGTTGATTGGTCCCCTACTGATTCAAGTGTGAAATCAATTATCAGCCTCCATATCCATACATATTCCAAAAGAAGAACCGATTAAATCAAGAAAATAAATACAAAAATCTCAATTAGATACAAATAAATATAATAGTAAGCAAAATAAACAACAAAATTGATGAGAATATACTGCCTTCTTTTATCAAACATGTGATGGGAGAAATTGAAATTTAAATAGATTAATAATAAATTAAAAGAGGAAGCAAAAGAAATAAGCTTCTATCTATTTGGAGAATCAATCGTAAATATATATGTGTGAGCTTTGTATTCACCAAGACTAAACAAATAAAAAAAGCCAAAACTCAACCTCATATTTTAATTAAAAAAATTCAAAAAATTGAGAAATAAAATCTAAATAAAAAAAACATACCTAACAACAAAAAATAAACAATATCATGGTTGTGTTGTTCGTCACATGCAAGCTCAAAAATCCCCTTCTGCAACTCTCAAACCTAAAGATAAAGATATCCCATTTTAGGTGTCAAGTTAAGCTTTTTTTTTTGGAAAAGGAGAAATAGTAAGACAACCCTGAAAACGAAAAGAATACAACATAAAATATGATATTCCAAACTACATTTCAGTTTCAACTTTCAATCACATGTTTCAATCACTCACCTTCGTCACTTACATATGTATGAATCAAATTAACGTTAAAAATTGCATTTGAAGGAAATTCTTTTATAGATCTATAACGGGTGTTGTTGGTTATTGATGTTGTTGAGATTCAGAGGTCTTGGTTGCGACCACCATTCTTACGCTTGAACGTCTGAAACAAATAAATTAACAGGTTAGGATGAGAATATTAGATGGTTGAGATTACAACGAAATGAAATTGGTAGCAACAAAGAGAGAAGAATGAAAAGAGATGGAGCGGCGCAGGAAGAAGATGAAATTAGGTAAGAAGATGAAATTAGGTTTTCTGATTTGTGTTTTAATAGAGTTGGGCGAATGAGTTATTTGTTGCATCTTGGGAAAAACGATTTCTTTGGTTGTATAGATTTACCGTTTCAAGAACTCAACATTTATGATGGTTGTTCATCTTGTGCTGCCAATTTAAATCTTGCAACAAAAAACGTGATTAGAGTTTAGTGGAATAATTAGAATTTCAAAACCCAGTGTACGTAGCAGCTATAATATGAGTGTTTTAATTTAAATTTCAAATTGAATGACCTTTGGTTTGGATGAGGGTTTTGGGAAGTGGTATGTAGCACATAATTAGGTGTGATTATAACGTGTAAATATAAATAAAATGGCATAATTGTTGTTAGTTAGAAATAATTAAAAAAAGTAAAAAGTGGCAGAAAAACCATAGTGTGATACATCAGCCATATTTATTGTCAAATCAATATGGTGCAAGTATTTCAGAAAGTTACAAATATACCCTTAGATTAAGACTAAATTGAAATTTACTAATTAGGGTATTATGGAAAGTTAATGGTACTTTGCTTTTTATATATTTATAATAGATTTAATCACTAATTAATTTTCATATTTAATTTAGAAAACTTATTTCTTTTATTAAAAACAAAACCAAAACATTTTCTCTTTTCATTAGAATGGAAGTGTCAAAACCCTAGTTCGCATTCGATCTAATTTTCCTCGCGCGCTTTATTATTATTTTTACCCAATTATTGTATCTGCTCACAGTTTGTAATAGTTTTAATTAGGACTTTTACTTTTCATTATCGCTTTATTTTCAAAGGGTTTGTTTTTGGCTATGTAAATACCTGAAGCCTTGTAATAGCGTAGTTTAAATTCCGCATTTTAAATTCCGCAAATTATTAATTGTTAGATGTATGATATTAGGATGCATGACAAGAATGTATGATTAATTTTAAAACAATTAGATCACCCTAAATGTGCAAAGATAAATAAACTGAAATTGAATCACTCGCACATGCGCACTCCTAGGGTACACTCCCACTTGGTTTCCTTCGGTAAACGGTCATTGAGTATAAGATGCTTTAGTGGTAGTCCTTTTGTCTAAACAAATATCAAAGTCCCGATTCGGAATAGTTGCCTCAGAATGGTTGCCTCGAAATTGTTGCCTCGAATAATTGATCTAAGACATTAGGGTTATTACTAAGACGTCCTAACATTGCTTTAGTGACCGTATGTCTCTTTCGAATTGACCCTCAAAACTCCAACGACGATGCTACCTACTCACTAATAGTGGGATAGTGTTGTCTAAAGGAAACGAACATAGAACCGTTCTTTTTTCGAGTAGGTAGATTAGCTCTTAAGTACTTGCTCATTCCAAACAATTTTTTCACACTTACACTCCTTTACAAACAAAGTTTTCAAAAACACTTCATTACACTCTTGAAGACAGAAGTAAGAGTTAAATCGAAGTCAAAACAAAAAAAAACTTTTCAAATCACGCAAACACAAAGAAAACAATTTTGAAAATGATGAGCAAGTACCTAAGAGCCCGTAGATAACTACGGATAAAAAAGGTGCTAACACCTTCCCTTTCTATAAATCTATCCCCCCCCCCCCCCCCCCGTACTCAGAAATATCTCGAAAAAGGAATTTTTCTGTGCTTTTTCCTTTCCTTGTTGGATGAAATAAAAGCCGGTGGCGACTCTTGCTTACCGCGACATTTTGCAAAAACAAACACAAAACGCAAACCAGCAAATTCCTTAAACAATAGGGAAACACGTCTCGGTTCTGGCCACCGTATCACACCATAGATTTGGGGATCAAATCCTTAAATGTATTTGGAGATTCAACTTTTGTCGTCATCCAGATCAAAGGGGAATGGGACACCAAACACCCTAACCTTATCCCTTACAAAGAACATGTGGTGACATTTGTTGCACCCCAAAATTTGCCCTCTCATTTCACAAGGGATTACCCTGGATCCTCAAGTTTGCTTCCAAACTTTGAACTACAAATTTTCCAAGGAAATCACTCACAAGGGCAAAATGGTCATTTGCATGCTGAAAAAGTCAAACTTTGACTTTTGGATCAAAATCAAGCTTCAAGAATCATATTTCATCAAGACACGTTGGAATATGAAGTTTTGTTTCATCAAAATCCAAAAGGTCAAAATTCTAAATACTTAGAATTTTTCTAAGTATTTAAGAAAAATGACCATTTCAGAACTTCTGACCAGGTTATTACCATAACACCCAGCAAGTTCTGGATATTCTCAAGACAGAGTTTGGTCAGCACTTCTGGACGAGTTTGCACAAAAGCTTCAGTCATAGTTTTCCAAGGTAACTCAAAGAAGGTTAAATAGCATGCTGCAAGCTTTCTAGAAAGTCTGAAAGCTCTTTCAGAACACACTGGAGCCAGAAGATAAGAGGATCAGAAGATTAGATGCTACACTGAAGCAGAACTTCTGATCCAGAACAAAGCCTTAGTGTAGGGTTTCACGTTGCAGGATATCTAGTTGTGATAAGTCTCATCCTCATTTAATGCTCACAACCACCTTCTGAGTCTTTATCCAAAGGATTTGCACCATGTGTACCTCCACTGTCTTGGGATAGCAACTTTGCTTTTGCTTTTCCTTAAATCCTGATGACAGCTACCATGCTTGCTTCAAAGATAAGACAGCGCTTCAGCACATGAAGGCTATTTTCAAAGCTTTGGTCAGCACTTGACCAAATCCCAAAACCTTGCATATACAACTTGCTGCAGACCTATGACCAACAGCTGGTTCAGCCTACGCCTGCATCCCATGATTACACCAAACTAGCATACGAAAACTATGATGAAAAAGCAAAGGAACAGGATGTTAAAACAGGTTCAAATCCCACTTGCTTTTTTCCCCAAAATCACAGCAAATTCGTCTATAAATACTTGGCTCCATCACAGATTCAAGGGGCTGGCTTTTGAAGAGAGACTGGCCGAAAGAGAGAAAAGGAATTTGTGAAACCTTCATAAAAACTCAGATCTCTCATACATAAAAACAAACCTTTGTTCTTCCCTTTGGACAAAAAGACACAACCACTCTTCCGTCTCTTTTGCTGATTCAGAATATCCAAAGGCAGCCACTCAAAGCTCCAAGCAGGCTCCAAGTAAGTCTTTCTGACTTTACTTGTTTTTCACTTAGAGCATCATTAACATGTAAATATCATAGTATTAATGTTGTACATATCATGGTATGAATAGAAAAACTATGGATCAGAACTTCTAGAATAATTCTAGACTCAGACTTAGGATTAGAACTTCTATGAACTGTTATGTTGTTATTCTTCTGATTTGTTGTTTTCCAAAAATGAATGAGTTGTTGACGTGCTGATTAATATGAGAAAAGAGTTGAAATGTATTATAGAACTTCTGATTTTCACATGCTGATAACACACAGAACTTTTATGATTTTTTTCTCACTATTAACACACACTGAACTTCTTTTTCTCACATGCTGATAGTGCACTGAACTGCTAAGGTTCATTCATTGGCTCAACACAAGAATGAACTTCTGATCATTCACTCATTGTTCTAACGCAGCACAGACCTTCTGAGTTCTCCTTACATGTCAAATACACTGAACTGCTGACGTTTGCTCACTGTTTCAGTGTAATACAGAACTTCTGACTTTTGGTTCACTGGTTGAACACCACCCAGAACCTCTATGTTTTCCCTCTAACGTATTTTGCAGGACTTCATAGTGTATCAATCCAGAACCTCAATTCCCTTTCCCTCTGACATTTTTTACATGAACTCAGAGTGTACCAAATCAGAACTTTTGATTATGAGGCTTCCTTCTGAGTCACGTGCCTGGCTTCAGAACTTCTGATCCTTGTTTCTTTGTTTGCAACAACACGCTGTTTCTACCTTGCATTTATTTTCCTTTCATCTTTTTTATTATTAACATAAAAAACATAAAAATATTTGCCTTTTAACTTATTTCCTTAAGACAAAAACATTTTCTAAACAAATTCATCTCTTTCTTATATTGTACATATTCAATATGGTTGTAATAATAACTTAAGACTTATTTTTACTTGCAATCCCCATTCGTAAACTTGTATACCCCATCCCCTAAATATTGTAATAGCGTAGAATTTCATTTTTCACAATTTACTGTTTTCATATATTGTATAGTAATTAGGCGTGTATAGCAAGATAAAACCAACAAGTAGACCACCAAAAATCAAAGACAAATGCATGCAATCAAACACACTTGAACACATGCACCTTTAGGGTAATCTCACTTGTTGCCTGAAAATGGCCATGTTATGCATGTGGGATGTCTTGGCACAATCAAATCAAAAAAAGATCATAGTCCCTCGATGACCCTATCAAAGTTGCCTTTCAAAATGATCTTAGTCCCTAAAGGAAAAGTGCTAAGCCATATCACAACATTGCTATCATGGTCATACGATAACCCATGCCCGTCCCTTCACATCCATCGATGGAGCTTCTTACAAAATCAATGGTAAGATAGCAACATCTAAAGGAGGAGGAAAAACACATCTAAGACCTTTTGAGTAGGTAGATTACTTTTAGTTACTTGCTCAATTTCAAAACAAATATCATTTCTATTTTCAAAACAATCACATACACTTTCCCAAACATCTTTCCAAACTTGAAACATTTTCAAAAGCTCAACACTTTGTATACGTTCTTACGAACGAGAACTATTACAAAGTTTGCCTAAACGATGGCACCTTTTTCAAAATACTTTCAAAAATCACACAAAGCTTATTTTTTCAAACAAAAGCAAGTGATCTAGCAAGTAACTAAGAGTCCATGGAAAACCATGGATGAAAAGGGTGCTAATACCTTCCATTTTCATAATCTACCCCTCGAACTCAAAAACATCTCTAAAGGTCTTTCCTGTGCTTTTTCACCTTTCCTTTTTGGATAAAGGAAAAGTCGGTGGCGACTCTTGCTAAACCACAACATTTGCAAACACAAACGCAAAACACCTCAACTCAATTCTCCTACCGTATCACAGAACTGGCAACTCTGATGGGGATGATTTAAAGGGGGTTACCTTAGGGTTAGATCACATTTATTTGCTTACATTGTTTGATTTGTTTGCTTTACATTTTGGTTCCTTGTTTGGGTTACTATTAAAAATCCTACACCCAGATTTGGGGGAACCTTTTAGGTGAGTAGCAATAAACTGTGAGAGAACTGTGCAGCGTATACTCACATGGTTGAAGCAGTAGCTACATTGATGTGGAACTTTGGTTGGTACCGGTAACCCTTGAGTCAGTCAAGGAGAGTACGGGGCCGCCGCGTGGTGTCGTGAAGCATCAACTGACCTTAGAACCTTACTTGACCAACTTGGCCATTAGGACGTAGTGAGATGACCGACTTTGGTACAGTCCGAAGTTGGTTGATACTCGATGCTACACTCATTGAGGTTTGAATCTTGTGTTTTGTTTGGTTGTGAGTCAATCGCTTATTGAATGAAACTTGGGGGAAAGATCAGTGATATTGAGATGCCCTAGAACCCGGTTACTATTAACTAGGACAGGTTGAGCCAACTAAACTTCAAGAGGGTACTTACCTACAAACTCCATGCAAGCCTAAACCTAAGGACTTATCTGCTTTGTGTGAATATGATTATTTGTATATACACTTGCTTACCTCGCATATTTGTACATAACATCATAACATCATAACATCATACCATAGCATTTTCAATAACCATTTCAAGGATCTCGAGGGTCTTTTGATGCAGGTTACGATGAACCAAACATATAGCAAGGGCCAGGGGATTTATTTTCCTCTGACCAAACACCGTCAAAGATCAAGTACCACAACTTGAGTCAAGGTCTATGACCCACTTGACATGGTGAGCTTAATTCTCGTGGAAGGACATCCATCGATACAAAGTTCCCCAATCAAAGATGTTTATCAAAGTTCAACTTCTAACATTTTCTTGTATTTACCCCGCGAGATCCTTGAAAACATGCGTCCACTTATCATGCATCATATCATGACAGTATTCTCTCATACAGGTCTCCTTATCTTCCTACTGTTTAATTCAGTAAGATGGATATGGAACAAATGGTGAAAGATCTTCAAGCTCAAAACGCTCAATTCCAACAAATGTTTCTGGCTATGGCTAAGAGGCAAGAGGACCTAAAAGCTCTCCTTCTCAAAGACAAGAGGAAGAAGCCCAAGAAGGAAATAGGCGTCTTGAACTTGGGAAGAAGACCTGGAGGGCCAGTCAAGAGAGCTCTAGATCTTTCATCTTCGTCCAACATGCAGGATAGTATTGAGGAAGACCACAGTCTGGAGATTAGTGAAGCCGAAGTTGACTTCTCTGAGGAACAATATCCTCCCACTGATGACAAGTACAAGCAGTTGGAGGATCGCCTCAGTGCTATGGAGATTCAACAGACACCTGGCTTGGATTTAGGGGACATGGGTTCTGTTTCTAGAGTGGTCATCCCGTCAAACTTCAAAGTCCCTACCTTTTCCCTGTACAATGGAGTCTCTTGCCCTAAGATTCATTTAAAGTCTTATGTCCGCAAGATTCAACCATACACAACTGATCTAAAGCTTTGGATCCATTTCTTCCAAGAAAGCCTGGTAGGGACTCAACTCGAGTGGTTCTATCAATTGGAGGGTTCTCGCATTCACACCTGGGAGGATTTAGCTGCTTCTTTCTATAAGCAGTATCGGTACAATGTTGATCTTGCACCAACTCGTGTGCAATTGTAGAACATGACCATGGGTTCCAACGAGAGCTTCAAAGGGTAATGCCAAAAAGTGGAGAGTTCTGGCTAGTAAGGTGTAACCCCCTTTAACTGACAGGGAGCAGATTGACATCTTCATGTGAACTTTGACAGGGCCTTTCTTCAAACACTTGATCGGAAGCTCCTCATCCAGGTTCACCGAGCTAATACTGACTGACGAAAGGGTCGAAGCTGGCATCAAAAGTGGAAAGATTCAAGAAGCTACACCTCCTGATGTTCAGAAAAAGCCGTACAGTGGGAAGAAAGAGTCCAATGTTGTGTACAGTGAAAAGAGTCGTCATGACCAAAAAGTGGCGGAAGTCCTGATCTCTGGTTCTGCGTTACACCGACAACAGCAAAGGGGAAATCAGCAAAGGCCAGACGAGCCCAAAAGACAGTTCACCAACATCAACATGCCGTTGTCTTAAGCGCTACAACACTTGTTGAGGATGAATCTGATTGCATTGATAGGACCTCATCCAAACCCCAAGACTTCATCTCCTAACTACAATTCTAATGCAACATGTGCTTATCATTTTGACAGCCCCGGGCATGACACTAACGATTGCTGGGCATTGAAGTGCAAAATTCTGAATTTGATTGACACCAAGGAGATTAAGTTTGACCCTCCGGAGACTCCAAACATAATCAATGCTCCTATGACGAATCATTGAAAACTTTTGTTCATTTGAATTTTCAATTGTAATTTCTTTTGTTATTCAAACAATTATCTATTGATGTCAAACTTTGTTACATTAATGCATTGCATATGTTTGTCTTGAATTCATCCATTCGTTTTTCAATATATTTAAACTATGCTTTTTACTATCTTTATGACATTTAACTCTTGCTAAAAGTTACAAGCCTTTAGAGGGAGGATGACAAAAATAGTGCCATAACCTCATACAGTATGCTTTTGGATAGACCTTGATGACGATGTACAGGCATTCTTTCAAATCCTAAACACTGGAGTTATAAGGAAGATAATCCCTAGTCAAACCCTTTGAGCCAAAGAAGTAGAAGTTTCCTTTTTACACAAATTGAAACCTTTAATCAAAACCTGGGGCAGGATAGTCTCTCAGTTAATTCAAACGTGCGTTTAGCCGCAAACTCTCGTCTCGTAATGCAACGAATGACATAAAAAAAATATTCCTCTGGAATCAGAAGACGGTGATGGTTCCCTATCACATAGGCAGTCATTATCTCTCAAAAAGAAAAGCCCACTAAGTCAAAACCTACAAAGGAGACTTAAGAAAACTGGGGCATCCCGCTGACTGTAATCTTAAAACAAGAACGGTCAGGCAAAAATTAGGGATAACAAATCAAGTAAAAAGAGGTCACTACAAATCCTCAACAACATGAAAAATGATGCAAAAAATGACTGCCTTCCGACAAATTTAACCTGTCTGAACCATCACCAAAACTTCATTCCAGACTCAATTGGAGTTCAATCGTACAATTAACTGAGCTTAGGACCAAAGAACATCATGAAGAACGGGTGGGTACAAATACTTTGAGCCTTTATCCTTTGTTTCTTAAGTCGTGAACCAAGTCACGTTACAACCCTTCAAAAGTCCTAATTGAAGCATGGGTTAGTTCGAAAGCATACTGTTACAAAAGGTATCCTGACTCCTGTAAGGCTTTACTCAAAATCCAAAGTTGAATTACAAACTTCTTTACTTGCTATAAACGCATTTTTTCAAAACTTCAAGACAAGCATAAACTTTGCATTACTCGAATATCACTGTTTGCATATGGCTATTTGTTTGACAGCAGAGAAATTCACACAATGAATATCCAGTGAACGAAAGCTCTCTCAGTGAACAAAATCAATTCAAGTAGGATGACACTCCCATTGACAAATCTCCTATCAACAAGGGGGCGTGACATGTCACTATCTAGCACACCTGGGGCAGTCCAGTCAAGATTTCATGAAATCTCTCAAAGTGCGGGGTAGCCAGGGGCAAATCTCCATCTGCGTCACTTGGGGCATTGAACGTCAATCCCGACAAAGGGTTACGTACAATCAAACATTTCCAGGAAGTGCCACAAACACTCGCTACTAGGGGCATTGACAAATCTCCCCGAAATCCTTCTCATAGGATGATTCCCCACCAAGAGTTTAATCTCTGAAAAACCTTTCCCCAACTGAAACAACCACAAGAATCCTCGAGGACTTTCCCCAACAAAGTCATCACCTCTCTAGTAGACCAGAAATAGGGTTTATTTCCCCAACAAATAGCATAAATCCCCAGCTTGAGTTTGCCTCTCAAACTACTATAAATCAAAGGACCACAACTCCTCTTCCCCAGTAGACTACTCTACATTCCCCGACAAGTTATTGTGAAACCTGGACCCGACTAGATATCAGTTCAACTTTGATTCCTCAGTAGAGCAATGGACTACCGAGACTCATGATCTCTTTTCCCAAACAGGAATAAACATTCTCCCCATAGAGTTTCCAATATTCCCCAGTGGAGTTCTCCTCAACAAAACAGGAACCCCCGGTGAAAACATTCTAAGCAAAGTTTGAAGACACACACACTCTTCAAACAGCAGTCCAGGATTTAACGACTCCCCAGCATTTGTCAAGGATTTATTTTCCCAGACAAAAATACATTCATAAACATTTCACATTTCATACCTCCTATTTACATACATGATAAAGTGCACACGACACAATCTCATTTATTTTGAGAACATCATGACATCATGCATTTCATACATCATGACATTGCATACAGCTAACATTTTACCTTTCCAGGAAAAGGTCAATTAACAGATGGCTACCAGCAACCTTTTCAAGTTCCAAATTAATACCTGTAACTAGCCAGGAAAACTATATGTGGACGACTGATTGTAGATTAATACCTGACACCAGACAGGATATCTATCTACTTGACCAACTCAGGCAACCCTACACAGGTTCCTTCTTTCCGAGATGAAGTTTTACACTGACTCATCGTCAGGAAACCCTACACAGGTTCCCTCTTTCCAGATGAAGTTTTACACGGACTCATCATCAGGCAACCCTACACAGGTTCCTTCTCAGGAAATTTCAGATGAAGTTTTACACTGACTCATCATCAGGCAACCCTACACGGGTTCCTTCTCACTTCCAAGATGAAGTTCTACACGGACTCATCATGAAGCAACCCTACACAGGTTCCTTCTCACTTCCAAAATGAAGTTCTACACGGACTCATCATGAAGCAACCCTACACAGGTTCTTTCTCAATTCTAAATGAAGTTTCACACGGACTCATCATCAGGAAACCCTACACAGGTTACTTCTTTCCAAGATGCAGTTTTACACGGACTCATCATCAGGAAACCCTACACAGGTTCCTTCTTTCCAAGATGCAGTTTTACACGGACTCGTCATCAGGAAACCCTACACAGGTTCCTTCTTTCTAAGATGAAGTTTTACATTGACTCATCGTCAGACAACCCTACACAGGTTCCTCCTTTCTAAGATGCTCTTTTACACGGATTCACCATCAGGCAACCCTACACAAGTTCCTCCTTTCCAGATGCCTTTTTGCACGGACTCGTCATGAAGCAACCCTACACAGGTTCCTTCTCAGGAAATTTCGGATGAAGTTTTACACGGACTCATCATCAAACAACAACTATCCATTACCTCTCCAAATGGCATCTTTAAGCCCATTCCCCACATAATAAACTAACACATCTTCGAGTGCAAATTTTCTGGGCACTCTAGTGTTCAATCATCTTCCGCCTTCAAGTCACGAATGGCAGAATTACCAATCTAACTCTTCAGGTGTAAGAAGATTGAACAGGGGCAGCTGTTGCACCATAAAATTTCCCTCTCATTTCACAAGGGATTACCCTGGATCCTCAAGTTTGCTTCCAAGCATTGAACTACAAATTTTCCAAGGAAATCACTCACAAGGGAAAAATGGTCATTTGCATGCTGAAAAAGTCAAACTTTGACTTTTGGATCAAAATCAAGCTTCAAGAATCATATTTCATCAAGACACGTTGTAATATGAAGTTTTGTTTCATCAAAATCCAAAAGGTCAAAATTCTAAATACTTAGAATTTTTCTAAGTATTTAAGAAAAATGACCATTTCAGAACTTCTGACCACGTCATTACCATAACGCCCAGCAAGTTCTGGATATTCTCAAGACAGAGTTTGGTCAGAACTTCTGGACGAGTTTGCACAAAAGCTTCAGTGAGAGTTTTCCAGGGTAATTCAAAGAAGGTTAAATAGCATGCTGCAAGCTTTCTGGAAAGTCTTAAATCTCTTTCAGAACACGCTGGAGCCAGAAGATAAGAGGATCAGAAGATTGGATGCTACACTGAAGCAGAACTTCTGATCCAGAACAAAGCCTTAGTGTAGGGTTTCACGTTGCAGGATGTCTGGTTGTGATAAGTCTCATCCTCATTTAATGCTCATTTGATGCTCACAACCACTTTCTGAGTCTTTATCCAAAGGATTTTCACCACGTGTACCTCCACTGTCTTGGGATAGCAACTTTGCTTTTTCTTTTCCTTAAATCCTGCTGACAGCCACCATGCTTGCTTCAAAGACAAGGCAGCGCTTCAGCACATGAAGGCTATTTTCAAAGCTTTGGTCAGAACTTGACCAAATCCCAAAGCTTTGCTTATACAACTTGCTGCAGACCTATGACCAACAGCTGGTTCAGCCTACCCCTGCATCCCATGATTACATCAAACTAGCATACAAAAACTGTGATGAAAAATCAAAGGAACATGATGCCAAAACAGGTTCAAATCCCACTTGCTTTTTCCCCCAAAATCACAGTAAATTCGTCTATAAATACTTGGCTCCATCATACATTCAAGGGGATGGCTTTTGAAGAGAGACTGGACGAAAGAGAGAAAAGGAATTTGTGAAACCTTCATAAAAACCCAGATCTCTCATACATAAAAACAAACCTTTATTCTTCCCTTTGGACAAAAAGACACAACCACTCTTCTGTCTCTCTTGCTGATTCAGAATATCCAAAGGCAACCACTCAAAGCTCCAAGCACGCTCCAGGTAAGTCTTTCTGACTTTACTTGTTTTTCACTCTGAGCATCATTAACATGTAAATATCATAGTATTAATGTTTTACATATCATGGTATGAATAGAAAAACTATGGATCAGAACTTCCAGAATAATGCTAGACTCATACTTAGGATTAGAACTTTTATGAACTGTTGTGTTGTTATTCTTCTGATTTGATGTTTGCCAAAAATGAATGAGTTGTTGACGTGCTGATTAATATGAGAAAGGAGTTGAAATGTAATATAGAACTTCTGATTTTCACATGCTGATAACACACAGAACTTTTATGATTTTTTCTCACTATTAACACACACTGAACTCTGATTCTCAGATGTTGATAGTGCACTGAACTGCTAAGGTTCATTCATTGGCTCAACACAACACTGAACTTCTGATAATTCATTCACTGTTCTAACGCAGTACAGAACTTCTGAGTTCTCCTTACATGTCAAATACACTGAACTGCTGGCGTTCGCTCACTATTTCAGTGTAATACAGAACTTCTGACTTTTGGTTCATTGGCTGAACACCACCCAGAACCTCTGTGTTTTCCCTCTAACGTTATTTGCAGGACTTCAGAGTGTATCAATCCAGAACCTCTATTCCCTTTCCCTCTGACATTTTTTGCATGAACTCAGAGTGTACCAAATCAGAACTTTTGATTCTGAGGCTTCCTTCTGAGTCACGTGCCTGGCTTCAGAACTTCTGATCCTTGTTTCTTTGTTTGCAACAACACGCTGTTTCTACCTTGCATTTTTTTTCCTTTCATCTTTTTTATTATTAACATAAAAAACATAAAAATATTTGCCTTTTAACTTATTTCCTTAAGACAAAAACATTTTCTAAACAAATTCATTTCTTTCTTATATTGTACATATTCAATATGGTTGTAATAATAACTTAAGATTTATTTTTACTTGCAATCCCCATTCGTAAACTTGTATACCCCATCCCCTAAATATTGCAATAGCGTAGAATTTAATTTTTCGCAATTTACTGTTTTCATATATTGTATAGTAATTAGGCGTGTATAGCAAGATAAAACCAACAAGTAGACCACCAAAAATCAAATACAAATACATGCAATCAAACACACTTGCACACATGCACCTTTAGGGTAATCTCACTTGTTGCTTGAAAATGGCCATGTTATGCATGTGAGATATCTTGGCACAATCAAATCGATAAAATATCATAGTCCCTCGATGACGCTATCAAAGTTGCCTTTCAAAATGATCATAGTCCCTAAAGGAAAAGTGCTAAGTTATCTCACAACATTTCTATCATGGTCATACGATGACCCATGCTTGTCCCTTCACATCTATCGATGGAGCTTCTTAACAAATAAATGGTAAGATAGCAACATCTAAAGGAGGAGGAAAAACACATCTAAGACCTTTTGAGTAGGTAGATTACTTTTAGTTACTTGCTCAATTTCAAAACAAATATCATTTCTATTTTCAAAACAATCACATACACTTTCCCAAACATCTTTCCAAACTTGAAACATTTTCAAAAGTTCAACACTTTGTATACGTTCTTATGAATGAGAACTATTACAAAGTTTGCCTAAACGATGGCACCTTTTTCAAAATACTTTCAAAAACCACACAAAGCTTATTTTTTCTAACAAAAGCAAGTGATCTAGCAAGTAACTAAGAGCCCATGGAAAACCATGGATGAAAAGGGTGCTAATACCTTTCCTTTTCATAATCTACCCCCCGAACTCAAAAACATCTCTAAAGGTCTTTCTTGTGATTTTTCACCTTTCCTTTTTGGATAAAATAAAAGTCGGTGGCGACTCTTGCTAAACCGCAACATTTGCGAACACAAACGCAAAACACCTCAAGTCAGTTCTCCCACCGTATCACAGAACTGGAAACTCTGATGGGAACGATTTAAAGTGGGGTTACCTTAGGGTTAGATCACATTTATTTGCTTACATTGTTTGATTTGTTTGCTTTACATTTTGGTTCCTTGTTTGGGTTACTATTAAAACCCTACACCCGGATTTAGGGGAACCTTTTAGGTGAGTAGCAATAAACTGTGAGGGAACTGTGCGGCTTATACCGACATGGTTGAAGCAGTAGCTACATTGATGTGGCACTTTGGTTGGTACCGGTAACCCTTGAGTCAGTCAAGGAGAGTACGGGGCCGCCGCGTGGTATCGTGAAGCATTAACTGACCTTAGAAACTTACTTGACCAACTTGGCCATTAGGACGTAGTGAGATGACCGGCTTTGGTACAGTCCGAAGTTGGTTGATACTTGATGCTACACTCATTGAGGTTTGAATCTTGAGTTTTGTTTGGTTGTGAGTCAATCGCTTATTGAATGGAACTTGAGGGAAAGATCAGTGATATTAAGATGCCTTAGAACCCGGTTACTATTAACTAGGACAGGTTGAGCCAACTAAACTTCAAGAGGGTACTTACCTACAAACTCCATGCAAGCCTAAACCTAAGAACTTGTCTGCTTTATGTGAATATGATTATTTGTATATACACTTGCTTACCTCACATATTTGTACATAACATCATAACAAGGATGGCAAATAAGATCCTACGGGCAGGCTATTAGTTGTCTACCATGGAAGCAGATTGCTATCAACACTCTCGAACCTGCCATAAGTGTCAGATATATGCTGACAAAGTGCACATACCTCCGGTTCCTCTGAATGTCTTGACCGCTCTTTGGTCTTTTTCTATGTGGGGTATCAAAATGATTGGGGAAATCAAACCAATAGCCTCCAATGGACACCGCTTCATCTAAGTGGCCATTGACTATTTTACAAAGTGGGTTGAGGCAGCCTCTTTCGCTTCCGTTACCAAGAATGTTGTAGCCCGGTTCATTAAACATAATTCCATCTGTCGGTATGGTATCCTAGAGAGGATCATCACAGACAATGGTACGAATCTAAAGAATACTATGATCACCGTGTTGTGCGAGCAATTCAAGATCCAGCATCACAATTCTTCCTCTTACCGGCCAAAGATGAATGGTGTTGTCGAAGCCGCAATTAAGAACATAAAAAAGATCATACAGAAAATGAAAGTCGCATACAAAGACTGGCATGAGATGCTACCATTCGCCCTCCACGGTTATCGTACCATAGTGCGCACATCAACCGAGGTAACACCTTACTCTTTGGTATATGGCATGGAAGTTGTCTTGCCTATTGAGGTCCAGATCCCCTTTTCTGAGAATTATGAAGGATACGGGTCTGAACGAAGGTGATTGGATCCAGACTCGACTTGATCAATTGAATTTAATTGATGAGAAAAGGCTTACTACTGTCTGTCATGGTCAAATGTATCAAAAACGAATGAGCAAGGCTTTCAACAAAAAGGTCAGACGCCAAGTGTATCAATTCAGGGATCTAGTTATCAAACGTATCATACAACTGCAGGGTGATCCCAGGGGCAAATGGACTCCTACATACGAAGGACCATTTGTAATCAAAAGCATTTTCTCTGGTGGAGCAATGATCATAACAACCATGGATGGTGACGACCTGTCGTACCCTGTGAACGCGGACATAGTCAAAAGATACTACGCATAAGAGACTCGCTAGGTTGACACACCTAGGCAAAACAAGGGAATCCCGGCAAACCAAAAAAGGTTCGGGAAAAAATTAGGGATAAAACAAAAAAAATATGTACACCTGCCAAGCTGAAAACCCGAAAGGGCGGCTTGGGCAAAAAAGGGTATCCCAGTGGACTGAAAACCCGAAAGGACGGTCCAGGAAAAAGTTAGGGAATTAAAGCATATGAGTATGTCCCGTTGGATCACCTTACGGGCAACCTGCAAACTCCACGGTTCTAATCAATTCAATCAGCTTAGGACAAGGCAACAAATAGATAAGATGCTCAGAGACACGAAGGCTATAGCAGAATGGGAACCCCGTGGGATTATTTCACATAGCTATCTTTTCTTTGTATCAAATTTTCATTTTTTACGACGGCATTCTCTTACTAGAATGTTTGTCTCATTGTACAAAGATACTTACTCAAAGTCAATACAAAGATATCCCTTTGAAAAATATAAAACTATTTGTTTTTCTTTACTCTTGTGTTTTATTTACAAAAACGTCCAATGATTTATTTTTGAACATATGCATTTGAACGTAACTACCATTTACAAATGAACAAGATAGAAAGACAATCACCAATGGCTTTAAGAAATAGGGAAATATCTCTAAGCTATTTCCATAAAATCCCCCGCAGTGTGCAGTTTAATCCCCAGCGGAACAAAACTTCCAGTTATCACTCCCCGGTAGAAGTCGCCAAATTTCTCAGGATTCCCCAACAGGATTTTACAAGTAGTACACGGCATTTCCCTTACAACAAAGTTTATTTCCCTAAGTGGAAATTCATCAACACTTCAAAACATGAAGACTTGCACTCCGTATCCTCAGCAGCAAACGGGGATTTATTTTCTCCAATCCAACAAGTAGTGCAGCAGATTAGCTCACATACGCATACATCGCATCCATATATCATAAACATCGATAACACGAATTCATGTATCACAATCTCATTATACCATGCATTTCATACAACATGACATTGCATATTAGCTAACATTTTACTCTTTTCAGGATAAGATTAGTCAACAGCTACCATTAACAATGTTCAAAGGTTTTTCAGATACAGTTCAGATGCGCTCCAGACACGGATGCCATCCTAATACTCATTCAGATTCAACTCTCAGATACAGTTTAGATACGCTCCAAACACGGATGCCATCCTGATACTCATTCAGATTCAACTTTCAGATACAATTCAGATACGCTCCAGATACGGATGCCATCCTGATACTCATTCAGATTCAGCTTTCAGATACATTTCAGATACGCTCCAGATACAGATGTCATCCTGATACTCATTCAGATTCAGCTTTCAGATAAAGTTCAGATACGCTCCAGACATGGACGCCATCCTGATACTCATTCAGATTCAACTTTCAGATACAGTTCAAATGTGCTCCAGATACAGATGCCATCTTGATACTCATTCAGATTCAGTTTTCAGATACAGTTCAGATACGCTCCAGACACGGATTCCATTCTGATACTCATTCAAATTCAACTTTCAGATACAGTTCAGATACGCTCCAAACACAGACGCCATTCTGATACTCATTAAATTTCAACTTACAGATACGGTTCAACAATCATTTCTGGATGGCATCTACAAGCCCATCTCCAACAACTTTCCATCATCTCTCCAAATGGCATCTTTAAGCCCATTCCCTATACCATCAACCATCAACATCACCGAGTGCAAATTTCTGGGCACTCTAATGTCCAATCATCTTCCACCTTCGAGTCACGAATGGAAAAACTAGCCAATCTAACTCTTCAGGCTTAAGAAGATTGAACAGGGACAGCTATTGTACCCCAAAATTTTCCCTCTAACTTATCAAGAATTTTGCTCACAAGATCTCCTTTGGCTCAAGACTGCACTAGGGTTGATCAGCTCAAGACACCTCCTTAAGCAATGATGACCAAAATAAGGGTTTGAGATTGCACAAGGATATTTGAACTTCCAATGCGCCATATGACTTTCATGGATCATTATGGACCCTCAAGATTACTCATGTCAAGTTTCAAGCTTTGGATCACACTTTTGCTCAGTCAATTGAGCAGTTGACCTAAAAATCAACTGTATTGGGGAAAAAAGTCAATTGTGGCCAATTTACAGTCAAACCTCATAATTTTTTATCCACATCAACATTTTAAGCTCATATGTATCATTTTATCAAGTTTGGACCATAATTCCTCAAGAAATTTGATCAAATCTTCAAAAGGGCAAAATGGTCAAAATTAGGGTTTTGACTGGGAAAGGGCAATTTCTGATTTTTGACCTAGAAAATTATCAATTGGTTTAAGGCATGATCTCAAGATTACAATTTCATCATTTTGACCTAATGACATGGCTCAAAACATTGCTCAAGTCCAATGGATTCACAGATGAATTTTCAGTCAACTGATCAAAAGTCAACTGTATACTGAAAAGTCAAACTTTGACTTTTTGGTCAAAATCAAATGTCAAAGATCACAATTCATCACAGTATGTCAAAATAAGAAACTTATTCATCAAGGAATCAAAAATTCAAGATTTCATTTTGAAAAGTTAAAATTTCTAAACTTAGAAATTTTTCTAAGTGTTGAAAATTTCTTATTTTTTTACAACTTTGAGCAAACTTTTCACCATGATACAAGATGATTCAAAAGAAACTTTCAACATGAAAGTTGTATATCTCTATGAAATCTACAACATTGATTTACACAACTCCTTCCAAAAGTGCTTGGATCTCAAGTTATAATTTTAAGAACACATGGTCATGAAACAAAACACTTAGTGAAATTTTACCCTAATTTGGTCAGGATTTTGACCTAACTTCATGGCACTTTTTCATATAGTTCCAAGGGGAATTTTCAAAAGTGATTCAAAGATGGGTTATATATCACATTACAATATTTCCAAAATGTCAAAGAACTCCTTGAGATCATTTTTGAGTATGGATAATAGAAGAGATGAAGTTAGGATTTTCACACTTGAATTACAAGTCATTTTGTGATGAACAAGATTCAAATTTCAAACCTATGCTGTATAATCTATAATTTACAGGCCTCAAACTTGTTAGGCACTCCATAATTAATTGCTCGCACAGCTGTTATAGGTTTCAATTCAAGCATTCGATGCAAGGCCATGCTTTATATCCATTTTGGGAAGAAAGTGCACAATGCCATTTTGATAAAGTAGCTTTTTGCATAAAACTTGTTCTTGAGCCTTTCACTTGTTCTCTTCCAATCATACATGTCTTGTAACTCAAGAGAAGTTAATCTCAACACTTAAAATCACCCATCCCATGCTTGTACTACACATCGAAACTTGTTTTCCCACTTTTCTTCAAAATCAAGTAACATAGCAATCAGCCTATAACTTGTACTTATGACTCTCTCAAGCACTAAGACCTTTTTCTTATACATACACAAGTTATTTTCCATAAATCCCACGCATGCTTAAGCCCTGAAAACACCAAGAACACAGATTTGTATCACACACTTCCATTGTTGCAGATTCTGGCCAAAAATCCCAAAACCAAAAAATACTCACGCCTTTCTTGGATTCTTGCTTCCAAAAGCTTTTGAACATCATTTAGAAGTCATCCATTCCCATGTTACAGTTCTGTAACACCATCTTCCTCCATTTCCAAGTTCAAAAATAGAGCATTCTAAGTGGACTTCTCCAGATCATTTCAACCACTCTCCAACCAAACTAATCATTGCATTAGCTTCCTGGGACCTCAGTGGAGCTTTTATGATCATCACAACACCTTGAGGAGTCCTCATTTGCATAACACGATTTCCAATTTTGAGGTAAGTTATCTCAACTTTGAACTCTTCATACAAGCATCATTAATGGTTTATTTGTGAATGAAAAATGTAGATATCATTTCCCTAAAGCTAACCAAGTCCATAGTTTTCATTTATGTTGCTTGAGCTTAGAGAATTTTAAGATTGAAGTTTCTGAAATTTTTAGGGTTCAGATTAAGGACATTAGAATTCATGGTTATCTTTGATCTATGATTTTATTGCTTTGCATTTCTGAAATCGTGAGGAAATTTTCCACAAGTTTCCTGTTTACATATTTCATTTTGGTTGAGAATTGAATAAGATACAGAGGTTCAGGTTGGGCGTGAGGTTGAAGATGAAGTTGTCTTCAGGAACGTGTTTACCATATATATTTATGGTTTGATATTAATAAACGGATGTATAGCCACCCCAGTGGTAGAAGCGCGCGCCTGTGACTATAGGGACCTGAGTTCGAGCCCCAGTAGTACCGTTTTGCATTTTTTCAACATTTTCCTTCGCTTTTTGTCACAAACAGGCGCCTGGGCCTAACAGCTTTGGTCCTGGCTTTTTTTTTGTTCCTTCTAACTCCCTGCCTTGCTTCAGCATCCACCTGGCCCATTTTATTTTCTTTTTCTCAATTTTTTATTTATTTGTTTTCTTAAATATTTTATCTAATACTGAAAAAAATCAGAAAAAAATATAAAAATATTAGATTTATATTTTGATATAGTTTATTTATTTTTTACAATAAAAATCATTTTATTTAATCATAATTTATTTATCTTACTAATTGATTTGTAAATTTAATTAGAAACTAGTTTTTTTTAGTTATTTTCTTTTACACAATTAAAATATATTATTTTAATATATGAAAAGATCAAAAATATTTTATAATACTATAAATTATTTTTAAGACAAAAATACCAAAAATATTCTTCTTATAAACTTAATTTCTTTTTTAATCAATTAATAGATTATGGTTTTATTTAATTTCTTTTCCTAGAAAATTTAGGATTTACTTTTTACTAATTTAATTAATTATTTTTCTTTTAGTTAATTAGGTTAAACAAAACCCCTTTTCCCTAAAAAAATCCAAATAAAAATCCATTTACTTTCCATTTTACATTCTTGTATATTTATTCATTCTTGTACATCATTTATCCAAATTCAATATGGTTGTAATAGATAATTAGGTTTGTGTTCTAGCAATCCCCATTTGTAATTTGTACACCCCCTCCCACAAGTATTGTAATAGCGTAGTAATTTTAAAATTCCGCAATTTATCGCTTTATATACAAACTCTAGTAATTAGGGTTTGTATGGAAAGACTAAAATCAATCAAGTAGCAAGCCCTAATCAAAAACTAAACAAAGCATGAAAATCAATATACTTGCACACAAGCACCCCTATGGTAAAATCCACTTGGTTACCTTACAAAATGGCCATGTTATGCATGTGAGGTATCTTAGCAACAACAAGCAAAATACAAGATCATAGTCCCTCGATGACGCTATCAAAGTTGCCTCTCAAAATGATCTTAGTCCCTAAAGAGAATGCTAACATACCTTGAAACATTGCTAATCATGGTTATACGATGACCCACGCCCGTCCCGTTTACATCCAAAGATAGGGTTGCTTACCAAATATGGTAAGATAACAATGTCAAAGGAAAAGGAAATGAATAAGAAAGACTTTTGAGTAGGTAAAATGTTCCTAATTACTTGCTCCATTTCAAAACAAAACATCCTTGCTATTTTCAAAACAAACACCTACACTTTCAAAACATCTTTCAAACTTGAAAACATTTTCAAAAGATCAACATATTTGTATACATTCTTACGAACGAGAATCATTACAAAGTTTGCCTAAACAATGGCCTCTTTACAAAATACTTTCAAAAATCACACAAAGCACAATTTCAAACAAAAATCAAGTGATCTAGCAAGTAACTAAGAGCCCATGGAAAAACATGGATGAAAATGGGGCTAATACCCTCCCTTTTCATAATCTACCCCCCAGACTCAAGAAATAATCTCAAAGGTCTTTCCTGTGCTTTTTCACCTTTCCTTTTGGATAAAAGAAAAGTCGGTGGCGACTCTTGCTAACCGCAACATTTGCGATCAAACGCAAAACCTTCAAGTCAGTTCTCCCACCTTATCACACATGGGTCTCCATTTTGACAGGCAGACTTTTGATAATCTTCTTAACATGATATGTTGTAGAGTAACCTTTATTCAGAACCTTAAGTCCTGCCACAAGAGTCTAAAATCTTGAAAAATATCGTTTCCATAGATTCGTCGTCTCCCATATTGAAGGCTTCGTACTTTTAAATTAAAGACAAAGTTTTTGCTTTCTTTACTTGTGCATTTCCTTCACGCATCATCTGAAAAGAATCAAAGATAGACTTTATAGTCTCTCTATCTATGATCTTCTCATATTCATTGTATGAAGTAGCACTTAGAAGAATGGTTCTTGCAATGTTGAGCTAACTTGTTTAGAGTTAGTCTTGATCATACTTCTAATGAATCAATGAGCGTTCTTTCCTCAGCCATGTTTGATCTTCTATAAAGCTTCTTTTAACAGAGCCAATATTTAGATCTTCTGCATAAGATCTTCTGTCTGTTTGAATAGACAACTTTATCATGAAGTTTTTATGTATCATAAGACAACAATCTTTCTTCTTTTGAAAATATTCCTAAATAGATCTTATGAGAAAGTCAAGGGTGGACTAATCCGTTTCTTGAAAACATCTCATACTCTCAAGGAACTTAATCAAAAGCATTCAACAGATATAACTTCTTATTTGATGAATCTTCCTTGTCAGCTTGCTCTTTAATTTTCTGGTTTTAGACAGTAGTTGAAAATTTAATAACTATCACCTTAGAGTATTTCTTCATACATCATCTAGATATTTATCTGACACTGTTAGGTGTTAGATATCTTCAATAACAGAATCGGGCTCTGATACCAATTGAAGGTGTAAAGAAAACACAAGAATGGGGGGTTTTAATTGGGTTTTCCTTTCTTGACAAACTTCCGCTTCTAAGCATTGTTTGTTAAACAACACTTATGGATATTTCTTCTTAGTAATGCTTCTAATTAAGTTAAGAAAACATAAACTCTAAAGCATACGTAAGAGTAAAGTCTAAGCATTATTTAGTTGAACAATGCTTTTGAATTTTGCTTCTAATTAATGCTTCTAATTAAGTTATGAAAACATAAACTATAAAGCATAAGCAAGAGTAAAGAACACACAATATATCTTGGTTCACTTGAGAAATCCCCAAGCTAATATAGTCCACCCGCCAAGGTGATTTCGCCTTAATCAAGGACTTAATCCACTATAACCAAACTGATTACAATCGCACGGGAAACCGCCAATGACTAACACACAATGACACGTTCAATGATCCAACTGGATATAATGTTCATTGACCCAATAGAATATGATCCCTCAAGATCTCCTACCAGGATTTCCTTGTAATGATTGCTTCTTTCTAAGCATATTACACAAATGATTAATTCCTTATTGTTTGACACAATTATGTGCAACAACTCTTATGTACAAACAATTACATGAAGAACTAAAGATATAATACAATATGAGCAACAACTCTTATATTTACACGATTCTACAAATATGAATATGATCTAAGTTTAAGTGCAACATATTGTAGTCTTCTTGTCTTCATTTTATTTAATTGAGTGAGCTATGAGCAACAACTCCTTGCTTCTTCATACTTCTACCAATAAGTATTTGATAAGAATTTAAATATCATCTTGTTGAATTCTTCTTCATCATCTTCTTGATTTCTTTTGGGTTAGCTTCAATACGTTCAGCGTAAAAGCTCTAACAATATTTAAACACCAACAACATTTTAAACATACAATTATTTTCTTATATAGCCAAGCAAAATAAAGTTGTTGGCTATTTAAAAAAGAGCCATTACAAAGAGTACTGCAATGTCCTTTTCTCTTTCATAATTCAAGCTAGTGGAGATCTAGTGGAATAAGGCTTTTTCGTACTGTGTACTATTGTACCATGTTAATGTTATATTCTTTCCTTCTGCACTTCAGAGGCTTCTACAAGCATGAGTTTAAAAGCGGGAACATAACATAAGGTCTCCAGAACTTCAAGTCTTCAGAGTCTTTAGAACTGCGTCTTCAGAGTCTTCAGCACTTGGTTGTGAGAACCTATTGTAGAGAACCTTGGATCTTTAGAACTTCAAGTCTTTGGAATCTTCAGAACTTCCGTCTTTAGAATCTTTAGCACTTGGTTCTTTAAGAATCCTTTTAAGAACCATGTTATTAGAAACACAAGTCTTCAGCATATGGACTTTAGTAGAAATGTTGTCTTAAGATCTTTTAACTTTGTCTTCTTAAAACATATTGTATTTTTAGAAACTAAGTTTTTAGCATTTATACTTTAGTAGAAACGTTGTCTTCAGATCTTATAACTTTGTTTCTTTGGAACACACTGTCTTTAGAAACTTGAGTCTTTAGTATCTAGACTTAAGTAGAAAATTCTATCTTCAGATCTTCTGACTGGTTTCTTTAGACAAACATCAGAGCCTACACTTTAGAGCCTTTTGGAGTTCCTTGCTACTATTTAACAGAACTTGTGTAGCGCAGAAGCGGAACTAATTCTCTTTTAATGTCTTGGCCTTGCCATCCATCAGAAGCAGAACCTTTTTGTTAAGTACTCAACAATAATAAACATTATAGTATCAAAGTTTTTCATACAAACATACTTATTTGTTATCATCAAAACTCAGAGATACTATTGCAGAACCAAATCTTGTTCTTACAGAGTCGTCCAAGACCTAGTTTTTAAGCATATTTTTAATATAGAACCTTGTGAAGAAATAAGGGTTTATGGTTGGTAGTTCCTTAGGTTCTCCGTGTTTATTATGTATGTCCTCATGTATCTTTGTTACATTTGAGTTGACTAATTGTAGCTTGTTCATCAAGATATTGTTCTCCTTAAAGCTGTGAGGCAAAAGTTGAGTATTGTTCTTAGTGAAGCTTTTAAGAAAAGTAAGCATTTGTAATTCAGAAGTACGTTCTTCCATTTTAGTTTCTTGAAACATTCCTTGGGACTGGGCGTGTTTGATATTATTGCGGTTATTGGAAGTGAGATGGTGATTTCGCATATCTAGGAGGTGCCTAGGTAGAAGTTGCACTGGGTAGGGATTAGGCGAGAAGTTGTAAATGGGAGAGTTTAGCTTTGAACTAGTACTACTTGTGATACGGTGGCAGAATCGGCTCTTTAGTATGCTGGTTTTTTCATTTTTTGTTCGCAAATATGCGGTAAGCAAGAGTCACCACCGTCTTTTCTTTTATACAACAAAGGAAAGGGTGAAAAGAACAGAAAAAGACCTTTTCGAGATATTTCTGAGTAAGGGGGTAGATTATGGAAAGGGAAGTTGTTAGCACCCTTTCCATCCGTGGTTTTCCATGGGCTCTTAGAGGTTTGCTCATTTTTCAAAATGCTTTTGTTCTTTGTGTTTGAAAATGTTCAGAAAACGCCTTAGTACGGCGAAATTTGTAATGTTTCTCAGGATAGTAGAGAAAGTATACAAAGTGTTTTGAAATTGTTTTTGAAAAGTAGTTTTTTATTGTAAGTGCAAAAAAAATATTTTTTGAGCAACCTTCTAACAGCTATCTACTTTTATACTCGAAAAGGTTGTTCTTTTCCTCCTTTCCATAGACAGTGTTATCCTACTATTAGTGAGTAGGTAGCCTTTTCGTTGGATGTTTGAGGGACATCGAAAGGGACGTTTATAGTCACGAAGGCAATTTATGGAGATTCTTTAGCAATTCTGTTTTAGGGACTAGATCATTTACCGAGAAGGCAAATGTAAGGTCATCGAGGGACTATGATATTTTGTTTTTACGGGTCTTTGCCAAAGCATTCCTGCCCCATGACTATTTTATTGAGGGAAACCAAAGTGGGAGTACCTTAGAGGTATTTGTGTTCAATTGTGTTGTGTTTCGGTTATTTTTGTCTTTTTATTAAGTTTGATAGTGTTTGATTTTAGTCTTTGTCATACAAAGCTAATTACTAGCAGTTAATATGAAAAGCAGTAAAATGCATAAAATAGAGGTCTTACGCTATTACAAGGCTTTAGGGAGGGGATTTACATTATACAAGGATAAAGGGGATAGATTAGTAAATATCCTAATTTATCTATTACATCCGGTAGGCAGACACAATAATAGTAAAAAAGGGAATTAAATAAACGCGCGTGAAAAAAGAAAAGACGTCTAAAAATCTTAAAGAAAAGAAGTCTTTTTTTCTTGTTGTTTTTGGTATAAAAGAAAACAAGGCCTAAGTCTATTTAATTTTAATTTTAAGAAAAATGTTAAAATAATTAATTAATTAATTGAAAAAATTAATTTAATTGGAAAAAACAACTAGCCTAATATTTTGGTGATTTTGATTTTAAGGTTAATTAAAAAAGATGAAAATAGAGAAATGAACCAAAAAGTAAAAATACAAATAGGGGCACCCTTCGATTGCAGGGAAAGGGGGCTTCGATCCCATGAAAATAATGGTCTTCAATTAAGGAGAGATGTGGCCTTTTCGATTCAGAAGAACATGCCTTCTTTCGATTGGGCTAAGGAGTAAGAATGACTAGCCTTCAATCCAGGGAAGGAGGTCGTCTTTCGATCCTGGCGGCCATGGCTTTCGATCCAGAGAGGAGATGCCTCCTTCGATCTGGGATGCTACACCTGCCAAAATACATTAGCGAAACGAAATGCAGGACCCTGGTATTGAAACCCAGGTACTTCGATTCTGCGCTTGATGGGTCTTCTTAGGCTATGTCTGCAGCAAATGTTAGAAAACCAAGAACATGACCTGGGTGCCAAACCCAGGCCTGCTGATCCTGTCTAGGATGGAAAATCGAAGGTAACAACAGGCAAGGATGTGTTATGCAAATGTAAAGTTGGACAAATTACCCTTTCTTACCAACAGATTGAGTCTTCGATTTGGGCCTTTGTTGAAGGTGAGCACCTTCGATCTGGGGCTTCTGGGCGTGGTTGCTTTTGTTGAGGGATGGCTTTTTTTCTTGGAAAACTCTGGCAACCTTTGATGGATTTTGTTGGCAACCTCTCTCCACTGTTTTTTCATTTTTTTTTCTTGCAACACTTGTGACCTCTTTATATAGAAGGGGTAGAGGGGACAAGAAGGCAAAGGTTTAAACAGCCTTGATTGTTTCTGAAAGCTATGAATGGGAATTTGTAACGTTGGCCAAACGCATGGGATCTTGTCTCCCTTTTTTGAATTTTGAATGATATGTAACTGGCCTTCGAATTCCCTCCTTCGAATGGGCTAATGGCCTCCTTCGAATGGATCTTTGCAAACTTCTTCGAATGGCTCTTACGAAGCTTCTTCGAATGGACTCTTCTGAAATGCCAATCGAAGGGTCTTTGCTCTGATATTTCAATCGAAGGAATCTATGATGCTCCAAATTGAAAGAAGCTCAGATGCTCCAATCGAAAGAAGCCCTAATGCTCCAATCAAAGGAAGCTCTGGTGCTCCAATCGAAGGAACCTATTATTCTCCAATCAAAGGAACCTTTGATGCCCCAATCGAAGGAAGCTATTATGCTCCAATTGAAGGAAGATCTGATTCTCCAATTAAAGGGAGCTCTGATGCTCCAATCGAAGGAACCTTTAGGAATTCCAATCGAAGGATCTTGTTGCAAGGCCAATCGAAAGGCTTGCTGAAATGCCAATTGAAGGGCATTTTGAAGATGCCAATCGAAGGAAACTTGAAAACACTACTCAAAAATTTTCCTTTTCCTTAGGCAAGGGTTTGTGACCAACCATGTAGGGGAAGACCTTGGAAAATACAAGAGGGAGAATTTTGGGGTACAACAGTTGCCCCTGTTCAATCTTCTTAAACCTGAAGATGTACATTGGCTTGTTTGCCTTTCGTGATCTGAAGGTGGAAGATGATTGAACACTAGAGTGCCTAGAAATTTGCACTTGCATAAAGTAACACTGATGGTGAATAATATCGGGAACAGGCTTATAGATGCCATTTAGAAACGGTGATAGGAGACTGTCGGAGATGTGCTAAAAGTTGTCATCCAGAAGACTGTTGAATTTATGAGATACTCCTTTGTGGGTATTCATGTTCCTGTTGTTCGAGGAGGAGTCCACTGGGGAATGATTTCATAGGAATAGAGTCTAGGAGCTTCGGTTGTCTATAACTCTACTAGGGAGTCGTCTCTTGAATGAAGAGACAGAAGTGAACTGTTATTTGGTCAGGATCCAGGCTTTGCAGTGACTTACTGAGGATGATAAGGTTGAATGCTATATGGTCGTATTCCAGGCTTCAAGGTGACTTACTGGGGAAATGAGATTAAACTGTTATCTGGTTGTGTCCAGGCTTCAGTAATTAAGCTGTTATCTGGTCGGGTCCAGGCTTCAACTTGAATCTGAGGTGTACCATTATCTGGTCATATCCAGGCTTCGGTAATTTGAAGAAATTAGGCTATTATCTGTTCGGGTCCATGCTTCAACTTGAATCTGAGGTGTACCGTTATCTGGTCGTATCCAGGCTTCGGTAACTGACAGAGTAAATTGTTATCTGGTCGGATTCTAGGCTTCACAACACCTTATACTATTATCTGGTTAAAATCCAGGCTTCAGTGTCTTGAAATTGTGGATTGACTATTATCCGGTTGGGTTCCTGGCTTCACAGTGTCTTTGAAGAAGTGAACTACTATCTGGTCGGATTCCAGGCTTCGCAGAACCTTATAATATTATCTGGTCAAAATCCAGGCTTCATAGTTTCTTCAATTGTAATGGAAATCAGAAAGATCTTAGTGTCAATCTGACTGAAACAGAGAAAATCTTGGGAGGACATCTTTCTGAGGAAACTGCTGAAATAGCCCTCCATCAGATGTAGCTTATTTAGAAGACTACCCGGTCGCATAAGTAGCGGTGTTCGTTGATTTGATCTTTTCCTGAAAAAGGAAAAGAGTTAGTCATATGCATTGTCATGATGTATGAAATGCATTGTGACGATGTTATCAAAATAAATGAGATTATGTTGTATGCGATGTATATGCATATGCCATGATGTATGAATATGGGATGTTATTGAGATGTTTCCCAGTCTAGGAAAATAAATCCTGGATTACTTGTGGAGAGTATTGGAAAGCCGAATCCTTCATTTCCACTGGGGATGATGAATAGAGATGATTCGCTGGGGATTTCCTCTTTCTGATTGAGGATAACCTGCTGGGGGTTGACTCTGCCTGAGAATCGATTCTGTTTGAGAATAACTCTATGGAGAGAGATGCTTATTCGAAGATTCTGCCGCTGTAGAGAAATAAAATTTGTTAGGGAATGGACTTCCGTATTTGAGAAATAAACTCTACCTGGGAGGAGATTTTATAACTGTTTGAGATTATAAAAACTCGGCTGGGGAAGGCAGATCTCAGCTCTCTGAAGGAACTTTATTGGAGAAGGAGATTGCTGCTTGGGGGAGAAGAGACCAAAACTCTGGTTGTTTCTTCTCTATGGGAAACGTAGATGTCATGGGGTCGTATGTAATGGTGACTCCGTCTCAAACTATCTGTGTCCCTGTACTTGTTGGAAGGAGTAATTGTCGGGACTATAAATTGGTTTTTTAGACTTTACCCCTGTTTCTTAAAGTCATTAGTAACCGTCGTTCTTTTTTTTATGCAAATATTTGTGAACAGTAATCTTATTCAAATGCATATGTCAAGAATAATTCATTGGACTTTTTTTCAAAACAAAACAGAAAAAGAAAAAAAAACAAACAGTTTTGTACTTTCAGAGAATGGTTTGTATTGATTTTTGAAGTTTTGCCTATAATAGGCGTTTTGTACAAAGAGGCTGATGTTCTAATAGGAGAACACCGCCATAAGAAGTGAAAATTATACAAAATAGTGTACAAAGAAAATAAAGAATCTATGTGCAATAATCCCATTAGGTTTCAATTCTGCTATTTCCCCATGTCTTCGAGCGTCTCATCATTTTGCTGCTCGTCCGAAGCTGACTGGATTGGTCGGTACCGTTTGATCTTGATAGTCAATATTGAAGTCTAATCGCAAGGTGATCCAATGGGACATAGTGATACGCTTAAAATCCCTAATTTTTTCCTGGACCTCCCTTTTGGGTTTTTAGTCCACCAGGATACCCTTTCTTGCCCTAGCCGCTTTTTCAGGTTTTCGACTTGTCGGGTGCATAGGTTTTTTGTTTTTGTTATCCCTAACTTTTGCCCGAACCCTTTTGGTTTGCCGGGATACCCTTATTTTTGTCTAGGTCAGTCAACCTAGCGGGTCTTTATTTATGTGTAGTATCTTTTCACTATGTCCACATTAACAGGGTGAGAAAGGTCGTCACCATCCATGGTGGTCAAAATCATGGCTCCACCCGAAAATATGCTTTTGATCACAAATGGCCCTTCGTATGTGGAAGTCCATTTGCCCCTGGGATCACCTTGTGGTAGTATGATGCGCTTGATTACCAGATCACCCACTTGATACACTTGACGTCTGACCTTTTTATTGAAAGCCTTGATCATCCATTTTTGATAAATTTGACCATGACAGACAGTAGTAAGCCTTTTCTCATTAATCAGATTTAGTTGATCAAGTCGAGTCTGGATCCAATCGTCTTCGTTCAAGCCTGCATCCTTCATGATCCTCAAAGAAGGGATCTGGACCTCAATAGGCAGGACAACCTTCATACCACATACTAGAGAATAAGGCGTCTCCCATGTCGACGTGCATGCTGAGGTGCGATAGCCATGAAGAGCAAATGGTAACATCTCATGCCAGTCTTTGTATGTCACCGTCATTTTCTGTACAATTTTCTTGATATACTTATTAGCAGCCTCCACAGCGCCATTCATCTTCGGCCGGTAAGGGGATGAATTATGATGTTGGATCTTGAATTGCTTATAGAGTTCGGTGATCATTGTATTATTGAGATTTATACCATTGTCTGTGATGATTATTTCAAGGACACCATATCGAAAAATCAGGTTGTGCTTGATAAACCGGGCCATAGCATTCTTGGTAACAGAAGCAAAAGAGGCAGCCTCAACCCATTTCATGAAGTAATCAATGGCTACTAGGACGAAGAGATGCCCATTGGAAGCGGTAGGTCTAATCTCGCTGATCATATCAATGCCTAACATTACAAAGGGCCGTAGATCCGTCAAGATGTTCAAAGGAACCGGGGGTACATGCACTTTATCAGCATAGATCTGGGATTTGTGACAAGTTTGAGAATGCCGATAGCAGTCTGCTTCTATAGTGGACCAATAGTATCCTTCCCATAGGATCTTTTTAGCCATGGTGTGTCCACTAGAGTGGGTGTCGAAGGTACCTTTGTGTAGATCTGCCATAATCCTCTCTGCTTCACTCTTATCTATGCACCAAAGTAAAGTAGAGTCATGGTTGCGCTTATAGAGGATTCTATTACTGGGGAAGAACTTTGCAGCGAACCTCCTCAGGAACTTTTTATCATTGACAGGTTCCCCCTCAGGATACTCTTGAGCCTCAAGATACCTTTTCACTTCATGGAACCAAGGTTTTTTGTTACCTCTTTAGTGTCAATCTTGTAGCAATATGTTGGTTCATCCAACCTTTCAATAGTGATCTGAGGGGCCTCATTATCCCACCTAAACTTGAACATAAATGACATGGTATCTAGCGCATCCACTAATTGATTCTCTTCTCGTGGAAATGTTCAAAGGTGGCCTCTTCAAAGTGTGGAAGCAGTGCCAGCATATGTTCTTTGTAAGGGATAAGATTTTGGTGTTTCGTGTCCCATTCACCTTTGATCTGGATGATTACCAAGGATGAATCTTTGAAAACACTCAAGAATTTGATCCTCAGGTTAATAGCAGCTTTGAGACCCATGATGCATGCTTCATACTCCGCCATATTATTGGTAAAGTTGAAGCATAATCTGGCCGTGAAAGGAGTATGACCGCCCTCGGGAGATATGATTACCACATTGATGCCATTGTCGAGTGCGTTGGTGGCTCCATCAAAAACCATAGTCCATCGGGATTGTGATACGGTGGAAGAACCGACTATTTAATACTAGTTTGCGTTTTGCGTTTTGTGTTTGCAAAATGTCACGGTAAGCAAGAGTCGCCACTGACTTTTATTTCATCCAATCATGGAAAAGTAAAAAGAACAAAAAAAACCTTTTTTCAAGATATTCTGAGTACGGGGGGTAGATTATAGAAAGGGAAGGTGTTAGCACCCTTTCTATCTGTAGTTATCTACGGGCTCTTAGGTACTTGCTCATATTCTTAAAATTTCTTGTGTGTGTGCTTGCTTTGAAAATGTTTTACTTCGTGATAACCCTTGTATCAGTCCTCAATGGTGTGATGAAGTTTGTTTTGAAAATTTGTTTTGAAAGGTGTTTGTGTGAAAAAGTTTTCATTGAGCAAGTACCTACTAGCATCTACCTACTCAAAATAAGCTCGTTTCTGTTCTATTTCCTTTAGACAGCACTATCCCACTATTAAGGAGTAGGTAGCACCATTGTTGGAGTTGTAAGGGACATTCGAAAGGGACATACAGTCACAAAAGCAATGTTAGGACACCATAGTAACCATCCTAGAGTCCTAAAGATCTTTTCCGAGGCAACAATTGAAAGGGTCATTTTTTGATCTTTTGGGACATGGAGGATAGCCACTAAAACATCCTATGCTTCATGACCGTTTACCGAAGGCAACCGGAGTGAGAGTATACCCTAAGAGTGAATATGTGCGAGTGATTTGTTTCAGTTATTTTAATCTTTGCACATTAGAGGTTTCTAACTGTTTTAATTTTTCATGCATTCTTGCCATACAATCCTATTAGTCATACATCTAACAGTTAAAGATTGTGGAATTTAAAAGTGCGAGGAAGTAAAACCTAGCTATTACAAGGCTTCGGGGAGGGGGATTAATTACATAACCAAAAATCGTGGATTTAAAGCAAGAAATAAAACTCTAATTTAACTATTACAAACCCTGAACAGTTATAAAATAATGGAACAAATAATTAAGAAGCGCGCAGCAAATTAAATACGAGGACGATAATTAATAACTTAAAACCCTAATTAAGAGAAAGAAACTTTTGTGGATTTTTATTTTAGAAAACAATTAAATCACAAATTAATTAAACCTAATTTCTAATTGCTTTTAATTATGAAAGAAATTAAAGTTTCCCTAAATTAATTAAACTAATTAATTAAAAATAAAATTTATTAAGAAAATAAGTCTTTTTTGTGATTTTTTTATTTGTTAATTTAATAAAATAATTTTTGTATTGATTAAAAAAAACAAAATAATTAAAGAAAAGAAATTAAAGGAGAGATAGTAGAAATAACCAAATGGGCCTGCGGTTAGCAGATCTGGGGGTGTATGCTGAACTTCTAAAACCTAGAAGGATGGCCCAGAGTTTGGCGCCTGATCCCATGAACCCATCTTATGGGGGCTCATGGTGTACCTGTATATGCTGGCGTTGGATCTAGCTGGAGAGGGATCTAGAGGATGAGATCAGAGTGCGCTTGATGATCCTCAGGAGATGAGGTGTGTTGGATCTGGCTGGAGATGGATCCAGAGGATGATGATCCTCAGAAGGTGAGGTGTGCTAGATCTGGATGGAGGTGGATCCAGAGGATGAGACCAGAGGGCGCTGGTTCGCTAGATCTGCTGGAGATGGATCCAGAGGATGAGATCAGAGGGCGCTGGTGTGTTGGATCTGTTAGAGATGGATCCAGAGGATGATGATCCTCAGAAGGTGAGGTGTGCTGGATCTGGCTGGAGATGGATCTAGAGGATGATGATCCTAAGAAGATGAGGTGTGTTGGATCTGGCTGGAGATGGATCCAGAGGATGATGATCCTCAGAAGGTGAGGTATGTTGGATCTGCTGGAGATGGATCCAGAGGATGATGATCAGGGGGCGCTTGATGATCCTCAGAAGGTGAGGTGGATCTGGTGAAAATAATGGAGAAAATGCCAAAAGCTCACGCCTGGGATGGAACCCAGGACATGAGCTTCTGACTTCCTTCCTCTGACCAACTGCGCTGGATGTTAACTTGTTAATATAATATAAAGATAAAACAAAAAGTGTAAAATGATGATTATGTCAAAAACGCGCCAGAATTTAAACCAACCAGTCAGGTTGTGACACGCTGTTGTCTTCTTCCCTGTCCATCGTTTTAGATAGCAGACTTTTACCTACAGTAGTTTTGTTGTAACTATAAACCTGTATTATTCACTAATCAAGCACATGCAATATTAATTCGTTTGGGGACCATGAATCAACTGGGTTTGAAGCTCTGATCATCATGGTACCCATTATCAGGCCTAATTTTGCTTAAATCACAAAACCCCAAATTGGAGCACGAAACCCTAGCAATGGCAAAAACTTATTCCTGCACTGTAACTTAAATCAAACTATCCAGAAACATTTCAAACATGATTATGAACACAAATATATTGGTAAAATACATTTATAATGCGTAAATCATAGAAATCATATTTGAGTTTTTTTGTGCAAATCGTGATGTTGTAACGTGCGATTCTTGACACTTTGAGGCTTGCAAATGAATGGAGAAGCTTCCTGTGATGTCCAGGAATGTATTTCTAGCCTTGAAACTCCTTGAGGATGGCTCTAAGATGGATTTTGATCTCACACTTTTTGTCCAAAATTTCAGTTTTCTTCTGACCGTTTCACGCCTCCAATCCTTCTTCTTATGGTATGGAATTGTTGGGTATATGTAGGAGACTGAATTAGGTTAACAAAATTGACATGAATCTTGAGAAATAATGGAGATTTGATTTTATTTTCTTCATGTATGATTTCTTTCCAAAACTTGCTTCAATCCAATATTTTTCAACCCTAATGAGCCTTGCACGAATTGGCTGGCATGCTAGCTGTATATGGACTCAGAACATGCATAAAAATCTCAAGATTTGATTTGTTTTCATTATTTTACCATTTAATTTGATTTATTTTGATTTAAATGAATAAAAAATCAAAATAAATGATAAAAAAAAATAGATGGAAAAGCTCAGGGGTCGTGGGTCCTATTAGAAACATGTCTCAAGCAAGAAAACATGGGCCCCTTTGAAAAAAATGCAAATTTGATCAATGTTGACTTTTGACAACTTTCCAAAAATTTCCAACATTGACAATGCACAACTTTCTCAATTTTGACCCTAGGAGGGTGTTCTTGGACTTTTTAGAAATCTTAGGATGTCCCCTAAGCAACCCTTTTGGTATCATCTCAATTGAGTCTTCCATGTTCATGTATGATGCTTTGACCCAAAAGGTGTTTTTGTTGACTTTTCAAAATGACCTATAATATCAAAATTCATATCTTTTTGTGAGTGAATATTTTGAACTTATGGGATGAAGATGAATTGTAGGGAATTGCATCCTCTTCAAAATGAGCTTTGGATAGAAATTTTTTGATAAAGCATGTAGAAGTTATGCTTGGTCAAAGTTGGGTTGACTTTTCCTACAAAACCCTAATTTAGCAACTTTTGGGTTTTGATGAATTTGGAGCATTCCTTGGGGAATCATGATCAGCCCTTTATCAAATGATGGAGAACACTTCAAAATGATGACGTTGACTAAAAATCTTAAGGTTTGACTGTATGTGGGCCACAATTGACTTTTGACCTAATACAGTCGATTCTTAAGCATCTGAGCAGTTGGATGGGCAAACCTCTTGTGCAAGGCATGAAACTTGACATGTAGGGTCTTGAGAACATATTAGGACAATTGTGAGCATTTGGGATCTTTTGGACTCAAGAATCTTGATGAAAAATGAAACCCTAATTTGAGGTATACTGCCTTAGGAGAGAGTTTGTATGGTCAACTCTTGGGCTTCCTTGAGCAACTTGGGGACCTCAATTGATATGTATTGAGTAAAATGAGAGGGAAAATTTTGGGGTACAACAGGGATCCTTCTTTGGGTCCTTCATTCGACCCAGGTTCTTCACAGTCAATAACCAACATAATATTCTCGTCCGGGAACTCAAAATTCATAGACTGGTAGTCATCCACGGCTTGATGAGCCAAATTATCTGCTAGTAAACTTCCCTTGATTGCTTTCTAGGTTGTGTATTGGATATCATATTAGGTCAACATCATTTTCCATCTTGCTATTCTTCCGGAGAGTGCGGGCTTTTCGAAGATTTACTTGATCGGATCCATTTTAGATATCAACAAAGTAGTGTGGGTTAACATGTACTATCTTAGTCGGTGAGCAGCCCATGCCAAAGGCAGCAAGTTTTCTCGAGCAGTGATTATCTTATTCCACAGTCGGTAAAAAATTTTCTAAGGTAGTATATTGCATGCTCTTTTCGACCAGACTCGTCATGCTTCCCCGGCACACACCCCATTGAATTATCTAACATTGTTAAGTACATTATCAAAGGTCTTCCTTTAATCTGAGGCATCAGAATTGGAGGCTCTTGAAGGTATTCGTTGATTCTTTCGAAGGCATACTTGCATTTGTCATTCCACTTTACCATTTGATCTTTCTTCAAGAGTTTGAAGATTGGCTCACAAGTAGCAGTTAAATGGGAAATGAACCTGGCAATGTAATTTAGGTGTCCTAAGAAGCCATTGACCTCCTTCTCAGTGTGAGGAGCCGGCATCTCTTGTATATCCTTCACTTTTACAGGGTCTACATGAATACCTTTGTCACTGACAATGAAACCTATGAGTTTACCAGACCTTACCCCGAAGGTGCACTTGTTCGGATTCAACCTCAATTTGTACGTCTTCAACCTATCAAACAGCTTTTGTAGATGATCAAGATGCTCTTCCTCAGTTTGAGACTTAGATATCATGTCATCAACATAGAACTCTATTTCATGGTGAATCATGTCATGGAACAAAGCTACCATGGCTCGCTGATAGGTTGCCCCAACGTTCTTCAATCCAAACGACATCACTTTGTAGTAGAAAGTGCCCCATTGTGTGACGAAGGTTGTCTTCTCCATGTCTTCAGGTGCCATCTTAATCTGATTGTAACCATAGAAACCATCCATGAAGGAAAAGACCTCGTGTTGTACGGTGTTGTCAACCAGAATATCAATGTAGGGAAGCGGAAAGTCATTTTTGGGGCTTGCCCTGTTCAAATCTCGGTAATCCACACACATTCGTACCTTTCCGTCCTTTTTAGGCACCGGGACCATGTTAGTAACCCATTGGGGATAATAGGTGACATCTAAGAACCCAGTGTTAAATTGTTTCATAACCTCTGCTTTGATCTTCTCTGACATTTTAGGGTGCATACGGCGGACCTTTTGCTTTACCGGAGGGCAATCTTCTTTAGTTGGCAGACGATGAACCACAATATCCGTGTCTAGTCCTGGCATGTCTTCATATGACCAGGAAAATATCTCAACATAATCATGCAACATCTGAACCAAACGTTGTTTGACATAAAGCTCCAAATTCGCACCTATCTTGACCTCTTTCTTGTCTTCTTCTGTGCCCAAGTTCACTGTCTCAACTGGATGTTCATGGGGTTGTATGGCCCTTTCTTCCTACCGTAACAGTCTAGCAAGTTCTCCGGGTACCTCACAATCTTCCTCACCTTTGTCCTCGGCTTGGTTGATCGGATTTTCAAAGTCATAACCAGCAATAGCAAAACTGTTGTCAATGGGATCCAGAGTGGATGTGGATCTGCAGTTTGATACGTGAGTGTGTGTAAGAGCATAGCTGTATAGACAAAGTGAAGAGCAAAAAAGAAAAACAGAGAGTGCAAAATTTGTATGCATAAACATCCAATGCTTTATTAATGCCATATGAAATTAAACATGATAACCCTCACAAGTAAACCATTGTGCCCCGGGTAAGACAAAAGGCAATAGAGTTTATACTGTTTAATTATTACATATCCAAAACAAAATAGACAATTACTTCTGAACAAAAGTAATTGGTACAAAGTCTCTTTCTGTCCAGTTACTGAGTCCACCATTGGTAGTAGGGAAGATCCAGTTGTCCATGTCATCGTCATTGTCAGCATCTTCCATGGCGGAGACAACTTCAACAACATTGATTTCTTAGTCATGCTTAAGCATGGGAGCAGTGATAACATTTGGAGTCTCAGGGGCATCAAATTCAATTTCCTTCGCCTCGATCAGATCTTGCACCTTGTTTTTCAAGGCCCAGCAATTGTTGGTATCATGGCCTGGACTTTCAGAGTGGTAAGCACAATGAGCCTTAGGGTTGTAGTGAGGAGAGATGGTGTTGGGATTCTTCGAAGCTTCCTGTAGGGTTACCAGATTGGTCTTTAATAACTGTGGCAAGATTTGAGACAGAGTCATGTTTATTCGGGTAAACTGTCTTATCGGCCTTTCTGTCCTCGGTTGATTGTTCCCTTGTCGGGTAGGTTTAGATTTAGAGATCATGACATCCCCTACCGCTGGACGGAGTTCAGTTTTGTCCAAATTTCTTTGACGGTACACAACACCAACCTATTTATTCCCAGTAAATGGTTTCCTTACTGTACTGGAGGACGCGTCCTTCTGAATCTTCTCACTCCTAATTCCAACTTCCACCCATTCTCCTGTCAGAATTAATTCAGTAAAGCCAGCTGAAGAGCTTCCAATCAGGTGATTAAAGAACGGACCAGACAAGGTACCGAGAAACATATCCACCAGCTCCCTATCAGACAGGGGAGGCTGGACTCTCCCTGCTAAATCCCTCCATTTCTGTGCATAGTCCTTAAAGCCCTCGCTCTAACCCATTGACATATTTTGGAGTTGTGTACGGGTGGGAGCAAGGTCTGCGTTATACTGATACTGCTTGTAGAAAGTAGCAGCCAAATCCTCCTAATTACGGATGTTGGCTCCTTCCAGCTGGTAGAACCATTCTAGTTGAGTTCCGGGCATACTATCCTGAAAGAAGTGGACCCATAAGTCCTTGTCAGCGGTGTGAGGCTGGATCTTCCTCACATAAGATCGGAGGTACATCTTGGGACAGAGACTCCATCATATTTCGCAAATACTGGCACCTTGAACTTTTGTGGGATGACAACCCCAGAGACCAAACCCAGCTCTTCAAAATCCAGACCTGGTACCTTCCTGACCTCCAGTTCATTTAAACGATCCTCCAGTTGTTTATATTTTTCATTAGCAAGAGGATACTTCTCCTCATCATAGTCGGATTCATCATCAGATTCTTTAGGACTGGAGTCTTCCTCTCTCGTTTCCTCTTCTTGACTGTTTCCCCCCCTTGAAGAAGTTATCAGTTCAGAAGCTTGCTGCACTGGTCCTCTGATCCTCCTTCCCAGATTCACTAACCCAGTTGGCTTCTTTGGCTTCTTCTTCTCCTTAACAAGCAGGGATTTCAGTTCTTCTTGCCCCTTGGTCAGAGCCATGATCATTTGTTGAAACTGAGCATTCTGAGTCTGTAGATCCTTCACTGTTTGTTCTAGAGCCATTGCTGAAATAAACAGCGAAGAAGATGAGAAACCTGCTATGAAACCTATCCATGAAATGATATGTATGATATGTTTATGCAATGTTTTCAAGGACTTTACTGGATTTAAGCTCTTTTAAACAAAACAAAAAGTGAAACTTTTTATTAGCAAGTTTTTAAAGAAACAAAAGATTACACAAGGATAAACATTGAAAGGAAGTTCCTAAGTCTCCCATGGGCGTTTCCTCTTGGTGTTGAGGTTTCTCTCTTCATGAAGTTGTTTTGTTAATTCCAACAACTTCTTCTCACTTGCATAGAATTGTGTTTCAAAAGTATCATGTTCCCCATTAAGCTGAATCCAAGACTTTTGCAACTCTTCTAAGTTGGTTGGCATATCAGGATAGAGAATAACACAGGACTCGTCCCCTTGGACAATGGGTTCTAAGATCACTGGTAAGATGGAATCATATGGCATCCTAAAACTTTGGGCTCGAGCTCTCACCCATTTGAGATAAGGTTCCAAAGGGATGGAGTTCTTACGCCCCAAAGTCTTACTATCAGTCCTCTTAACAATTCCCCAAGAGCGGATGGACCTCTGACGATAATTTTGCGAATCATCTGAGTAGTTGAACACAATACCTTGGATAAGCATATCTGGTGGACCACTTCTCCGTGCATAGCCAAACTGACGTAGTGCTAAAGAAGGATTGTAGGTGATGTCTCCCCTAATGCCCAAGAGTGGCACATTAGGAAATTCTCCGCAGCGATCAATAAAAGAAATGTCTTCTTGAGAGCGAGGAAACCAATGGATGTCAGAGTGAGAGAGAGACATTAGTCTTTGAATCCATCTTAAGCCAAAATCATTTTGCATTATTGACCGAGGAAGGTGCGAAATAAACCACCTATATAGCAGAGGGGTGCAACACATGAGAGTTCCTCGCTTCTTCAGAGTACGAGTATGGAGAGAATATAGGATGTCCCCGAGCAAGGTAGGAACTGGATTGTGGCAAGAAAGATGTTGATGGAATTCACATCTATAAGTTTATCTTAATTAGGAAACAGGACCAACACATAGATTAAGAGGGCTAATACATCTTCAAAGGCATGATAACTCATAGAATCTAGGAAAATCTGAGCTTTCTTCATCAGGAAATTTGCAAGGAGACCTTTAACTTCACTTCTTTTTTCCCAATTGGACTCAATGTCAGATGGCTTCAAGTGCAGAGCTGCGGCAGCATCTTCAGAAGTTGGGTCTTGTTCTAAACCAGTTAAAGGTACTCGCTCCAACATAGGTAAACCAAGTAACTTAGAGAATTCCTCCAGGGTAGGCACCAGTTGATAATCGGGGATTGTGAAGCAATGGTGCCTAGGGTCGAAGAACTGGAATAAGACACTCATCAAACCTTCGTCAAACCTAGTGGTAACCAAACTGAGCAAGTGACCGTGTCTTTTGTGGAATGATAAGTCATCGGGGACTTTCAAGACTAATTCTTTGAGCTTAGGAGGAATTTCTGTGAAGCGAATCTGGATGGTTTTCCTGCGACCTGAAGTCATATCCTACAAAACAGCCAAGAGATAAATCCAGCAGGTCCTTGAAATGATTAGTATATATGAATGTCATGATGTTTATGATGTCATGATTATGCTAAAAATCACAGATAAACACAAGCAAATCACACAATAGACCTTAGGTTCAAAGGCTTGCATGAGTTTTTAAGGTATGTACCCTCTTGAATGTTTAGTTGGCTCAACCTGTCCTATTAATAGTAACCGGGTTCTAAGGAGTCTCAATATCACTGACCTTCCCTTCAGAAATTGTTTCAGCTCCGCACCGAAGTATTGAGGCCAAAAAATCCTAAAAGTCCAGCCTCAATGAGGGTAGTATCGAGTATCAACCAATCTTCGGTTGGAACTAAAGCTGGTTATCTCACTACTTCCTAATGGCTAGGATGAGTCAATTAAAGGTTCTAAAGGTCAGTTAGCGCTTAGTGACACTATGAGGAAGCCTAATGTTATCCTTAACTTACTCAAGGAACATTATTACAATCCAAAACATCGCGCTAATGTAGCCACCACTTCGTCCGTATTGGTCTACGCCGTACAACCTCCATGGTTTATTGCTACTTACCTAATAAGGTGCCCCAGATCCGGGTGTAGGATCTTTTAGTAACAACCCAAGCAAACCCTTAAAGATAAAGCAAACAAACACATAATAAAGCAATTTAATAATGAAACTAACTCTAAGGTAAACTCAACTTTTTGTACTTCCCCAGCAGAGTCGCCAGTTCTGTGATACGGTGGCAGAACCGACTGCTTAGTATGCTGGTTTTTGCGTTTTTTATTCACAAATATGTGGTAAGCAAGAGTCGTCACCGTCTTTTATTTTACCCAACAAAGGAAAGGGTGAAAAGAACAGAAAAATACCTTTTCGAGATGTTTCTGAGTAAGGGGGGTAGATTATGGAAAGGGAAAGTGTTAGCACCCTTTCCATCCGTGGTTTTCCACGGGCTCTTAGATGTTTGCTCATTTTTCAAAATGATTTTGTTCTTTGTGTTTGAAAATGTTCAGAAAACGCCTTAGTACGGAGAATTTTGTAATGTTTCTCGGGATAGTAGAGAAAGTATACAAAGTGTTTTGAAATTGTTTTTCAAAAGTAGTCTTCTATGTAAGTGCAAAAAAGTATTTTTTGAGAAAACTTCTAACAGCTATCTACTTTTATACTTGAAAAGATAGTTATTTTACTCCTTTCCTTTAGACAGTGTTATCCTACTATTAGTGAGTAGGTAGCCTTGTCGTTGGATGTTTGAGGGACATCGAAAGGGACGTTTACAGTCACGAAGGCAATTTATGGAGATGCTTTAGCAATTCTGTTTTAAGGACTAGATCATTTACCGAGAAGGCAACTGTAGGATTATCGAGGGACTATGGTCTTTTGTTTTTACGGGTCTTTGCTAAAGCATTCCTGCCCCATGACTGTTTTATTGAAGGCAACCAAAGTAGGCGTACCTTAGAGGTGTTTGTGTGCAATTGTGTTGTGTTTTAGTTATTTTTGTCTTTTTACTAAGTTTGCTAGCGTTTGATTTTAGTCTTTGTCATACAAAGCTAATTACTAGAAGTTAATATGAAAAGCAATAAAATGCAGAAAATAGAGGTCCTATGCTATTACAAGGCTTTGGGATGAGGATTTACATTATACAAGGATAAAGGAGATAGAGCAGTAAATATCCTAATTTATCTATTAAATCTGGTAGGTAGATACAATAATAGTAAAATAGGGAATTAAATAAACGCGCGTGAAAAAAGAAAAGATGTCTAAAAATCCTAAAGAAAATAAGTATTTTTTTGTTGTTGTTTTTGGTATAAAAGAAAACAAGGCCTGAGTCTATTTAATTTTAATTTTAATAAAAATATTAAAATAATTAATTAATTAATTGACTTAATTAATTTAATTGGAAAAAATAACTAGTCTAATATTTTTGTGATTTTGATTTTAAGGTTAATTAAAAAAGATGAAAATAGAGAAATGAACCAAAAAGTAAAAATACAAATAGGGGCACCCTTCGATTGCAGGGAAAGGGGGCTTCGATCCCAGAAAAATAATGGTTTTCGATTCAGGAGATATGTGGCCTTTTCGATTCATAAGAACATGCCTTCTTTCGATTGGGCTAAGGAGTAAGTATGACTAGCCTTCAATCCAGGGAAGGAGGTCGTCTTTCGATCCTAGAGGTCATGGCTTTCGATCCAGGGAGGATATGCCTCCTTCGATCTGGGATGCTACACCTGCCAAAATACATTAGCGAAATGAAATGCAGGATCTGGGTATCGAAACCCAGGTCCTTCAATCCTGCGCTTGCTGGGTCTTCTTAGGCTATGTCTGCATTAAATATTAGTAAACGAAGAACATGACCTAGGTGCCAAACCCAGGCCTTCTGATCTTGTCTAGGATGGAAAATTGAAGGTAACAACAAGCAAGGATGTGTTATGCAAATTTAAAGTTGGACAAATTACCCTTTCTTACCAACAGATTGAGTCTTCGATTTAGGCCTTTGTTGGAGGTGAGCATCTTCGATCTGGGGCTTCTGGGCGTGGCTGCTTTTGTTGAGGGATGGCTTTTTTGCTTGGAAAACTCTGGCAACCTTTGTTGGATTTTGTGGGCAGCCTCTCTCCACTGTTATTTCGTTTTTTTTCTTGCAACACTTGTGACCTCTTTATATAGAGGGGGTAGAGGAGACAAGAAGGCAAAGGTTTAAACAACCTTGATTGTGTTTGAAAGCCATGAATAGGAATTTGTAACGTTGGCTAAATACATGGGATCTTGTCTCCCTTTTTTGAATTTTAAATGATATGTAACTAGCCTTCAAATGCCCTCCTTCGAATGGGCTGATGGCCTCCTTCGAATGGACCTTTGCAAACTTCTTCAAATGTCTCTTCTGAAGCTTCTTCGAATAAGCTCTTCTGAAATGCCAATCGAAGGGCCTTTGCTATGATGTTTCAATCGAAGGAAGATCTGATGCTCCAAATTGAAGGAAGCTCTGATGCTCCAATCGAAGGAAGCCCTGATGCTCCAATCGAAGGAAGCTCTGGTGCTCCAATCGAAGGAACCTCTGATGCTCAAATCGAAGGAACCTCTGATGCTCCAATCAAAGGAAGCTCTGATGCTCCAATAGAAGGAAGCTCTGATGCTCCAATTGATTGAACCTTTAGGAATGCCAATCGAAGGATCCCGTTGCAAGGCCAATCAAAAGACTTGCTGAAATGCCAATTGAAGGGCATTTTGGAGATGCCAATCGAAGGAAACTTGAAAACACTACTCACAAATTTTCCTTTTCCTTAGGCAAGGGTTTATGACCAACCATGTAGGGGAAGACCTTGGAAAATACGAGAGGGAAAATTTTGGAGTACAACACTACTGATAGTGGATTTCCTTCTTGGCTTGGTAGCTCCCAGAGTATGTGAGTTGCACCGAAATGGGTTAACATGTCGTTGTGTTTTATACTTTCTGCAAGTTATATTTTTGCATTGTTGCTATTGTTGTTGTTCTGTCAGCAAATGTTATAACATTTGTCGTGACATTGTGTGTTGTTATGACATCAATCTTGACTTCTGATATTGTGTCACAAAATTTCAAAAAATATTTCTAATCTCCTTTTTACTGCATATCTCCTTAATCATATTATTTCCTCCTTTAGGTTTTTCTACTGGTTTTTCTTTTTCTATTGTTTTTTCATTACTGGTTGTCTTAACATCTTCATTCCTCTCAGTGGGGAGTCCTAAAGGTGCTGGTGCAAGTAAACATATCTTTGTCCCCAATTCCTTGTTGCTAGTAACTAGAGACTCAACTACAATATTTAGTTTCCTAAAAGTTTCATTGACATGGAGAATTTGGTTTCTAAATTCCTTATTTTGGATGGTTTGTGTAGCCATAAATCTCCGCATTATAGATCTAATCTAGAGAGGGTTTGTGTGTTAACAAAGTTCTCTACCAATATTTCGAGGTTTGATTTATAAGGATATTGTGGTCCCTCGAAATAGTGGTAATTATAGGGAAAATTTGGGTGATCCATAGAAGTGTGCCTTAGTATAAATGGTATAACAACGAAGGTACGATATTTGACGTAATTGATCCCTGACAACAGCGCCAAAAACTTGATGAGGTGTTTCGCAAGTGTACGGAACTATCAGAGTAATATAAAGAGTGTCGAACCCACAGAGACCTAATAGTCAAGCTATCGTTTTCTATCGTTACAGTGTTTATCTAAGGTTAATAAAAATAATGATTGGAAATGAGCAAACAAAGTAAATAAAAGACTTGAATTAAATTCATAAATGCAATGTTAGAATATGGATCTCATCAGTTTGTTGGTACTCTTGTTGTTCATAAATTGAATCTCTATGGGATAATATTATCTACTTTGAAAAGGGCTAATTTAACAGGAACAATCACTTTCACGTATTCAAAATCGAGTTTTACTCTCTGAATTATATTATTCATTATCACAGTGGTAGGTGTTATTCGCGTTAAAGTAATAAAACCTATTTTAAGAAATAAGACTCTTTACTCAGTTGAAAAGTAATTTTGATTGGAAAATAATACTTTAAATGGTTCTCGGTGTTCGCGTCAACATACCATACCTTAAACTTACAAACGCGTCCGAAAGTAGGTTTAAAAAGTACTTTATCAAAATATCAATTTTCCTAATTAATTAACAAGTAGCTTTCGTGGTTCTTATCAATAAAAAACTAAACAACTTTAATTTTTGGTACCGAACGACTTTTGATCTTACTCGACATATAAATGGTTCTACTTTCATAGTAATCGACAAAATTAAGTTTAGAAAGGTTGTGATTAAAACCAAAATAGTCCTACTAGGATTTCTCAAAGAACAACTATTTAGAGTACAGTCAAATCGACGGTCCACATATTCCAACAAATATAAATTTAGCTAGACATGATTATAATGTAAATTAAAGTGATTTATTCGATTATGTGAGTAAACAAAATAGACATAGTAAAATAAGCTTTAAATATGCAATTAAAAAAGGTAGAAGAAGAGCGTGTGAATAAATAAAAATACGATTAAATAAATATAATGCGATAAATAAACCTGCTCCGAAGAGACTTTAATCTGGTACAGGAAGAAAAATGATGAAACTTGAATGCGGAAAGTAAATGACGGCAAGATTAATGATTCAAAATAAAGGATGCTCTAAACTCGATTACAGACTCAATCAACGGTGCGATAAACCTTCGATGTGAAGAGTTAATCGCTTACAAAATTGACAGTATATGACTTAAGTTTCTAACTAAGCTTGGATACCAAAAAGTACTACCAAATGACCTATTTATAACAAAAATAAAACCCTAAAAGGGTGGTTGAGGCGGCTGAATTCGTGTGAGTAAGAATAGGAGAAAAATGAGGGAATGGAAAGACTTGGCCAGATCCAATTCAACTGCAGCATATTTTCACAGTGTGGCGACCACCACACCTGCATAGCGAACGCCATGGCCTCAAATTGGGTTGGGCTTGGTCTTTTGACCCCAGAAATATGGACCACTCATGGCCACTTGTATGGTAAATGCCATGGTGGTCGCCATGAGTGCATAATGCTCCATTTTCTTGTGTTTTTCGTCCGTTTTACTTCTTTTCTTCGCATATGACTCCGAAACGGTAAAATACCTGAAACACACATAAATACCAACATAAAGGAGAAAATGTAAAATAAAATTACACTAAAACTTGCACAAATAAAGTTAAATAAATGGTGTAATTAAGTGTCATTAGTTGCTTAGAAAAGTGAAACAGAATGCTACAAACTAAAGTTATATAAGAGAAACAAACTCACCTCAGTTGTAAAACAAAACCATGGTGAAAAATGAAGTATTTTTAGATTAAAAATAAATATCCAGAAAATGCCACTTATAATGAAATAAAAATATAATTTGAAGCTGAGGGATTCGAAGCATGTACACTGAACTAGTTTATCTCTCGATTTTCATAAAAATCAACAAAATAAATTTTATACTAAAAATAAAATATTCAGGAGAGCGCCAATTTTAATGAAATATAAACATAATTTAAAGTTATCGAAATTCGAAACATATACACTAAACTAATTTATCCCTCGATTTTCATTTAAAAAAAACTAACAAAATAAATTTTAAATTTTTTTAAGAAATAAAACAAGCCACATTTAAAGATTAAGTCATTGTCATAAAAAATAATTTTCTACTAGTGGGTCAAACATCATCAAAATCAGTATTATATTAGACCATGTGCAATGGGTATGTTGAGTTTGAACTCAACATGCAAAATCTCCTCCAATGGGTGTTGAGAGAGGTGTTGAGTGTGTGTTGGAAGAGAGAGGTGTTGAGAAAACTCAACACAATTGAAGCTGCCACATGGTTGTGCTTGATTGGCTGACCAGATTTTTATCCATTTAATACTTTGAACTCAATTATTTCGTTGCAAATTAATTTTATTTTTTTATTTTTTTTACCAAAATTCATGATTTTTTTTTCTCTATAAATAGAGACTTGGTTCATTTGATTTGGACACAGAAAAAAAAACTAAGTTTTTCACTATCTTAATTTTATTATTAGTGTTTATTTTGAAGTTAAGTGTCTTTTTTTAGTGAAATGGATCCCAATAATCATTTTAACACTCAAAATTCTGCTAATTTTCCATTTAACCAAAATCCCAACATGAAAATAATAAAATTAAATAAGAATATGAAAATAAAAAGTAAAATTTAAATCCCAACATTTAACCAAATTCTGCTAATCATAAAAATAAAAATAAAATTTAAATAAGAATATGAAAATAAAAAGTGGTGGGGTAGGGTGTTGAGTGAAAAACCATTGGAGAGGGTAAAAGTTGAATGAGTGTTGAGTTATTAGGTGGAAGAAAGAGAAAATGATGTGGAGTGTTGGGAGTTGAAAAAGTGGGTGTTGAGTTTTTCAACCATTGTAAATGGTCTTAGATAAAACATACCTAGTTTTCTGGTCCAATAAAGAAAAAATGACATGGAGATAAGCTAAATGAGATGACATGGTAAGGAAGTTACAACCAACGTCATTTTTAAGATACATGCTATGAAGATAAGATCTCTGAATTTCATGATGCATTGTCATTATTTCTCATATTCGAGAGATAACATGATTTAGGAATGTGTCTTCATACCTTTTAAATATCAAGTACCCTAGTGCACAACATTCACTTCGACTTAGCCACGACGACTACTTGAAGAGAAATAGCGGCAATAAAAAGCATGCATGTACTAAGATGCATTATAAATAATATTTCATACCATGTATGTGATAGATTCTAAAATAGTATTGATAAAAAAGAATTAAAGAAATCGATTTTTTTTTAATGTGTTTGAATCACTTAATAGTACAACCGATCGGTTTAGATTGATTTTTGGTTGATTATATAAAAATCGAACTGATCCAAACTGAATCAAAATATTTTTTTTATTATTATTATTTTATAATCATTTATTAAATATAATGAATATGCATTTCAAAAAAAAAATCTAAAAACATTAGAATTCTTCCACCGTTCTATAAATGTCTTTTTCCAAAATATACTCAATATTAAATATAATAAATATAATAAATATGAGATTTTATTGAAAAACACGTTTCAGTAGCCAAAATATAATAAACATTAAATATGTTTTTATTTGAACCTTTATATATTTTACATTTTGTTTGATATAATCTCATTCTTCTCTAAATTATAATAAATGTCATTTTATTAGAAAATATATTTCAGTAGTCACACAAATCACTCCTAATGTCATTTCATTTTATCTTCTCCCTCGATGAATCTTCAATTTTATTTAAATTGTTCTCTCTTATTTCAATTCGTCTCTCTCAATCCATTGCCAACATTTTGTATAATTATTTCAATAGGTACATTATTTTTAAATGATGCAGATTGTATAATTATTGACTAATTTTCTTTTGTTTTTTAAAACCAAACCAACCAAAAAAATGCTTAATTTCTTTTTTTAACTGTAGTCAACTCTAATTAAAATAAAATTTTAAATGATTTAAAAGTATTTATGCAATTTTTATTTTAAAAATCGAATAAAACCGAACCAACTGAACCGAAGTAAACCGCATAAATTAGATTGGATTGGATTTTGTTTTTAGTCATCCAAAAATCAAATCAAACCGCATGCTCTTTATATTTTTGGATCGGATGACTTTTTGTCTCAAAATTGATCCAAACCGGACCGTGAACACCCTTAGTTATACGTGCACAATTAATTATATACAACCACTATGATTAAAGAGTTCAGTCTCATGATTAAAGAGTTTAGTCTCTTCCAAACCAATATAGGAAATAGAAAAGTGAATGAGAGACTTTCTCTTTCTTTATTCTACTTATATACATAACATATAATTAAATAATTTATGTCTAAATTATCGAGTATTTGGACTTCCATCTAACATATACATTAGTAATTCGAGGTTTACTAACAACACTCTCCTCCAAAAGTTTTACCTTGTCCTCAAGATGAAAATTAGGAAATTGTTGGTTAATGACCTCAAAAGCTTCCCATGTTTCTTTAAATTCTGGTAAGTCTTTTCATTGAATGAGAACCTCCACCATGTTGACAACATTAGTATGGACTCCCACAAGAACTTGAAGTTCTAAATCTTTTGACAACATAGGTGGTAATGGTTGAGGATTTGGGTCTAATGTGACAACTTTCTTCAACAGAGAGACATGAAAGACATGATGAATCTTACTTTTACCAAGAAGATCAAATTGATAGGAAAGTAACAAAGTGAATGAGAGACTTTCTCATTCTTTATTCTACTTATATACATAACATATAATTAAATAATTTATGTCTAAAATGTTGAGCCTTTGGACCTACATCTAACATACACATTAGTAACTCGAGGTCTACTAACAACACTCTCCTCCAAAAGTTTCACCTTGTCCTTGCTGAAACGGTAAAGCGACAAGTAAAAATTAGTAAGTATTTAGTTTTATCATATCGTCTCCACATGGATTAATGCTACTGAATTTTCATTCGACAAGTCTCGGGTTTAATATTTTGGATTTGAATGGGTTAAAAGATAAATGTGGGACTTAAAAGTATTAACAAAAACAATTCATTCTTCGGAGAGTAGAGAACTCTCGGGTTTGAATTTCATATACCCTATCAAATACTTAAACTTACTACCTATTTGTACTCAACCTAAATCACTCGTCCATATTATCATGTATCTCTCACACAGACGTTATCTCTAACACAGAGTGAGACAACGACCGTATATTCATGTCGGCGATCTCTCAGTGCAAAACAAGCAACACAGAAGCATTAAGCTCTGATACCCAAATGAGTATTAAGCCTAAATATATCTCTAGAGTTTAGAACCTAATAGATGTTCATCCTAAATCCAGATTCAACCCATCCATTTCTGCAACAACTCAAATCCAAATAAAGAAAGCAATCACCAACATTGATTTGTAAAGAAAGTTTCATACAACACCATGAGCAATAAATATAAATATAATCAAGGTAGATTTACATACAACCTCCAACAAATAGAGAATACAAAGGGAAAAAAGAAGAGGAACCAAATATCTTTCGGTTTGTCAACACCAATCGATAAGAAATTCAACTACGGATCATCCAGATGCAAGCTTCATTATTGTTTTCTAAGCTCTAAACTACCAAAGAATGACGGTGATGAAGTTGGGACAAAAAAACCCAAAACTCTATAACCTAACAAATGGTATGAAATGAATGTTATAAACAAAATTCAGCAGACTGCGCTCAGCGGTCTCAGCCCACTAAGCGGATTGTTCTATTATTTACATGTTAAACCACCTAATTCCCGTTAAGCGGGCTAATCGCGATTAGCGGGATCAAAAATCTCACTCTTTCAGAATAATGCAAAACTGGCGCAGCGCGCTACAACATGTGCTTAGCGGGATAGCCTAAACAAATCTTTAAAATGCGTCTCCGGAGTTGTGCCTTCGACACCTTATTTCTCTATGCTCCAAATATGCGACAATACCTACAGAAAGAAATCAACACTATTAAACGGTACACTAACTACATAAAAAAATACAATCATACACACACTAAACATATTTACAAACAAAGTTGGGATTATTCAAAAGATATTAACAAAAAGTATCGATAAGTGCAACAAAACTTATATACAAAAAATATCTATATTTTGCACTTATCAAACTCTCCCCAACTTAAAACATTGTTTGTCCTTAAACAAAGTCAAATCACCTAAAGAACAAAAGTGATCAACCAAAGAATCATGAATTAACAAGTTTCAAAAAACAAAACAAAATTATGGTTCAACCAAAAATAAACAAACAAGGCAACACTTACCACAATCCCACAACGACAACATGCAAACGAAGCGAATCCTAAGGATAAAAATCATGCTAAACAATCTAAAACAATACAATCTTACATCATGAATCACACCTAACAAAAATTCATCGAGAGATGAAAACACACAAAGGTGGTAAATTGACACTCATCCAACAAACTTGCAAATAAAAGACTAAATTATGCATTCATCCAAAAATTTGCATTGAAAATACAAAGGCAAGAATCACAAGGGATTTTCAAGATTATAACGTGGTTGGGTTAAGAAACAAGGGGAAATTTCTAAAGCTAATCGAGGAAAAGACTTTCCTAAACCTAAGGGAGTGATAAATTCACAAAGGCTCACGCATAAAATCTCAATCAAATATCTTCTACATTCCCAAATTGTCAAACCAATCAAATACTTATTAGCACAATTATTCAATACTCCTTTTATTTTTTTTATTTTTTTTTTAAAATCATCTTTTTTTGTTTCTTTTTCTTTTATTTATTTTTATTTCTTTTTATTTTTGTTTCATTTTCACAACCACATAGCAACCAAACACAAGCAAGAAAACATTGCTCTCTCCAACTTGAATTCAACTAACCATCATAGTCTGTATACTCCCTACTTTTTAAGGTAAGGTGAAAATTCAAACAACAACACAAGGTTGAGGGTTCAAGAAACAAAATAATCAACATCCATTTAAAAGTGAACTAACACTCATAGACAAGCATCAAGTTCAAAAGCAACATGGACATTGACAAAAAAAAGCTCAAAAGGGGTTAACAAATGCTCACACACTCACAAGGTGAATTAACTATTTGGTCAGGTAGTTATGCTCAAAATGAAACAAAATGCCTTGATCATTTTCATGCTTTCATACAATCAATACAAATACAAGATTAAACATACCAAAATCCAGTTAAAATAAGAATTGTTGGTCGCTAGCATATATAGACAATGGAAAACTTCCTCATATTTAGGGGTAAAAAGGAACTAAAGTGATTCAATCAAAAGCAAATAATGCAAAAGAATGAATGGTATGGTATTTATACAAATGAAAATTTTCCTAACCATGTTATGCTATAGAAAGAGATAAACGAGTATCTGACGTGTACCAATTTCAAAAACTATCATTACCATACATCTGCAAGTTGAAACGATCAACCTTGGAAAATCACCTCAAACTTCCTCAAGCCTTAGCACAAAGTTTGATAACAAACAACCAACAAAAATTTTAAATTAAGTATTATGTACAATCTATATAGCCTTGGTGAAGTGGGAAAGTGAAGGTGAGTGAAACGAATTCACTGGCACAATACAGTTAAGCATGCTAAGTGGGCTAGATCATTCTTAACGATAGCAGAAAAATCAGAATAACCTCTGATTTTTCAGCCAAGCCTCCACCACTACCTACACAAACTCTACTAAAAACATAAAAATATCCTCAAGCTAAACACGTCAAGATTTTAGACAACAAAAATTAACACATTAACACAAACTACTATAAACATACTAAAAGACCGGGTGGAAATTGGATAAACAAGTCGAAAAGTAAAGAATGGAGCAGCAGAACACGCTATGCGTGCTTAGCTCATAATTTGAAAACCGGTCCAATTCCAACTTGTTTAGACAACATACACCATACTACCTATACTACTTAAACTAACACAATGAAAAATAATAAAATATGCTTTTTTACGTTGTTAGCTCAACGCCTTTATTTTGCTTAGCTAGTAACTTCCTCAAATCATGCCATGGTGTTGCTTCACCATGCAAACCTAAAGAAAGAGTCCTAACAAATATTTGAACAAACATTACAAAAAAAAATTCACAACAATACTTGAACAACATTTGAAACTCAACACATTTATACACACACTTGAATAACTTAGAAACACAAACATAACAAGTATGGAAAACAAACACAAAACATGTATAAATCAACAAGTATATTATATACAAGTATAGTAATCATAGACAAGTTAATACACAAGTGGAAATAGACAATATATATGATATTTACAAAACTCAAAAACAAAGAAACTAATGAAATATGATCCAATAAAAACATCAATCCCCGACAACGACGCCATTTTGCTGGTGCGGTAAAGCGGCAAGAAAAAGTAAATATTTATTTTGTTTTATCATATCATCTCTATAGGGATTAGTGCTACTGAATTTTCGTTCGACAAGTCTCGCGTTTATGAGTTTTTATTTGAATGGGTTAAAAGGTAAATGTGGGAATTAAAACTATTAACAGAAAAGTAATTCATTCTTAGAAGAGTAGAGAAATCTCGGGTTTGCATTTTATATACCTTATCAAATACTTATACTTACTACCCAGTTGTACTCAACCTAAATCACTCGTCAATATTATCATGTATATCTCATACATAGATTATCTCTAACACAGAGTGAAACAACGACCATATTACTCGCGTCAACGATCTCTCAGCACAACACAAACAACACGGAAGCATTAAGCTCTGATACCCAAATGAATATTAAACCTAAATCTATCTCTAGAGTCTATAACCTAATAGATGTTCATCCTAAATATGGATTCAACCCATCCATTTATGCAATAACTCAAATCGAAATAAAGAAAGCAATCACCAACATTGATTTGTAAACACTACAACAAACTTGTAAACAATAATGTCATGGTGACCCCGGTTCTTCCCTACACCGTGGTGACATCTCTAAACTAAGACGCTACTATTATTTTTTCTTTTTGATTAAAAATTATTTGTATATAATAATGATTTAGGAGCCCATTGTGGTGATACCATGAAGCTTTCATGGGTTCAAACCTCAGCGCCCTCATATATATTATTCCTTTAATGTTAAGGCGTGCCTTTTCTTTTTTATTTATTTTTAAATAAAAAATTTAAAGGGTTATAACTAAGGTTGGTATGTTCCATCATTGTGACACACACACACATATATATATATATATATATATATATATATATATATATATATATATATATATATATATATATATATATATATATATATATATATATATATATATATATATATATATATATATATATATATATATATATATATATATATATATATATATATATATATATATATATATATATATATATATATATATATCACCACCGTTGGTATTGTAAACAGTTGTGAGTATGTTTATATATAAGTGAATTAACACTCACTCTTTGATAGTAGCGTCATACCTTTCACAGCAAAACCCTAGAATCCATTTTCTCTTCATCATTAGCATTCCCATTCTACAGTATAGTCGTCAATCTTGTTCTACTTACATACATGTATTATTTTTCCCATTAATCTCTCATTTTCGTGTATGTTGTTACATGTTGTGTTGTTGACAAATAAGTTTGTGGTTTCACACGTTAATAATTTTCATGGTGTTTGTAGGACTCAAGAAAAGTTAATGAAGAAACAATAACAACAACAAACTTCATCTAGTTTGAGAAGCTATGAGAAGAAATATAAGAAGTATAATGCTATTATGTTAATGTCATCCACCTTATATGATTTTTCATGACTTCACAAACTAGATGAACCTCATATGGTGATGATGATGGTGGTAGCAAGCGTATAGTATAAGTTGATAAGGTACATATGTTTTGTGTAACAATGGAAAAAAATACAAGAAGTATAAAGTAATTGTGGAAACTTCATCCATCTTGTATTTCTTTTTCATTGCTTCACAAACTAGATGAACTTCATAGTTCTATGATTATTTTCAATTAAAGGTGCATTCTATAAACAACTTAATATATTTTGTGATATTGTATGTTGTTAGTGTTTTGTTTCTAAAATGTATGTTGTTTTTATTGTGTTACATGATATTTTTTTTTGCGTTTTTGTATGATGTTTTTGTATGATATTTTAATTGTGATCTAATGTAATTTATTTGTTGTTGTTGGGTTTCGAACCCAGTACAGTATATATCATAACAGTTCATAAGTATAACCGTTGTGATATCACATGCGCTTTATAATATAATACAACGGCCCCAAGACTGTGATTGTTAGTAACAAATTTACAACAACGCTCTACACAACAATGCTTGGTCCTGCATGATTATATGTATTTACCAACCGTTGTTAAATGCATTTTTGTAGTAGAACCAAGGTAGATTTGCATATAAACTCCAACAAATAGAGAATACAAAGGGAAAAAGAGAAGAAGAACCAAACATCTTTTGGGTTGTCAGCACCAATAGATGAGAAATTTGACTCCGGATCATCCAGATGCAAGCTCCATTGTTGTTTTCTAAGCTCTAAACTATCAAAGAATAAAGGTGATGAAGTTGGGACAAAAATACCCAAAACTCCATAACCTAACAAATGGTATGAAATGAATGTTATAAATAAAATTCAGCATACTACGCTCAGCGGCTTCAGCGTGCTAAGCGGGATGCTCTATTATTTACACATTAAACCACCTAATTCTCGCTAAGAGGGTTAATCGCGCTTAGCAGGCTCAAAAATATCACTCTGTCAGAACAGTGCAAAACTGGCGTAGCACGCTAGAACATGTGCTTAGCGAGATAACCTGAACAAATCTTCAAAATTATGTCTCTGGAGCCGTGCCTTCAACACTTTACTCCTCTATGCTCCTAATATGCGACAATACTTATAATTATACTATTAAATGGTACACTAATTACATAAAAATAAAATTATACACATATTAAACGTATTTACAAACAAAGTTGGAATTTTTCAAATGATATTAACAAAAAGTATCGATAAGTGCAACAAAACTTATATACAAAAAATATCTATATTTTGCACTTATCAGTCCTCCAGATGAAAATTAAGAAATTGTTGGTTAATGACCTCAAAAGCTTCCCATGTTTCTTCAAATTCTATTAAGTCTTTCCATTGAATGAACACATCCCCCATATTGGCAGCATTAGTATGGACTGCCACGAGAACTTGAAGTTCTAAATCTTTTGACAACACAAGTGGTAATGGTTGAGGATTTGAGTCTAATGTGACAACTTTCTTCAACAGGGAGACATGAAAGACATGATGAATTTTACTTTTAGAAAGAAGGTCTAATTGATAGGAAAGTAAATCGATGAGCTTATTAAGTTGATAAGGGCCATAAAACTACGACTAACCTTTTCATTGATCTTCTTTGCCAAATATTCGAGTTTTTATGGATGAAATTTGAGATAAACCCAGTCCCTAACAATGAATGATTCATCTCTCTAATTTTTATTTGCTTGAGTTTTCATATGGTTCTAGGCTTTGGCCACGTTGGAATAAAGGTCATGCAGAATGATGTTGTATTCTTGAGTCAACATGTTAACTTCCTTCACTATTGAAGGAACTGTGGTACCCTTAACCAATTGTGGTGGATAAACATCGTATAAAGATTAGAAAGGAGGGGTTTTGGTTGAGTTGTTGTAATTGTAATTAAACCAAAATTATTCCAACCTAGCCACTTGACCTATTGTCACAGTTTATGTCCGTTTAAGCATCTTAGATAGGTCTACAAGCACTGATTCATTACCTCATTTTGGCCATCTATTTGAGGGTGATAATTTGTACTAAAATTTAGTTTAGTACCAACCATTTTGAATAATTATGTCCTGAAATGACTTTGAAAATCTTGTCCCGATCATAGATTATGGTAAAAGGAAAACCATGAAGTCAGACAATTTCTTGCAGGAAGATTTCATCTAGTGACTTAGTAATAAAAGGATGGCTAAGATACAAAAAAACGAGCATATTTAGTGAATTTTTCAATAACAACTAAGATAGCATCCGTACCTTTACTTTTTGGGAATCCCTTCGATAAAATCCATTGATATATCAACTCAAACTTGAGAGGGGATTTGAAGTGGTTGGAGGAGACCAATAGGGGACACATTTTGGTATTTATTTTGTTGGCAAATAGCACAAGAAGCGACAAAATAATTAATACCTTTCTTCATCTCTTACCAATAAATCAAGGCACCTAACCATTTATAAGTGCAGAAAAATACTAAATGACCACATGCTGTTTAAAAATGGTATTCATTTAGTAGTTATGGTATTTTGGAAGAACTTTGGGGTAAGACTAACTTTCCTTTGTAGAATAACTTCCGATTTAAGAAGGTGTAATTTGGGTAAGTACTAGAATCTTGAAGCAATTCGTGAATAATGCTTTGAAGTTTCGAAATAGCCAATACCATTGCTTCTCGTTCTTCCAAATCAGAGAAGTGTATTACAGAAAATGAAACATAAGTCATGTGGTGGGATATGAAATCGGTTTCTCGATAGTTTTGTTGGATGTGAATCCTGATATAATGTACATGGATAATTAGAGTATATGGAGTGTTGATTGTGTTGTTGTTGTTTCAATAATTGGGGTTGATTTATCATTGTCATCTCCTTTCATAAGCATGACATAAAATTATTTATTGGCACACACATGACTTGTAGCATCCATCACAACAAAAATACAAATTCTTGGCTATTTTATCCTGCATTTTCGTGTCTGTAAGACATCGAAAATCTCTCCCATTAGAAGTGGTTGTTGATTTTATATTAGATGTCTCAGTTGGGGCATCAATCGACATTGTTTTGGGGTTGAATGTTTTATTGTTAGAGTCCCACGTAATAGTGTAATTAGTAGGGTAACCCTTGGTGAAAGTCTTAGAGTGGGTGTTGGAGGAAGTTCTTTTGTCAAGGATGACATTCTTTTCATCATTTTTCTGAGCAAAATCCATTATATTAACCAAGGTTATAACCCGATGTAATTTTAACTCTTCTTTTACCCCCCCTCTTTTAATAACCTATTGAGAAAATGCCTTTAAGAAAATCTGGTTCTACACTTCTAAGTTGCCAACATACAATTTAAACATGTCACAATACTTTTCCACTTAGCTCATTTGCTTAAGGTTGAGGAGCAGTTTATAGGGACTTTATAGCATTGACAATTGAAACCGTTTGATCAACCATATCTTGAAATTGCCCCAGGATGGTGATGGGGAACAAAATTCCAACCATTGATACCAAATAAGTGTTTTTTCTTCCATTGTTATCCTGAGAACTTATACATTTCCTCCCCAATTTCACCCCTTAAATCAAAGTAGCGTTCAACACTATTAATCCACCCAAAATTATCTTCACCCTTGAAGATGAGAATTGTAAGTTTCCTCCATTTTTTATCATGATTCTGAATATTTTATCCAAATACATGTGTATCATTGCCTATATTGTCATTTCGAATAGTGAGACCACTGATAGTTTCGAATAGTTTGTCAATTTTCAATTTCTATAAGATTGCATATCTTATGAATCTCTTATCTGGTTGCGACAAAACCTTCATATGCCCTTTCCATTTTGCGACTGCGTGGACGATGAACTAGTATCAAGGATCGTTGTCTTTGATACCAATAATAAATTCTTAATAGTATTGATGCACAAGAGAAGAATAATACAAATAAATACAATACTTTGTTGCAATTATACATAGAATAACTTCAAGCAATAACAGTTACAAATTGCAACAATAATTTTGATTAACTATATACAACCACTAGAATTAGATAGTCTACCTTCTCCTAAACTAAACCAACAAATAATAAACTAAATGAGAGACTTTCTCATTCTTTATTCTAATTATATACATTACATTTAATTAAATAATTTAAACCTAATTTATATTAGTAATTAGAGATCTACTAACATTATGATATTTCACATTTCATTTACAAAACTTTTTTTTGGAATAACTAAGTATTAAAAAAAAATCGCAAATAACCATGTTTCGGAAAAAATTACGCAAATAACCATGTTTCAGATGACTCTCCAAAGGAGGAGCCATCTTACTTGGAGCCTCCACTAAGCATTTATCCCTAGGCGCCATCCCACTTGGCGCCTCCTCTCTCTTTTACCCAAGTGAGATGGCGCCTACACTTTAAAAGTGAGAGGAGGCGCCATCTCACTTGGCTCCTAGGGCAAAATGTTGTTTTTATAAATAATTCGTCTGTTTCTCCGTCATTTCTCACACTTTCTCGCACTGTTTTATTATTTTTTACTCTGTGATTTGCGTCATGACACCGCCCATGATTTTTACCAAAGATGGTTACGTTATCTTCTCCGCCACAAAACCTCCGATAAAAATGAAATTCTGGCACATTCACTCCATGGAGCGTCTGAAACAGGAGTTGATGTGATGGCTAGATGGAGACATAGTGGAGGGGGAAAATTAGAAGGATTCATCAAAGACGAACAGCAACATCACATGCGACAGGAAGACCTAATGTTTGGTTAGAGGAAGTCAAAACAGATAGCGACGTAATGTTGATGATGCATGGGTCAGATGATATTGTTTGAACAATTGTAATTTCATAAACGGAATATTGTGTTTTTTTATTGTTCGTGCAATGTTTATTGTAACAAATACTGTTAACGAAAAACTCTAATGTTTACAACATAATAAAGGAAATATTTTATGTAATACAATTTTTATGTGGTTGAGGTAGTAGCCCGATTCGGACAATTTTTGCGATTGTGTCTGACCTGACGACATAAACCACACTTTCTTTCCAGCTTGTCAACGGAGTCCATTTCGGTTGTGATGCGCTTACTTTTGGGACGACCCTTTTTATTCCTTCGCATTTGGTCATTGTGCCATACTATTTCACCGTCGTATGCATACCAATAATCTGGTTTTGCTACCAAAGGGAAGTTATTGTTGTAAACATTGAGCAACGTTTCAGATTTGTAAATGTGTGACAGAAGTTGTAGCGCGTCTTGATGAGTATAGGCACATGCGGAAATGACATGAGAGAAAGGCATACGAAAGGCTTGAAACATGCCACAATCGCACCAACGAGAAGGTAGTACAACCCTATATTCTTGTCTTGGCAGGCCCTTGTTGTGGTCGATTGTCTCTTTCACAATGAAGTTGTGGTTGTGTCGGTCAAACCGTATAACCATATAGGTGTTAGCTTTGGCACATTATTCCTTAATGTACTTCATGCAGCTTTCACTCCATAGTTATCCAGATTGCAACACCGCATTCCATATTTCACCTCTTTTGGCAAACAACGAAGCCATCCTAAAATATGTTGATTTTACCAAAGCAGTGACCGGGAGGTTTCGTATGCCTTTGAATACCCCATTCATCGATTCAATTATATTTGTTGTCATGTGGCCCCATCTTTGGCCATTGTCGTATGACCTAGTCCATTTTTCTACCGGAATATTATCGATCCACCTACCGGCTTCTGGATTTGACAAATGGATCTCGTTGCGATAATATTTGAACGTAGGTTGTGTCAATGCATATCCTGCATTCATAACCGCTTTCCTTAGTGTTTTGTCTTTAATCTCCCTCGTGAAATTTTGGACGATATGTCTAACATAATAGACATGCATAGAAGGAGGGTCATGCCAACCGTTTGCAGGATTATTGTATGCACTTTCAATGGATGCATGTCTAACCGATATCAAACAGAGATCTGGTTGAGGAGCCACGTGTGTTTGCAGATTTTTTCAGAAAAAAGCTCCAAACACCACCAATCCCCCCCTCGACTAGGGCAAAGGCAATTGGGAAAATGTTGTTGTTGCCATCTTGTGCAACTGCCATCAATGCATGCCTTTGTATTTCCCATACAACCAAGTCCCATCAATTTGTATAATTGGTTTGCATGACACAAACCCTGTGATGCAAGGTTGAAAAGCCCAAAACACTCGACTGAATATTCCATTTCCGTTGAGTTGACTATCATCCGGGGCATATGCTGGCACTGTTTCTAGAATGTAAATAGTACCCGGAGAATAAGTATGGAGTGCATTCAGGTAGCGAGGAAGTTCTTGGTATGAATCCTCCCAGTTTCCATATACCTTTTCAATCTCCTTGGTCTTTTCTAACCACGCCTTTCGGTAAGACGAAGTATAGTTAAAAACTGTAGTGATGTGGGAGATTATGGTTTTCACCTTCAAAGATGGATCGTTGCTAACGAGTGGTAGGATTTCTTGACAAATAAGATCATAATTAAGTTTTCGATGATCCCGTGATTGAGTAGAACTGACAAAAGTGTGGGTAGACATGGAACCTATGACCCAACAATCACCTCTTAATTTGTATGATGCAGTGAGCTTGAACATACAATCAGGGTGGACACATTTGATCTTGTACCTTTCTGGATTTACACGGTCCACCTTAAAATCGATCGAGTTGAGCATGTGGATTTTTTTGATTACTCTGATACATTCTTCTCTGTTACGAAATTTGTCTTTCTCTTTTAAGTTTTCATCCGACTGTATATACGGATTGAAAAATAAATCAGAAGACGGTTCATCTCCGCCCATGTTGAAGTTTGTCATGTGCGGAGGTGGGGTGTAGATCTCGTTTGCAGGAATACCAAGTATCCCTTCGTCTTCAGAATCATCATTGACCATTTCGTCAAACTCCAACTCGTCATCTTCTTCTTCTTCATCAACTGCATCTACTTCTGCTTGTTCGGTCTCCAAAGGATCAACCACTTGTGATAGCTGAGGCTCTCGCAGCATAATGTACAACTCAATAGAGTCGTACCCAGAATACTCATGACTGGAAAACATATTCTGAAGATCTTTGTCATCTTGAACCTCAAACTTATAAAATATTATTTGGTTGTTACCAAAAAAACCGGATTTTGATAAAATATTTGTGTCACGGGGCCTCGTCCAAGTTTGGCCTCCAATCGTTTTTTGAAGTACAAGAAATTAGCTTTCTTGTTTAAACAAAATCAGATGTTGTCTGTGTCTCTAAACAGAAACCCCGAGGTTGGACAAATGTATGTATCACTGTTGAAATGTGCACTGATGACATATTGGGGTGCAAAGGCCATTGCGTATGACTGTTTGAAGGTTGGAAGGTTTGAAGTTTATGAGTTATTTGCAGGAATTTTTTAATGTTCTAGTGTTTGAGAGATTATGTGAATCAGTGCTTTGATAAATGTAAGACTAAATAGGTCATACTGAATTTGAATTAACCAAGGCTGTAACCTTTAAGGCTCCTCCCATCACGTCCAATAGTATTACATGCATTCAGAGATGCCTTCTCCAAGGCTGTCACCTAGCCTACGCCTACTCTGCAACCCATGCCACCTCTTATTCGCCAATGGGGATGGCGACACCTTTCAATTTTGTACTCTTTCACCAAGTCCAATGGCGCCTCCCTTCATGTTCAATCGTGTTACATGCATTCAAATATGCCTTCTCCAAGGCTGCCACCTAGCCTGCGCCTACTCTGCACCTACACTGTAACCTCTAAGGCTCCTCCCATCACGTCCAATAGTGTTACATGCATTCAGAGATGCCTTCTCCAAGGCTGTCACCAAGCCTGCGCCTACTCTACAACCCATGCCACCTCTTATTCGCCAATGGGGATGGCGACACCTTTTAATTTTGTACTCTTTCGCCAAGTCTAATGGCGCCTCCCTTCATGTCCAATTGTGTTACATGCATTCAGAGATGCCTTCTCCAAGGATGCCACCTAGCCTGCGCCTACACTACAAGAGTGACACTTATCATGCATGCATGCACCCACCTACCACCTCACTTACTCTATGAAATTTTTTTTCCTATAAATACAGAACATTACATACTTCTCTCGCATCCACAATCGTCTCACTCTCTGCTATAAACTCTTTCATAATCTCTTACAATTTCAAACTCTTTCATAATCTCAGGCATTTTCAACAATGGATCTTCTCACAATGGGCGATTCTCACAGAGGTACGAGGGACAACATTGTAGCATTTGTAAGTTTCTTTTATAGTTATACATTTTTCATACTTCTAGTAATGCTTTTTTCATCTTACTTACTCTTACACCTTTTACATTACTAACTTAGGATACCAAAAGATTCAGAATCTGGTCACACAACTACCTTGCTCCAGACCCATTGATCATACCATATCTGGAATACGTAGGTTTTGGAAACGTATAAAGATCTCCAACTGCACAATTGATTCAAAGTTCATACTTGCAATATTTGAAATGTGGAGATCAGAGACCCATACATTTCACCTACCAATAGGTGAATGTACTGTCACGCTTGAGGACGTGTACATGTTATTGCGTCTCCCTGTCGACGGTAAGGCCGTTAACGAGTCGATTCAACAATCCAATTCTCTGTGTGAAGAATTGTTGGGCAGGGATATGGTTGACGGTGGTGGTGCGAGAGGTCACGGTATACTACTAACTGAGCTAAAAAATCATTATGCGACTCTGGAATTAAACGAAAATTCCTCCGAGCTAGCCAAGGTAATAAAAGCTAGAACTTATATAATGATACTATTTGGAACCTTTTTATTTCCCGAAAGTACGGGAAACAGTGTAAATTTTATGTATTTAAATTTACTTAGAGACTTCGAAAAAACTAGAAAGTATAGTTGGGGTTCTGCTGTTTTAGCCCACCTATACAGTTCCTTGTGTAAAAATGCAATCAAGGAAAAATGTACATTTTATGGCTGCGCTTTTTTATTTCAAGCATGGGGTTGGTGGAGGATGGAGTCCCTAAACCCCGTCAACAACAACATATTCGTTTTTTCATACGCAACAAAGTAAGTCATCAAGTTATATCATTTATTACTATTCATCTCTTCACCAAATATATGATAAAAATAAAATATTTTTCATTTCCTTTAGGTATTGCGTGAGGGGTATGGATTACGGCAAGAATCCAAGATTCAATGTCGCACTATACCGCAATCTATTGGATCACCTTGGCCCAGATGATGTACGTCATACCTTTCAACTTTTCTACTTTTAAATTATTTATATATTACGTTTTCATTAACCTGATTTAATTTTATCTGCAGTTTGTCTGGAGACCATATTTGGGTATGGGCCATGAACCAAACACTGAGGATGCAGCAATTTAGAGCACAAAGACTACAATCATACGGTTCAATGTTGTGGAGATGCACCACAACGGCCGTGTGAAGATGCAGTTTGGAATGCATCAAGAGATACCCAGCGATCCGACTTGTTTGTCCCCGTGGCATCTCAAAAGGGTCGACGCCCAATGGGGTCTTACCAACTAGAAAGACTTTGCTCCAGAATGGTCTAAGATGTGGCAGAGGTGTCACCGACATGTCTTGCAATTCCCAGTTTTCCTCAACCAGGGTAATATGCGACACACAAATCGGTTAGTACCCCTGAAATACACGTGTCTCATCCAAGGTATTTGGTTGACCCACGAACACAATGGGCACAACCCTCATTTCCCCAACAACAAACCCAACACACATCAACCTCCCACCAACCCCCCAGACGAAACAGAACTAGAAACACCCAACCACAGTCACCACCACAATACAATTACACCCACATACCCCACAACCAACAACAATCACCACCTCAGTACCAATACCCCCAAATGCCTCACACCCAACCGCAATTTCAATCACAATACCAACACACCCGCATACCTCACACACAATTTCAGTCTTCTGCATATCCCAATATGGGCCCCTCAACATCCAACCTTAGCCCTGATCTGGGAATGTAGGAAGATTATGAACCAACCGACCCAACTTACGATCAACCACAATATCACCAAACCACCCAACATCCTCAATACCAAACACCCCAAAATCCATTTCCTTTCTACCCTCCGTACTCAGACGACCAATGCTACAGACCAACCATGGAACCCCACCCACCGACAACACGACCAAACTTTGAGGGTATGGGTAACCGATTGTACCAAAGCGGATCTTCTAGATATGGAGATCTGACTGATTTCATGGATCCGGAACACATTGACTTCGCTGGGCCATCAACCCTGCCACAACAGGAAACGCGACGAAACCCAACACGGAAAATGCGACGACGGGGATGCGGAACCGGGGGTCATTACCGGGTTTCGGGAGGCCACTGATTAATCTGTTTTTTTTTACGTAATAGTTATGTGTGTAATCATATTTTGTAAATAAAAAGTCAATTTTGTTGATCCTATATCGAATACGTAACGCACCACATTGGAAAAAAAACGCGAAAATTGCCCTAGCAAATGCACTAAGGCGCCATCTCACTTGACTTAGGGCAAGCCCTAAGCACCTAGGCGCCAAGTGAGATGGCGCCTCCCCTTAAAAAGTAGGTGTAGGCGCCAAGTGAGATGGCTCCTCCTTTAGGGAGTCATCTGAAACATGATTATTTGTGTAATTTTTTTCAAAACATAATTATTTATGAAATTTTTTTAATACATAATTATTTCAAAAAAAAAAAAATTCTCATTTACATTTAGTTTTACTTTGACTTCAGATTACCATTTAAGTGTAGACTATTCTCATTTAAAGAATAAATATACAACTAAAGAGGACACATAAATTGCAACACCTCCACATTGAAGAGGACATCACTATAGCTCCTATAAATAAACTAATGTTTGATTAAAAAAATAAAACACACAATTTTCAAATTGTAATCCCTAATGTAGAAGTTACACTCTAACATGCTCAACATCATAAGTTTTCTTTATCTCGAGTATGACAAGATAACTATAACAATAAAAATCAAAATCAAAATGGGCACACAAAATGACATCACAATGTCAAACCCTCCTAACATTGTCCTTTGTGTTGGTTCAAGAATTGTACAATGTGACAAGAAAAAGAAATTGCATTTATAAAGGTCCATGTGTTTTGATGTGACCCCCACAGTCACACGCACATAATAAAAGAAACCATTTCCCAAACCTCACAACCCTTTACCCACTACTATATAGGTACTACAAAATTCTCATCAAAACTCTCTTACCCTTCATTCTCTTTCATCTTTTCACACACCCTTCTAATTCCTCTTCTCATGGCTCAGGTATTTCCTCTTTCATATCTTTTTTTTTTCTTCATTTTTTCTTCATTTCTCTTGTATCCTTTATGCATATACATACACTCATCTTTGTTTAGGTATAAAATTAAAAATATATTTATTTACTAATTTTAATAATTTATTTACCAATTTTTTCCTTTTTTTTTTTTTTAATCTATCATTGGATTGATTCAAAGTAGAAGGTTGTGTTAAAGGTGTTAACTATGACTGATGACAAAACAAAGCAAAAAGCTATAGAAGCAGCTGCAGATATCTATGGTAAGTAATTCACAACATTTCTTAAAAAAATAAAATTTTAATTTAATTAATTACCATGAATTTAAATTAAAAAAAAAAAAATAGTTATGCAAATAATCAAAAGCTGATCTATTGAATTACTGCTTATTTTGATGAACAGGAGTTGATTCAATAGTTGCAGATATAAAAGAGCAGAAATTGACAGTGATTGGTTCAATGGACACAGTGAAAATAGTGAAGAAACTGAAGAAAGTTGGAAAAGTAGATATTGTATCTGTTGGACCTGCAAAAGAAGAGAAAAAAGAAGAAAAAAAGGAAGAGAAAAAGGAAGAAAAAAAAGAAGAGAAAAAGGAGGAAAAGAAAGAAGAGAAGAAGGAGGAAAAGAAAGAGGAGAATAAATAATTATAATTAATATTCTGTTTTTTTATTATTAAACTCTTCATTTTCTTCTAATTTTTGTTTGCATATTTTTCTATATTGAGAAGGCAGTGTAAGCTGAAAAAAATTGTCTATAATTTTTTAAAATTTGTGTAATAGTATCTTTTTGAATTTGATGTTCAAGATCTTTTTAATTAAGCATTGATTAATCTTCAGTTACCAAGAAGATATAGCATGGGTTCAAAATGGTTGAGAATAATTAATGATTATTATTATTTATTTGTTTTTTCTAGAATTCTTTTCTTTTTTTCTGTTCCATATTTTTATGTTCATAATTTAGTCGTACGAATTATTACTATATTCTTCATTTTATTCTTTTCGGTACTCAGTTTGTTTTTTTCCTTTTGTTTTTCTATTAACTCAAATGGCTCATGTGACTGTGATAATATCGATGCCAGTTGTTATGACTTATGATTGCTTGTGAATTGTAAATTTTGGCAGAAGTTGGAAGTATACGATAACCGGATCAAATGGCTTTTGGTATTTTTTTAATTAAAAAGTACATGTGAAAAATATATTACTAATATTAAAGCATTAATATTCTCAATAACATAAAAGATAAATGTCTCAAACTATATGATATGTGTCAAACTATTAAGGTGGGTATAGCAGATACTCCTTTGTTTTATAATCGGTAATTCAATCTACCATTTTATATATATTAAAAAATATTTAAAAAAATAAGAAAAAAAATATTTTTATTATAATATTTTTAATTATATATTAAAATTGATCTGGATTGGGCATACGCTTGTCCTTCGAACGTGAAGCCCAAAAACAGTTCAAATTAGGGACTGTTGGATAATTCCCCACACGATCCTTGGAGGACGTGGCCCACGATCCCACGACAGTCATCTTAAACTGTCCTTCGGGAATCACGGGTCCAATCCTATTCTCGCGGAACAGTTGACCAGAGGAGAATCCACTCACTGGACTCCATACACACGTAAGCCCTGGCAGTTTCTGTTATTGGGCCTCAACGTGGCCCAATACTGGAAACCTTGGTCCAACGCTGGGGGCTATAAATATCTTCTCTCCTAAGAGGGCCAGATATTCAATTCAACACTTCTAACTCTTAACATTTGCTTGCTCATTCCGCAACTTACTTTGCCATCAGAGTGTCTTGCAGGTACCCCCCATCTCATTCAACTTCTTCCCGAGCTAGCTGTGACGGTCCATTTCTGATTCGGTAAGATCAATGGCGCCGTCTGTGAAAAACTTACTTCCACGTCTTACATTTACTCGAGACTAAAGTTAAACAATCTCTTACTGTCATGGCTGACCAGACTGTAGAAAACATGAACATCTGTATCATCGACGTCAACAACAACATCGTCGACAATAATGCCGACCTCGACAACGTCGGTACCGCCGACCACAACACAGCCCCCGCCATTAATATGCCCGGGCCTTCTGACTATAGAGACGGAGCAACTGCTTCATCATCATCACTGCCTCCACGACTCGAAGATGATCAGCCACCTCCCCAGAACTACCAACCCGTTCAATTCCATGAGGTCCCCGACCCCATCGGGGAAGACGCCACGACCAGGGCACTGTTCGCGGCGATAAATCAGACCAACTACCTGATCTTCACTCAGGGAGAAAGATTGAGGGCGCTCGAAGATGCTCAGAGAGCCCCTATAAGACACAAGAGACCTCAGTCTCCTCCTCCTTGACAAGCAGAGGAACGTCCCCAATCTCCCCAATGGAGACGTAGTCAGGACATCACTCGAAGCCCTTCTCCCCGACCAATCGGGCGACACCCTGTATTAGAAAGGGACCAGCCCATTGACACAGGGAGACACAATCACGGCCCCTCGCGTCAAGAACGAAGACCCCCTGGAGACAAAAACGGGGGAAACAACGAGCGACCATACCGCCCGAGGAACGCTCTGCGCGACCAGGGCCACCATAACCGCCACTACGTCAGATCCCCGTCTCGCTCGTCCGAACGGAGTGACGAGGATGACCCTCGCGGTCCTTTGTCACAAGTAATCATGGAGGCACCCAGTCCCCCGGGCATGGAGAAGCCTCCCCACCTAAAGGAATACGACGGCATCACCGACCCGATCGACCATATAGATGGGTTTGAGGCCATGCTACATTATCACAATGTTAGGGGACCAATCAAATGTTGGTTGTTCCCCACGACTCTGAGGAAAGCTGCGATGGGCTGGTACAAAAGTCTCGCCCCGGGGTCAATTACCTCCTGGTGAAATCTGAAGAACCAATTCATCAGTTCATTCACTGCTTCGCGACGCCACCCAAAGACCGAAGCAACCCTCGAGGCCATCGTCAAGAGACACGATGAGACCCTGAGGGAATTTATTGATCGGTTCAATCGGGAGGCCATCCAGGTCCCCTGTACCGATCACATGAAGAGATACCTGCTCGAGAGGGGACTCCTCCCGGGCACGGAATTCAGAAAGGTCGTAGGCATCGAACTGCCCCAGACATTTGATGCTCTCCTCGAGAAAGCCAAAGCCTACATGGACTACAAGGAGAGGGAGGCGGCCAACAGAGCCTTGGATCCCAGAAATGGCGGATCTACCAGTCATCCGCGATAAGACACTGCCCCTCCTCGACGAACTTGTGAGAAGAGATGGGACGACAAACCCCGAGACCCTCAAGAACAAAGAGGACCCTCAGGGAAGTTTACCGAGTACACTCTGCTGGCGGCTTCCCGCGAGCGCATCTTAGCAGAGTGCACGAATACGGATTTCAAGGACAGAGACGTCAAGCATCCTCGCCCCGATCCTGCTAAGCCTGGGGCAGATTGAAGCAAATACCACTAGTACCACCGGAGCCATGGGCACATGACTGAAGATTGTGTCCACCTCAAGGATTCTATTAAGACCCTCATAAAAGGGGGGAGACTCGAGCAATATCGGCTCGGCAACGCCTCTGTCGAGATGCCCGTGAAACAAGGGAGATAGAGGAGGATGCCCGACCATCTGACGAGTCGGTCCCCATCCAGACCGCATTCTCCGTTACGAGACCAGAGGACTTTTACGTCCCCAAACATATGCAAGAGCCTCTGTCTATGCACAGCAGGTGGGAAAACTTCCCCTCCGCCATGGTCATAAATGGTGGGGGATTTATTGACTTGACTATAAACTCGGCAAAGAGGAAGCTGAACGAGCTGGTCGACGCGGCTCCCCCATAAACGGTGACCTTTGAGAGGGTTAAAGGCAGATCAAAGCCGATCACCTTTTACCTCGAGGAACTGCCCGGAGGGGCCCCCAATTCAGCCACCCCTCTTCTAATCAGGGCGAGAATGGACAACTTTAACGTATATCCCGTCCTAGTCGACGAGGGAAGTTCCGTCGACGTGATGTACAACCAAATTTTCATAACCCTGCAGCTCGAAGACTCTCACCTTTCACCATAAATGGGATCGGACTTGCAGGGATTTAATGGCTCGACCTCCAAGCCATGGGGGTACGTGGAGCTTATGGTCACCTTCGGCGAATATACTGCTACCCGGCAAGTCAAGGTGCACTTCCTCGTCATTGACTTTCTGTCCCTCTACAACTGCATCCTCGGGAGGCCGACATTAGTAGAGTTGACCGCGGTGCCCTCCACCGTTCATCTGAAGATGAAGTTCTACAAAAAGAGGGCACGGGTCGCCATAATTCAAGGCGACCTAGCAATCGCCCGAAGATGCTTCAACGTGGTGGCCAAGGGATAAAGCACAGTCGACACCGGAGCACGGCCCACCAAGAAAGTTGCAACAGTGCGACCAAAGCCTCAATAGTTAGAACCATAACCCATCAGAACAGAGGTGCAAAGGGCTCATTCAAAGGTCGATTCGATCTCGCTGGACACTCGCTTCGACCAAGACGAACCCTCGAACGGCAAGCAGAAGCTCCTCCGACCAATTCCAGATGGGGACTTCGAGCTCGTCCCTCTTGGTAAAGACCCGAGCAGAGGGGTGAAGATTGGCACATGACTCCCCGACCCGGTGAGGAAGCAGATAAAGGCCTGCTTGAGAGAGAACGCTGATCTGTTCGCATGGAGCACCATGGAAATGCCTGGTCTTGACCCCTGAGGTCGCCTTCCATCAACTCGCCATCGATCCAGCCGCTAGGGCAGTAGTACAACGTAGGTGTAGGCAGTCCCCTGAAAAAGCGGAGGCTGTTGAAAAAGCTGTAAAAGACCTCATAGAGGAAAATTTTATTTCAGAAGCCCGATATTCAACCTGGCTGTCTAATGTTGTACTCGTTAAGAAAAATAATGGAAAATGGCGTATGTGTGTTGACTATACCGATCTTAACCGGGCATTCCCCAAAGATGCATTTCCTTTTCCTAATATTGATATGCTGGTCGGAAACTCAGCCGACTATAAAATTTTATCTTTCATGGATGCCTATTCGGGCTATAACCAAATCCCAATGGCAATGAGTGACAAACACTGCACTGCTTTCATGACCAGCTCGGGCAACTATTACTACAACATAATGCCCTTCGGTCTGAAAAATGCAGGAGCAACATATCAGGGGATGATGAACAAAGTCTTATGCGATGAGATCTGAGATATGCTCGAGGTATACATGGACGACATTATCATCAAATACCGACTAGACACCGACCATGTCGCGCATCTCAGGAAAGTCTTTGCCCAAGCATGGCAATGCAGAATGAGGTTCAACCCCGAGAAGTGCATCTTCGGAGTTAAGGCGGGCAAGTTCCTCAGCTTCTACCTAACAGAATGAGGAATCGAAGCCAACCCCGACAAATGTCGGGCGTTCTCTGACCTCCCTACACCCACTTTGAAAAAATCCATACAAGTCATGAATGGTATGCTCGCCTCACTCTCCCGTTTCATTGCAAAATCCGCCCAACACGCCCTTCCCTTTTTCAAACTCCTGCGCAAAGAATCAGCTTTCGAGTGGACCGAGGAATGCAAACAGGCCCTCCTCCATCTCAAACAGAGCCTCTCACAGCCGCCCGTGCTATCATGACCGGTCGACGGGGAGACGTTATTCCTATATCTGGACGTCTTTGTTGAGGTCGTCAGTGCGGCCCTCATTCGCGAAACTCATGACAGCCAAAAACCCGTGTATTTCACGAGAAAAGCGCTTCAAGGGCCCGAGGTCAGATACCAACAGATCGAGAAGGTGGCTTTGGCCCTCGTCAATGCAGCGAGAAGGCTTAGACACTATTTTCTCACACACACAATCATCATATGAACAGACCAGTCGATAAGACAACTGTTAGGTCGACCAGATATGTACGAAAAAATGTTAAAGTGGTCCTTGGAACTCTCTAAATTCGGCATCCAGTACGAAAGCAGGAAGGAGCTAAAGGCCCAAGCTCTGGCCAACTTTGTCGCCGAGATGACTGCACTTTACCCCGTGCAGGGAAGGAGCACAGGTGGACCATCTTTGTAGACGGAGCCTCCAGCTCGACTGGGAGTGGAGCAAGAATCCTCCTCAAAAACGAGGAGGGCGTCGTGATCAAACACTTGCTCACTCTCTCCTTTCTGACCTCAAACAATCAGGCAGAATACGAAGCTTTACTCGCAAGTCTAAGACTGGCTGAGGATTTCGGTGCTCAAGAGTTACAAATTTTCACTGATTCCCAACTCGTCGCGTCGCAAGTTCAAGGGGAATACTAGGATAAGAACAACGGCCTCATTGAATATTTAAACTTGGTCAAAGAACACATGAAGAAGTTTGACCGAGTAGAAATTACACACGTACCACACGAACAAAACATGCGGGCCGACATACTTTCAAAGCTCGCGAGTACGAAGAAAAAGGGCAGAAACAAATTAGTCATACAAGAGTCCCTATGTCGCCCGAGCATTGAACGCCATACAATCTTACTCTAGGTGAATGCCATCGGGGACAATTCATACTGGATGACCCCGATGTTCAATTTTCTAACAAAGGGGGAACTTCCTCTTGACCAAAGGGAGGCAACTGCAACCAAACGACGAACATGCTCTTACGTTGTTCTTGAGCATAAGTTGTATCACCGTGGGTTCTCCATCCCACTCTTGAAGTGCATCGAAGAGTCTGTGGTCCCTGAGATACTATGGGAAATCCACGAAGGAATCAATGCCCAACACATGGGCGGAAAGTCCCTAGCGCGAAAAGCATTATGAGTGGGGTACTACTGGCCAGCCATGCAACAAGACGCCAAAGAACACGTCAAGAAATATGAAAAGTGCCAAAGACACGCCAACATGCACCTCACTCCACCGCGCGAGCTGAACACACTATCGTCCCCTTGGCCATTTGCCTGGTGGGGAATGGACATCCTCGGACTGTTCATGCAAGGGACATACCAAAATAAATTCCTCGTCGTGGCCGTAGATTATTTTACAGTGGATAAAGGCTGAATCCCTCGTGAAAATTATCTCGCACAACATTCTTCATTTTTACAAACGAAACATGCTCTCTCGGTTTGGAATCCCACAAGCGCTCGTCACAGACAATGACACCCAGTTCACCGACCAAGGTTTTCAAAGCTTCGTTGCCAAACTCGGCACCAAACAACATTTTACCTCAGTTGAACACCCCCGGACTAACGGGCAAGCCGAAGCCGCAAATAGGGTCATCTTGCAAGGACTCAAACGTAGTCTAGGTGAAGCCAAAAGAGGATGGGTCGAAGAATTACACAGGGTCCTATGGGCTTATCATACAACGGCCACTCGACGACCAGCGAGACACCATTCCGACTGACTTACAGCACCGAGGCAATCATCCCAGTAGAAATCATGAAGCCATCTAGGCGAACTGAAATGCCCCTCGACAAGGAGATGAACGACGAGGCCCTGATAGACGAGCTCGACCTTGTTGAAGAAATCTGATCAGGAGAAGCCCTGCACGAGGCCATGCTGAAACAACAGGTAGCCCTACGCCACGACAACAAAGTCATAAAGCGCGAGTTTCAGGTCGGCAACCTAGTCTTGCAAAGAAACCAGAAGGATTCCCGCGAAGGTAAATTATCCGCAAATTGGGAAGGACCTTACCGAGTCCAGAGAGCTACGGGCACCAGAGCATATTACCTCGAGCAACTGGATGGAGAACCACTACCTCGACCTTGGAATGCTGCGAAGCTAAAACAATATTATAGATAAGTCCCTCACATGCTGAGGACTTCGGCCTTCGAATACTCATCTTCAGCAGACGAAGGGAAAACTTCGACAACGTAAGCGCGTCGCGGTACGGACGCGGTCTACCAACCATAAAAAAGCAGGATGTCGTTCATTTTTATGAGCATCATCTTTTCCCGATAGGGACACCTCGGCCGAGATCTACTGTCGAAGTACCCAACATGGAAGAACACCCAACTCGCGATGGGCAGTTCATGTCACGAGTGCAGGATCTTGATCCTGATCATACGCCCGTCCCGCGAATTCCTACTCCGAGCCCTCGACACACTTTGACATGTGCCGAACTAATATTAGGGTCGAGCGCATACCTCCACACGGAAGACACGAACTTCGTGAGAAATTCATAACTGTAGCGGTAGAAATGTTCAAGACTAAGCCATTGGATTGACTAGACTTTATACAAATCAAAATAAAAATCGCCACCATACTATATTGTTTCCGAAGGAATGGGAAAAGAGCGAATAACCAAAAAATAGGGGGAAAGATTCAAGGTAAGGGGGTTGGTTATGCAAAGGGAAGGTATTAGCACCCTAAACATCTACGGTACTCTGCATGAACCTCTTTGTAAAAATCTGTATATTTTGGCTAAAAATGTTGTATAAAAATAGATGGTGGAGGTGAGAAAAGGAATATTTTTTATGATTTTTACACCCGCCGCGGTTGTGAACCTTTAGTGCCTACGTACCACCTTTCGTGAAATAGGGGATAAGGGTACACATAGTTCCTCTTTTAAAAGTTTGAAACAAAAGTGTGTTGGTTGATTTTAAGAGATAAGACATTGTCGTCATTGTCCGTGTGGAAAACATACTTACTACCCACAATCATGAGAAAGGAGAATTTGCATCATCTCAAAGTGGAGGATATGACTTGGATTTTAAAATCAACAATGCCTCACTCAACACCCAAGTGGAAAATATCTCACTTCACTACATATTGTAGAAGTATAGTTGTTTGCATCACTACAAGGATTGACAAGAGTCTAACCTTTTGAGAAAAGTTTTAAAATAAAGCCAAAGTGGCAAAATGGTTTGAAATGAGATTATTTAACTTTTAGTCTTCTCACCAAAATGTCAAAGTATTATTAGATTGATTGGAATTTATTTATGAAAATATTTTGAAAATGCATGGACCTAAGTCCAAGTTTATTATGAAAGTGGTTTAAGTTTCAAAACAAAGAAGAGTTTTCAAAAGGAGGGAGAAGATTTTTGAAATTAAAGAAAATGGGAGGAGAAGAAGAGACTATCCTAAAGCATAAGGTAAAAGCTAAGGATAAGAACCATCTAACCAACAAGAAGCCAAAAACTTGACATTATGAGCCAAGATAAAATTCCCATTATTTGGATTGAAACCAAGCAAGCAAAGATACTAGACCTCTTCAAATGCATTAAGTCTTCAAAAATTGGGCAGAGTAACAACTGTACACGGGTGAATTCCAGATTACAAACAAAGGATGTAATCACAAAAACCTGCACAAAAAAAAAACAAACAAACAACCCAATATCTTGAGGTAAACCTCAAGAGCTCCAGACCAAATAATCAGATAAAGTTACAAAGTCTCCAAGATAGGCCAAGGTTTCTAATCCTAAATCCAAGAAATAGTCCCATGCTCCATAATGCCAAGGATAGTAACCAAATAGTCCAAGTACCATTAAGAGTTTTTTAGGGTTTATATTGATTATTAAGTATCTTGAGAAAAGAAAAGAAAAGCTCAAGTGAGCAAAGTACAAATGACAAGAAAATAAATGCTCAAATGAGCAAAGATAAAAATGGCATGAAATGAAAAATGCTAAAAAATAAATAGTGCATAAAGCATAAAAGAATAAAAGCATAAAATAAAACAAGTTAATAATTAGTGGTTAGTATGATGATCATCTTGAAACTTACATTTGAAACTCATTAGAGGATTGGTAGAACCAAAGTTTCCACACAACAAGTTGCATTTGCTTTTTGTTAAGTATATCATCCATTTGGAATTCTCATAAGTACCATTTAATGATCAATGATGTTTAAGTGATCCGCGTTGACCAAAGGTGTTGTAGATCCATTAGAGTATTGGTAGAACCAAAGCCTCCACACAATGGATCTCAAGGTTATTGGATCAAAGAGATCAAATTAACATACTTGGGCTTGCAATCATAAGTTTGGGCCACGAATGATCATTTATTCGAATCGGGACAAAATTTAGCGCTATGTTAAGCAATCGTAAGTGGACTTATATAGAAGTCACACCTATTTTGAGGCCGGTCAATAGCAATCTATGCACCATTTGTTTTGAGACATGATATAGAGATCATACTCCAACAACATTTAGTGCAATGAGAAGGGGATGAGATGAAGAGGAATTAGGGTAAAAAGAGAAACCACATTTGAATTAATATTTAATCAAACTATTATTAAAATCATTCATCCATTTTTTATGGAGTTAAACTCAACACCATGGATCCAATGATGTTAATAAAGCCATGACCAAAAAATCAACCCAAGACAGCCAGAAAATATTCACAAAATAATAATATAATTAATATATACATTAAAGGGTTTAAAAATGTTTTAAAAAAATGGAAAATAATGAAGAAAAATGCCAATTATATTCAAATTAATCAAGAAATGAAAATAAGACCATAGAAAAATCAGAAAAGAGGCCAAGTGATTTTACAAAATTTTTGGTAATTTTTAAAAGTCAGAAACTATTTTTAAAAATTAAAATAAATGGGTAAAATAGACAAAAATAGACAAAAATAGTAAAGTCAGAAACAAAAATAAAATAAAGTCACCAATATTTGTCACAATATCATTGGATCATTCCATAATTTTTTGTATAATTTAAAAATGTGCAAAAGTATTTTTAAACATTTTAAACAAATCAAATAAGTATAAAATTCATAAAAAATACCAAAACACAAAATTAAATTGTGAAAAAATAAAAAATCAGAAAGAGAATAATAATATTTTTCATAATATTTTCAGATTTTTTGGACAAAAAATGAATTTTCTATGATTTATGAAATTTAAAACAATTAAAATATAAAAATCAGAAAAAGAAAATAAAAGAAAAAGATGTGGACCATTGGATGAGAGTCAAAACGCGTTAGTAATCAAATCCAAAGGATCTGGCGCGCTGTGCATATCATGGTCTTTAATGAATAATGTACAAAATCATTAATAAAATCAGAATTTGAAAATAACAAATGTCACGCTTTCATTGGTTAGAAGATGACACGTTGGTCATCTTCAACCTCCAGCCCTCACGAATTGCAGGTCTCTCAAACTGTAAAATCAGAAGCTCAGACCTATGCCATTCGCTTCGTCTCTTCAAGACGAAAACAAACACACCCTTGCGCCAAATTTATATAAACTGTAACTCAAACAATTTGGAAAGAAAGGTTTGAAAAGGGATTTGAAAATTCATGGTCAAAACGTGCTTCCAGATAAAAGTAAGTGTTGCGACTAGAACTAGGGTAATGAGAGCAACACAATGATACCAAAGTTTTGAAGAATTGATGAAGGAATCTACCTATTGAAGTTGAGTTGCAGAGCTCTGAAACTGGACTTCTGGAGCAATGTAGGGAACGATTCTTGAATGTAATTATATGGTTAGCTTCAGGGAAGATCAAGGAAGGTGAATTGATGGAAAAATGGATTGAAAAAGGCTTGAGAATAGGATTCGAAGTGGCTGAATTATGAGTTGTGAAGCAAGTTTGGCAGGGTGATTCTGGCTATCTAAGCTAGGGGAATTGAATGAGAGATGACCCTTTATTTATAGGGAATCAAATGGAATGTTCAAGCGTATGAAATGATGAAGTTTGGAGGGAAATTGTGTGAACCTGATGCACGAGCAAAGTGTGATCTGATTTGCATCAAAACTCATCTAATCCTTGCGTTTAAAGGCTCTAATCCACTTTGGCAACTTGGTTAAACATGTTTAGATCACAAACGCGTGCTAATTTGATGTTTAAAGGCCAAAACATGAATTTCAAATTCTGACTTGTGGAAAAACTTCAGTTCCAAGTTACCAAGTTCAATCCAATGGCATTTCCACCTCAAGGAGTCTTAGGGCAAAACTCTTGATGCTTTGGAAAGATGAGGTAACAAGCTTTGTAATGGAAAAAGAATGGAATCAAATGGATGCTTGAGCTGAAAGTTACATGGAGTCAAAGTTGAAGAAACAGAGTTGACTTTCCATACTTAGAAATATTTCAAATTCTTCTTTAAAAATGACCTATAATCTCTTGCATCCAAACATGGCCTTCCACTTAGAATTTGCTCTTGACCAAAAAATATGGAATGAAGTAGATATCTTGAATGACATTTTGCAATTTGAACCACTCAAAATCTCCAAAAATTGAGGAAGTTATGACTTGTTGAAGTTGGCCAAAAATCATGAAATGACCTATAATCTTTTGCATTCTTAAGGAAACTTCCATCCATTTTTTACTTAGCACATAAAATAAGGCATGAAGCACACATATTTAAGATCATCATGAAAAAATAATGGGCTCAAGGTGACAAAAATTGTACAAGTTATGACCATTTGAAATCACATATGGAGAATTGGGGATTCATCTGGGTGACTTGTAATCTTTCCTCTTCACCAAGTTCCTTCCACATGAAAACTCCTTGGAACTTTTGAAGTGATTTTTTGGTAACTCATTTAAGAGCATGATGTCTTTGGAATCACTCAAAAATACCAAAAGATAAGCAAGATACACTCCTTTGAAGTCCAAAACCCTAGCCTCTAAATCAAGAGAATGCTTAGTGGAACTTTGCCAAGTTTGAACAAATTTTTTGTGCCAATATTATTCCTTTGTGAATAGAAATTGTTGAGAATGATGATGAGGATTCATGGCCACCAAAACCACTTCCATACCAACTTCAAAACAAACTTTAATGGTGAGGTTTGTATTTCTCAAGATATTGACTAGGGCATGGAAATAAACTCATGAACCCATGAAGCAACTTGCTAAAACTCAATGACTTTACCTACATTATTAACAAGTAAGACAAACCAATATTGAATTTTTTTAATTAGAGAGAAAACCAAATCAAAATATCCATGATCACAAAAGAAAACAAGTTAAGGTGCTTGGTAATTCCTCAAAGAGAAAAGCTAAAGATAGGTAGAAGAACCAAAAGCCCTAATGTGATTTTGTTGTGATTGAACTAATATGGTATGATGAAGGAATCTTAGGGGTAAAAATTTGGGTACAGCAGCTGCCCTTATTTAAGTTTCTTCTATCCGGAGATACGAAGGTTAAAAATCTTCGTGTCGACGTGATCGAAGATACTTAAATACAAAAAAACCCTATTTTTGGTCCTAAGATGCGATGCAAATGCTTATGCGTATGAATGCATATGAACAGAACCAAAGAGACGCAAAGTAACATTGGGGATGCAACAAAAAATGAAGAAACAAAGGAGCAACCCCACCAGGAAAATAAATCACTGGTGAACCACAAGAACAGAATCAGAGAGGAAGATAACAAGCATCGACGTTCACTGCCGATGTACTACCAACATTCACTGAAGGTAGAAAGAGAAAATATATCAAACCACTACCGTTCACTGACGATGAACTATCAACGTTCACTGAAGATAGCAAAAAGATAACAAACACCGACGTTCACTGCCGATGTACTACCAACATTCACTGAAGGTAGAAAGAGAAAATATATCAAGTTTCCCCAAGATTCTGGTGTTTTTCCAAGAACGGGTCTCAACTTCTTCTTTAACCAAGGAAATCTGCCTGGAAAGGGTAATACGTAATCTATCTCAAATAAAGAGACTTCCACTCATTGTCAGGGAAATTGCAAATGGAAATGACTTTCTGGGGATAGCAATATGACTTCCCAGAGAAATGCCACGATATTCCTGCTGAGGAGATAAAGTCTTCCTGTGCAAAATAAATGCACAAACCAAAACTCAAAGTTTTCAGAAATCCATAATAAATGATATTGTCATGTAGCCACAAATCCAATTCAGAAATCAAGTAGAGCAAGACGGCCAATGCAGATACATCTTTTGAGAAATAAACTCAAGAGGGAAAACCAAATTTAACTAAGCAAAGAGCGCTATAAGAAAGGTCAGAACACAATGTCAATGAACGATGATTTTTAGCAATGCATGATGTATGTATGAATGTATGAGTGCTATCGTGCATATGCTGGTAAAAAGGATACATAATCAGTGCAAACAAACAAAACCACCCCAGGTACTAACAACATTGGGCTAAACTTCAACCAGAAAGATCAATCCAAGAAAGGTAAAAGCAACTGCGGAAACCAAACCCATTGCATGCCTTAATTTCACTGAGGAGAAACATAATCCGGATGTAGCCAAATCGAACAAATACCGGGATGGAAAACCCTTCTACCGGCTTCATCAGAGAAAACAGTTTTCCAAAAGCAACATGCCTACTGGAGATTGCAAGACCAACCTCAAATAAAGCAGACTGACGCCGAAACAACCAAGCCTCACTGGGGGATTCAAGCCTACCTTCCTGGAGAGAAAGAAAAAAACCGCGGATTGAAAATTTTCATCACGAACACTCATTCCAACAAGAGATGCCCTGGGATAACTTTCCCGGGAAATCAAGAAATCAACATTAATGCCAAAACTGCAACAAGAGTAACATCTCAGCACACTGCGGGAATAAAACCTTTCATCATATGAGGGAAAACTTGCTGGGGAATATGGGACGAAGACTTATGACCATGCAAACCCAAAAAAAGAGCGAATCAAGACTTGACTGGGGATAATGGGATCACAAACCCAATATTGTACCTTGCACCCACTGAAATCGTCTCTAACTATCTGAGAAACACACAAGGATTGCGCATATACCAGTAAAATGACATGAGAAAACCTTCATGAAGGGAGTAAATCTTCTTAAAACAACCAGAGTTTGTTCATTCTTGGGATCACCATTCTTGTTGTCATTGTTTCATCACAAATACCAAAGTAAATTGAATTGTAAAGATCTTTTCTCTTTTTGAAAAGTCAATTTTGCTTTTTTAATCTTTTTGCTTTAACAATTATTATCAGTAATAAATGATATCTTTGCAAGCTAAATAAAAATAAGAACACCAAGAATTGGGTAAAAGCTCGAATTTCATTAATAGAATGATAGTCTGCGAATGGCGAGACTCCATGGATGATTACAAAGTTTGGGAAATGGTAATATATAATGGAAAGGATACATTGAGATACAATGACAACTATCCCCCTAACAACTTTTGAAATCCTGAGCAGCAACTTTTGTTGAAGTATGGTGAGGATCTGAGAAGATTGTTGCTTCAACGATCAAGTCTTGTCTGATGTAGTTACTTGCCAAGGAAATCCCTAAATTTTGCCTAAGCTGCCCTTGCGGGTTTTCAACTTAGCGGGAAATTTATTCTGTTTATGTCTCTAATTTTTTCCTAGACCGCCCTTTCGGGTTTTCGACCTACCGAGACGCTCCTTTTTTGCCTAAGCCGCCCTTTCGGGTTTTCAACTTAGCGAGCTGTTCTTTTATTTCTTTAGGCAAAGTATTTCTTGATTGCGTCAGCATTCATGGGACGTGGGAACTCCTCGCCATCCATAGTTTCAAGAATTAATGCACCATTAGAGAAGGCTTTCTTGACAACATACGAGCCTTCAAAATTGGGAGTCCACTTGCCCCTAGAATCAGTGTTGAAAGACATGATATTCCTGAGCACGAGGTCGCCTTCTCTGAATTCACGAGGTTTGACCTTTTTATCAAAAGCTTTCTTCATTATTTTCTGATATAATTGCCCAAGACATAAAGATGTCATCCTCTTCTCTTCAATCAAATTCAATTGGTCAAACCTGTTCTGGACCCATTCAGCCTCTGTCAACTTGGCTTCCATTATCACCCGCAATGAGGGAATCTCTACATCGACAGGGAGTAAAACTTCCATTCCATACACTAGGGAGAATGGGGTTGCTCCTATTGAAGTGCGAACAGATGTTCGATATCCATGCAGAGCAAAAGGGAGCATTTCATGCCAATCCTTATAAGTGACAACCATTTTCTGGATGATCTTCTTCATATTCTTATTAGCAGTTTCAACATCCCCATTCATCTTTGGCCTGTATGGAGATGAATTGTGATGGACAATCTTGAATTCTTCGCACAGTTCTGTCATCATCTTGTTGTTCAAATTCGAGCCATTGGCAGTGATGATTCTTCTCGGCACACCATACCGGCATATAAGTTTGTTTTTGATGAAACGCATAACCACCTGCTTGGTAACATTGGCATATGAAGAACCCTCTACCCATTTGGTAAAGTAGTCAATTGCTACCAAGATGAAACTGTGTCCGTTCGAAGCTTTGGGTTCTATCATCCCGATCATGTCAATACCCCACATAGAGAAAGGCCATGGGGAGGAAATCACATTGAGGAGTGTCGGAGGCACATGGATCTTATCTGCGTAAATCTGGCATTTATGGCACTTCTTTGTAAATTTGTAACAATCAGATTCCATTGTCAACCAATAATAACCTTCCCTTAGCACCTTTTTAGCCATCGAATGTCCATTAGCATGAGTGCCAAATGAACCTTCATGGATCTCATGCATCAACATGTCCGCTTCGTGTCTATCCATGCATATAAGCAAGACCATGTCATAATTTCTCTTGTATAACACATTTTCACTGAGGAAGAAACTGCCTGCCAATCTCCTCAGTGTCTTTATATCTTTCTTCGACACACCAAACGGGTATTCCTGAGTCTGAAGAAAATGCTTGATATCATAATACCAAGGTTTTTCATCTGCCACCTCCTCTGTCGCAAACACATGAGCGGGCCTATCTAGTCGTCGAACTGTAATTCAGGGTATATCATTCCAAGCATTTACTCGGTACATGGAAGCCAGAGTTGCCAGAGCATCTTCCATTTGATTCTCATCCCTATGAATGTGATGGAATTTAACTTTATTGAAGAAGGGTAGTAATCTTCTAGCATAATCTTTGTAAGGGATCAAACCAGGGTGACGAGTGTCCCATTCTCCTTTAATCTAATTTATTACCAAAGCTGAATCGCCATACACATCTAGAATTTTGATTCTGAGATCAATAGATTCCTTAAGACCCATGATACAAGCCTCATATTCTGCCATATTGTTAGTGCAATCAAATGTTAACCTCGCGGTAAAAGGAATATGTGATCCATGAGGAGTAACAATCACAACACCAATTCCTTTACCATAAGCATTCACAGCTCCATCAAATACCATACTCCAACGAGATTCAGGGTCGGGGCCCTCCTCAGGAAATGGTTCATCACAATCTTTCACTTTCAAGAACATCACATCTTCACCGGGGAATTCATATTCCACAGACTGATGATCTTCCACTGGATGGTGAGCAAGGTAATGTTCCAACACACTACTTTTAATAGCCTTTTGAGTACGGTACTCGATATCATCTTAAGATAACAACATCTGCCAGCGGGCAATTATCCCAGTAAGAGCAAGCTTTTCAAAAATATACTTGATTGGATCCATTTTGGAGATCAACCAAGTGGTATGATTCAACATATATTACCGCAAACGCTTTGCCGCCCAGGCCAAAGCACAACATGTCTTTTCTAGCATGGAATACCGCGACTCACAATCAGTGAAATTTTTGCTGAGATAATAAATGGCGAACTCTTTCTTTCCTGTTTCATCCTATTGTCCTAGAATACAACCCATGGATTTATCTAACACTGTTAGATACATAATCAACAGTCTTCCTTCTATGGGTGGGAGCAAGATAGGAGGTTCAAGCAGATACTCTTCAATACTTTCAAATTCCCTTTGGCAGTCATCCGTCCACACACAACCTTGATCTTTCTTTAACAACTTAAAGATCGGTTCACACGTTGCAGTCATGTGGGAAATAAATCTGGAGATATAATTCAAACGCCCGAGGAAACCCCTGACTTGCTTTTTAGTTCTTGGTGCTGGCATTTCTTGAATTTCTTTGACTTTGTCAGGGTCAACTTCAATTCCTTTCTGGCTAACAATAAAACCCAACAATTTCCCCGATCTAACTCAGAAGGTGCATTTATTTGGATTCAAGCGGAGATGATACTTCCTCAAATGCTGAAACAACTTCAACAAATCTTCTATATGCCCTTCTTCAGTTTGGGATTTGGAAATCATATCATCAACATATACTTCGATTTCTTTGTGCATCAGATCATGGAATAGGGTTGTCATAGCCCTCTAGTACGTTGCACCAGCGTTCTTCAACCTGAAGGGCATCACTCTGTAACAAAATGTTCCCCAGGGTGTGATAAACGTTGTTTTTTCCATGTCCTCTGGAGCCATTCTTATTTGATTATACCCGGAAAATTCATCCATGAACGAGAATACCTTGAATTTTGTTGTGCTATCCACTAACATGTCGATGTGAGGCAATGGAAAATAATCTTTTGGACTAGCTTTATTTAGATCTCTATAATCTACGCACATGCGGACTTTTCCGTCTTTTTTCGGTACTGGGACAATATTGGCAATCCACTGAGGATACACTGACGTCACAAGAAAACCAACATTAATCTGCTTTAGGACCTCCTCTTTGATCTTTACTTCCATATCCGGGTGGGTTCTTCTCAACATTTGTTTAACTGGCGGAAACTCTGGCTTTAACGGAAAACGATGCTCGACAATGTCTGTATCTAGACCAGGCATATCTTGATAAGACCAAGCAAAAATATCCACATATTCTTTCAACAGCTCAATCAACCCGCTCTTTACATCAGGATGCAACGATGCTCCAATCTTGACTTCCTTCAGATCTTCTTCTGAACCCAAATTAACCACTTCCAAAGGCTCTTTATATGGCTGAATGGTATTTTCCTCGTCCTCAAGAAACTGTGAGACCTCTTCTGGAATATCATCATAATCTTCTTCTTCAGCCCCAAACATAGGACATTTAAAGTTGGGAGAGGGTGCAAGGTCTATGTATTCAATAGGTTTTTTAATTAATCTGCACATGTGATTTATGATTGCTTTTAGAAACTGACACATAACAAGTGATCATGCAGATTAATTTTCAGTTATTATTTATTTTGAAAGGTTTTTTTATATTTTATTTTATTACCATTTCCCAAGAAAAAAAATAAAATAAAAGACATAATTTTGGAAGCAAAGACAACTTTTATTAATGATCTAAACAGTTATAGCAAACAGATAAGCCCTACAACATTAATACTTCCACCTTGGGCAAAGTGAAAGCTTTTCAAAAGAAAGAAACAGATTAGCAAAAAAAATTACTTTGAAACATGTACGCAAGAAGGAACATCAATGGTGACCCAGTTCTAAACTCGGACTCCATGCGTCTCATAATTCGGTACTTCCTATCCTGCTTCATCCTCTTCCACAACATTAATTCCAGAACCAATTGGATGGAGGTAGTCTCCACTGCGGAGAACATCATGATAGCTGTTCACAGAAGACTTTGACTTCAAACTTCCTCCTTTTCCATTCCTGGAAGAGAAACCCAAAACATTTATGTTCTTGTTCACGGGTGGATCCACAAGTCGTCCCCAAACTGTATTATGACCATTGCGCACAACCTACTGCGCGTCCTTCAGCGAGACCACGAAATTCTCATTCTTCCTTATATTGTCAATGGATAGGGCTTGGAACTGGGTTCCAACAGCAGCCTCATCTGCTTCTACAATACCGAAAGAGGATAGATGGGATATCAACAACGCCTGCTCCCCATTTATGATCACTACCTTCCCTTCACGCACAAATTTTAGCTTCTGATACAGAGTTAAAGTGACAACCCCTGCTTCGTGTATCCATGGCCGTCCTAGCAAACAACTATATGCGGGAATAATGTCCACTACCTGGAAGGTTATCAAGAACAAATGTGGTCCTATATGGATGGGTAAGTCCACTTCACCGATGACATATTTCCTCGACCCATCAAAAGCCTTCACAATGATGCCACTCGGGCGCATAGGTGTTCCATGATACTTTAACTTCATGAGGGTACTTCTTGGTATAACATTCAATATGGATCTGTTATCAATTAGCACATTCGATAGTGAGTCATTCTTGCAGTTCATAGATATATGGAGGGCCAGGTTGTGATTCCTCCCTTCATCTGGTAACTCATCATCGCAGAAACTCAAGTTGTTACATGATGTAATGTTTCCAATTACGCCGCTGAATTGATCTAACGACATGTCATTCTCTACAAAATCTTGGTCTAGTACTCTCATCAGTGACTCTTTATGAGCGGAGGAATTCATCAATAAAGCTAGGATGGATATCCTTGAAGGAGTCTGTAATAGCTGATCTAAAACTTTGTAGTCGCTCATCTTAATTATCTTCAAGACATCATCCACTTATTTCTCTAATGTGGCTCTACTAGTCTCTCCTGCAGTCTTCTTAGGCTCATCGTTCTCAATAATTTTCTTTCCAGCAAGAACATCTATTCAAATAACCGGCGCAAACGCACGACCACTACGGGCCACCCTGCTATTATCACCTATATTTCCAACATCTGGTGTTGGCTGGATGGTAATTTCCACCCCATTTTCTAAGATTGTAGCGTTGTATTTGTAAGGCACAACCTTATCTGATTTATAGGGAACAGGTCCTGGCAGACTAATTACCAATGGGGTAACAGCTAGTTTGCTATGGTACTCCACCTCAAGATGAGCGGGTGCACCAAAACAAGGTACGATGACGTTTACACCTTCCTCAACACAATCAGCCATCAAAAGGTCATTTTCAGAAAACAAATCTTCGTCTGAAGAGAAATACTCATCCACGGAGGCGTACTCCTCCTCTGACTCTTCTCCCATCAAACAAACTTCAACCATATCAATCTCGTGATAATCATCTCTCCGACCTGTGATCTTGATAGTTCCATTGTTTAACAACAACTGATCACCCTCCCTCACAATAGAACATCCTCGGGGGTCTCGATAACAAACTACGCAAGATCCATATCGGTGTTCCACCTGACCAGCAGTACGACAGAAAGTAGGATGCAACTGCACGAGATCCTCATTCAAATGCTCCACTTTAAAAATTATGAATTCACTCGGACATCCAGACACCATATTCACTTCCTCTTCATATTCTTCCCTAGGCCTGATTATATGAATTAGACCTTCATCTATCATCTCCTGTAAATCAGCCTTTATCTTCTCGCAACCCTGTATGTTTGTACTGCAAATAGCACAACCGGTGTGGTCATGCGTATAATAACTGAATTCACAGAGGTCTGCGTGCATTTTCACTAAATCCCCTCTAACCAGATTAATTTCAAAAATCCAGAAGTCACTTGGATAATTGGCCACCATATTCACAACACCCACTCCCCTGTGCTTGGGCAGAGGATTTTCTTTCACATTAGGTCCCATGTCTTTGAAAGATAAATTCCAGACTTCACCAACCTTTGCACTTCAGTCCTCAAAGGGTAACAATTTTCAACACTATGCCCTGGTGCTCCCTGATGAAAGGCGCACGTCTGGTCCGCTTTGTAATACCAAGGCAATGGTGATGGTACTGCTGGAGGTGGTCGTGTCTGGACCAACTTCTTCTGAATCAATGCTGGTAGTAGCTCTGCATAACTCATGGGAATAGGGTTATAGTTCTCCCTTCTCTGATTATTCTGTTAGTTCCCCTGCTGGGATTGTCTTTGATAAGCAATGGTAGTCGGAGCGGCATTCATAACAGGAGTCACTGAGGCAACTTGCTGGTGACGCTGATAATTTCTTCTAGGAGCGTTTACCCTCCTCTCTTGCATAACAGCATTGGTATCCCCTTCTTTCTTCTTTGTAAACCCATAAGCTGGCTTTTTCACACCTCTGGATCCTTCACCCTTTGTCAAATGGCCTTCTCTTACTGCCTCTTATAGGCGGACACCCATCCCTACCATCTCTGTAAAATCACTTGGGGGCACTTGCTACCATTCTTTCGTAGTAGAAAGCGCTTAGCGTCTTTAGAAAATTTTTAGTCATTTCCTTCTCTTCCACGGGAGGGATCACTTGTGCAGCCACTTCGCGCCATCTCTGCACATACTCTTTGAACAATTCTCTGTCTTTCTGAACCATGGCCCTGATCTAGTCACGGTCAGGCGCCATGCCTACATTGTACTTGTATTGTTTAATGAATGCTTCTCCCAAACCATTAAAGGTATGGATGTTGGTGCTGTCTAAACTCATGTACCATTTCATCGCTGCGCCGGTCAGACTATCCTGGAAAAAGTGAATCAGCAGACGCTGATCATCGGTGTGAGTAGACATTCTCCTCACGTACATCACCAAGTGAGCACGAGGGCAAGTGTTACCCTTGTACTTCTCAAACTCCAGGACCTTGAACTTAGCAGGCACTTTAACATTCGGGACCAAACACAGCTCATTCACATTCTGCCCAAATAGATCTTTTCCCCTAAGAGCCTTCATCTCCCTTTGCATTCTATCAAACTATTCTTGGAAATCATCCATTCTGTCATAAAGACCCAAGTCTTCACTTGGCGGAGGGAAAGGATGACACACATCTTCATTAACAAACGGAACCAAATTCACCGAAGGAGGTGCAGCAGGAACAGTATGCACCACATGAGGTGCTGGAGTAACAACATTTGGAACCACTGGAGCATCTTGGGGGCCCAAATTGAAACCTTCAGGTGCAAAATTCTCTGGAATTCCCCACGGATAACCCTGAGGCATGCGGTTTTGAACAACAGTCGGCATGGAGGATACAGGAACAGTAGGAAATTCAATATTTGCCCTTGTTGGTTGAGGTTGAACACTCAGTGGCTGATTCTGAGCAACCACTAGAGTTTCCATGATAGTAGTCAAGTTGGCCAAACCAGCCTTCAAAGCAGAAACTTCTTCGCGTAGCTCGCGATTCTCCTGTTCCAAGTTATCCATCTTCTTTTTGAAGTTAGCCCGAGTGTTGTAGTGATGAGTCAGCTTGCTGAACAAAGTAAAAAGCTGGGTAAGGCACCTGGATATGCATCGTAAATGAAAGAAATATGTGCAATATGATGCATGACATGAAATGCACATGATTATTTTTGCTTTATTATTTAATATTTCAAGGGATTTAACGTTTATAGACATATTGCAAACATCAAAATAATAACACATTTGAAATACTGAATTTTTTTATTATAATAACTTCAAAAATGGATTACAAGTTTCAATGATCCCAAGTACAAGGTGAAAATAAAATCTAAAAATCTTGAGAGAAAGAAACTGATAGAGATCAATCTGTACGCTGACGCTTCCCTGTGAGCCTGGTAATCTGAGCCCTCAACCTCTGGTTTTCTTCTACGTGCCTGATGGAAATTTCCTTCCAATCCTCTGAAGTAGGAAGTGAGTGATCAGCACCTGTTTGAGGCTTAGGAGAAAATAAATCCCCTTGCCTCTCCATAGACTCCACCACTCGACTCTCAAGGATCTCGATCAAATCATCTTTCTCCTTCAGGTCTGCTCTGTAGGAACTCTCTAAAGTCTGGAACTTGTTCTTCCAAGCATCCCTTTCTTGTTGCATCCTAACCAAAGCAAGCTGCAACTCTTCTAGATCATCTAATAAGGGAGGAGTAGTCTTCACAAACAAATCAAGCATGGGTGTCTCCCGAGTATATGACATCTTCAACTGGATGGCTCTTGATCGGACCCACTGAAGATATGGCTCCAAGGAAAGAGCGCCCTTAGGTCCCAAATCCTTTCTACTCTTCTTATGAATGTGACGCCAGGACTTCGCAATTTTCTCCCTAGCTTCCCTGTGGTCTTCTCCTTCCTTTAGAAAGAAACTACTCAAATGAATACTATTTGGTTTATCCCTCATCAGATAACCAAGTTGTCGCCGTGCAAGAACAGGGTTATAGTTAATTCCTCATTTTGTAACCAAGAAGAGGCACATTGGGGAAACTACCACAACTGTCAACAATCTCTATATCCTGGTAAGCTCGATGATACCAATCAATATCCGAGTGAGTAAGTGCCATGATCTTAGGATCCCAAGGGGTTCCTTCTTGACATCCCAAAAAGCATCAGACTGAGGCATATGAGAGATGAACCACCGGTACAACAAAGGCGTGCAACAAATAATCATTCCCCCATGATAAGAACTCCGAAGATGAACAGAGTAATAAGCATCACCCAACAGTGTAGGAACTAGGTTTCCAATCATGAAAATCCTGATAGTGTTAATGTCGACAAACTTGTCCACATTAGGAAATAAGAACAGTCCGTAAGCAAGTAGAGCAAAGATGGTCTCAAAAGCAACCGTACTCTTCATTCTGGCAAAGTAACGAGCTTTCGCCAATAAGAACTGAGCTGGTAATCCTCTAATCCCTCCTTTGGTAGTCATATGGGCTTCCACCTCAGACTTCCCCAGATGAATCAAAGTAGCTATCTCATGTGGTTTTGGCTCACCCTCTAAACTAGTAAAAGGAACACGATCGGTAACAGGTAAATCCAATAGATAGGAATATTCCTCCAGTGTAGGCATCAACTGATAATCGGGAAAAGTAAAGCAGTGATACACCGGATAATAGAACTAGACCAAAGTCGAGAGAATACCCTCCTTCATCTTCAACTCCATGAGAGGAATAATGGATCCATACTTCTTCCGAAAGTCTGCAGAACACTCGATCTCTGGAATTAGATTGATCAACTCATCTATCTTGGGATCCTTGAAACTGTATTTCGTGGTCTTTCTCTTTCCAGAATCCATGGTCAAAAGTACCTGAGATATTCACAAATAGTCAACCTTTAAATCCCTTGAAATATTGTTTTCTTCAAAAGATGCTTATGAGTGCATGGATGCATGATGCAACAATCACACACAAGATCACACATATAGAGTTCATAGGTTCAACGTCACGAGCATGAGGTTGAAGGTACTACCCATAAGGTGTTGGTCTAAAAAGTTATCACCTGCCGGACAAGGTTCTAGAGGTTCCCAGAGTCTACATCCTTCCTTCAGATATTACCAACTTCCCGATTAACTTGGTAATTAGTAATATTCTCAAGAAAGACTCGTCCGAGCGTAGTATCGCGTGACAACTATTTCCGGATTACTCCGTCATAGCTTCCGCACTACACCTAAAAGGCCAAGATGGGTTTGGTATTCTACGGTCCTCAGTTTCAGCAGGCTCCCAGGTCGAAAGCAGTACATCTTCCCGATTACTCGGTAAACGACACTACAGTCAAAGGGGCCTCCACTGAATGGGGGATCTCATGCCTCCTTTTTTGGGATTACTCCCTCAAAGTTAACATGACTATACCGCCCGTCCTATCTTAATGTTTTCCCAAGTCCGAGTATAGGACTTATGAGTAATCACCAAGCACCCTGAAAACTAGGAAAATCCAAACAAACATATATAAAAAATATAACACATAAGCAACAATAGCACATATACGGATATAAACAAAGATAGGCTCAACCCACTTAGGGATGGACCAGCAAGAGATCAATCTTTCCCCAGTGAAGTCGCCATTTTTCTGTAGCGGTAGAAATGTTCAAGACTAAGCCATTGGATTGACTAGACTTTATACAAATCAAAATAAAAATCGCCACTGTGCTTTATTGTTTCCAAAGGAATGGGAAAATAGCGAATAACCCAAAAAGAGGGGGAAAGATTCAAGGTAAGGGGGTTGGTTATGCAAAGGGACGGTATTAGCACCCTAAACATCTACGGTACTCCGCAGGAACCTCTTTGTAAAAATCTGTATATTTTGGCTAAAAATGTTGTATAAAAATAGATGGTGGAGGTGAGAAAAGGAATATTTTTTATAATTTTTGCACCCACCGTGCTTACGAACCTTTAGTGCCTACGTACCACCTTTCGTGCAATAGGGTATTAGGGTACACGTAGTTCCTCTTTTAAAAGTTTGAAACAAAAGTGTGTTGGTTGATTTTAAGAGATAAGACATTATCGTCATTGTCCGTGTGGAAAACATACTTACTACCCACAATCATGAGAAAGGAGATTTTGCATCATCTCAAAGTGGAGGATATGGCTTGGATTTTAAAATCAACAATGCCTAACTCAATACCCAAGTGGAAAATATCTCACTTCACTACATATTGTAGAAGTATAGTTGTTTGCATCACTACAAGGATTGACAAGAGTCTAACCTTTTGAGAAAAGTTTTAAAATAAAAGCCAAAGTGGCAAAATGGTTTGAAATGAGATTATTTAACTTTTAGTCTTCTCACAAAAATGTCAAAGTATTATTAGATTGATTGGAATTTATTTATGAAAATATTTTGAAAATGCATGGACCTAAGTCCAAGTTTATTATGAAAGTGGTTTAAGTTTCAAAAACAAGAAGAGTTTTCAAAAGGAGGGAGAAGATTTTTGAAATTAAAGAAAATGGGAGGAGAAGAAGAGACTATCCTAAAGCATACGGTAAAAGCTAAGGATAAGAACCATCTAACCAACAAGAAGCCAAAAACTTGACATTATGAGCCAAGATAAAATTCCCATTCTTTGGATTGAAACCAAGCAAGCAAAGATACTAGACGTCTTCAAATGCATTAAGTCTTCAAAAATTGGGCAGAGTAACAACTGTACACGGGTGAATTCCAGATTACAAACAAAGGATGTAATCACAAAAACTTGCACACAAAAAAAAACCCAATGTCTTGATGTAAACCTCAAGAGCTCCAGACCAAATAATCAGATAAAGTCACAAAGTCTCCAAGATAGGCCAAGGTTTCTAATCCTAAATCCAAGAAATAGTCCCATTCTCCATAATACCAAGGATAATAACCAAATAGTCCAAGTACCATTAATATTTTTTTAGGATTTATGTTGATTATTAAGTATCTTGAGAAAAGAAAAGAAAAGCTCAAGTGAGCAAATTACAAATGACAAGAAAATAAATGTTCAAATGAGCAAAGATAAAAATGGCATGAAATGAAAAATGCTAAAAAATAAATAGTGCATAAAGCATAAAAGAATAAAAGCATAAAATAAAACAAGTTAATAATTAGTGGTTAGTATGATGATCATCTTGAAACTTACATTTGAAACTCATTAGAGGATTGGTAGAACCAAAGTCTCCACACAACAAGTTGCATTTGCTTTTTGTTAAGTATATCATCCATTTGGAATTCTCATAAGTACCATTTAATGATCAATGATGTTTAAGTGATCCGCGTTGACCAAAGGTGTTGTAGATCCATTAGAGGATTGGTAGAACCAAAGCCTCCACACAATGAATCTCAAGGTTATTGGATCAAAGAGATCAAATTAACATACTTAGGCTTACAATCATAAGTTTGGGCCACAAATGATCATTTATTCGAATCGGGCCAACATTTAGCGTTATGTTAAGCAATCGTAAGTAGACTTATATAGAAGTCGCACCTGTTTTGAGGCCAGTCAATAGCAATCTATGCACCATTTGTTTTGAGACATGATATACAGATCATGCTCCAACAACATTTAGTGCAATGGGAAGAGGATGAGATGAAGATGAATTAGGGTAAAAAGAGAAACCACATTTGAATTAATATTTAATCAAACTATTATTAAAATCATTCATCCATTTTTTGTGGAGTTAAACTCAACACCATGGACTAAATGATGTTAATAAAGCCATGACTAAAAAATCAACCCAAGACAGCCAGAAAATATTCAGAAAATAATAATATAATTAATATATACATTAAAGGGTTTAAAATGTTTTTAAAAATGGAAAATAATGAAGAAAAATGCCAATTATATTCAAGTTAATCAAGAAATGAAAAATAAGACCATACAAAAATTAGGAAAGAGGCCAAGTGATTTTACAAAATTTTTGGTAATTTTTAAAAGTCGGAAACTATTTTTAAAAATTAAAATAAATGGGTAAAATAGACAAAAATAGTAAAAAATAGTAAATTCAGAAACAAAAATAAAATAAAGTCACCAATATTTGTCACAATAACATTGGATCATTCCATAATTTTTTCAGAATTTAAAAATGTGCAAAAGTATTTTTAAACATTTTAAACAAATTAAATATGTGTAAAATTCATAAAAAATACCAAAACACAAAATTAAATTGTGAAAAAATAAAAATCAGAAAGAGAATAATCAAAACTATTTTTCATAATTTTTTTCAGATTTTTTGGACAAAAAATGAATTTTCTATGATTTTTTGAAATTTAAAACAATTAAAATATAAAAATCAGAAAAAGAAAATAAAAGAAAAAGATGTGGACCATTGGATGAGATTTAAAACACGTTAGTAATCAAATCCAAAGGATCTGGCGCGCTGTGCATATCATGGTCTTTAATGAATAATGTACAGAATCATTAATAAAATCAGAATTTGAAAATAACAAATGTCACGCTTTCATTGGTTAGAAGATGACACGTTGGTCATCTTCAACCTCCAACCCTCACGAATTACAGGTCTCTTAAACTGTAAAATCATAAGCTCAGACCTATGCCATTCGCTTCGTCTCTTCAAGACGAAAACAAACACACCCTCGCGCCAAATTTATATAAATTGTAACTCAAGCAATTTGGAAAGAAAGTTTTGAAAAAGGATTTGAAAATTCATGGTCAAAACGTGCTTCCAGATAAAAGTAAGTGTTGCGACTAGAACCAGGGTAATGAGAGAAACACAATGATACCAAAGTTTTGAAGAATTGATGAAGGAATCTACCTATTGAAGTTGAGTTGCAGAGCTCTGAAACTGGACTTCTATGGAGCAATGTAGGGCACGATTCTTGAATGTAATTATATGGTTAGCTTCAGGGAAGATCAAGGAAGGTGAATTGATGGAAAAAATGGATTGAAAAAGGCTTGAGAATAGGATTCGAAGTGGCTGAATTCTGAGTTGTGAAGCAAGTTTGGCAGGGTGATTCTGGCTATCTAAGCTTGGGGAATTGAATGGGGGATGACCTCTATTTATAGGGAATCAAATGGAATGTTCAAGCGTGTGAAATGATGAAGTTTGGAGGGAAATCGTGTGAACCTGATGCACGAGAAAAGTGTGATCTGATTTGCATCAAAACTCATCTAATCCTTGCGTTTCAAGGCTCTAATCCACTTTGGCAACTTGGTTAAACATGTTTAGATCACAAACGCGTGCTAATTTGATGTTTAAAGGCCAAAACATGAATTTTAAATTCTGACTTATGGAAAAACTTCAGTTCCAAGTTACCAAGTTCAATCCAATGGCATTTCCACCTCAAGGAGCCTTAAGGCAAAATTCTTGATGCTTTGGAAAGAAGAGGTAACAATCTTTGTAATGGAAAAAGAATGGAATCAAATGGATGCTTGAGCTGAAAGTTACATGGAGTCAAAGTTGAAGAAAAAGAGTTGACTTTCCATACTTAGAAATATTTCAAATTCTTCTTTAAAAATGACCTATAATCTCTTGCATCCAAACATGGCCTTCCATTTAGAATTTGCTCTTGGTCAAAAAATATGGAATGAAGTAGATCTCTTTAATGACATTTTGAAATTTGAACCACTTAAAATCTCCAAAAATTTAGCAAGTTATGACTTGTTGAAGTTGGCCAAAAATCATGAAATGACCTATAATCTTTTGCATTCTTAAGGCAACTTCCATCCATTTTTTACTTAGCACATGAAATAAGGCATGAATCACACATATTTAAGATCATCATGAAAAAAGAATGGACTCAAGGTGACAAAAATTAAACAAGTTATGACCATTTGAAATCACATATGGAGAATTGGGGATTCATCAGGGTGACTTGTAATCTTTCCTCTTCACCAAACTCCTCCACATAAAAACTCCTTGGAACTTTTGAAGTTATTTGTTGGTAACTAATTGAAGAGAATGATGTCTTTGGAATCACTCAAAAATACCAAAAGATGAGCAAGATACACTCCTTTGAAGTCCAAAACCCTAGCCTCTAAATCAAGAGATTGCTTGGTGGAACTTTGCCAAATTTGAACAAACTTTTTATGCCAATATTCTTCCTTTATGAATAGAAATTGTTGAGAATGATGTTGAGGACTCATGGCCACCAAAACCACTTCCATACCAACTTCAAAAAAAACTTTAATGGTGAGGTTTGCATTTTTCAAGCTATTGACTAGGGCATGGAAATAAACTCATGAACCCATGAAGCAACTTGCTAAAACTCAATGCCTTTACCTCCATTATTAACAAGTAAGACAAACAAATATTGCATTTTGTTAATTAGAGAGAAAACCAAAGAAAAATATCCTTGATCACAAAAGAAAACAAGTTAAGGTGCTTGGTAATTTCTCAAAGAGAAAAGCTAAAGATAGGTAGAAGAGCCAAAAGCCCTAATGTGATTTTGTTGTGATTGAACTAATATGGTATGATGAAGGAATCTTAGCGGAAAAAATTGGGGTACAAAAATAACGACCACAACAACGGTCGGGAACATATATCCAAGGGATATATCAAGCATTCATCAAATGAACAGTCATAAACAACACAATTATATGGCATCAAAGCAAAGCAATGCAATTATAATATTCCGACCACAAGGGCCGATGTTGTTCAAATTTTTAGTTTAGGAACGACGGCCATAAAAACTAAATGAATGATAGCGGGCACGCAGACCCTGAAATGACAGCGAACACGCAGGCCCTGAATAAAAAATACAATCAAGTTTCATCCTCCCCGTCGCTACTATCAGGGGGATAAAGGATCTTCCCGTCAATGACTTGGTAAAATGGGCCCGCTCCCTCGACCACTATCTCAACCTCCGGGTTCAAGATCTTTAGCTGCTCGACGACAGTGTTGAAGTCGTAGCCAAGGGTATTAACGACGTCTTGTTCGAGCACGCGGATGCGAGCGATCAAATCTGCCCTGGTCGCCATGTCCTTCTCTGCATCGGTCTCATCCTCAGATGGGGCTGTGATCCCTTCTAACTCCGTCGTACGAGCGACCAGATGCTCGTTCTCTTTAGTGGTAGACTCCAGTTGAGGCCTCAGCTCATTTAAATCTTTGAGAAGCCGAACTTAGGCCTCGAACTTTGTTTCGTGGTTGAGTATGTCACACTTTAACTTCTCATTTTTGGCCTTCAGCTTGTGAATTTTGGCATAGGCCGCATCGAGATAGGCTTGAGCACTCGAGAACTCATTGTTTAGTGAAAGAGTTGTCTCGAGCACTCTCATCACAGCGGCCACATCCTCGGACAAGTTCTTCCGACGAACCTCCTTATCTTCAGACAAGGTTGCCTCCTCTCCTCAACGCGCACGCCGAGGTAGCTCTCCCCACTGAAGAGATCAAGATTTAGGTAGCAAGGAGGAAATACAAAGACCCACGTGGGTACTTTGTCACCCTCGGGCGTTACACCCACAGTGCTATCCACATGCTTCCTCTTAGCCCTAGGCTCGTTGACGGGAATTTGGCCAGGCTCAGCAGAGGAAACCAAATTTTTTGATGAGGAGGGGGAACCACTGGCCCAACCGGCAGATTTGGCCTGTTCCTGAAGCTGGATGACTCTGTTTTTTGGCCCAGAGGTGGATGCGTTCTTGCGCCTCAACTTCAACAGATGCTCAGAAAGGGATGCCATTCGACCTGCAATAAAAATTGAATCGTTAGTCAGGTTAGAAAACCAAAAATAGAGCGAGCATGTTCCTACATAAAGAGGAGAAAATTATCTAGGCTATGTCCCCTACCTAAAAGCCTCATGGCTTCCCCGTTTAAGGAGCACTCGAGCAAGGCATTCGTGTTGATCAACCTATTGACTAAAAGATACTCCCCCTTGTCGTCGGACAAGAGGCTTGTTGTTCACATCCATGCACTTTGCGGGGAATAAAGTCTTGACATAAGCCGACAGCTTCTCGTACGAAAGCTGGTCTTGAGCGTCTAGGTCCTCGGGTTTCACAGCATAATATTCAGGCCTCTGTTCTAAGTGCTTCCACTGCTATTCGAGCGTAAATCTGGCCATAAGTCAGGTAACTGGCCGCCCATCCTCCACCTCTTCCGCACGAGTATACATGGAATCTATGGCCGCGTCCTTCAAGGGTTTCACGATGAAATACCTCTCTTTGAAATTCCGGACAGACTCCAGGTAAGGCCTAAACAACTCCCCGAATTGCTTGAACGATACCCACGCCTGCCCCCCTCTGATAGATTGTATTTAGAGGTGAAAGATGCGGAAAAAGAGGGGCGCATGGAACCTATCCTTAGATACTGGTAGACGAGCTCAAACTCTCGCATAAGTGCCAGCGCGTTCGAGTAGAGTTGAGAAGGCGCCAATTGAAGCCACTGGAAAACCCCGACTTGAAAATCATTGAAGGGAAAGCGCATCCCCGCCTCTTTAAAAGAAGATTCATACATGGGGAACCATTTGCCCGGGTACGTCGAGCATATTCTTCGGTCGCGGTGGGGAATTTGGAGCATCCAATTGGCGGGGGGCCCTTCTGCACGTACCTCCGGGAAATTGAACGCACCCGTCGCGTATTTGGAAAAGCACGACCGTTTATTCCGGGGCTCAGGAGCAACCCAAGCCAAAGGGTCCTCGTCAGTGTGGGGCTCGTCTTCATAATTGGCGGCCGAAATGTCGTCCCCGACTGAGTGCGCCATTATACCTGAAAAGAAGGGGAAAATAGTGAATTCAACATTATCAATTCCACCCTTCCACTGCAGATCAAGTGAAAGGGAGACGAACTCGACCCAAGCCCTCGACTACATGCTAAAGCAGACTATTTCATTGGGAGGTCATGTTGTCGGGGGGATGATCACTCATCGAGCGAGAAGCCTGAGATAATCCCTGTATCCGAGGAAGCCACCCCCTGTGCTACAACCACTATTTGGGGATACTCCCTGATGCTATAGTTAATGAACATTCATAAAGTGCCCGACAGATTCATGAGTGCTCGACGTAGAATTCATGAACTTCAATGAACATTCGTGAGTATTCATCATAGAACTCATAAATGTTCATCCAATCAATGCATAATTTAGACATTTAATCCATAAACTCTTAAGGAACGTGGTGTTAAGAGGTTGTAACTTACTTGGATGAAGAACTCAAAGAGAAAATCTGGGAAGTTGAGAGGATTGCTTCACACAACGAGCAAGGAAATCTGGGAAGTTGAGAGGATTGCTTCACACCAAGAGTAAGAAAAGTTGAAAGGAAACTTGAGAAGATGACAAATGAGACCCAGGGGTCCCCTTTTATAGGTGACCCACGCCCGCAAGAGGTCCCTCATGAAAGGTCATTATTTCATTGGGCCTTTTGGCTTTCCCCTTGAAGGGGTGGCGCCCTAAAGTGTTAGCCACATGGCTCAACTGTCAACCATGCGTTCCTTCTGGATTGACGAGCATATGCCGACTCCTATGCGTTATCTCCAGACACGCACGAGACATATAACCCACGCGAGGGAACGCTCGACACTAGAGCGCGTATATGGGCACATCCATTCAACCACCTCAGGGACGAAGTAATATTCGACATACCGATAACTCCCTCAAAACGGGAGCGTCAAAAGGAATCTCGCGGAGGCTCTCCATTACTAATACGATCCTCTCGAGCAAGCAGCTGACCCCTTCGGTCTTGCTGCCCGCTCATCCATAATATCCCCCGACACACTCGAGCTTGTCCCTCACGTGGGCAATAACTCGTTCTATTTAGGGGACTTTGGCCGTCTTCCTCGATCAAGTCTCCGACATCGAGAGATGAACTCAAGTCACCGCCCTTTTTCTTAAGGGAAATAACTTGGGGGCTCCTGATCTGGATTGGGCCTACGCTTGCCCTTCGAACGGGAAGCCCAAAAACAGCCCAAGTTAGGGACCATTGGGCAACTCCTCACACGACCGCTGGAGGACGTGGCCCACGATCCCACGACAACCATCTTAAAATTCCCTCCGGGAATCACGGGTCCAACCCTATTCTCGCGGAGCAGTTGACCAGGGGGGAGTCCATTACTGGACTCCATACACACGTAAGCCCTGACATTTCCTATTATTGGACTTCAACATGGCCCAATAGTGGGAACCTTGGCCCAGCGCTGGGGGTTATAAATACCCTCTATCATAAGAGGGTAAGGTATTCAATTCAACACTTCTAACTCTTAACACTTGCTTACTCATTCTGCAACTTACTTCGCCATCGGAGTGTCTTGTAGGTACCCTCCATCTCATTCAACTTCTGCCCGAGTTAGCTATGAATGTCCATTTCTGATTCGTAAGATCAGAAATGATGAGAGTTTAATTAATTAGATAATGAAATTAAAAAAACATATTGAAAATTAAAATGAATAATTTATTTTGAAACACTTTTATTTTAAATAGCCAGTTATTATGAGATGAAAAATATATTAAAAATTGAAATGAATCATTCATTTTAAATTATTATTTTATTTTAAATATATCACTCATTGTAGGATAGAGGAAGTATGATATGTTTCAAACTATTAAGGTGGATATGGTCTAATTCTAAAATGTCAAGTGAATTTATTTAATGTTTAAAAATAGGTTTTTACTTCTTATAAATTATTTTTATGGAATAAATTTGCCATGTGAGTTAAAGGATTGAGATTGAATCATATTAAATTTTTTATAGAATTTATAAATTTATAGAATTTTAACATTGTGAAATATATAAATTCATTTCATTATTCTAATGTAATATTTCAAGTTTTTTGAAAAACTTATGAATATCCGAATTTTTCCCTTCAAAATACCGTAGTAAGTATTTAATCTTAAAGAATTCTTATGATTTTATCGTTTTTTTTTAGGAAAACAAATATTTTTACTAGTTTTTTTTAATGTTAAGTAAAAATGTATATTTCTCATGTATTTTTATCGAATATTTTTAAAAACTTCAATAAAAATACATACTTTCTACTAGATATTATAAAAAATCTAATAAAATACATGTTTTTTTTCCGGTTATTTTAAAAACAGATAAAAATGTATACTTTCTTTAGGATATTTTAAAAACTCCATTAAAAATGCATGATTTCTATCGGATATTTTGAAAAACCGATAAAAATGCATGTTTTCTGACGATGATTTAAAAAAAACTGATAGTGAACAAATATTGCTTAGGTTAATTGGAAATTTCAAAAAATACTGGAAAATCATGAAGTTTTTTCGAATTTTTTTAAAATATGGTAATTAAAATTGCATAGTTTTTTATTAGCAATGAGGACCATATGATCAGACAACACGATTGCTTCTAAGCATCGTGACATAGCTACAGTTTCTGCAACGAGGGCTCGTCCGAGAGGAGATGACATCGAGGATTCGCATATCCGGGCGAGAAGAGTAGCCTCGACTGATAGGCGTAATAGAGCAATTTCGCACACTCTGCAGTATTCGACGTAGAGGATCTAAACCTACTGCTGGATAAACCAGAGATCCTGATGATGAGCTAGTGGTTGAGGATGTCAAGGCAGCAGTTGAAGATGCCATACAGATGGTGGCCGAGACTAATGTGCCCTATCATTCTGAGACGGATGCTCTGACAGATGCAAAGGTTACCCTGTGGTCGAATATGAGGTGCCTGCTATGAGTGATATGGAGGTTACTCCCCCTACTACGGGTGATATGGACGTCACTCATCCGGTTGATACATAAGTTACCGCCCCGACTTCGAAAAAGTCGTCTGTACACACTGATGGAAGGTTTCTTGGAGATCCTAATGACTATTTTGTGCTCACTGGATATGTCGATCATGTAGAATTCAAATTATGGCAGGGATATGTTTGTATATGTTATGTTGAACTTGACTTTATTTATTATTGATATGTTGAAAATAATTGTTGCCTTTTACTTTTTTTTGTTACAGAACCGACTTTTACTGAAGGTGCCCATCCATGAGGGAAAGCTGAAGATGTTCTTAGATGCCCCGATGCTATGTGAGGTATGGGCGATGGCTTAAGGAGACATCTTCCTTCGATCTCCCGTTTGGTGAAATTACGACTACCTTAGATGATTTCTAATCTCTACTCCATCTTCCTCTAGAAGGTAGTTTCTTCACCGCTCCTCTTATTAGCCAGCAACTAACATGTATTACTGCTATACAAGACTTGGGAGTTATTGAGGAGCATGTGATAAATGAGCTTAAGTTTAATAAGGGTGCTCACTTTCACCAATCTTGGCTCTGGGATAGGTATGACGAGCTAGTGCATTAGTCTATAATGAGGCAGCCGCTAGGGTATACATGATGAGGCGATTGTCTTTGAAACTAGGCATCTTGCTGGTTATGAGTCTATTTCAGGTATGCAATTTTTTTACTTATTAATTTGGTTCTTATTTATGAAATTTCTTGATTTGTCCATGTTCTTGTGTAGTGTTAGATATACAAGCATTTCCCCTCCATTTATGAGAGGCGGGTTATTCCTACCACTAATGTCTTCACACGAGCCAAGAGATGGAAGTCCAAGCATGCACACCCATATGTAGTTCTGGAGTATATGAAGAAGATTGATGCGCTGGCTGTAGACGATGTCATCTGAACACCCTACGCAGACCATATAGTGCATCATTTGTTTAATGACACTTAATTTTTTTTTATTATCTGTGATGAGAGACCTTAGAGGATAAACACTTACCCGAGAGGTGTCTGCGCCAACTTGGATATGTCCAATACATCTCACAACAGGTTCTTGCTAATACATTTGAGTGTATTGATAGATGGTTTTTTGGTAACGTTATTGGCTCTGTCTGTGCCATTAGAGATCATGGAGTGGAGGTTCAGTTCCTTGCACTGTGTGTGGATGGGTACTTTGAGTGGTACATTACTGTATCACACCCTTGCATTATCTCACATAGTCATCATGGAGATGATGTTGGGCCTTCTCATGTTAAGGGGTTTTCTTATGACGTGTCGCCGCCTCCATATGGTGCGGATGACCACCGGCGTCTACAAATGGTATCAATCATTATAGATAGCCTAATAGGTTCGATAAACCCATATGGCAAGGTTTATACTTTTTCATCACATGAAGCACGCTTAGCTTGGGGGGGGGGGGGGATATGTATACATTAGTCTCATTTTGTATAATTTTCATGTTATGTGTATTATTACTCAGACATTTGCATTATAAAGTTTATTAGATAACATTCTGTCATTTCTATTATTGAAAAATTAACATAACATAACATTTGACAAATAACGTAACATATGACGATTAACACAACTTTAGAGAGACGATTACATAACAAAACAATGATAAATAACAAAACCTAAACACTACCAGATGATTTTGGATGTCTCAACATATTGATTATGTTGTCAACATATCTAGAAATTGTTGCATCAAACTCGATCATTCGATCGATCCCTTAGTTAGTCTACGATGATATGTTCTAAAGTTCCATGTGAATTGGTCCTTTGAATTGGCTGCATTTTTGCAAAACAACAACATGGAGAAGTGTTCAATATTATATAGCTTGCTTAAGATGTATGAAATTGCATAAGGCACACATGTTGGACACGATTTCTCAGCATGTGGTACGACATCTGGACATTTGCTCAACATTGAAGACTACTACATTTTGGAGTGTTTTCTGCATAATTTTTGTTTAAGATTTTATTGTTATTTATTTATCAATATGATTGGGTGATTTGTTTGACAGTTGGACGAAGATTGATTCAGATTGAAATGAAGATTTAAATTTGAATTTAAATGGCAACAAATCATATCTTGTTGGAGAGATTTATGGAACAAATCATATCCAACTGATTATGCATTATGTCTAGATGAAATCAAATCTAAAACCCACGAAAAAAAGTCTAGAGCTATCATGCTATATAAGGAGTTGTTTTCTTTCTTTAAAGACACATATCATACATTGAAGATCAATAAGTTTAGGGTTCAAAAGAGTCATTGTTTATGTATATTTAAGTAACTTGGCATAGTTGTAGGTTTGTCTAGTTGACTAGTAAGGGACATTATTCATATTGTTGATTAAAGATAATCACTAGGGTTTAGGGATTTAAATACCTACACTAGGGGTTTAGTGGTTGAGATAAAGTGAGAGGGGTTCTCATATTTAGGGGGAGACCTAAATAGAAAGTCATTGGGTGGTGTTAGGATAAAAGGAATTGAGCAACATAAGGTTTGTTGTTGCTTGTAATTCTAATTGTACTAAAACACTAATAATAAATTTCCTTTCTTTGGTTGGATGTCAACCCGACGTCGATTCAAGTTGCATCAGAATAGGTTACCAATTGATTGTGTTGTTTATCGCTTTTCTACTCTATCATCTTGTATAAGAACTGATATTATACCGGTATAACTCGTTAGACCATTTTTTCAACATCGTGTTCGACATCTGTTCTCCGAGGAACATAATTTCAATTGGAATCAGAGCAGACACCCTATCATGTTGGGTGAGATCCAATAAAGATAAATTATGTTCTTATGGAGACAATGAAAGATGGACGTTCATTAAAAAAACCACTTGTTTTGGATGGCACCAACTATGATTATTGGAAGTCTACAATGACGGCCTTTCTCAAATCCATGGGAAATAAAACATGGAAAGTTGTGATAAAAGGGTGGAAGTATATATAGATAACTTCTGAAGATTATACAACCAAGTTAAAACCAGAAGCTGATTGGACTGACGCTGAAGATAATGAAGCTCTTAGAAATTCCAAGGCTTTGAATGTTATATTCAATGGTGTGTGTTGTACCCCAAAATTTGCCCTCCCATATTCTCCAAGAAATTGCCAAGCCAAGTCACAAAATTCCCTAAGGGTTGCACAGCTCAATAGTCTCCCATACAGTCAAAACTAGGGTTTGGGTTCTGATCAAGAAAATGAAGTTTTCAAAGGCCCAATCAAGTCTCATATGCCTACAAAGATGGTCAAGCATCCTCATATCAAGTTTCAAGACATTCAGCTCAAAATTGCACAGTCAAAACCCTAAATTGCACTACAGTCAACTGTAGGGGCAAAATGGTCATTTGGCAGTCAAAAGTTCAAATTTTTGGTCAACATATCATTTTGAAGCCACAAACATCATTTGATCAATGCTTGATCATGATTCTCAAAATCTGGCTCAGAAATCATCAAAGATGCAAAAGTTACTATATTTGGACAGTTGAAAAAGTCAACTGAAATTGACCAGGGCATAAATTTCACATGGATTATCAGAAAAATTCCATCCAAAGCTCATTTTGAAGAGAAAGACATTTCCTACAACTCATCTTCATACTTAAAGTCCAAGAAATGCTCCCACAAAAAGTTATCAATTTCAACATTATAGGTCATTTTCAAAAGTCAACAAAAAGGGACTTTAAGTCAAAGGCCATAACTTGAGATTGGTAAATCAAAATGACAGGGGACCAAAGGCATTGGTTAGAGGACTCAAAGACCTTTCCAAAATGTTCAAGAACATGAGAAAAGACTAAAAATTGAGCAAGTTATGCCTTGTGGAAGTTGGGAAAGTTTTGGATATTTTGAAAAGTCAACTTTGATCCAAATGACCTAAAAATGCTAATGGGCCCATTTTTCTTCCAAGATTCATCATTCTAAACATGTGCACGACCATTTGGCCCAAAGGGAAGTATTTTCTCATTTTTTATTTATTTATTTGAATTTCTATTAATATTAATTCATTTAAATCATTTTAATATATGGAAAATATTTAATTCACCCTAACCAATCTTTTTGTACACATTCTAGACTCAATATTTCGTGCATATGCCAATTAGGAAAGATTTGGTTTGAATTGATCATAATTTGCACAAAAACCATGTGAAAAAGATATGTAAAGATCTTAAGAAAATCAAATATGCAAAACAATGAATGCCTTGGATTTGTGCTAGTTTTGTTGACCTAATAGCTTCCATACAAATACTTGAATCAAAACCTAATCATAGGACACCCTAAGTTGCGCAGAGAATGCCATTACAAACTTGAAAAATTCCTTGAAAACTCACAAACTGAAATCAGTGCTACAGGTCAATTCAAAGCATAAGAATTGTTCCATTAGCTTCCTCAAGGTTCTCTGAACGTGTGCCAATCAAGAACAATCATCCAAACCTCAAAAATCGCTGTACAGAACCCAGAATTTTCTCACAAAATTGCATACTCGCATATTGATTTTAAGGCATTTCCATGACATTTAGTTTGTATATTCTTATTCAATGATGCTTTCTGATGCTTACCATGTGATTTAATTACGTTTTTACGCGTTATATACAAATATGCCATACTTGATTTTTAGGGTTTTCAGGATTCAGAATTAGGGCTTCTCAAACAAAGCAAAATTGAGGCTTAAGACCTAGACCATGAGGACGAACACGCTTGGACGAAGAGATTCATATATTCGCGCTCAATTTATGGAGCCCTGAGACCTAATCGCTATTTCTTGGAAACCGGCCTAAGGCAACGCGTCTAAAACCGTTGCAATATGTTCTTGTTTTCAGAAAAAAAATAGAACGAAGAAGATGATGTGGTGGCGTGGTTTGGTTGGTCCGTTTGAAAAATTCGCGCGTTCCAAACATTAACCGTTGTTTTCTCTTTTATTAATTGTCGTTTATATATATATCAAATGCGTTGAAGTGGTGTAGTGGCACAGGTGTTGGTTGGTAATGCTAGTGACCTGGGTTCGAGTCCCAGGTCTGTATAATTCCCAATATTATTTTTCTATAATGATTCCCATGCAGCGCCAGTGATAATACACACCATACATCCTCAAAGATCCACAGCTACGCGTCCCTCAGAAGCAGATCAAGGGCTCCAGATTGATGAGCACACTAAGCCCTAGTCAAACGCATCACACGCTACGCCAAAAGTCAAACGGATCCAAGCTTAATTGGGCCAGAATGCTAAGGCCAAACACCTCACAATTGGGACTGAACCCCTCCCTGGTTTGCACATATTTTTATTTTATTTTATTGTTTTATTATTTGTTTTGCTTTGATTTAATTAATTGTTTTTTTTTACAAAAAATACAGAAAATACATAAAAATTCAGAGGAGATAAAAAATATAATAAATAATATTTACTTTGATATTTTCTTGTAAATAATGCATATAAATGAATTTAGTTTTAAATTAGGTTTGATTTAAATTCTTTTCATAAAAAATCCAAAAATATAGAATTAGGTTAAATTGATAATTTTAATTCCTTTTAAATTTTTTTTCCTTTACCATAATATATTTATTTACTTATTTTTATAATTAAATTGTGTAAACAACTTAGGGTTAAATTAGGGTAAAAATTCAATATTTTTCTTAATAACTTAAAAATAAATAGAATTAGGGTTTGCATTTTATTTTAATTTTGATTAATTCTCTTTTTCTATTAAACATAAAAAACACAAAAATACCAAAAAAAAACATTCTCTTTTAATGTTAATTCCTTATTAAATTAATTTTTGCAAAAGGGTCCAACGCCCTCGCTTCGATAATTCTTTTATTTCGCGCATTTACTTTATTTCGCTTAATTAATTCTGTATCTCTCCCGAAGCCATGTAACCCTTAACTTTTCGCACTTTTATTTGCTTTCTTTACTTTCCGTCAAATCGGGTCCGGTTTAATTTTGGCGATGTGGACCCGCGCCATTTGTAATAGCCTTAGATTTACTTTCCCGCAAATATCTTAACTGTTAACAAAAGCATGAAAGAATGTATGGACTTAAAATAAAATCAAGCGTAGATCACTAATAAACATGACAAGACAAATATCAATGAAAACGACACACTGTTCGCACACACCACCCCTAGGGTACGCCTCACTGTTGCCTTGCCTCGAAAGGTGGTCGTCGAGTAGAGGATGTCTTAGTAAGTCCTCATGATCCGGGAACCTGGCATGAGGGTAGCTTCTAAGGTGTCTTCCTATTGCTCCGGTGATCACCATGTCCCTAAACTCGAATTGACCCGAACACCTCCAACGGTGGTGCTACCTACCTCTCAATGGTGGGATGGCACTACTTTAAAGGACATTTACACAGACGAATTCCTTAGGGTAGGTAGGTTCTCATGGATACTTGCTCTCTTCAAAACAAACTAAAATCTTTTCACACCAACACATTTTCAAAAGCTTTCACAGCAAATTTTTCAAACACTCTGACGTACGAGTCGAACTGAAATTTTTCAAAGAAACTTTTTAAAGCCCACAATTGAAAAGCAAGCAAACATTTTTGAAAACACAATGAGCAAGTATCTAAGAGCCCATGGATAACCATGGATAGAAAGGGTGCTAACACCTTCCCTTTCTATAACCTACCTCCCGAACCGAGAGCAATCTCTTTAAGGAATTTTTCTAGGCTTTTGTCCTTTCCATTTGGAGAAAATAAAAGACGGTGGCGACTCTTGCTTCCGCGACATTTCGCGAACCAGCGTTAAACAGTCAGTTCCAGATCCACCGATCACAGTGTGGACAAGAACATGTTCAGGTTGATCAACATATTTTCATAGGCTAAAAAGGCATCAGAGATTCTGAAAACTGCACATGAAGGAACATCTAGAGTTAGAACGTCAAGGTTGTAGCTTCTTACCATAAAGTTTGAGAATCTGAGAATGAATGAAGATGAGACCATCGATAAGTGCAAAATTATAGTTATTTTGTATAAGTTTTTGTTGTATTTATCGACTTTTTGTTGTTAATATCCTTGAATAATTCCCCACTTTTGTATAATTATGTATAAATTGTATTTAATCGAGTTTTTGTGTATTTGCGTACCCTTTGATATTTTTCCATTCATTTTATAGGTATTGATGTGTATTTGGAGCATGAGCAGTAAAGTGTCGAAGACATGACTTCAAACGCACGATTTTGAGCAAATAATCAATGAATAAGACTCAAAGTAAAAGAATAAAAAATCATATATTTAGTTTATATTTTGTCATTGTTAGAAACAACATTGAATAAGCTTTCCAATGCTTCAAACAGGACGCAAATTAGAGTTACAGTTCTCAAGTTATAGCCGAAACAATGCAAAATTTTCTATTGTTTTTTGCTGTTTCTTCTGGTGTATTTCGCTTGGAGAAACTGACAGGACAGAAACACGTTAAAAGGGGAGTAAAAACACATTTTTTAGGTTATGTTTTGAGTATTTTTTATCTCAACTCATCAAACCTTCAATTTTTTGGTAGAGAGAGCTTAGAAAACAACTTCGGAGCTTGCATGCAGATGATCCGGAGTAGATTAATCATCAATCGGCGCTGACAAACTGGGAGATTTTTGGTTCATTTCTCTTCCTCTTTGTGTATTTACCTTTGGTTGGATTTTGTATATGATTTTACTTTTAAATCATGTATATTTATTGCCCATGGCGTTATATTTAATTTGCTTTACAAATCTGTGTCGATTGTTATCTTAGATTTTTGCTCTGTGCTTGGGGTTTGGATTGTTATAGATATATACTAATCAAATCCTTATCTAGGATGATTATCAGTTAGTTTTTGGATTCTAGAATAGATTTAGAGCTAACAATATTAATGGGTGTCGAAGCTTTATGCTTCCGTGTTGGTTGTGTCGGTTGAGAGATCGTCGATATATGGATGTAAGCTGTGTTGTTGAGGTTGGCTGAGAGATCGTCGCCGAGATGTTATAGTAGTTCTCTCTACTTTGGGTTAAAAATAACATAGGGAGTGAGTGATTCTAGATGACTCTAAGGAGTATTGTAGGTTGAGTGTAACAGGTCGATAAGTTTAAGTTTGTGAGAAGTAGATTATATACATGCCTGATAAATTTCTTCTCTCTAGAAAATGAATTCTTTCATGTTAATATTTACTTTTGTGTTTTTATGTTTGACCAATTCAATCCAAACTCATTAAAGAGAGATTTGTTGAATGGCAATTCAATAACCAATCTCTGTAGACACGATAATCTAATCTAAATATCATCTGGTAAATTAATAACTTACTTTTTGCTTGCCACTCTATACCACAACAACAAAATAACGCCATTGTTGGGGATTGGTATTTATTGTTTTGCATTGCGATAGTTTCTTTGTTTTTGAGTTTTGTAGTTAATATATATGTTGTATAGATATGTACATAAACTTGTCTATTTTTACTTGTATATGTTTTGTGTTTACTTTCCATACTTGTGCATATATGTGTTTTTCTTTGTTTTCACGTATTGTTGCGAATTATCTCGTTTTTGTAACGTTTGTTTTATGGATGTTAGGACACTTTCTTTAGGTTTGCATGGTGTGACAATACCATGGCATGACGAGAGGAGGTTACTAGCTCGCACAATCAAGGCATCGAGCTTATGACGTAAAACAAGCATGTTTTATTATTTTCATTTGTGTTAGTTTAGGTAGTGTGATGACTTGTGTTTTAATAATTTGAACTCAGATTAGTTTTTAAATTTCAAATCTTCACTTTTCAACTTGTTAATTCACTTTCACCCGTTTGTTTTGTCATGTCTGTTGTGTTTTTCCAAAAGCTTGTCATGTTTAGCTTGAGGAAGTTTGTTAAAAGTTTGTAAATATTGTATGTTTTATGTAGTTATGTAGTAATTAACTTTATTTTTTAATTCCTTTGTTGTTGTTTGGACTCAAGTTTTGGTCTGGTAACTTGTATAATATTGAGGTGATTTGTCAAGTTCGATCGTTTCGACTTGCGAATGTGTGGTAATGATTTTTGTTAAAGTTTTTTATACGTTCTAGGTATGTGTTTATCGCTTTCTATACTTTAGTATATTTATGATACTTAGACTTCTTACAATTTTTATGCCATTCATTCTTTTGTATACTTGTTCATTAATGAATCACTTTAGTTCCCACTCTTTTTGTGAGGTAGCTTTCCATTGTTCACATATGCTGGAGGTCACAATTCTTGTTTTAATTGGATTTTATTATGCTTAATATTTTATTTTTGTTGATTGTATGAATGGAAGAAAAGGATCGAAGCATTTTTCTTTTATTTTGAGCAAAACTACCTAGATAAATAGTCAATTCACCGTGTGAGTGTGTGATCATTAGTAACCCCTTTGAGCATTTTGTCGATATATATGTTGTATTTTCTAAATGCTTGTCTATGAGTGTTTAATTACCCTTTTTGCATGGATGTTGATTCGTTGTTTTCTTAAACCCTCAATCATTGTTTTGGTTTGAATTTTTATCTTGCCTTAGAAAGTAGGGAGTATTCACTAAGATGTTGGTTGAATTCAAGTTGGTGAGAAAAATGATTGTGTATTTATTGGTAGATTGCTATGAGGTTGAAAAGAAAAAGAAAAGAAAGAAAGAAAAAATGTGAAAAAGAAGTGATAGAAAAAGAAAAGGAAAAAATAGAAAATCTTTGGAAAAGAAAAACAAAAAAATAGTATGAAATAATGTTGTGTTAATAAGTGATGTGTGTTGGTGTGAAACCTTTGATGAAGAAGAAGTTTGATTGAAATTCTATTGTTTGAAAGTTTTTGGAAGTAATTACTCCATTAGGTTTAGGCAAATTATTGTTTCAATTAGATTTAGGACTTATCACTTATTTGCTAACCAAGCCACAATACAATCTTGAAAAGCCATTGAGATTCTTGCTTTTATAATTTCAATGTAAATTTTTGAATGAATGTATAATTTAGTTTATTATTTGCAAGATTGTTGGATGAGTGAAAATACCCCATTTTGGTGTATTTTTCATCTACCGGTGATTGTGTTTGCTAGGTGTGATTCATTTGTGAACTAGTATTATTTTTAGAATGTTTGACATGATTTTTGTATTTAGCATTTGTTTGGTTTTTATGTTATAGTCGTAGTTTAGTGGTAAGTGTTTACTTTGTGTATACTGATTTCATTTGAACCATTGCATTTGTTTTCCGTTTTCAAAACCTATTGATTCGTGATTCTTTGATTTATCATTATTTGTTCTTTGGGTTATTAGACTTTGTTTGAGGACAAACAATGTTTCAAGTTGGGGAGAATTTGATAAGTGCAAAATTGTAGTTATTTTGTATATACTTTTTGTTGCACTTATTGACTCTTTGTTGTTAATATCTTTGAATAATTCCTCGCTTTTTTATAATTATGTATAAATTGTATTTAATCCAGTTTTTGTGTATTTGTGTACTGTTTGATAGTTTTCCATTCATTTTATAGATATTGATGTGTATTTGGAGCATGAGCAATAAAATGTCGAAGACACGACTTCAAACGCATGATTTTGAGCAACTCATCAATGAATAAGGCTCAAAATAAAATAATAAAAAAATCATCAATTTGGTTTATATTTTGTCATTTTTATAAATAGCATTGAATAAGCTTTCCAACGCTTCGAACCAGGCGCAAATCAGAGTTACGATTCTCAAGTTATGGCCGAAACAGTGCAAAATTTTCTATTGTTTTCTGCTGTTTTTCGCCCGGCGAAACTGGCAGGACAGAAACATGTTAAAAGGGGTAAAAACACATTTTTTAGGTTATGTTTTGGGTATTTTTGATTCCAACTCATCAATCCATTAATTTTTGGTAGAGAGAGCTTAGAAATCAACTTCAGAGCTTGCATACGGATGACCCGGGGTGGATTGATCATTAATCGGCACTGGCAAACTGAGAGGTTTTTGGTTCATTTATCTTCCTCTTTGTGTATTTATCTTTGGTTGAGTTTTGTATATGATTTTACTTTTAACTCATGTATATTTATTGCCCATGGCATTATATTTAACTTTCTTTACAAATATGTGTCAATTGTTATCTTAGATTTTTGCTCTATGCTCGGGGTTCGGGTTGTTATAGATATATACTGCTCAAATCCTTATTTAGGATGATTATCTGTTAGTTTCTGGTTTCTAGAGATAGATTTAGAGCTAACGATATTTATGGGTGTCAGAGCTTAATACTTCCGTGTTGGTTGTGTCGGTTGAGAGATCATTGATACGAGTAATATTGATGTATGCTGTGTTGTTGAGGTTGGCTGAGAGATCGTTGCCTATATGTTATATTAGTTCTATCTAATTTGGGTTAGAAGTAACTTAGGGAGTGAACGATGTTATATGACTCTGAGGAGTATTGTAGGTTGAGTGTAACTGGTCGATAAGTTTAAGTTTGTGAGAAGTAGATTATATGCATGCTTGATAAATTGCTTCTCTCTAGAGAATGGATTCTTTCCTGTTCACATTTACTTTTGTGTTTTTATGTTTTACCAATTCAATCCAAACTCATTAAAGATAGATTTATTGAACGATAATTCAATAACCAATCTATATGGATACGATACAATATAATTTAAATATCATTCGATAAATTAATAACTTACTTTTTGCTTGCCGCTCTATACCGCAACAACAAAATGGCGCCGTTGTTGAATATTAGTGTTTATTGTTTTGCATTGCGATAGTTTCTTTGGTTTTGATTTTTGTAATTAATGTATATGTTGTATAGAATGTGTACATAAGTTTGTTTATTTTTACTTGTACGTGTTTTGTGTTTACTTTCCATACTTGTGCATATATGTGTTTTTCTTGGTTTTCACGTATTGTTGTGAATTGTCTCGTTTTTGTAACGTTTGTTTTGTGGATGTTAGGACACTTTCTTTAGGTTTGTACGGTGTGACAATACCATGACATGACGAGAGGAGGTTACTAGCTTGCACAATAAAGACGTCGAGCTTACGACGTAAAACAAGCATGTTGTATTGTTTTCATTTGTGTTAGTTTAGGTAGTGTGGTGACTTGTGTTTTAACAAGTTGAACTCAGATTAATTTTTAAATTTTAAATCTTCACTTTTCAACTTGTTAATCCACTTTCACCTGTTTGTTTCGTTATGTCAGTTGAGTATTTCCGAAAGCTTGTCGTGTTTAGCTTGAGGAAGTTTGTTAAAAGTTTGTAAATATTGTATGTTTTGTGTAGGAATGTAGTAATTATATTTACTTTTTTAATTCTTTTGTTGTTGTTTGGACTCAAGTTTTGGTCCGGTAACTTGTAGAATATTGAGGTGATTTGTCAAGTTTGATCATTTCGATTTGCGAATGCGTGGTAATGATTTTTGTTAAAATTTTATACACGTTCGAGGTATGTATTTATCACTTTCTTTACTTTAGCATATTTATGATACTTAGAATTTTTACAATTTTTATACCATTCATTCTTTTTTATACTTGTTCATTAATGAATGACTTTAGTTTCCACCCTTTTTGTGAGGTAGCTTTCCATTGTTCACATATGATGTAGGCCACAACTCTTATTTTAACTGGATTTTATTATGCTTAATATTTTATTTTTATTGATTGTATGAATGCAAGAAAAGGATCAAGACATTTTTGTTTCATTTTGAACACAACTACCTAGCTAAATAGTTAATTCACCTCGTGTGTGTGTGATCATTAGTAACCCCTTTGAGCTTTTTGTCGATATCTATGTTGTATTTTTTAAATGCTTGCCTATGAGTGTTTAGTTCCCCTTTTTGCATGGATGTTGATTCGTTGTTTTCTTGAACCCTCAACCATTGTTTTAGTTTGAATTTTTACCTTGCCTTATAAAGTAGAGAGTATTCACTAAGATGTTGGTTGAATTCAAGTTGGGGTGAAAAATAATTGTGTATTTATTGGTAGATTGCTATGAGGTTGAAAAGAAAAAGAAAGGAAAGAAAGAAAAAAATGTGAAAAAGAAGTGATAGAAAAAGAAAGGAAAAAAATAGAAAATATTTGAAAAATAAAAACAAAAAAAGAGTATAGAATAATGTTGTATTAATAAATGATGTGTGTTGGTGTGAAACTTTTGATGAAGAAAAAGTTTGATCGAAATTCTATTGTTTGAAAGTTTGTGGAAGTAATTACTCCATTAGGTTTAGGCAAATTATTGTTTCGATTAGCTTTAGGACTTATCACTTGTTTGTTAACCAAGGCACAATACAATCTTGAAAAGCCCTTGAGATTCTTGCTTTTATATTTTCAATGTAAATTTTTACATGAATGCATAATTTAGTCTATTGTTTGTAAGATTGTTAGATGAATGAAAATACCTCATTTTTGTGAGTTTTTCATCTACTGATGATTATGTTTGCTAGGTATGATTCATTTGTGAACTAATATTGTTTTAGAATGTTTGGCATGATTTTTTGTATTTAGCATTTGTTTGGTGTTTATGTTATAGTCATAGTTTAGTGGTAAGTGTTTACTTTGTGTGTACTGATTTTCATTTGAACTATTGCATTTATTTTCCGTTTTCAAAACCTGTTAATTTGTGATTCTATGATTATCATTCTTTGTTATTTGGGTTATTATACTTTATTTGAGGACAAACAATGTTTCAAGTTGGGGAGAATTTGATAAGTGCAAAGTTGTAGTTATTTTGTATATACTTTTTGTTGCACTTATCGACTCTTTGTTGTTAATATCCTTGAATAATTCCCCGCTTTTTGTATAATTATGTATAAATTATATTTAATCTAGTTTTTGTGTATTTTTGCACCGTTTGATATTTTTCCATTCATTTTATAGGTATTGATGTGTATTTGGAGCATGAGCAATAAAGTGTTGAAGACACGACTTCAAACACGCGACTTTGAGCAACTCATCAATGAATAAGGCTCAAAATAAAAGAATAAAAAACCATCAATTTGGTTGATATTTTTTCATTGTTAGAAGGAGCATTGAATAATATTTCTAATACTTTGAACCAGGCGCAAATCAGAGTTACGGTTCTCAAGTTATGGCAGAAATAATGCATAATTTTCTGTTGTTTTTTGTTGTTTCTTCTAGTGTATTTCTCCCGGCGAAACTGGCAGGACAAAAACACGTTAAAAGGGGTAAAAACATATTTTTTAGGTTATATTTTGGGTATTTTTGATAAGTTCATTAATATTGATGATCTTTAACTTTCAAATGAAAAAGGCTTTATAATAGCCTTAATGGAAGCTCATCAACATTAACAATCTTGAACTTCAAGAAGATGGGACTTAATACTCAAATCCGTAACCAAAGCTTTTAACGAGTTTAGCTTTGAACCACATATTTTTATCCCTAAGTATGGATTGTGTTCATCAAGGTGAAAGAATAACAACCTTGAAGAACTTTATACTTTTCTATCCATCTAGAATTACCTAAACCTCTCCCCACGAAAAATCTTTCCTCAAAAAAGCATTTGGATATAAGAACTAGCGAGAGAAAGTGACATAAAAAATTAGAGAGGGAGAGTGTCTGTCAATACACATTTTGAGTTCTGGATGATTTGAACTGAGGGACAAGACCTCTATTTATAGTGTTCAAATCATCCAAAAGAGGATATATCATTTAATGAATTTTGACCATTACTAATCGATTGACACAGTCGATTAAATCATTAAAGAGTAACGACTAAGTTATCCAAAATAGGCAAGAATTAATTTGTAATCGTTTCCAATCAATTGGGTACATTCAAATTGCCTTTATATTCAAAAACGCGCCAATATAATCAATTGGGCTAATCGATCAAATCCCGTCAAAATATATTTTTTGGCTTTTTGAATGTTCCAATTTCTCTCTAGGCGACTCCTACATATTTATTCAAGATATTTTATTTTCAAACACATTTTATAAAAATGTTTTAAGTGTATGTATGTATGTGTGTGTGTGTATACTTATAGCCAACTACTTCTACAAAGAAAGAACATTTGCTTACATTGATTTACTCAGTTGCTATTTGTTCCCCAAAATTTGTCCTCTTTATTTTCTATCTCTAATTGACTTATACTTTGTTAACATGTGCATACATGCATATCATTGAATATATGCTTACAGTATCAAGGTATTTTTGTCAACATAGAAAAGCTCTCGTATTTGTTCAACACATGACGAGTTGCGGAAGATTTGGGTGTTTTTGGTGAATTTTAAGCAGTGCGAATAGAAAACAGTTTTTTCAGCTGATTTGAGTGTGGAAATTTGTATCTCCCATTTGGGAGGGTGTTTTGGATTGGTTCTTAAGGTTTTATATCCATCTTAGCATTCTCTTCAACTTTCGTGTTCGGGCCAAAAGCTAAATCTCGATGGAAGGCCTTCGAATACGCCATTCTTTTGGAAGTTATACAGTAAAAAGATACAAAGAAAGTGGGTTGAATCGTTATTTCGTGTGCGCTAAAAAATTCATAACTTTTGGATGAATTGTCGTATGCATGCAGTTTTAATTGCCAAAATTCCGTCTTGATGTCATCTTGATGTTGTATTTGGAGGCTAAAAGCTAATTCACAAAGGAAGGATCCGTGAATTTTGAGTTTCTGAAGACATATTGGTGCTGAACCGAAATTTATTTGTATTAACATTTGATACGGTAAAGTTCATATCTCACTCGATTTTTATCGTATTGAGCTGGGTCTGGTGGCGTTGGTTCACGAATTTTGTCTACCATAACTCATCTTCAGATTCTAAAAGCAAACAGTAACCCGAAGGCTGTTGTTTTTGGTATTCTTCGCGCGTGACGCAATAAAATGCTACACAGGAAATTATTTTTGTCTGACACAGTGTTAGTGAAACTTCAAAAATTTATAACTTACTTGTCGTTTATCGGATTGTGCCTGTTCTTTTGGAAACGTGTCAAAAATTTGATTGTCTTCATTTTTCATGTTGGAACTTTTGAAGTTTCCGTATGAATGATGATGTGACACTTTACGGTCGTGTCAGGCTCACACTTTCAAGTCAAGGCCAAATCCAATTTCACATCCTAGGCCCAATTAGCCCATGTATATAATCTTAAATCTGATTTTTGAAAAGGAGAGTGCTCTCATAATTCACAAAATTCTCATAAACACAAAAATCTTTTGTCTTAATTCTCTCAAGGATCAAATCAAAGTTCTACAACTTTTTTCATCAAGAACACAACAACAATTTGATCAAGATTTGAAAGTCAAGATCAAAAGAAATTCTTCTCCAATCATTGATCCGTCTGTTACAATCTCGATACCCGAGCCTTCTCTTCACTTCTATCGGTGAGTTTTCTTGAATTAATCACTTTCGAAATAAGTAATTATTTGAGAAGCACTTTTTTAATCAAGCATGAAATGAATCTAGGTTGAATTTTAAATTGAGAATATAGATCTAATACTAGAATTGTGATTTGATTTGATCATCACGTGTAGATCCGGAATTGGATAGTTGAATTAAGTACTTATTGAATTAAGTTGATTTTGATGAAAGTTCTTAATTGCTGAAATAAATTGAGGATGTTGCATAAGGTTTAATGGTTGATCTTAATCAAGCATGTGGAGTTTAAATCTAGATCTTGAATTATGCAAAATCATGTATTGAGTGTATGGAGATTTGATGTTTGATCAATTGCCTAAGCCATGAGCAAAAATATAAAAAATTTAGAAAAAACTACTTTCTACCTGAAGGTAATCAGTTACCCGGTTATGGTAACTGATTACCACCCTTTCCACGTAACTGAACTTTGAAATCCGTATGCGGGTAACCGGTTACCTAGTTATGGTAACTGGTTACCTCAAAACAATAGCTTTTTCTTTAACTTTTTGAGTTATGGTAACAGGTTATCCAGTTATGATAACCGGTTACCTCAAAATAGTAGCACTTTCCTTAACATTTTGAGTTATGGTAACCGGTTACCGAGATAGAAATATCAATTTTTGCTTTTTTTAATGCATGTTTTGTAAGTATAAGAGCGCGCCTAAGAGGGGGGGGGGGGGAGGTGAATTAGGTACTTTAAAAGTTTTACAGTTTTAGTGATGATGGGTATTATTTTTTTGGTTTAGTGCATGAGTTTACAAATGTGTTTCTTTCTTTTCTGGTTTATGACTAGTGATGAAGGCGGTAAATACGAAAAAGTAAAGAACACAAAGATGTATCCTGGTTCCCCTCACAGTCCGAGAGTACTCCAGTCCCCTTTCAACATGAAAGAGATTTCCTTATTGTTAGATCTCTAAACAAGACACCCCAGTCCTTCTATACAAGACTCTAACCAATAAAACCACCAAGAACAATCCTCCTGGACCAAGAACAATCCTCTTGGATTTTTACTATGTCAACAATGAGAATAATCCTCTCAAAGTGACTTTACTTATATCCAACAATCCTGGAAAAATAAGATTTATAAAACCACTTAAACTTATTTCCAACAATCCTGAAAAATAAGCAAGTATATAACAATATTTGATTTGAGTGAGTTTGAGTAGCAATGATCACTTTGAATGATTTAATCAATGAATTGATTCTTCTATTCCAATGATAATAGTATACAATGACTCAAGATATATGATGCTCAAAGTTTTCTTGTTAACAATATGTGAAAGTGTGCAGAAAACTTGTGTATGAAAATGTATAACAACTTGAGTTTATTTTTTTGAAAATTCAGAAAATATAATTGGAAGAGGTGTTGAAATGATTTTGAAAATGAGTATTTATATGTTCATAGCACCTTTTTGAAACAGCATAAAGTTCTGGAGATGAATCATAAACAATTGCCAAGATTGAGTGAAAGGTTTCCATGAAATGGTGTTATGATCAGGCATGTGCAAAGTTGCTATTTTTCAAAATCGTGCAACATGCAATCGATTGCACCCTTTTTGTAAATCGATTGCACGGGGTTTCAACAGCTAGAATTTCAAATAATTTGAGTGTGCAATAGATTTAACAAGAGTGTAAATCGATTGCATGTGAAGTTAGTAGCAAAAATTGATTGAGTGCAATCGATTGCATAAACATGCAAATCAATTACACTTAGAAATAGTAGCAAAAGATTTTAAAAATTGAAGCATGCAGTCGATTGCACTAATATGCAAATCGATTGCACCCAAGTAAAAAATGATTTTTAGCTTAGAAAAAATTGAGTAAAGATTTGGACAATATAAAATATTTCTTTTGACCATTGAGCATCTATGTATTAAGTTCTTAGTAAGTATTATCATTATACCTTAAAATTTTGCTAAGTTCTTGAACTAAAGACTTTATCCACAGATGCTTTTAGCTGGATCAAAAATCTTTGCCTTCTTTGTCACTCAGAGTTTGTCTTCATCAAAACAAAAGTGCATTTGAGAAGCTTGATTTTATATTCTCCCCCTTTTTTATGATGACAAACGGTCTTTCTTGATGCGTTATAATTTCCAAAAAGAGCTTCTCCCCCTAAGATGTATAACCCCCCTTTGTATGAGAAGGTTGGAATCTTTTGAATTTTTTCATCTTGGTTGAAGAGCACCTTAAAAATTGAATACAAGGAAATACACAAGCATAAAGTATAACATCCTTCTCCCCCTTTGACATTATCAAAAAGAAGGGAAAGATGCATAAAAACATTGCACAAAATACATATAATAATATTGAAAGCTTGACCATAGCCATATTGCTTCATGATGCTTTTTCTCATCCTTTGATAAATGCACATAGTAGTTATCTTCATCAAAACATAATGTTGAAGATGCTTGACTCTTTTATAAATAATGAGAAACTCTTATGTGAATGCTTCCCCTATCTTTGATAACTCCCTCTTGATCAAAATTCTCCCTTGAATCATAGAGAATTTGCATCTTTCTTTGGGCTACAATAGTTAGAGACAAGCACACACACACACACACACACACACACACACACACACACACACACACACACACACACACACACACACACACACACACACACACACACACACACACACACACACACACACACACACACACACACACACACACACACACACACACACACACACACACACACACACACACACACACACACACACACACACACACATATATATATATATATATATATATATATATATATATATATATATATATATATATATATATATATATATATATATATATATATATATATATATATATATATTCTCCCCCTTTGTCATTAAAAAAAAGGGATGGGAAAAGCCTTATAATACATAAATGAATTATTAAAAGTAAAAACAATTTATACCAATGAGTTTCACCTAAAAAGTGACATCATAAATCATTCATCTTTTGAGAACATGATGTTGAAGCCTTTGTCACAAAATTGACTTGTACTTAGAAGTTGTCTTTTGTTCTTCAACATGAGGTACATCTTCAATGTATGTGAAAGGTAGTGTATCAACTTTTCCAATGCCAAGAATTCTTCCTTTAAGGTATTTTCCATATGTGAAATAATCCTTGGATTTGAACTACATTTGAAAGTTAGTGTAAGTCTTCTATCAAATGCTTAAAGCCACCACTTATCAAAACATCATAGAATTAAAGTGGTCCTCAAGAAAACCTATAAAACAAATTAAGTTTGATTTGGTACCCAATGTGCTTTGGATCCATCATAGTTAGTTCCCTTCTTAACCCACACATAATGCCCACTAGCTACACTAAAGTTTCTAACATAGCAAGCATTAGGTGTATGGCCAACAATACCACAATAAAAGCAAGTAGGTTCAAAGTTACTTGTACATCTAGAAGAGTAAGATTTCTTCTTAACAAATCTTTTCCTTTTAGGATATTGATTAACTACTTTAGGTTTGTTCACATTCTCTTTGGATGATTGATCACCAGCCTTAACAAAGATAGTTTTATTAGAACTTGGTTTTGAAAAATTTGAATATCCAAGTCCACTTTTATCATTGGAATATCTTTGTTGGCTAAGAACACCTTTCAATCCAATTTGAAAATTTTCATATCTTTCAATAAATCTTTTTAATTGGACAATTTGGAAAGAGAGTGATTCATAATTTTTGTATACAGAATTCTGTTTTTGCTCACTAAATTTTTGTTTTTCATCTTTGAGATCTTTTTCCATAGACTCACATTTTTCTTCTAAAGATGAAATTTTTTTCTTTTAAGATGAAATAGTTTTGTATAGAATTTTGAATTCATTTAATAGTTCATCTATAGCACCTTGTGCATCACTATCAAAAAGAGAAAATTCATTACTAACCTCGTCATCTTCACTATCAGAATGGTGTGAGGCCATAAATGCAAGATTAACACGTTGATTGTTTTCAGAATCGGAAGATGAACTTTCCCATGCTATATATGCTTTCTTTGACTTCTTATCTTTATTTCTCTTGAAATATTTATTCTTCTTTTCAAGTGTAGGACATTCACTTTTAACATGTCCCTTTTCTCCACATTCAAAGCATATAACCTTCCTTGTTGGTGCTTCCCTTTTTCTTTCTTTTTGTAGAACCTTTTCAATCTTCTTGATAAGATCATCATACTCACTACTAGTGGATTCATCCTATTGATTGCTATCATGATTTTTTATCCTTGTATTTAGAGCCATGTCTTTTGAATCTTTTACTTGGATTTTATGCTTTTCAAGTCTTGCAAGTTCCGTCTCATATTCTTGAAGTTTTTCGAACAAAGTGGCGAAAGTCATTGTGGATATATTCTTCTTCTCGGATATTGCTGTCACTTTTGGTTGCCATTCCCTGGATAAAGATCTAAGCATTTTAAGATTAAGTTCATCATTAGTTAAAGTCTTACCAAGTGCTTTCAAATGATTTGTCAAGTGTACAAATCTTTTCAGCAAGTCGAGGATTGATTCTCGGGGCTGCATTCTGAATAGTTTATATTCTTGACTCAATGTATTTAATCTCGATCTTTTAACTTCAGCGGTTCCTTCATGAGTTTCTACCAAGGTATCCCATATTTCTTTCACCGTTTTGCCTGTTGAGACACGAAAGAATTTATCCATGCTAAGTGCACCTTGAAGAAGAATTATTACCTTTTTATCATAGAGAACCTTCTTCTTATCATCTTCGTCCCATGCAGCTTTAGGATTTGATGAGCCAACACCATTGATTACCGTTATAGGGATAAATGGACCATTCCCGACGACATACCATATTTCTTCTCCTTGTGCTTCTAGATGTGCCTTCATGCGTATTTTCCAAAAGTCAAAATATTCACCACAAAATAGAGGAGACTTGTTGTTACTACCACCATCTCTAAAAATGGGATTTTGATTTACGGAAGCCATTCTGGATCTTTTAGGAGAAAGATACCTATAACCTACTCTGATACCAATTGTAAGTATAAGAGTGCGCCTAAGAGGAGGGGTGAATTAGGTACTTTAAAAGTTTTACCGTTTTAGTGATGATGGATATTATTTTTCTTGTTTAGTGCATGAGTTTACAAATGTGTTTCTTTCTTTTCTGGTTTATGACTAGTGATGGAGGCGGTAAATGCGGAAAAGTAAAGAACACAAAGATGTATCATGGTTCCCCTCACAGTTCGAGAGTACTCTAGTCCCCTTTCAACATGAAAGATATTTCCTTATTGTTAGATCTCTAGACAAGACACCTAAGTCCTTTTATACAAGACTCTAACCAATAAAACCACTAAGAACAATCCTCATGGACCAAGAACAATCCTCTTGGATTTTCACTATTTCAACAATGAGAAAAATCCTCTCAAAGTGACTTTACTTGTATCCAACAATCCAGGAAAAACAAGATTTATAAAACCACTTAAACTTATTTCCAACAATCCTTAAAAATAAGCAAGTATATAGAAATATTTGATTTGAGTGAGTTTGAGTAGCAATGGTCACTTTGAGTGATTTAATCAATGAATTGATTCTTCTTTTCCAATGATAATAGTATACAATGACTCAAGATATATAATGCTCAAAGTTTTCTGGTTAGCAATATGTGAAAGTGTGCAGAAAACTTATGTATGAAAATGTATAACAGCTTGAGTTTGTTTTTTGAAAATTCAGAAAATATAATTGGAAGAGGTGTTGAAATGATTTTGAAAATGAGTATTTATATGTTCATAACACCTTTTTGAAATAGCATAAAGTTCTGGAGATGAATCATGAACAATTGCCAAGATTGAGTGAAAGGTTTCCATGAAATGGTGTTATGAACAGGCATGTGCAAAGCTGCTATTTTTAAAAATCGTGCAGCATGCAATTGATTGCACCCTTTATGTAAAATGATTACATGTGAAGTTAGTAGCAAAAATTGATTGAGTGCAACCGATTGCATAAACATGCAAATCGATTACACTTAGAAACAATAGCAAAAGATTTGAAAAATTTAAGCATGCAATCGATTGCACTCAAGTAAAAAATTATTTTTAGCTTAGAAAAACTTGAGTAAATATTTGGACAACATAAAATATTTCTTTTGACCATTGAGCATCTATGTCTTAAGTTCAAAGTAAGTATTATCATTATACCTTGAAATTTTTCTAAGTGCTTGAACTGAAGACTTTATCCACAGATGCTTTTAGCTGGATCAAAAATCTTTGCCTTCTTTGTCACTCAGAGTTTGTCTTCATCAAAACAAAAGTGCATTTGAGAAGCTTGATTTTACATGTTTGCATATATTGCCTTGTTTATTCTAACTCCTTTTGTGAATACTTTGCAAGATACATTGTTAAGCCTTCAATATTTAATTGCCACATGATTATTGTTTGAAAAGTGCTTTATGCGATCACTTGTTAGTGAAAGTTTGCGTATGATGTGCAAATGATATCATTCTTATATAAATCCTATTTCGTACAGGTACCTTGGAATCACACGGATCTGTTTGCTACATATTCCGCCGTGTGATTGTAATTTCACACACTGCATAAATCTTGTTTTGTGAAGGTACTTTGGAATCACACAGGTGTGTCCGCTACATATTCCTCTGTGTGATTTTTATTTTATACACTGTATGGATTGTGTTTCATGCAGGTGTATTTTGATATTCAGACGTGTTCCCTACATATCCCGATCTTGATTTGTTGGTACTTTGATGCTTAGGCTGATGGTATTTTTTTATTGGTGATATCAACTTGCGGAATTTTCCGGGTTTCTTTGTTATTGCTCAGCATCTACGGATTATTACCCATTTGGTACATTTTTCTTCTATTTTCCTTTCCGCATCCTATTGCTTTCTAGAGATCATGGTAAGTAGGGCTTTTACCACTTTCCTTGCCATGAGAAGTAGGAATAGAGATGTATGATAAGGATCTTCGTTGCTGATCATGTCAAGAATCCCCCTGGGTTATTTAAAGACCCGTTTAGGGAAATTCCATATTATGTACATTATGTGTGCTACTTGTGTTTGTTTAAAATCCTACCTTTGAGGTAGGTATTCTGCAGGCGTGTTTACATTTGTACTTGCATATTCCCCCATCCTAATAAGTTCTCAAAAGGTGGCGAGCGGAAAGGGTTTGCAATCGACCCCCACATTTCGTCCGTGTCATCCTTAGCTCATGTTATACGTCGATGCTTTGGATTTATGGAGATCATGTGTATCGAGTCAGTCAAGTGGAAAAAGGTTTCACAATCAAACCCCCACACTTTGTCAGGAGTTTTCAATGACCTTTGCTACCCGTTTGTTTGCTTTGGGTGACCCGCTTCCCTTAGCTAAAGTAATGCTTTTCTTTTTTATTTTATCTGTCTCCTGCTTGTTTGCTTTGGGTGATCCGCTCCCCTTAGCTAAATTATTTCTCTGGTTTACCCCATCTCTTTGAGTCAGTATATGCTACTCATATTTGTGTGCTTTTGCCAAAGCACTTGTTTTCTTATTTGTTTGCTATATTATGCTTCCCTTAGGATCGCTCGATTAAAGTAGCTTTCGAACTAGACATTAGGATAGGTATCCATGCATGCTAACATAAGGTAGATATTTCCCTTTCAAAACTCAACCATAGGATCCATCATTGTATGATAACATTAGAGATTAAATTTAGGATAGTCTCCCTTAGATATTTTGTTTCTTGTTTTGCATCCTTGCATTAAGACTAAAACTCTTTTTCTTGGCAATGCATAAAACACCTAACAATTTTCAAATCCTTTTTCAAGGTAAAAAATATCAACCAATACCAACTCTTTTGCACCTTCAGACATTTCTTTCAAACTTTTTTAAAAGAACATGTTAATTCACTTCTGTGATGACGCGTGAGTCACCAAAGGTCGAGCTGCAGCAGAAGGAGAAATTAATATTGTTCATTAAAAAATACAAACAAACCAAAAACATGTGAGCCAAACTACGACTGTTCTGATTCCTTAAAAGGGATACGTAGGAATTGGGGTAGGGCCCAAATGAGCACAACTTTATTTTCCCTATATTATTTCCTCTTTTATTTTGCATGCATTCCCTCTTTCTTTTTACTTTAAACCTTAGACACAAACTTTGACCACACCCATTAGATTATAATAACAAGAGTGGATACCATAGGGTACTACAAGCGTGTGGGGATGCTAATACCCTCCCCTCGCTTAACCGACTCTCTTACCTGTATCTCTTGGTCGTTTTACCTTGATTTCACCCTTCTCAGGTTTACTCGATATTTACCTTTCCCTTCTTGTGGGATAAAAAACGTTCGATGACGACTTTATTGATTTCATCTCGATAATTTATTCAGCCGGTTGCTTCACTATTTTAGGATGATCAGCCTAGATCTTGGGTGTGATGTATTCCATATGTTTGACCTTTTCTTTGGGATTACCCAAGGCTTTTGATTTCCTTTATCCTTATCTGAGTCTTTCTTATCAAACTCATGGCTTGCATTAACCGTTTAAGTGCATTGCTTAACTTTCTCAACTGTTGCATCTTTGTTATGCTGAGTATCATTTTACTTGCTCTTTTTTTCATCATGTTGCATCTCTTGTTATGTTGAATATTCTTTTATTTCTCTTCTTGGTTAACTTTATAAAAGGTTGCATATTTTATTATGTTGAGTGTACTTTCATTGTTCTTCTACCTTATTCATCATATTGTATCTCTATCATGCTGATTGCATGCTTTGATATCTCATTGTATTGGTCTACTTTTGCATCTTTAATATGTTAAATAAGCTTTATGATCTTTCTACACTTGTCATCATCAAAACAACACATGTTACCTGCAAAACAAGGTTCCACATTCCCCCCTTTTTGATGATGATAATGCATCTCTCAAGGGAGGTGGTAAAAGAAACACACAGACATGTATATATATATATATATATATATATATATATATATATATATATATATATATATATATATATTATTTGGAGTGATATCAGTCCCCTGAGTTAGATAGATTGTATACTCTCCCCCTGAGAGTACACTTCTTCCGCTTTGTCATAATCAAAAAGGCGGGTAAAAGAATATATGTGCAGATAAATAGTATGATAACATACATGTAACAAATTCAACAAAACATCCTTTCATAACATATCAAGTATCAAAGCTAGTGTAGCAAGGCATAATGCATTTTAGAGAATAACATAGGAACAATCATGGAAAATACTTTTAACAAACATGTTATATAAAGAACCATGATATCATAAGAAATATCTAAAAACATATGTTTTTATAACGTTTATAGAAAAGACTTGGCATACATGTCATAGGAAATTATCATGGTATCATGAAAGATAAAGAAAGTGTACTTATAACATTTATCTTAGATGAAAAATATTTCCTATGTGTATAATCTCTAGAGTGTTTCTAGTCATGACATGGAATTCTCAAAAAATTGGTTTAGTAACAAACTTGTCTTTACAAACATGTCATATAGGAAAAGAAGCAATTAGCACAAGTATTATGGTAGAGAGAAAACATATTTTCTTTACTTAGTTTTAAAGTTTACATAAACAAGGTTCCTAAAATATATGTAATAACAAGGGATACTTCTTTACATAGTAAGCCTATCAAGGCATAATAGAAAGCGATACATACTTATTTGTATACTATATCCTAAGGTGTAAGGGCAAAGCTTTCTATTCACTTAGGTATTGTTAATGGGAAGTAAAATTTCGCTTATGTTTTCTATGTACCTGAGGTATGTGCCCTAAGATTTCCTAGTAGTATGCTACTCTAGATATTGAAAAAAAATCATTTTATCTTTCTAAGTTAGATTCCTTTAAAGTTCTCTATTAAGGGTATCCTAGGCAAATCAACTTTGTATGCATATTTTATTTTGTTACGACCTATCTATTAAATTCAAAGATAATAATATTCAAAAAGATAAGTATCATAGTTAATTGAAAGTGTAAAACATAATTTTATTTAAAAAATCAAAAATAAAAAACTACAAAGAGTAAAGCATTACAAAAAGTGAGAAAATGCATAAGGGAAAATTAGCGAAATTAAAAAGGTGCATGATTTGAAAGTGGGATTTTTTTCTATTCCTTTGTTCCCATAATTTTTGGATGTGAGTTCTTTAAGTTCTTAGCTATGTTTAGGCAGAGTTCTAGGATTTTATCAACATTTGTATTTTCCATTTCTATTGGTTCATTTTCTCCCTCATCTTTGAAATATGAGTCTTCTTCTATTTCTCCATTCCTGATGTGAATTCTTATTTCCCTCAGGGTGCTAAAGTTAAATTTGTGGTTTATTTGGTCTCTCGCTTCACCAGTTGTGTCAATATTAAACATGTATAAAAGTTTTGTGATCAATGGGTCATAAGGTAGTTTTGCGGCTGGTTTTTCCCTACAACGTATCATGTGTCTGAAAATACTTTCTACCTAATTTTTCGAGATTTCTTGGGTTAAAAAGCCACAAGAGAACTACATCTTCACGAAGAACATAACCGTTGCTTATCAAAACGGAAAAGAGGATGGTAGTGAGCATATAGTGCAGGATTCTTGCTTTTGGTTTAAGGTAGGTAGCTTTTAAGGGTACCTTTTTATTTTCCATTGGATCTATTATTAAGTGGTTTATGACAGTGGCATGTTTTAAATTTTTGAAGCCTAAGAGTCTATCAAGGGTGTAAGGTAACCTATCATAGATTATTTTAGAGGTTCTTCCAAAGTGTTATTTATAAAGGGCTATCTCTTTCCCATACACATAGGTAGTTAAGGCATGTCCTACAATTTTTAAGTTGAGGTAGAATTCCCTTACTAGTCTTGGAAAGGTCTTGTCAGATATTTCCATGAAGAATTCTTTGAGAAAGGATTAACAAATTTGGTGGTAGGTTTTTTGAATTTTTAGTAGGATTTTATCTAGGTATCAAGATTGGATCACAACTCTAGAATAAATTAATAGTTTTTCTTCATGTTTTTGGTTCAAGAGTTTTGTGGGAAGGTATTGAAGATTGATAAGTTTCTGGGATTTTTGGTTTAACAAGGTCATTGTAAATTCTAAGAAGGATACCTTAGAGAGACTAATATAATAGATATATGGGATGGAAAGAAAATGAAGAAGTGATACCTATTTATAACATGTGATCTGATGGACTTGAGCTTGCAGTCGGGTCAAGAATTGAATGAATGATGCACTTTCCAAAAATCAGATCAAATCTTGCCAATTTTGATGGTTTTAATCGATTGATTTAATCAATTTAAAACTCTTGATTTTCCCTTTCTGATGCAGATCCATTAGTGCTTGGATTTGTCTTTTCTTGTATGTCACAGTATCCTGGAAAGGATTTGAAAATTTTCATTTTGACGAAAATTAATCAATTGTCTCCTTTTGTTAATCGATTAAGTGTCTCCACTTCTTCATTATTTATTTAATGAGAAGGGTAAACCAGACCATTTGAGTAATTTTCAAATAAGAAGGAAACATTTGTTAAATATTTTTTTTTTGAAAGGATAAGTTTTCAAAGATAAGATGGTGAATTTTAAAAAAGAAATCTTGTGTTAAAAGTCATCTTCCTCCTAAGACAATTAGTCCTTTAAACATGATTTAGGCTCTGATGTCCCTTGTTGGACTTGAAACTTCACACGCAAGAGGGGGGAATGGGTGAATTGTGTAGTTTGGAAAAAATATGGTTTTGAAAACTTTTTCAAAGATTAAAAACATAGTTTGAAAAATATTTTCTAAAACCTAAGATCTATCAGAGTTTCAATTTTTTTTATAACTTAGCATCGGAAAAATAATATTAAAATAAATTACGGAAAATAAAAAAGTTAATGGATAAGAAGAACACAAGGATATATAGAGGTTTGGTCAAAACTGAATGGCATACTCCTCTCTCCAAGAACTGGTCTTGAGAGTTTCCATTAAATATTTAAGAGCTTTTAGTAGGTGAGGCTCACGAACTCCCTTATATAAGGAAATGTTGGTTATCCTACAACCATGATAATACAAGATGAAATATATAAGCGTTTGCGTCTTCTCCATTATTGAGATTGAAGTGGCCAAGATCATCTCCCAACTATATATTAAAGTACCATCACTTATCTCTACTAAAAATATCTGAGCTCAATATCAGTTAACAAGATAACTATTAACCTCTTGCAATTTTAACAGGCTGATCAACTAACCTATGGTTTTAAAACAGGCTAACCATGAACTTATCGGTAAGTTCATTGATGTTGATGATCTTCAACCTTCAAATGAAAAAGGATTTATAATAGCCTTAAGGGAATCTCATCAACATTAACAATCTTCAACCTCAAGAACATGAGACTTATCACTCAAATCCCCAACAAAAGCTTTTAACGGGTTTAGCTTCGAACCACATATTTTTATTACTAAACATGGATTGTGTTCATAAAGGTGAAACAGTAACAACCTTTAAGAACTTTATACATTTCTATCCATCCAAATTACATAAACCTATCCTCACAAAAAATCTTTCCTCACAAAACTATTTGGCTATAAGAACTAGTGAGAGAAAATGACCAAAAAAACTTAGAGAGAGAGAGAGTGTGTGTAATACGGTGGGTGAACTGACTTGGGATGTTTTGTGTTTGATCTCAATTGTTGCGGATAGAAAGAGTCGCCACCGACTTTTCTTTTATCCAATAAAGGAAAGGGTGAAAAGAATAGGAAAGACCTTTGAGATTATTTTCTTGATTTAGGGGGGTAGATTATGAAAAGGGAAGGTGTTAGCACCCTTTTCATCCATAGTTATCTATGGGCTCTTAGTTGCTTGCTAGATCACTTGCTTTGTTTAAAAATGTTCTTGTGGTGTGGTTTTTGAAAGTATTTTGAAAACGTGCTTTTGTAATGATTCTCGTCTCTATAAGAATGCATACAAAGTGTTGTTTGAAAAATAGTTCGAAGAAATGTTTGTTTTTTGAAAGTGATTTTGAAAAGGATGTCTTTGTAAGGATTCTCGTCTTTATAAGAACGCATACAAAGCGTTTGTCTTTTAAAAATGTTTCAAAATGAAAGTCTTTGGTGTATGAAATGTTTTTGTTGTGAGCAAGCGAGCAATTAGGAGAAACATACCTACTGAAAAGGTCTTAAATGTTATTTCCTCTTCCTTTAGATGTTGCTATCTTACCATTGATTTGGTAAGAAGCCCCATCGTTGGATGTAAAGGGACGGGCGTGGATCATCGTATAGACATGATAGAAATGTTGTGAGATATCTTAGCATTTCTCTTTAGGGACTAAGATCATTTGTAAGGAAACATTCGAAGCGTCATCGAGGGGCTATAATCTTGTATTTTTGATTGTTTTTGCTAAGAAGTCTCACATGCATAACATAACAATTTTCTCAAGGCAACAAGTGGAGTTAACCCTAGAGGTGCAAGTGTTTATATTTCATGCATTTAGTATTTGATTAATGGTTGTCTACTTGTTTTTATCTTCCCATATAAACCCTAATTACTAGCATTTATATGAAAGCGATAAATTACAGAAAGTAAATATTCCATGCTATTACAAACACTTGGGGATAGGGGTGTACAAATTTACAAATGGGGATTGCAAGAAATTAAAGTCCTAATTATCTATTACAACTATATTGAAATAATGTATAAGAAATGTAAAATAGACTGGTTTTGTTTTTGTAAAGAGAAGAAATAAATTTGCTTAAGAAAATCTATTTAGTCTTTTTGTTTAAAAATAAATAAAATAAAGCATGTGAATATAAAGTATTTTTTGGTGTTTTTGATTAACAAAAATAAAGTGATGATAAAAATAATAAGAGAGTAAGAGTCAAAATCAGCGCGTTGATAAAAGAGGAGAGAGCAGAAGTTCTGACTCAGGCGCGCTGCAAATCAGAAAGCAAACGTTAGCAGAAATGGGGAAGGCCAGAAGTTCTGGATCCAGACGCACTAAAGTTCTGGGGTCGCTGAGAACAAAGGAAAGCCTAGAAGTTCTGATTGTTGAGAAGCTAGAAGTTCTGGTGTTAGAAGTTCTGATAATGGGTCTGTGAGGTGTCAATGCTGTTGGATGGGAATATCTAGAAGTTCTGGTCCAGGATCACTGTTTTGACAAACAACTGGAGGGGGTTTATCTAGAAGTTCTGGTCCAGGATCAATGTTTGACAAATAATGGTGGGGGGGGATGTCAAGGAATAGACATAAAAAGGTGTTTCTGGGGCTAGAACTCAAGACCCTTAACACTAATGTCTTATGTGCATGCTCTCTACCACTGGGGTGGCTATACATCCAGTATTAGAAGCAAAAACATAAACATATGTTACAAAGTAAGTTCTAATGATGAACTTCATCTCCTTCTTTGCTCCATCCAGAGTATTTGCAAGTTAGTCATTTCTCAACAAAAATGGAAAAATGCAAACATAGCAGTTATGGAAAATTTCATCATGGTTTCAGAAATATCAGAATTGTAAATCAGAAGAAAACATGAATTTTTCTAATCCTAATTCTGAACCCTAAATTCCTCAAGAAGTTCTGATCTGATATTCTCTCTATTTAGGACATATAAATGAAATCTATAAATATGTACAAAATCAGAGCCATGATATCTACATTGTGTCTTTGAAAATGCAAGCCTAACAATGCCTAAGCAATGAGCTAAAAGTCAGAAGAAACTTACCTTGCAGCTGGAAATTATTATATGAACTAGAGCCTGGTTTAGATTGCTTTGATGTTCTGGTCAGATTCCTCATGTTGTCAGAAAGCTGAAGCAAGCCTTAACTTGAGCTATGAATGGTTGGAAAGTTCTAGAGCAGTCAAGGTGTAAAGTTCTAGTTTTTTGAAATGGAGAGTGATGAAGATTGTATTACAGTTTGCAAAAAAAAGTTGGGAAGGCTTCTACGTGTTTTTTAGAAACTGTATGGATGATTTGGTCAAGAAACACTCAAGGAAAATTATAGTTTGGATGCAAAAACCAGAAATTAGCAGGCGTTGTGTTTGGGCTGTAGTTTCAGGTTCTTGGAATTTCAGCAAGGTTTCAAGGCTTTTTTTCAAATGTTTCAATCCCTTTCTTCAGTTTTCAAATGATGTTAATTTATATGCAAAGGATTTAAAAGCTTAGAGAAATCAAGAGTACAACCATCATTGGTTATGGATCGTTGACTTGTTTTTGAAGCAAGTTTAGCCAAGTATGCTTCAAGGAAAAGTAGAGTGGTTAGCAGCTTTAGTTGCGCCTAATCTGATTTTGTAGGAATTATTTATGGAGAAGTACACTCAGAAGCAAAAGTGAAACATGGGCCCAACATAAACTTTGTACAAAAGTTTACCTTCCAAGGACAACAATGGTACTTTCATGCCACACGTGGGAAGATATTTTGGTTAAAGGTTTAAACTTTGGGATAAAGACTCAAAAGTGGGTGTGAGCATTAAATGATGATGAGATTTAACAAGAAAGAAGACATGCAACCTGAGATTATGCAACCTAGCTTGAAGCTGGATCAGAAGATCAGCATAAACGTAACTTAAATTAAGAACAAATGTCTAACTTCTGATCTTTGAATCTCCCTGCTCCAGCATGATCTGAAGGAGTTCTCATACTTTTCAGAAAGCTTATAACATGCTTTGTAATCCCTCTTTGAATCACTTTTGCAAATTTTTATTGAACCTACATGAAAACTGGCCCAAAAGTTCTAACCAAATTCTGACTTGAAAATGCTCAGAATTTACTAAGTGTATTAGTTTTATGGACATGTCTTCAAGGATTTATAACTTGAAATCCCAACATTTCTAGGAGAAGTTCTGTTCTGCAATGTTTTAGATCCCATTGAGATCTACAACTCTTGTGTCAGAAGTTCTTCCTGAATCCCTTTGCATCATGATGAAAATTTGGCCAGAAGTTATGAATTTATCATATTTCCTTAACACTTAGAAAAATTCTGTTTAGAACTTTGACTTTTCCAAAGTAATTTTGACTTTTGATTTTCTTGATGAAACAACTTCATATTCTAACATGTATTGATGAAATGTGATTCTTGAAACTTGATTTTGATCCAAAAGTCAAAGTTTGACTTTTCTGTGTGCATTTTGACTATTTTGCCCTTGTGCCAATTCCAAATCTATATTGATGTATCAGTGCTGCAAACTTGGTTCATGGAAGATCTTGTGAGAAATTTCTTGAGAAATGAGAGGGAAAATTTTAGGGTACAACAACTGCCCCTGTTCAATCTTCTTGAACCTAAAGAGTTAGATTGGCCAACCTGCCATTCGTGACTTGAAGGTGGAAGATGATTGAACACCAAAGTGCTCAGAAATTTGCACTTGATGATGTGTTAGTTCACTGAGTAAGGAATGGGCTTAAAGATGCCATTTGTAGAAATGATGGAAAGTTGTTGGACATGGGCTTACAGATGCCATCGAAAGTGACTGGGAAGGTATCAGGATAAATCTTTTGTCTGATTTATACCGAAATAGTAGATGTCTTTTGTCTGTTGATTTTCCTGCAAGGAAAAGGATTAGTTGCATGCAGATGTATGTGTGGCGTAATGATGATCTCAAAGTGAGTGGGATTATGCTGTATGCATTTGTCATGTATGTATTATGGTTTATGAATGTGATGCATTTATTGCAGCGTGTCTTTGTCTAGGAAAATAAATCCTTGACAACATGCTAGGGAACCTTGGGAGGCTGAATCTCAGACTTTTGTTGGAGAGTAGGCATATCTTCAACTTTGTTTAGACTGTTTTCTCTGGGAATACCTGTTTTACTGTTTGAGGAGAAACCCACTGGGGAATATTGATTTTGGCCCTTTGCACGAGGAAACTCTATGGGGAGTGTTGGTTTCTGCTTGGAGGAATAAAGTTTAGGAACTTTGGTTGTCCATTGCTCTACTGGGGAATTATTCCTGACTGGAGAGCATAGAAAGTTGGCTGTTATCTGGTCGAAATCCAGGCTTGACAGCCATTTGTTAAGGATAATGAAGTTGACTGTTATCTGGTCGTACTCCAGGATTCGCAGTGACTTGCAGGGGAAGATGTGAATTAAACTGTTATCTAGTCGTATTCTAGAATTTGTAGAAAATTGCTTGAAGTTAAAGTGTTATCTGGTCATATTTCAGGTTTCGTAGCGACTTACTAGGGAAGATTAAATTAATTGTCATTTGGTCGAGTTCCAGGCTTCGCAAAAAATTACTTGGGAGAGTGAAGTTAAACTGTTATCTGGTCGAACTCCATGCTTCACAACAACTTACTAACATTAAACTGCTATCTGGTCGTGTGATACGGTGGCAGAACCGACTGTTATATACTGGTTTTTCATTTTTTGTTCGCAAATGTGAGGTAAGCAAGAGTCTCCACCGTCCTTTCTTTTATCCAACAAAGGAAAGGGTGAAAAGAACAGAAAAATACCTTTTCGAGATGTTTTATGAGTAAGGGGGGTAGATTATGGAACGGGAAGGTGTTAGCACCCTTTCCATCCGTGGTTTTCCACGGGCTCTTAGAGGTTTGCTCATTTTTCAAGATGCTTTTGTGCTTTGTGTATTTGAAAATGTTTTGAAAACGCCTTAGTACGGCGAACTTTGTAATGTCTCTCGGAGTAGTAGAGAACGTATACAAAGTGTTTGAAAAATGTCTTTTGAAAAGTAGTTTTTGTGTGTAAGTGCAAAAATAGTTGAGCAAACTTCTAACAGTTATCTACTTTGTTACTCGAAAAGGATCGTTCTTTTCCTCTTTTCCTTTAGACCGTTCTATCCTACTATAAGTGAGTAGGTAGCCCTATCGTTGGATGTTTTGAGGGACAATTGAAGGGACGTTACAGTCATGAAGGCAATTTATGGAGATGCTTTAGCAATTCTGTTTTAGGGACTAGATCATTTACCAAGAAGGCAACTGTAGGGTCATCGAGGGACTATGATCTTTTGATTTTACGGGTCTTTGCTAAAGTATTCCTGCCTCATGACTGTTTTATTGAAGGCAACCAAAGTGGGCATACCTTAGAGGTATATATGTGCAAGTGTGTTGTGTTTCAGATATTTTATCTTTAAATATTTAGGTGTTCTACCGTTTGTTTTCAGATATTGTCTTGTAATCCTAGTTAGCATACATCTAACCAGTTAATATATGTACAGGAATTTAAAGTGCGGGAATTGTAAATCCTACGCTATTACAAGGCTTTGGGGAGGGGATTTACATCATACAAGGATAAAGGGGGATAAAGCAGTAAATATCCTAATTTTATCTATTACACCCAATAACAGATACAATAATAGTAAAAATACGAAATTAATAAACACGCGCAAAGTAAAAGAAAGTTCTTTTTGTTGTTTTTGGTATAAAAGAAAATAAGGCCTAAGTCTATTTAATTTTAATTTTGAGGAAACAAGATGTTAAAATAAATAATTAATTTGTTTACAAAATTAATTGAATTAGAAAATAAAATTAGCCTAATGTTTTTTAGTGATTTTTGATTTTAATGAAAACAAAAATAAAAATGCAAGGGGGATCCTTCGATCCAGGGAAAAAGGAACTTCGACCCATGGAGAGAAAGGAAGCTTCGATCCAGAGAGGGTCATGGTCCTTTCGATTCAGAGAGGAAGCAACCTTTCGATTGGGCTAAGGAATGGGCGTGAATAACCTTCGATCCAGGGAAAGGGAATGCCCTTCGATCTTCGGTAGGGAATGCCCTTCGATCCAGGAAGGAGATGTCTTCTTCGATCCAGGAGGACAATGTGCAGCTTCGATCCAGAGAAGGTGTCTCCTTCGATCTGAGATGCTATACCTGCAAAAGTATGTTAGTGAAATAAAACGCAGGACCTGGGTATAGAAACCCAGGTTGTTCGATCCTTCACTTTTTGGATGGAGAAACTTCGACCAGGGACTTCTATGCATGGACACTTTTGTTAAAGGGTGGCTTTGGCTTGGAAAATTCTGACAACCTTTGATGGATTTTGTGGGCAGCGTCTCTCCAATCTTTTCGATCTCTTCCGTGCAATACTTTGTGATCTCTTTATATAGAGGGGGTATAGGGGACAAGAAGTTAAAGGTTTAAACAACCTTGATTACGTGTTTGAAAGCCATGAATGATATTTTGTAACGTTGGCCAAACACATGGGATCTTCTCCCTTTCTTTGAATTTTGAATGATATGTAACTGGCCTTCGAATGCTCCTTTTTGAAGGGGCTGATGGCCTCCTTCAAATGCTCCCTTTCGAATGGGCTGATGGCCTCCTTCGAATGCTCTTTGAAATCTTCTTCGAATAGACCTTTGCATGTTCTTCGAATGGACCCTTTGAATTTCTTCGGATGGACCCTTTGAATGCCTCTTCGAATGGCCCTTTTGGAATGCCAAATGAAGGGCCTTTGTCCATACCAATCGAAGGACTTGTTGAAATGCCAATCCAAGTACACTGTTACCATGCCAATCGAAAGGTACTTGTTAAAATGCCAATCGAAAGACCTTGTTAACAGGCCAGTCGAAGGACCTTTGTCCATGCCAATCGAAGGGCGCCAAGTTGATGCCAATCGAAATGCATTTTGGATATTCCAATCGAAAGGCATTTTGGATATGCCAATCGAAAGGCATTTTGGAGATGCCAATCGATGGGCATTTTGGATATGCCAATCGAAGGAAACTTGAAAACATCACTCACAAATTTTCCTTTTCTTTAGGCAAAGGTTTGTGACCAACCATGCAGGGGAAGACCTTGGAAAATGTGAGAGGGAAAATTTTGGAGTACAACAGTTGCCCCTGTTCAAGCGTCTTAAACCTGAAGATGTAGATTGGCTTGTCTGCCTTTCGTGATCTAAGGGTGGAAGATGATTGAACACTAGAGTGCCCAGAAATTTGCACTTGTCTGAAGTGATACTGTTGGTGAATAATATCAGGAATGGGCTTACAAATGCCATTTGGAAAATGTGACAGGAGACTGTCGGAGATGGGCTTAAAGATACCATTCACGGGACACGACGGAGAGTCATCAGAGATGGGCTTAAAGATGCCATCCAGATGAATGTTGATTTCATGGGATATTCCTTTGTGGGAATTCCTGCTCTTCCTGTTAGAGAGGACTCTGTTGAGGAATGTTGGTCTCTGTCTTGGATCATAGAGTTTTAGGAGCTTTAGTTGTCTGTTACTCTACTGGGGAGTCATCATTTGATTGAAGAGACAGAAGTGAATTACTATCTGGTCAGGATCTAGGCTTTATAGTGTCTTGCTGAGGATAATAAGGCTAACTGTTATCTGGCCGTGCTCCAGGCTTCACAACGACTTACTGGGGAAATGAGATTAAACTGTTATCTGGTCGTTCCCAGACTTTATAGTTTGAAGAAATTAAGTTATTATCTAGTCGGGTCCAGGCTTCAACTTGAATCTGAGGTGTACTGTTATCTAGTCGTATCCAGGCTTCGGTAATTTGAAGAAATTAAGCTGTTATCTGTCCGGGTCCAGGCTTCAACTTGAATATGAGGTATACTACTATCCGGTCAAATCTATGCTTCATAGTGACTGATAGAGTAAACTGCTATCTGGTCGAATTCCAGGCTTCACAACACTTTATACTGTTATATGGTCGAAATCCAGGCTTCACAGTGTCTTTGAAGAAGTGAAGTACTATCTGGTCGGATTCCAGGCTTCGCAGCACCTTATACTATTATCTGGTCGAAATCCAGGCTTCACAGTGTCTTAAATTATTTGTTGACTATTACTCGGTCAGGTTCCGGGCTTTATAGTAACTGACATGGTAAACTGCTATCTGGTCGGATTCCAGGCTTCACAGCACCTTATACCATTATCTGACAAAATCCAGGCTTCATAGTGTCTTAAATTGTTGGTTGACTATTATCCTGTCGAGTTTTGGGCTTCATAGTAACTGACAGAGTAAACTACTCTCTGGTTGGATTCCAGGCTTCATAGTGCTTTATACTGTTATCTGGTCGAAATCCAGGCTTCAGTGTCTGAAGAAGTGAACTACTATCTGGTCAGATTCCAGGCTTTGCAACACCTTATACTGTTATCTGGTCGAAATCCTGGCTTCACAGTGTCTTTGAAGAAGTAAACTACTATCTGGTCGGATTCTAGGCTTCGCAACACCTTATACTATTATTTGGTCGAAATCCAGGCTTCATAGTGTCTTAAATTGTTGATTGACTATTATTCGGTCGGGTTCCGGGCTTCATAGGAACTGACAGGGTAGACTGCTATCTGGTCGGATTCCAGGCTTCATAGCACTTTATATTGTTATCTGGTCGAAATCCAGGCTTCACAGTGTCTTTGAAGAAGTGAACTACTATCTGGTAGGATTCCAGGCTTCGTAGTACCTAATACTGTTATCTAGTCGAAATCTAGGCTTCACAGTTTTCTTCAACTGGAATGGAAATCAGAGAGATCTTGGTGTCGATCTAACTGAACCAGAGAAGGTCTTGGATTAACATCTTTTTGAGGGAATTACTGAAATAGCCCTTTATCAGATGTAGCTTTTGAGAAGACTATCAGGTCACATAAGTAGCGGTGTTTGTTGATATGAACTCTCCCCGAAAAAGGTAAAGAGTTAGTCATATGTAATGTCATGATGTATGAAATGCATTGTGACGATGTTCTCAAAATAAATGAGATTATGCTGTGTGCGATGTGTATGCACATGCCATGATGTATGAATATGGGATGTTATTGAGATGTTTCCCAGTCTACGAAAATAAATCCCGGACTACTGCTGGAGAGTATTGGGAAGCTGAATCCTTCATTTCTGCTGGAGTTGATGAATGGATATGATATGCCGGGGATTTCCTCTTTCTGTTTGAGGATGTTCTATCGGGGATTGACTCTTCCTGAGAATTGATTCTGCTTGAGAATAACTCTGTGGAGGGGGATGCTTGTTGGAAGATTCTGCCGCTGTAGAGAAATAAACTCAGTTGGGGGATGAGCTTCTGCAGTTTGAGAAATAAACTCTACCCGGGAGGAGGTTTTATAAACTATTTAAGGTTATAGAGCTCGGTCGGGGAACACAGATTTCATCTCTCTACTGGAGGAAGTTTTTTGGAGGAGGTAATTCCTGCTTGGGAATGAAGGAGATCAAAATTCTTGTTGTTTATGCTCTGTGGGGAGCATAGATGTCACGGGGTCGTACGCTGAGGATACGACGATGACTTTGCATCAGGACATTTCTTCCCCTGTACCTGCTGGAGATTTTATGGATGGATCTATGTCGTGATTATACTTGAACTCGTATTGAATGAGTGTCAGAATGACATCCGTCTCTGGATTGTATATGAACTGTACTTGAAACATGTGTTGAATTAGTGTCAGAATGACATCCGTCTCTGGATCGTATCTGAACTATACTTGAAACATGTGTTGAATGAGTTTCAGAATGACACCCGTCTCTGGATCGTATCTGCACTACACTTGAAACATGTGTTGAATGAGTGTCAGAATGACATCCGTCTCTGGATCGTATCTGCACTGTACTTGAAACATGTGTTGAATGAGTGTCAGAATGACATCCGTCTCTGGATCGTATCTAAACTGTACTAGGAGAGAATCTGGAGTAGGTGTCAGGATGACATCCGCTTCTGGATCGTGCCTGAACTGTTTCTAGATGAGAATCTGGAGTAAGTGTCAAGATGATACCCATCTCTGGATCGTATCTGAACTATTTCTAGATGAGAATCTGGAGTAGGTGTAAGGATGATATCCGTCTGGATCGTACCCGAACCGTTTTTAGATGAGAATCTGGAGTAAGTGTCAGGATGATATCCATCTCTGGATCATACCCGAACCTTTTCTAGATGAGAATCTGGAGTAAGTGTCAGGATGATATCCGTCTCTGGATCGTACCCGAACTGTTTCTAGATGAGAATCTGGAGTAGGTGTCAGGATGATATCCATCTATGGATCGTACCCGAACGGTTTCTAGATGAGAATCTGGAGTAAGTGTCAGGATGACATTCGTCTTTGGATCGTACATGAACAATTTCTAGATGAGAATCTGGAGTAAGTGTCAGGATGACATCCGTCCGTGGATCGTACCTGAACCGTTTCTAGATGATAATCTGGAGTAAGTGTCAGGATGACATTCATTCTTGGATCGTACCTGAACTGTTTCTAGATGAGAATCTGGAGTAAGTGTCAGGATGACATCCGTCTTCGGATCGTACATGAACCATTTCTAGATGAGAATCTGGAGTAAGTGTCAGGATGACATCCGTATTTGGATCGTACCTGAACCCTTTCTAGATGAGAATCTGGAGTAAGTGTCAGGATGACATCCGTTCTTGGATCTTACCTGAACTGTTTCTAGATGAGAATCTGCTTTATCCAGAATGTTTCTGTCATGGAAGGGAAACTCTATAATCCGCTTGGGGAATCCTGAGAAGCTTGGCGACTTTATTGGGGAATTTTCGTTGGAGCAGTAATTTGGAGATTTTTCTCTGCCGAGGGTTTGATAACACCTGACATCAATAGGATGCATGCTAAGAACATGGCAGTGACCTTGTAGTAGAATGCCCCAGTCTCGACACCTGTTGTAGGAAATATCAACTGGGGATTTTGTAGATGGTTTGACTGTTGTCCCTACTCTTAGAGTCCTTGGTGAATGCAGATTAAGGTAATAAACCTTCTACCGATTAGACAAATGACAAGATAATGGGACGTAGTCGTACGCTTTAATCCCTAACTTTTACCTGGACTGTCTTTTAGATTTTCAGTCCATCGGGAGACCCTTTTTTGCTCAAGCCGCCTTTTCAAGTTTTCGACTTACCGGGTGTACAAATTTTTTGTTTTTATCCCTAATTTTTGCCTGAACCCTTTTGGTTCGCAGGGATGCCCTTATTTTTTCCTAGGTCTGTCAACTTAATGGGTCTTTGTTCATGCGTTTTATTTTCCAACTATGTCCATGTTCACCGGGTACAGAGAATTATCACTATCCATAGTAGTACGTGTTGCCACACTGCCAGAAGATGTTTGTTTGATCATACATGATTTGTTGCTCGAATTCATGTCCAATGCCCCAAGTGATTCATATGGAGATATGCCCCATGGCTATTTGGCATATTTGAGATATTCCTTGAATCTTGACTTGATTTCCCCAGATGATGGACAATGATCATGCTGTGTCCCTTGGTTGGAAGTGTTTTTCCACTTGAGGTAATCTTTTTCATTGAGAAGATTTTTGTTCACTAGATATTCGTCATGCGAATTTCTCTGCTGTTGAAAAGATAACTATATGCAAACATCGATATTCAAATAATGCAAGGTTTATGCTTGTCTTTAAGTTTTTGAAAATTCATTTTTTAGTAAAACAAATTTTGCAAGAGAGTGATATCAACTCAGGATTTATAGCAAGTTCCACAGGAGTCAGGATATCTTTTGTAACAGTATGCTTTCAAACTAACCTATTCTTCAGTTAGGACTTTAAGGGTTGTAGTGTGGCCTGGTTCACAGTTTAAGTAACAAAGGATAAAGGCTCAAATTTTATTTGTACCCAACCCGCTCTTCGTGATGTTCTTCAGTCCTATGCTCAGTTAATCGTGCATTTATGTCCTGATTGAGTCTAACATCTTGTCCTCGATGTTCTGGTGATGGTTCAGATACTGATAGTTTATTTTGCACAGGTAGTCATTATTGTAATCTTTTTTTTTGTCGAGGATTTGTAGTAACCTCTTTTCTTTGGTTTTCGTTATCCCTTCTTTTGCCTGAACTGTTTCTTTGTGATTACAGTCAGCAGGATGCCCCCGTTTCTTTCTTAAGTCTCTTCCATAGGTTTTGACTTAATGGGATTTTATTTTGAGAGATAATGACTTCCTGTCTTGACGATTATGCAAAACCATCAGCGTCTTTTGATTTGGGAGGACGTCTTCGATGCCATTCATTATGTACGAAGCGGAAGATTACGACTGAATGCGCGTCTGAATTGACTGAAAAATAACCCTGTCCCCAGTTTATGATTAAGGGTTTTTATTTATGTTAAAAGAAAAACTCCCACTTCTTTGGCTCAAAGGGGTTGACTAGGGATTATCTTCCTTATAATTCCATTGTTTGGGATTTGAAATAACGCTTGTGCATCGTCAGCAAGGTCTGTTCAGAAGCACACTGTATGAATTATGGTATTGTTTTCGTCATCCTCCCTCTAAAGTCTCAAAGCTTTTGATCAAGAGTTGAATATCACAAAATGGAAGTAAAACACAATTTAAGTATAGTGACAACGAATAAATCAAGACAAACATATGCAATGCATTGATGAAATAACAAATTTTGACATAAATAAGTGTTCGAACAAATCAAAAGACAATCACAACTTGAAAATTCCAATGAAACAAAAGCCTTCTTGTCAGAACTTGTCACTTTAGATGATGTGCCTTTGAGGAATGGAAGAAGAATTCTAGTTGACCATCTTGTGCGAATTCTAGCGCTCCTTCATTAATCAGGTCTTGAATTTTATTTTTGAATGTCCAACAACTATTGGTGTCATGTCCGGGACTGTTGGAGTGGTACGCACATGTTGTATATGGATTGTACCTTGGGGAGGCTGTGTTGGGATTCTGAGGAGGGTCACATAACGTAACCAACTTGGCCTCCAACATGTGTTGCAATGCTTGAGCCAATGACATGTTGATTTCCGTAAAGCGTCTTTCAGATGTATTTCGCTTACACCGATTACCCTGTTGTTGTTGGAGAGGTTGTGGTTGGGCTTGTGACGTAGCAAAAATTTGGAAAGGTCTACTCTCCAAGCCAACTTTTTGTCCCATAAGGAGTTGGTGAATGACTTGATTCCCCACCTCGACTGTTTGCCTCATACGATTGCATCCGTCTTGAAGAAGTTTGCTGATAAGGAGTCTTAACTCTTCTTTCCCCCGAGCCAAGCTTTTGATAAGGGCCATCTAACTACTAATATGGATTCTCATCCTTTCCATTTTAGATTGCAGTTGTTCCAACTGGTCATCCTTATTGTCTTTAGGATTTTTCTTGGCTAGGTTCCCAGCGAGAAGTGCTTTCAACTCCTCCTGCCCTTTGGATAAGTTTAGGAACATTTCCATGAACTGAGCCTCTTGATTTGGAGATCTCTGTTGTCTTGTTTGAGAGTTGTTGCTGAAATAAACAACGAGAACATGAGAGACCTGTACTGGAGACTACCTGTTATGCAATGATATGTATGTATGCAAATGTTTTCAAGGATCTCACGGGATAAACAAGATAAATGTTAGGCGTTGAACTTGTAACTTTGATTGAAGAAACTTCGTATTGTTTAAGGTCCTTCTTCGAGAGTCAAGTTCGCCATATCAAGTGTGTCATAGCCCCTGACTCAAGTTGTCGTGTTTTGGTCTTTTGACGACATTTGCTAGAGGAAAATAAATCTCATTGCCCCTTGCTAGACGTCTAATTTATCATAACCTGCATCACAAACCCTTGAGATCCTTGAAATGGTTAAGGAAATGTTGTGGCATGATGTTATGATGTGTATGCTATGCGTTAAGCAAAAGTGTAAGGTGATGTAAACAAGTAAACCCTGCAAGAAATCCAAGTTACTGGATAATGACTGTAAACAAATCCTGCAAGGAAATCATGTTGTCAGATAATAAAACCCTGCAAGTAGTTCAAGTTGAAAGCAAAAAAGTCACACAAGAAGCCTTAGGTTTAGGATTGCATGGGTTTTAAGGTAGTACCCTCTTGAAGTTGGATTGGTTCAATCTGTCCTATAATAGTAATCGGGTTCTAAGGGATCTCAATATCACTGACCTTTCCCACAAGCTTCATTCGCTAGGAGATTGACTCGCAACCAAACAAAACTCAGGAGTCAAGTCTCAATGAGTGTAGCAACGAGTATCTGCCGACTTTGGGAATACACCAAAGACGACCATCTCACTACGTCCTAATGGCCAAGTTATTCATTTAAAGGTTCTAAGGTCAGTTGAAGGAATGTTACAGTCACGAAGGAAATTTATGGAGATGCTTTAGCAATTCTGTTTTAGGGACTAGATCATTTACCGAGAAGGAAACTGTAGGGTCATCGTGGGACTATGATCTTTTGATTTTACGGGTCTTTTCTAAAGCATTCCTGCCTCATGACTATTTAATTGAAGGCAACCAAAGTGGGCGTACCTTAGAGGTGTATATGTGCAAGTGTGTTGTGTTTCAGTTATTTTATCTTTAAAAATTTAGGTGTTCTACCGTTTGTTTTCAGATCTTGTCATGTAATCCTAGTTAGCATACATCTAAGTAGTTAATATATGTAAAGGAATTTAAAGTTTGGGAATTGTAAATCCTACGCTATTACAAGGCTTCGGGGATGAGATTTACATTATACAAGGATAATGAGGGATAAAGCAGTAAATATCCTAATTTTATCTATTACACCCAGTAAACGGATACAATAATAGTAAAAATACGAAATTAAATAAACACGTGCAAAGTAAATGAAAAATATTTTTGTTGTTTTTGGTATAAAAGAAAATAAGGCCTAAGTATATTTAATTTTAATTTTGAGGAAAAAAGATGTTAAAATAATTAATTAATTAATTTAAAAAATTAATTGAATTAGAAAAGAAAATTAGCCTAATGTTTTTTTAGTGATTTTTTATTTTAATGAAAATAAAAATGAAAATGCAAGGGGGATCCTTCGATCCAGGGAAAAAAGGAGCTTCGACCAAGGGAGAGAAGGGAAGCTTCGATCCAGAGAGGGTCATGGTCCTTTCAATTCAGAGAGGAGGCAGCCTTTCGATTGGGCTAAGGAGTGGGCGTGAATAGCCTTCGATCCAGGGAAAGGGATTGCCCTTCGATTCTGGGGAAAGGGAATGTCGTTCGATCCAGGAAGGAGATGTATTATTCAATCCAGGAGGACAATGGGAAGCTTTGATCCAGAGAAGGTGTCTCCTTCGATCTGCGATGCTATACCTGCAAAAGTATGGTAGCGAAATAAAACATAGGACCTGGGTATCGAAACCCAGGTCCTTCGATCCTGCGCTCGCTAGGTCTTTTCAGGCTATATCTGTAGTAAGTGTTAGCAAACGAAGAACATGACCTGGATGCCAAACCCAAGCCCTTTGATCCTGTCTAGGATGACAAATCGATTGGAACAACAAATATGGATGTGTTATGCAAAATACAATTTTTGACAATTTACCCTCTCTTACCAATAGCTGTAACCTTCGATTTGGGCACTTTTGGGATGGGGCACCTTCGACCTGGGACTTCTGGGTGTGGACACTTTTGTTGAAGGGTGGCTTTGACTTGGAAAATTTTGAAAACCTTTGATGGATTTTGTGGGCAACGTCTCTCTAATCTTTTCGTTCTCTTCCTTGCAATACTTTGTGATCTCTTTATATAGAGGGGGTAAAGGGGACAAGAAGGCAAAGGTTTAAACAACCTTGATTATGTGTTTGAAAGCCATGAGTGAGAATTTGTAACATTGGCCAAACACATGGGATCTTGTCCCTTTCTTTGAATTTTGAATGATATGTAACTGGCATTCGAATGCTCTGAAACTACGCGGCTGAGACCTCTCATATGGATGTTAACGAAACATCAATGAAGTCGCCACCAAACGCCTTTTATCCCGCCGAAAGGGAAAGGTAAACATCGAGAAAACCTGGAAAGGGAGAAATCATGGTCTTTCGACCGCGAGATCGGGTAAGGGAGTCTGTTACGCAAGGGGAAGGTATTAGCACCCTACACGCCCGTAGTACTCTACAATATCCACTCTTATTGTCTAATCTAATGGGTGTGGTCAAGTCCTATGTCTATGGCTTAAAACTGAAAAGGGAATGCATGTAAAAGGAAAAAAGAAAATAATGTAGGGAAAATAAAAGTTGTGCTCAGTTGGGCTCTACCCCAATGCCTACGTATCCCTTTTAAGGAATCAGAGCAGCTGTAGTTTGGCTTATGTATTTTGGTTGGTTTGTGTTTTTTAGTTAAGACAGACAAAAACAATCAAGATGGTAAAACATCAAGTAAAACAACAAACAAATGAGATGGCAAAACATCGGTTAAATAATAAAAAAGAAACATGTCAAAGATGGCGAAACATCGAATGATAAAACAACACACCTAACAGTGACATTGAGAGTCAAAGTTAGATAACAAACATGTACGATGACAAAACATCGGCTTTAAACAGATGTGCGATGGCGAAACATCGGCTAAGAGATAACATGGAAGAGATGGCAATGTATCAATGAAACAGATGACGAAACATCACACTTAACAATGATATTGAGAATCAATTTAGGATAACAAACATGTGCGATGGCGAAACATCGGCTTCAAGATAACAAGATATCATGGCAAAGATGGCGAAACATCAATAAAACGGATGACAAAACATCACACCTAACAATGATATTAAGAATCAAAGTAGGATAACAAACATGTGCGATGGAGAAACATCGGCTTCAAGATAACAAGATATCATGGCAAAGATGGCGAAACATCAATAAAACGGATGACAAAACATCACACCTAACAATGATATTGAGAATCAAAGTGGGATAACAAACATGTGCGATGGCGAAACATCGGCTTCAAGATAACAAGATATCATGGCAAAGATGGCGAAACAAAAATAAAACGGATGATAAAACATCACACCTAACAATGATATTGAGAATCAAAGTAGGATAACCAACATGTGCGATGACGAAACATTGGCTTCAAGATAACAAGATATCATGGCAAAGATGGTGAAACATCAATAAAACGGATGACAAAACATCACACCTAACAATGATATTGAGAATCAAAGTAGGATAACCAACATGTGCGATGACGAAACATCGACTTCAAACAAATGTACGATGGTGAAACATCGGCTAAGAGATAACACAGACAAAGCAAGATTGGTTTGTATCTTTTAATTTGAAGAAGGATTTGAGTTCATTAGAAGTGTTTTATGATTTGCCAAGAAAACAATTTTTGTTTTAAAATGCAAAATGCAAAGAAAGGGAAAACAACTAAGGGAAACTAACCTAGTGTTATCCCTAGTGTTATCATGCAATGGTTGACCCTAAGATTGAGGATAAAGGGAAAATCCTATCCTATGTTGCATGCTAAAGGGAACTCAACAAAACTATCCTATAGGTAACATGCAATGAGAGTGAAGTCGTGATCTCAATATCTAAATTGAGTGACTCATCGATCAACAATTAAAGAGGAAATGCAATAAACATCCTATAGGGAACATGCAATGAGAGCGAAGTCGTGATCTCAATATCTAAATTGAGTGACTCATCGATCAACAATTATAGAGGAAGAGCAATAAACATCCTATGGAGAACATGCAATGAGAGCGAAGTCGTGATCTCAATATCTAAATTGAGTGACTCATCGATCAACAATCACAACACATGCATCAGATAAAAAAAACAGAGGGTCTCCTGACATATATCAGCAACAGAGATCCCATCATGCAATCATAGAATTATGTAAAATGAAAATGGGAGAAAGGAAGTAGTATAATACCAAACAAATAACTATCTGTAGCAATCAAGCAAGAATAAAAGAAACCCAGAGAAACTTCAAGCAAGATGGCATCAGTAAATAAATTGAGTCAGGAATCTGTCAGATATGAACAAGTCCCAGGGGAAATGTATGGCATTCACAATCATATGTATATATATCCTGCATAAACCATCAATCATGCCAAGCACAAAAAACAATGCCAGTATAATAGATTGTGTTCCACAAATAAAGTGAAACACAAAAAAGCCTCAAGCCAAAAGTGGCAACTTTCTCAGAGTACCTCGCACATTCAACAACCAAGTTAGTATTCAAAAAGGTGAAGAAGTGAGAATAACATGGTGGCAATTACCAAATATTAGATATTACAAACAAGAGGAGACAAGCATATGTACATATTAGGTCAAAAGAATAAGAGGAAATGTTGCTCTTTCCTATGACCATGTTGAATTGACAATTGAGTATCAATCAAGGATAATAAGAGCTTGAGAATAATATGAACAAGAACCACGAAAGATAGTAGAAAACATATTTCAATCATGCATAATTAATTCAAACACAACTTCATGAACACAAAAGAAAATGAAACCTACATAATGCATTAGATGGTTCAAAATATTCAAACATTAGGCTTTTAAGTGGAAAGGCTTGAGCTAACATGGACAATTCAGAATAAACATGATCATTAGGTTCCCAATTATAGGCCTCACTCAAGTTCATTGGCCATCAAACAAATTGCAACAAAACATGCAAACATAATTGGGTACCTTCACTTTAAAATTACATCAAAAATAGAAACAAGGATCCATAATTCAAACCAAAAATATCTTCACATATTGGAAGTATTTAGAAGTCAAAATGAAAGCCCTAAGTTCATAAATGTTTGAGGAAGAGGTCAAATGAAATTCAAAATTCAAGACTAGTTGGCAATACTACCAAACTAGACATGTTTTCAAAATTATTTATGGAAAAATGCCAAACCAAGTCATGTAATTCAGGAAAAATAGTTTTCAAATTCCCAATACATTCATGAGCCATGATCAAGACCTGAAATCCAATAAAAGTCCAAGGCACAAGGGTTTTAAACATGAAACTTGCACCATAAGCAACAAAATCCTAGATTTTGACTTTTAATCCTAAATATTAATTAGATAGGATTAAAACCCAAACAAATCAAACCAAAGTCATGCAAAATATCAAGAAACCCTAAATGTCAGAAAATACATTTTTTCATATTTTTTTAAATTAAGAAAAGTTAAGCAAGAAATTAAAATTCAAACAATTAGGTAATTAACAAATATTCACATATCAAAATAATATTTAAATCAAAAAGTCAGAAGAATGGCCAAACAAAATTATATTCAAATATTAAGACTAAGAACATACATCCCTGAATTTTTTGTGAATTTTTGGATAAAAGGAAAATATTAAAAACAAAAAAAAACAAACAATTAATAATGAAATTATTATTTAAGGGCAAGAAAATGCAAAACATAACCGAAAATCACAAAAAAGGCAAAACAAAAATATGATCAGATTTTATGATTAAAAACAAGATTACATGATTTTTTTTATAGAATTTTTGAATTAATAGAATTATTAAAAAATAAAAAAAGCAAACAAATATTACAAATATCTTTTGAAATTAAATCTAAAATCAAAACTAAGAAAAATGATGAACCAAAGTCAAAATCAATTTTCACATTATTTTGGGAGTGTCAAATAATTTTTGTGGATTTTTTAGGTCAAAGGAACTATTAAAATAAAAATTATCTTTGATCAATTAAATAATTAAACCTAACAAATTTTTTAACCAATCAGATAATTCCAAAAAAACATCAAAAAAATACACAAAGTCGGAAATATTATTTTGAATTTATGATAATTTTTCCAGAATTTTCCAATCATTTTTGAGGAAGAAAATAAATCATGGAAATCAATTAATAAAACAAAAATTCAAATAATCCAAAGATTTCAAATGGACCAATCATGATGTGGCACCACATCATCTTCAACCTCCGGATGTTCAAAAATGCGCGCATCTTCTAAGGCCTAGGGCTCACTTTCAGATCAATGTAACTCACTCAATTTTGCATCATTTTTGATGAAATCAAAGGAAAATTAAACCTAGCATGGCAAGGAATCCATAGCAATTCGAATCAAATCAAATCATCAATCACATTGTCCACAATCAAGCCATGAACAAGAACAAAAACATTTTGAATCGCGCGTTTCAGAACATCCAAACATGCACAATTCATCAAATTAGATGCTATAAAGCTTCATAATCATTCCATAGACTTCAAACAACATGATTATGAACTTAAATCACACGAAGAATGGCTAGAAATCAGAATTCGAAGTTGAGAATTCAAACATTTGGAGAAAATGATCTATTGTCTCCTTCACTCCAGTTGCAACCAAGGGTGCTAGCTTGATCTACTTGCTTTGTTGAAGCAGAATCCACAAGAATTTTGAAGAAAACACCAAGGAATTGAGAGAATCGAATCAAGTTGCAGAAAATGAAGAAAAAATTCAGATATGGAATTCTTGAAAATGGCGCGTTCTCCTTCTCTCTCTTTGCTTGCTTTCACTTATATAGAGTTTGTAGAGAAGGTTAGAAGTGGAAGTTTATCCTTAAATCCGTTGAAGGGCAGGATTGGGATTTTTGGCCAAAAATGGAGCGCATAGTGGATCATCCCTTTTTCCCGTGTGGTACCTTTCTTCTTATGCATTTTTTGAGCCAAATGAAGTTAGTAATGCATGCTTAAAAGGCCAGCCCATGATCATTTGAAATGAGAGAGTGTTGGTGATTTGGCCATTTTGAGCAAGTTTTGCATTTTTTGATTCCAACATGTGCAATACTATATGGGGCATGAAATAGTGAGCATGATGGGCCTCAGCATGTCAAAAATTACCAATGGGCTTGATTAGAAGCAAGAAGAATGGCTGAAACTTGAGTTTGCAAGAAATGGCCATTTTGCACATTTGCCAAATTTCAATGAAATGCCTCAAATTTCCAAAACCCATAACTTGTTCATACTTTTGAATTTTGGCACAAATGAACACAACTTGGAAAGGTCTTGAAAATATCTACAAACCCTTAGTTTATGGTTTTTGCAAATTAATTCATTAAGGTTCCCAAAATTTTGCTTGAAATTCACTAATTTTGAAAAATGACCTATAATTTTGTAACTTCAAAAGACCATAACTCTCGATTCCTTGCCAATTTGAATATGAGACCAAAAGGAGGTGAACGATCATTCTCTTAGATTTCCAAGCATATTTCATTTGCATTTTTGTGATCACAGATGAATAAAGTATGAATTTTTGAATTTAAGTCTTCATTTTCCAAAATTAGAAACCTTTAGGGTTTCTTCAAGAACAAGTTTCAACCCAAACTTCAATCCCTTTGATCCAATGACCAAAATGGACTTGAAATATGAAAAGTACGTCCTTGAAATGATGGTTGGCCTAAAATTCACTTGGTCAATCTTGACTTTGACTGGTTTTGACCAAAATGACCATTTTGCCCCTCTGACTCAATTGATCCATTTCTCTTCAAAATTGATGATCAAAACTTCAAACATATGATCATCCAAACATAAAAAGTCCATGTACCAAGTTTCACTTCAAAATTCTCAAGAAATCTTGATGAAATCCCAAACCCTAATTTTGGTCAACACATTAGGAGACTGATGAATCATCTTCAAAACTTCAAATCCTCTGGGCATCTTGACCAATTCCTTGTACAAGGACCTCTTAGATACCAAATATATGTTATAGCTCCCTAAATCAAGACTTGTACATTGGCCAACAACCTTGCTCAAGCAAACCCTAATTTGGCTGATGAATCCAAAGAGATGGGTAAAAACATCTTGAAATATGCCAAAACCTTTGAGCTCAAAAGATCCAGAGATTTGGATGGTAAGATATTTAATTGGGCAACTTGTCAATGTAATAAACTTTCAAAGCTTTGAAGAAAACTTGGTAACCAAAGTACTTTGATCCTATCACAATGTATGAATGCAATGCACTATGATGTTTATGATGAAACATAAGCCTAAATCAAGAGGGTAAATTTTGGGGTTCAACAACTGCCCCTATTCAAATATCTTATTCATGATAAGTGAGAAAAGTGATAACTTTAGAGCGTTCAGGGTTGACGATGTTTGAATATGAAAGAACCCGAAAATTTACACTCTTGAAAGAAACGGAGACAAAACTCCCAAGACATGTGTCAGAATGAAGCTGTAACACAGGTTGAGACAGAGCAAAAACAAAGAAGAGTAGACGCAACTAAACTTCCGACAAACGTGCCAGGGCGAAACTGGGCTTCAAAAGAGAGGGGTGAGGCAAAACTCAACCAACAGAGTATAGACGAGACTAAGCTCTGTAACAGAAAACGTACGCGGGTGAGGAGACAAAACTCTGAGCTCGACCCAAAGCAAAGTGGCTAGAGTGCGTGATTCTAGAAATACTTGCCAATCTCAACTAAGATAGACAGTATGAAGGATCTGACAGAATCTCAGAAATGAGGGACAACAGCGAGACGAAACCCGATTCAAAGACCAGTCAGACGAAACTAAACTAGACGAGTACCAGGACGAAACTAGATTTCACGCATGGGTAACGAGGTGAAACTCGACCCAAAGCGAAGTGATGAAAGTGCATGTTTCTCAGAGCACCTGCTGGTCTCAGATCAATGGATAAACAGTGACGACAACTGATAGGAGAATCCAAGGAACAAAGGAGACTGATTTCAAACCAGGGACGCAGCACGAACGCTGCACTCGGTAAACGAACACCGTCAAAGAGTCCACGGTAGGAAAGTAAGAACGAGACGAAACTCGACTCAATAACTAGTTAGACAAAACTAAACTAGATGAGTACCAGGACGAAACTGGATCTCATGCACAAGGTGAGGAGACAAAACTCTAAGCTCAACGCAAAGCGAGGAGATTAGGGCGTACACCTAAAAACCCGCTGAAAGCGAATATCAGGACGAAACTGGTATTCGAAAAGGTGCATCAAATAGATACTGGAATGGACCAGAGAGGGTAGTGAAGACTAAACTCGAGAAGACCGCGCCAGGGAGAAACTGAACTTATAGTCAAGAGTAAACACTCAAACAAACAAATGATTGATGTCAAAAGGATATTGGTATGGGGTGGATAATGAGGACGAAGACCTCACTGGGGATTAAATCCAAAGTATTAGCAAATCACTGGGGATGACGAAAATAATGATGGCTAATGTTCCGATGCATGTTTGAATTTTTTTTGCGCAATGCTCCATATAATGGAAATGCTACGCGTTTAGTAGATGCAATGTAATGATGCATGTTTAAGAGTCTCGCTGGGGAATGACCAATTGAAAGGTCAATAACCAAAGAGTCAGGATCTGACATGATTTTGCAAAAATAAATTGCAAAATCCCAAATATAGGAAGAAATATGGGAATTCACTGGGGAAGAAACCTCAAAGGGAAGAAGCTTTACAGAGAATAACAAACAAGCAACAAACATTGAGAGGAGCCGCAAAAATAAATTACAAACTCCTAGAGAAAATCAGATCGACACTGCAGCTTCTGGAAAGGGATGACAACCTTTGCTGGGGGAACAAAGCCTTGCCGAAGAGATGGGACCTCAGCGGGGAGATAGAACTTCGTTGAGGATTATTTTGCTGGAGAAATATTCTCTTAGAACGTAACCAAAGGATGAATCCTGCAGACAGTCACACGGTATCAAAACATTACTGGGGAATAAAGGAAGGTCCTTAACATAAAGATGCCCCGGTCAACAGATTGGCTGGGAAATAAGGGGTTAAGGCGAGGGAACTCTAATGGAAATCTCAAAGGGGAGTTGAAACTTCTTCAAAATGTAGGTCCCTGCTTAACGACTCTATTGGGGATAGGCGACATATCCAAACTTGAAGTCTTGGAACAAAGCTTTTGAAGGAAAATCCCTGGAGTAACAAAACCTTGTTGCTGAAACGAAACTTCACCGGGGAAGGGAAACTTAACTGGGGAAACAAAACTTCACAGGGGATAGGCAGAAGAAGAAAGCCGAACATTCCCTTTTTGACCATCATTAAGCTCTTTACAGGTGTTCAACGTGTAAACTTCTTGATGTCAAACAACTGTTTTGCATATAGAAAAATGTTTATTGAGAATGGTAGACCTGATGCGATAATTATTTAATCCTTGAAGTTGAAAACTTTAACAAAATGTCGCATCTCTGTTGTGAATGAATCATTGGCCAGAGTGCGAAAACGTTTTAAAAACTTTTCTTCCCCTTTTTGAAAAATGAGTCAAAATGCGGGTGATAAGATACCAACACGGCTATGCAACACACATTTAGGGAGTTTAGGAAATGTTATCCTGTTGTAGTATGCTTTCGAGTTAAACCCCTATTCTAGTTAGGACTTTTTAGAGGTTGTATCGTGGCCTGGTTCAAGGTTCTTTTGAAAAAAGTTTTCAAGGCTCAAATTATTTGGTGCCCACCCCCTTCGTAATATTCTCCTGTCCTAAGTTCAGTTGACTTATCACAAGAATTCATCTTTCAAAAGGATTTATAATGGTTGAGTGATCACAAAAAATCCTCCAACATGATTGTCGCTTAACTTCTACTGCTTTTGTTGTTGATATTGTTCCTCTTCTTTTGATGAAAATTTTATTAAATAATCCCTTTTTTTGGTCTTTTAGGCTCTTCTTTTCCCTAACTTTTGCCTGGACAATATCTTTTGAATTTCCATTTTGGGAGTCTAGCGGGATGCCCTAACTTTTGCCTAAGCGACTTGTTTTCAAGTTTCGACTTAGCGGGGCCTTTTGTTTCTTTCTTATTCATGTTTTCTATTTTGAACAAGTTAATGTGACTTTAAGTCCTTGGACTTTTTATTTATTTCTCTCTTTTTTTTTTAAAAAAAAATGCCTCATTCCTTGGTCAGTGAGGGATAGCCATTATTATATCAATTCGATCTAGACCTCAGGATTTTGTGAGGGAAATGAAAATCATGGTTTAGACATTTTTGATCTTATGATGTGGAAGATAAAATGCAGTGATCCTCAGAGGGGACACCCCTTCTGAAATTTGAATGCTTGGGCAAATCAACTGAACAACTACCCTGCCCCTGGTTAAAAAAAAGAGAAGGTTTATTTTTATTTTTCGAACATAAAGAAAACTCCTACTTCGGAGGCTCAGAGAGGTTAACGAGGGTTTAACTCCCTTATATCTCCTGTGTTTGGGGATTGAAACAATGCCTGTACATCGTCAACATGGTTCTACTCGAAAGCATACCACTACAATCAATGTTTTTAGCTAAACTCCTTCCTTCAAACTTTTTGCTAAGCAAAAGAATTGGCACAGTTGGTATCAAAATGCCCGAAAAACAATTGATTAAAGAGTGATACTGGATGGATTAAGTAAGATGAAACAATTTTTTTCAAAGCAAAAATATTCAACGCATCAGGACTGACATTCAACTATAAACAAAATCCTATATGCAGACAATGCTTAAAACAATCAATCAAGATGACACATGAAAGTGAAACAAAGAAATGTAATAAAAGCCATTATGAGGAAGCAGTATCTCTAGCCAGGTTCGTTGATCTCGCCGACCTGCCATAATCTTGATATTACCATGACCTATGATTGTTAACAATGGCCCGGAGTTGTGAAACAAAACCGTATGGCGAGAGTGCCAAAAAGAGCGAAAGAGAAGTCCACCAAACAGAGAAACAAACATGCCCCTTGCAGAGTAATAGTGGTGTTTGTTACCCGCATCTCAAGCGATTAGAAAATTATGACTTGTATTACCATTTTTGTGTAAGGTCCATGAAGTTTATATGCACATGCTTATCAAAGATATTGGACTTTTTTTCAAACAAAATAAAAAGAGAAAAGCATACGTATACTTGAAAGAAGATATTCTATTGATTTTGAGACATCTTCCTGTGAAAAAGGCATTTACATTGGGAAGCAAGAAATTGAAAAACAAACAAGTGTTTACAAATGGCAATGTGAATGTGAATATACACCAAGTCCCGACTCTGCTATGACTCTTATGAGCCTCATCTTCTTGCTTCCAGATAGGTCAATCTTGGATTAGCTTCGAGCTTATGCAGGTGACGGAATGAAGGAAAGAGACAAATGGCTCATGCTGAGCGTAGTCATTTGCTTTATGTCCCTAACTTTTGCCTGAATCTCCCTTTCGGGTTTTCGATTCACCAGGACACCCTCTTTTTGCCTAAACCTCCCTTTCGGGTTTTCAGTTTAGCGGGTTTTTATTATTTTTATGCAAGGTATTTTTTAACTATGTCAGCATTCACAGGGAGAGGGAAGTACTCTCCATCCATAGTCGTGAGCATCATCGCTCCTCCAGAGAAAACTTTTCTAACCACGAAAGGACCTTCATAAGTTGGAACCCACTTGCCCCTGGGATCTCCCTGGGGAAGAATTATCCTCTTGAGCACAAGGTCACCTGGCTTGTAACACTGAGGTCATACCCTCTTATCAAAAGCTTTCCTCATCCTTTGCTGATATACCTGACCATGACATATGGCTGTCAATATCTTTTCGTTAATAAGTTCCAGCTGGTCCAGCCGATTCTGTATCCATTCACTTTCATCTAGCTCAACATCTCTTATGACCCTAAGAGAAGGAATCTCGACTTCTACCGGTAGTACTGCTTCCATGCCGTAAACCAATGAAAATGGGGTTTCCCCAGTCGAAGTACGCACAATAGTGCGATAACCTTGCAAAGCGAAAGGCAGCATCTCATGCCAATCTTTATAGGTTACAACCATCTTCTGCACGATTTTCTTGATATTTTTATTGGCCGCCTTGACAGCGCCATTCATCGTTGGTCTATATGGGGAAGAGTTATGATGCTTGATTTTGAAGGAATCACAAAGCTCCTTCATCATCTTGTTGTTCAGATTAGACCCATTATCGGTAATGATCTTCTCGGGCACTCTGTAGCGACAGATAATGTCGTGCTTAATGAACCGAGTTACCACCTTCTTGGTGACATTGGCATAGGATGCAGCTTCAACCTATTCGTAACATAATCGATGGAAACCAGAATGAAACGGTGCTCGTTGGACACAGTCGGTTCAATTTTTCCGATCATATCAATTCCCCATATTGCAAACGTCCAAGGGGAGGTCAAGACATTCAAAGGTACTGGCGGCACATGCACCTTGTCAGCATAGACTTGACATTTGTGGCAAACCCATGCATGATTGTAACAATCGGTCTCCATGGTGGACCAATAATAATCGGCTCGCAAGTTCTTTTTAGCCATGGTGTGCCCGTTGGAATGGGTCCCAAAGTCACCTTCATGTATCTCTTCAATGATCCTAGCCGCTTATTTCTTGTCAACACATCTAAGCAGTAGACCATCATGATGCCTTCTGTATAACACACCGCCACTGTGAAAGAACTTGGCTGAGAATCTTCTCAAGAACTTCTTATCCATGACGGATGCCCCTTCCGGGTACCCTTGCGTTTCCAGATATCGCTTAAACTTCTGATAGTAATGGAAGGTGCCTCATTAGCCCACTTAACCTTGAACATGGAGGACAAAGTTGCCAGTGCATCAGCCATATTGTTTTCTTCTCTGGGAATGTGCTCAAACATGATCTCTTCGAAGTACGGAATCAACTTCATAACATGCTCATGATACGGAATTAAGTTCTGATGGCGAGTCTCCCAATCTCCATTAATCTGGCTGATGACAAGATTGGAATCCCCATAGACTTTCAAAAATTTGATGCGCAGGTCGATCGCTGCTTCAATGCTGTAAATGCAAGCCTCATATTCGGCCATGTTGTTAGTGCAATCAAAACAGATATGAGCCGTGAAAGGAATATGGTATCCCTCAGGAGAAGTGATAATAGCTCCGACACCATTTCCCATGGCATTAGAGGCACCATCGAAAACAAGCGTCCAACATGATCCCGGCCCGGGCCCTTCGTCTGGGTCCGGTATGTTACAATCCCGAATATACACAATTTCCTCATCTGGAAAATAAAACTTCATCGGTTCATAATCATCCAAAGGCTGATAAGCAAGTTGGTCGACCAGTACACCACCCTTAATTGCTTTTTGAGTAGTGTATTGGATATCATATTCGGTGAGTATCATATGCCAACGGGCTACCCTACCTGTAAGAGCTGGTTTCTCAAAAATGTACTTGATTGGATCCATTTTGGATATCAAGTAGGTAGTGTGAGTTAACAAGTATTGCCTCAAACATTTGGCGGCCCAGGCAAGCGCATAACAGGTCTTTTCCAGCAATGAGTACCTTGACTCGCATTCTGTAAACTTCTTACTCAAGTAGTAAATGGCCTGTTCTTTCTTCCCCTTCTCGTCGTGCTGACCGAGGACACAACCCATCGAGGTCTCCAACACAGTTAAGTACATGATTAGTGGCCTTCCTTCCACTGGCGGAATGAGTATCGAAGGTTCTTGCAAATATTCTTTTATTTTGTCAAAGGCCTTCTGACAATCTTCATTCCATTTCACTGTCTGACTTTTCTTTAACAACTTGAACATAGGTTCACACGTGGCTGTGAGATTAGAAATAAATCTGGAAATATAGTTTAACCTTCCTAAGAAGCCACGTATTTCCTACTCTATTCTTGGATCAGGAATTTCTTGTATCGCTTTGACTTTGTCCGGGTCCACCTCGATACCCTTTTCACTCATAATAAAACCCAACAACTTGCCGGATCTCACCCCGAAGGTGCACTTATTCAGATTCAACCTTAGCAAGAATTGCCTCAGTCTTTCAAACAACTTTTCTAGATGAACAAGATGCTCCTCTTCCGTGTCAGACTTAGCAATATATTGTCTATATAAACCTCAATCTCTTTGTGAATCAAGTCATGAAAGAGAGTGACCATGGCGCGCTGATATGTTTCCCCGACATTTTTCAAACCAAACGACATCACTTTATAACAGAAAGTTCCCCAAGGCGTGATAAATGTTGTCTTTTCCATATCTTCTGGAGCCATCTTAATTTGATTGTAACCCGAAAAGCCATCCATGAATGAGAACACCTTGGAATGAGCAGTATTATCAACCAACACATCAATATGCGGAAGAGGGAAATCTTCTTTGGGGCTGGCCCTATTCAAATCCCTATAATCCATGCACATCCTGACTTTACCATCTTTCTTGGGTACAAGCAGAATATTTGCAATCCATGGCGAATAATTGACAACCTTTAAGAAATTTGCGTCCAACTGCTTCTGAACCTCCTCCTTGATCTTCTTGGACATCTCAGGATGAGTTCTTCGGAGCTTTTGCTTGACAGGAGAACAACCTTCTCTGAGCGGTAGTCGATGCACCACTATGTCTGTATCCAACCCATGCATATCCTCATAAGATCAGGCGAAGATATCAGAATACTCACGAAGTAGCTAAATCAACCTGGCTTTCACACCTTCTTCGAGATTGGCCCCTATCTTGACTTCTCTTCTTACCTCTTCTGTGCCAATATTTACTACCTCAATTGAATCCTGATTCAGCTGAATAACCTTCTCCTCTTGTTTCAACAGTCTTGCTAATTCCTCAGGAAGATCACACTCCTCATATGCTTCTTCTTCAACTTGATAAATAAGAGTATCAAAGTCATAATGAGCCATAACAGAGTCATTATCGGTAGAATCGGTGGTGGAAGTGCATCTGCATGAATGACATTTTTTGCGTTTTTTAGTGACAGTGCATGGAAAAAGAAACATTTCCATTTAAAAATAAAAAGAAAAAAGAACAAGGTTTTGAATGCAAAAACGTCCTTTATTTCATGATAAACTTGCAAAATAAACATGGTGGCCCTACACAAATGATTCACTATGCCTTGGTCAGAGTGTAGGAATTATGATATGATAATAAAAGAAACAAGAAAATTACTCCTCAGTGCTTGAAACTTGGATAACATCCACAGAAGTCCAATTGTTGAGTGTCTGGCCTGGAACACTTGGACGAATCCAATCTTCAACATTGTAGCCATCAACTATATCATCGCCAACTGCATTGACGTGTCCTTCTTGAGCACAAGGACGGGAAAACTTCAGAGGAGTGGATAAACTGGATGCTCTGGGAGCTGCACTTTGCTGACCTGGGTTAAAACCAAGACCAAACTTGTCAAACTTCGGAGAAACGTCCAGCACCTGACCCCAACCTTCAGGGTTACCACCTTCCACTACAACTTTTGCATCTTTGAGAGAAGACATAAAAGTTTCTGATTTCTTTTTCTGCTCTGGAGGAGGAAGATTGACAGCATGAACTGTCTCAAACGCCTGAAATGGAGTTTCGTGAATCTCTCCTTCAACTTCAACATAGAGGAATGATGTCAAATGACTTACAATGTACTCTTCCTCGCCACATACAGTTATAACCTTTCCCTCTGCGGGATGCTTGAGCTTCTGATGAAGAGTAGAAGTAACTGCTCTTGCTCTATGAATCCACGACCTTCCCAACAAGCAACAATATGCTGGCTGTATATCCATCACAAAAAATGTGGTCATGAAGGTGCGAGGACCGACCATGATTGGTAACTCCACCTCCCCAAATACCGACCTTCGAGACCCATCAAACGCCTTCACCAACAAATTGCTAGGGCGCAACTCTAGTCCAGAATAATCAATCTTCATCAATGCTGATTTGGGAAATACATTCAAAGACGATCATGTAGTGCCTCTGCACTCCATCAAAATATGCACCGCTTTGTTATGGTCTGGTCCCTCTGGAGGAAGATCAAAATCGGTGAAGCCCAAACCATTCCCGGCAGATATATTAGCGCAGACATTCTCAAACTGATTGACCGTTATCTCATGTGGCACGAACGCATTTTCCAACAACTTCATCAAAGCATTTCTGTGAGGTTCTGAATAAATCAATAGAAATAAGATAGGCATCTTAGAAGGAGTATGGCTCAAATGATCAATTATGCTATAATCACTCTTTCTGATAATTCGCATCAGCTCTTCAACCTCATCAGGAACTGAAGAAGCTTTTGGTATCGAAATTGGTTGAGTCACATTGGCAGGCGTAATCCTAGGATTACCAATCATTACCTGTTGTTTTCCTTTTTCTCTTGTAGAAGCATATGCCGCATCTTGCACATTGGAAGGACCAAATACTCTCCCGCTTCTAGTCATTCGACCCACACCGGAAAAGTTATGGACTTCCTCTTCATCACCTTCAGCATATTTTTTCTCAGACAAACGAGCATTAACCTCCTGCTTTACCCCGTGGTAATAAACATCGGCACCGTAATGCCACGGGACCACATTCTCACTGGTATACGGCATGGGACCGGGTACCGTGATCATCAGAGGGGGTGCCCTTGATGGGGCAAGAATGCGTGTAGGGTGTAAGGAATAGATATCACAATAATATCTTCTTTGGTAAGATTGCGGTAGCTCGGTTTTCTATTGAACTGTAGGGAACACTCATTTATCAACAACTGGATACCTACTTTCAAATTATCATAGCCCTTCGGTTGCTCTCTACACTTGGCACACTTCAAAGTACAACCCGGGAAAATAGAATTGTCAAGAAAATATATCTTAGCATAACTCAATGGAGTAGCTAATTGTTCTACATCCATTATTAAGTTTAAAACTTCACCATTATCATCAATCATGTTGACAACGCCCCCTCATGCCTAGGCATCGGGTTCTGAGTCACATTCAGACCAGTTACCGGGGTAAACTCAATTGCCTTAGAATCCAACAAATCTTGCACCTTGCATTTCAATGCAAAACAATTGTCAGTAGAATGACCAACTCCGCCCGAATGAAATTCACATCTAGCGTTAGCATCATAGTTAACAGGGAGCCTTGCGGGCGGCGGCGACATATTCCTTAGATTGATCAACTTCAAATCAAGCAAATGGTGGAGCACTTCAGTAAGAGTTACCGGTAAGGGATTAAATTTTCTAGGATGTCTCTGCTGCTGATTATTATACTGACGGGGAGCATCTTGTTGTCTTTGTTGCTGAGGCACTGTATTCGGTCTCTGCTGCGGAGGAGCATTAATAGGAATAGAAACAACATTGATTTTTTGGTGCTGACGATCCTCTCTTCTTCCTCTATGAGAATAAATCGCGCTTGCGTCGCCTTCCCTTTTCTTAGGGTAAGTGTTGAATGGTTTCTTACTACCCCCGGATGAGCCACTAGAACCTCCAACATGAATCTTTCCCAATCTCAAACCCACTTTGATTCTTTCACCAGCCATAACCAAGTATGCAAACCCTACCGAAGTACTTCCTATCATGTGCTCGTAGAACAGCCCTTGCCGGGTACTCATAAACATATCAATGAGTTCTCTCTCCATGAGTGGAGGTTGAACCCTCGCAGCCAACTCACGCCACTTCTGATCGTATTCCTTGAAAGATTCTTTTGGTCCTTGTGACATATTCTGTAACTGAGTGCGATTAGGCGCCATATCCACATTGTACTGATAATGTTTGACAAAAGCCTGAGCAAGATTATTCCAGCAATGAATATGAGTTTTCTCCAGTTTCATGTACCATTCCAGGGATGCCCCAGATAGGCTATCCTGGAAAAAATGAATCAACAACCCTTGATCCTCCGTATGTACTGACATCTTTCGGAAATAAGCAGTGGCATGAGTAATAGGACATGATGTTACGTTGTACTTTTCAAATGTTGGAGGCTTGAACTTTGGAGGGACTTTCACCCAGACACCAACCCGAGATCATTAGCATCCATACCAAGGACTCGTTGCCCTTCCACGGCCTTAAGACGTTCTTCCAACAAACGATACTTCATATCCTCAATCTGAACCCTCGGCTCTGAACGCCGCACAGAAAACTGATCTTCATCCTGGTCAAAGTCATAATCTTGCTCATGATAATTCCTCACACCACCCTGATTAACTCTTCTTTTCCCTACCAGATGAGGTCCAGGAGACAGAGGAAACTGCCCTGCGTTGTGGATAAAATGGTTTCCCGGCATCCCATGAAAATTTCCAGCAGGCTGATCTTGCACATCCCCCAATCCTACAGAAACGTCCTGATAGAGCCCTTGATTTCCACCATCGCCTGGATGGCGACGCTAGTTGTTGACAATAGCAGCTAGTTCTTCCTACTGTTGATTCATATTGGTGATGACCTCCATGAACTGAGTCATCTGAGTAGCCATCTGGGCCCTCATTTCAGCGAGTTCAGCTTGAATCTGTTCCATCTGTCTTGGTAAGTTGTTTCTGGTGGAATATTGATGAGTAGTCGTCTTGAATTCTGAATAAGAAAAGCAGCAGAATAAGAAAACCGTCTTGAGATAACCTGTAATGTTATGAAATGCATGATGTGCATGATATGTTTGTCATTCCCAAGTATCCAAGAGTCTTTTTATTCGTCAGTCACGGCGTGCAACCACATAATCAAAAGAGGAAAGATAAAAGCTGGACACTTCAAATTATTTACAAACAAAAGAAACGATGTCTAAGTGACTTCGGACAATTAAGGGTAATATGATAAACAACTAAATACATGTCTTAATAAAAAGTAAAAAGAACTGAATAATAAAAAAAAAAGAATGGCCCCTTCCAACAATTCTGGGGGTGACCAAATATATCAAGAGTAAACAACAAAAACTAAATCTCCGGAACTAAACATGCTTCAAGATGTTGACAGTACTCTTCAAGTCTGGATTTCTCCTTCAAGAGTTGAGATGCGACTATTTTACTCTCTCGGAATCGATCTTCTGCTACATGCTTCTGAGCCACTTCCTTCTCGAGTTGAGTGTCTTTGTCTTTGAGCTATTTTTCCAAGTTCTGAATCTTCTTCCTGTAACTATTTTCTGAGGCCTGGAGCTTCTGACACTCTTGTTGAGTCTTACTCAAATCTTCTTCCATTTCAGCATGAGATCTCTTCCTAAAACCGGTTACGTAAGAAGTTTCCCCTTGAGCTTCCTTGAGTTTACGAGCTAAGTCGGCCCTTTCTTGATCTGCCCAATAGAGTTTCATCCCCGCCTCGCGGTCTTTTGCACGAAGCTGAATGTTCTCAACATGAATCTGGGTGAACATCTCGGTAGGCACTGTGTTACTTGAAACAACAGGAGGTTGCTCGTATAGAGGAGCCGACCTTGCAAACGATAATCGTAAGATCTTAACCCTGGCTTTAACCCACTCCATGTAAGGAACCCTAGCAATAGGAACCTTCTTTCCCAAAGCAGTTCTATCCTTCTTGTGAATTCCTTTCCCATCACTTGTCACTCTCTTCAACATCTCAGGATCAATTCCTCTAGCGAAATACACTGATTCAGATACCTCTTCAACCTTTGGCGGTCCATCCATTGCATATCCCAATTGACGATAAGCAAGCACATGCTTATAGTTGATGCACCCCTTAGTTCCTATGAGGGGAACATTAGGGAAATCTCCACAACTAGTGATAACACTTCACACTTCCCCCATATCATAATTCCACCGGATATCGAAAGAAGTAAGGTTGACAATTCTTAATGACCATCGGAGAGAATGCCTGGTATCCACGAAAGGACCACTTACTGGTAGGTGCAACATAAGCCATTGATACAACATCGAATGACATAAACCTACATTACCTTCTTTTCCGTGCCTGGAATGGATGGTGTAGAGAGTATCTGCCAAGAGTGTCGGTATCGGGTTCCTGTTTCTAAAAACAAAAATGGCCTCCAAATCCACGAAATTTCTCTTGTGAGGGAATAAGATAATCCCGTATATCATGAGAGCGAACAAAGAACTGAAGTCACTCCAATTGCCTTTCTTTGCTCAATCTTCAGCTTTCTTCACTAAGAAATCCAAATAAAACCCTGCAATACCCGCACTGGACTTCCAATTGTTGTTCACCATTTTCCAACTCAAATGGAGAGTTTCAACAATGAATTCGAACTTTGACTTTTCCGGCACTTGGACAAAAGGAACTTCATCAGACAACTTGATATTAAGCAGGTACGCGTACTCTTCTAAGGTAGGAACCAGCTGATAATCTTGGAAAGTAAAGCACCATAATTCTCTGTCATAGAACTGGAAGAGAGTGATCAAAGCCATTGAGTCAACTGGAGTGTTAAGGACTAGTAATAAGTTGCCATAATTTTTGTTGAAATTACTCAAAACATCGCCCTTCAAATAAGAACTCAACCTCTTCAATTCAGACACATCAATGGTATGAATCTGATAAGAGAAAGTATGCCTGGTAAGCTCTTTAACACAAACTGAATTGGACTCAACTGGAGGGAGACCGACCATTCCTGATGGAAAGAAGACTCTTGAATGTCCCTGGAAAATGACATGTGCATGCTAGTTATTTTTTTTACATCATTTTTTCCAGAAATAAATATGCTATGATGCAATATGACAGGATCAAAGTTCACACTGGATCGTGGCTGGACCATTACAGAACACCACTACTCAAGAACAAAAGAGAATCTTGAAGCTTCAAAACTAACACGCGCACCTGAGTCACCTTCACAACACAAAGTCACCAACAATACCTGTACTTGTAAGAAAAGTTTTCCCGCCCCTCTCACGGGTGTAGTCTAGGTAAAGGTAAGGTTAAAAGCCAAATCAGAGTACAAGATTTCGAAGGTCGGTATTATCATACGATAACACATATCCAAACTACCTCCAAAGTCATGGGTCTCATGGTCAGGTCTACAAAGCATCCGCCTCATAACTGCCATGGACACTCTATTCCTAGTTCCTATGGAATTCACTTATAGCCTGGGTACGAGGCCTTTTACCTCATGGAACAAACCCACCCACCAAGAAAATCCAGAAACCAAACAGTCCCGCCAAATCTAGTATGCAGAAAGTAAAGCGCACATAGGATGCAATGCAAACAGGTAAATATGCAAAGTGGTAAAAATAAACACCCAAGAAGAAAACAAACAAGAGCTAGGATCGACTCCGAGATGGACCAGTAAAAGGTCAACCTCTCCCCAGTGAAGTCGCCAGCTGAAACTACGCGGCTGAGACCTGTCATCTGGATGTTAATGAAACATTAATGAAGTCGCCACCGAACTTCTTTTTCCTGCCGAAGGGGAAAGGTAAACATCGAGAAAACCTGTAAAGGGAGAAATCACGGTCTTTCAACCGAGAGATTGGGTAAGGGAGTCTCTTACACGAGGGGAAGGTATTAGCACCCCACACGCCCATAGTACTCTACGGTATCCACTCTTGTTGTCTAATCTAATGGGTGTGGTCAAGTCCTATGTCTATGGCTTAAAACTGAAAAGGGAATGCATGCAAAAGGCAAAAATAAAATAATGTAGGAAAAATAGAAGTTGTGCTCGGTTGGGCCCTACCCCAATGTCTACGTATCCCTTTTAAGGAATCAGAGCAGCTGTAGTTCAGCTTATGTGTTTTGGTTGGTTTGTGTTTTTTAGTTTAGACAGACAAAAACAATCAAGATGGTAAAACATCAAGTAAACTAATAAACAAATGAGATGGCAAAACATCGGTTAAATAATAACAAAGCAACATGTCAAAGATGGCGAAACATCAAATGATAAAACAACACACCTAGAAGTGACATTGAGAGTCAAAGTCAGATAACAAACATGTGTGATGACAAAAAATCGGCTTTAAACAAATGTGCGATGGCAAAACATCGGCTAAGAGATAACATGGAAGAGATGGCAACGTATCAATGAAACAGATGACGAAACATCACACCTAACAATGATATTCAGAATCAATGTAGGATAACAAACATGTGCGATGGCGAAACATCGGCTTCAAGATAACAAGATATCAAGGCAAAGATGGCGAAACATCAATAAAACGGATGATAAAACATCACACCTAACAATGATATTGAGAATCAAAGTAGGATAATAAACATGTGCGATGGCGAAACATCGACTTCAAGATAACAAGATATCATGGCAAAGATGGCGAAACATCAATAAAACGGATGACAAAACATCACACCTAACAATGATATTGAGATTCAAAGTAGGATAACCAACATGTGTGATGATGAAACATCGGCTTCAAGATAACAAGATATCATTGCAAAGATGGCGAAACATCAATAAAACGGATGATAAAACATCATACCTAACAATGATATTGAGAATCAAAGTAGGATAACCAACATGTGCGATGATGAAACATCGGCTTCAAACAAATGTGTGATGGAGAAACATCAGCTAAGAGATAACACAGACAAAGCAAGATTGGTTTGTATCTTTTACTTTGAAGAAGGATTTGAGTTCATTAGAAGTGTTTTATGATTTTCCAAGAAAACAATTTTTGTTTTAAAATGCAAAATGCAAAGAAAGGGAAAACAGCTAAGGGAAACTAACCTAGTGTTATCCCTAGTGTTATCATGCAATGTTTGACCCTAAGGTTGAGGGTAAAGGGAAAATCCTATCCTATATTGCATGCTAAAGGGAAATCAACAAAACTATCCTATAGGGAACATGCAATGAGAGCGAAGTCATGATCTCAATATCTAAATTGAGTGATTCATCGATCAACAATTAAAGAGGAAATGCAATAAACATCCTATAGGGAACATGCAATGAGAGCGAAGTCGTGATCTCAATATCTAAATTGAGTGACTCATCGATCAACAATTAAAGAGGAAGAGCAATAAACATCCTATGGGGAACATGCAATGAGAGCGAGTCGTGATCTCAATATCTAAAGTGAGTTACTAATCGATCAACAATCACAACACATGTATCAGATAAAAAAACCATAGGGTCTCCAGACATATATCAGCAATAGAGATCCCATCATGCAATCAGAGAATTATGTAAAATGAAAATGGGAGAAAGGAAGTAGTATAATACCAAACAAATAACTATCTGTAGCAATCAAGCAAGTATAAAAGAAACCCAGAGAAACTTCAAGCAAGTTGGCATCAGTAAACAAATTGAGTCAGGAATCTGTCAGATATGAACAAGTCCCAGGGGCAATGTATGGCATTCACAATCATATGTATATATATCCTGCATAAACCATCAATCATGCCAAGCACAAAAAACAATGCCAGTATAATAGATTATGTTCCACAAATAAAGTGAAACACAGAAAAGCCCCAAGCCAAAAGTGGCAACTTTCTCAAAGTACCTCGCACATTCAATAACCAAGTTAGTATTCCAAAATGTGAAGAAGTGAGAATAACATGGTGGAAATTACCAAATATTAGATATTACAAACAAGAGGAGACAAGCATATGTACAGATTAGGTCAAAAGAATAAGAGGAAATGTTGCTCTTTCCTATCACCATGTTGAATTGACAATTGAGTGTCAATCAAGGATCATAAGAGCTTTAGAATAATATGAACAAGAACCATGAAAGTCAGTAGCAAACATATTTCAATCATGCACAATTAATTCAAACACAACTTCATGAACACAAAAGAAAATGAAACCTACATAATGCATTAGATGGTTCAAAATATTCAAACATTAGGCTTTTAAGTGGAAAGGCTTGAGCTAACATGGACAATTCATAACCAACATGATCATTAGGTTCCAAATTATAGGCCTCACTCAAGTTTATTGGCCATCAAACAAATTGCAACAAAACACCAAACATAATTGGGTACCTTCACTTCAAAATTACATCAAAAATAGAAACAAGGATCCATAATTCAAACCAAAAATATATTAACATCTTGGAAGTGTTTAGAATTCAGAATGAAAGCCCTAAGTTCATAAATATTTGAGGAAGAGGTCAAATGAAATTCAAAATTCAAGACTAGTTGGCAAAACTACCAAACTAGACAAGTTTTCAAAATTATTTGTGGAAAAATGCCAAACCAAGTCAAGTAATTCAGGAAAAATAGTTTTCAAATTCCCAATACATTCATGAGCCATGATCAAGACCTGAAATCCAATAAAAGTCCAAGGCACAAGGGTTTTAAACATGAAACTTGCACCATAAGCAACAAAACCCTAGATTTTGACTTTTAATCCTAAATATTAATTAGATAGGATTAAAACCCAAACAAATCAAACCAATGTCATGCAAAATATCAAGAAACCCTAAATGTCAGAAAATACATTTTTTCATATTTATTTGAATTAAGAAAAGTTAAGCAAGAAATTAAAATTCAAACAATTAGGTAATTAACAAATATCCACATATCAAAATAATATTTAAATCAAAAAGTCAGAAGAATAGCCAAACAAAATTATATTCAAATATTAAGACTAAAAACATACATCCCTGAATTTTTTGTGAATTTTTGTATAAAAGGAAAATATTAAAAACAAAAAAAACAAACAATTAATAATGAAATTATTATTTATGGGCAAGAAAATGCAAAACATAACCAAAAATCACAAAAAAGGCAAAACAAAAATATAATCAGATTCTATGATTAAAAACAAGATTACATGATTTTTTTTATAGAATTTTTGAATTAATAGAAGTATTAAAAAATAAAAAAAGCAAACAAATATTACAAATATCCTTTGAAATTAAATCTAAAATCAAAAATAAGAAAAATGATGAACCAAAGTCAGAATCAATTTTCACATTATTTGGGAGTCTCAAATAATTTTTGTGAATTTTTTAGGTCAAAGGAACTATTAAAATAAAAATTATCTTTGATCAATTAATTAATTAAACCTAACAATTTTTTTAACCAATCAGATAATTCCAAAAAAATATCAAAAATATACACAAAGTCAGAAATATTATTTTGAATTTATGATAATTTTTCCAGAATTTTCCAATCATTTTTGAGCAAGAAAATAAATCATGGAAATCAATTAATAAAACAAAATTCAAATAATCCAAAGATTTCAAATGGACCAATCACGATGTGCCAAAACGCGCGCATCTTCTCAGGCTTAGGGCTCACTTTCAGATCAATGTAACTCACTCAATTTTACATCATTTTTGATGAAATCAAAGGAAAATTAAAGCTAGCATGGCAAGGAATCCATAACAATTCGAATCAAATCAAATCATCAAGCACATTTTCCACAATCAAGCCATGAACATGAACAAAAACATTCTGAAACGCGAGTTTCTGAACATCCAAATATGCACAATTCATCAAATTAGATGCTATGAAGCTTCAGAATCATTCTGTTGTACCCAAAAATTTTCCCTCTCATATTTCTCAAAACATTGCAAGAAAAATCTCCAAGTGGCTCAAGATTGCTCAAGAGTTGGACAATCAAGCTATCTCCTAACACAATCAACCCTAAATTAGGGTTTTTTGTTGCATCAAGATCCTTGATCCCAAATGACCTCAAGTTATCCCCAATGTCCTAATAAGTTCTCAAGGCCATCCATGTCAAATTTCAAGCCTTGCAGAGGAAGTTTGCCCAGTCAATTGCTCAAAGGGTCCAAAAATCGACAGTGCTAGGGCAAAAGTCAATTGTGACCCAAATACAGTCAAACCTCAAGATTTTTTTGTCAACATTCTCATTTTGAAGGATATTTCATCATTTGATCAAGGGTTGATCATGATTCATCAAGGATTGCTCAAAATGCATCAAGATTCAAAAGTTGCTAAATCAGGGTTTTATAGGAAAAGTCAACTCAACTTTGACCAAGCATAACTTTCTCATACTTTATGAGAAATGAACCATCCAAATCTCATTTTGAATAGGATGCAATTTCCTACAATCCATATTCATACTCCAAGTTCAGAAAATGCACTCACAAGAAGTTATAAATTTGGACATTATAGGTCATTTTTGAAAGTCAACAAAAATACATTATTTGTAAAATCTTATAACTTAAGCATGGAATATGAAAATAGGATGAGACCAAAAGTGTTGGTTAGAGGACATCTCAAGCTTTCTAGAAAGTCCAAGAACACCTCCAAAAGTTAAAAATTGAAGAAGTTATGCATTGTTGAAGTTGGGCATTTATGCAAAATTGCCAAACGTCAACTATCCCAAAAACTTCAAATTTTGTCAAATGGGCCCATTCGTTTCCACTTGATTTGAGCTTGCATCATTGTCCACGTGTCCTTGCTTCAGCCATGTGTCCATTTATCAATTTTATTATTTTATTTGATTTTTTATTGAATTATTTCATTTTAAATCAAATTAAATCAAATAAAATCCCAAACTTTGATTACATGAGATTTTTTGCTATTTTCAGGATTGGATTCTCATCAATATCATCATCAAATTCATATCACACAAGATCATGTGCAAAAAGATGGTTTTTTGACAAATTTGGCAAGGTTTTAAAAGTGAATCAAATCAAATATGGGTGTATTGATTTAGAGAGATTGGATTCATGATTCTTGACCTAATGCATTCCATGATACATATAGAAGCCAAAGGACACGAAATATAGGTTGGAAGCTGCAAGAACAAGCAAAACAAAACTTGAAAAAGGGGTGAAAAAGTGAGAATTCAAAATCATAGCCAGAGAGATTTTCAGAAGCAACGAGCTATCCCAATCGATTGCTGGGTATTCACTCAACCTTCTGGGATCAAAAGCACACATTTTTCAACCTCCTATAGCGCTGTAAGCATCACGTTACATAGCTCTGCATTTGAATTCTCAAATCATTATTCCTGCATCTTTTGTACAAACTATTTGCATATTCATAATCCTCATCAAGTTTCTAAGCATTCTGCATTATCCAATTTTATTTATGTGGCCTATGCTGTGAGGTACCATAGCTAGGGTTTTGTGGTTTGTTTTTGGGTATTTCTATTGCAGGAAAAATTGGCTATCGAGAAGGGCATGGTTGTGACCGGGATGATGAGACAAGCACAACCCTGCCCTTATAATTTATTTCCATGACCTATAGCAGATTTTGGAGGAGGCGCGACTTGTAGCGACGACTTGTGTCCGTAGCTATAAGCTTTTACAGGTTTTTAGCTACGGATGGAGGTTAAAGATGATGCATGGCGAAGCATGATTCGCCCATTCAAACGTGGCACGCTTAATTTTGTTGTGCTGGCATATTAGTTTGTTTCCTCTTATTATTATTATTTTGTATATAATTAACAAATGGAACACAATAGCCAAGTGGTAAGCGTGCTTGCAAATGACCAACACGACCTGGGTTCGAATCCCAGGTCCCCCATTATCTTTGTTATTTTTCTCCTTCATGTAATCAGGTGCAAATCTAAGAGTGCAACTCACCATATGCCTTCACATGTCCAGCAGCCAGATGGCCAAAGGCCAGATCTGGTGGCCAGAAACTGATGGTCTACCATAGACCAAGTCAACATGCGCGCAGGGAATCTCAGAGGTCAACCAGGCCAGTGCTTAATGGGCCATAGAATTGCTATTCTGACCCCCAAAACAGGCCCATACTCCTCTCTCTATATATTTTTATTTATTTTGTTTTAATTATTTATTTATTATTTCTATTTAATAACTAACCAATCCGTTTTTTTTCTTTATAAAATTAAAACCAAAAAATATTTTCTTTATTTAATTAAATTTTAGTATTTCATATTTTTATTAACAAATCTATTAATTAATTTAGGCTATTAATTAGAAATAACTTTAATATATTTTTTGTAAATATTTAAAACTAATTAGACTTAATTAGGTTTTTAGTAACATTAATTAATTTTATTTTCTTTCTTAAAAAACCAAAAATCCAAAAAATATTTATTTTCATTAATTAATTAATTAATTTATTAATTTAATAATTAATTTAGGATAGTTTCTTTCTTAAAATAAAAACAACAAAAAATCATTTTTTTAATAAAAAAAGGGGGTTAAAACCCAACTTTGCTCATTCCATTTCACTGTCTGACTTTTCTTTAACAACTTGAACATAGGTTCACACGTGGCTGTGAGATGAGAAATAAATCTGGAAATATAGTTTAACCTTCCTAAGAAGCCACGTATTTCCTTCTCTATTCTTGGCTCAGGCATTTCTTGTATCGCTTTGACTTTAGCCGGGTCCACCTCGATACCTTTTTCACTCATAATAAAACCCAACAGCTTGCCGGATCTCACCCCGAAGGTGCACTTATTTAGATTCAAACTTAGCAAGAATTGCCTCAGTCTTCCAAATAACTTTTCTAGATGAACAAGATGCTCCTCTTCCGTGTCAGCCATAGCAATATATTGTCTACATAAACCTCAATCTCTTTGTGAATCAAGTCATGAAAGAGAGTGACCATGACGCACTGATATGTTTCCCCGACATTTTTCAAACCAAACGACATCACTTTATAACAGAAAGTTCCCCAAGGCGTGATAAATGTTGTCTTTTCCATATCTTCTGGAGCCATCTTAATTTGATTGTAACCCGAAAAGCCATCCATGAATGAGAACACCTTGGAATGAGCAGTATTATCAACCAACACATCAATATGCGGAAGAGGGAAATCTTCTTTGGGGCTGGCCCTGTTCAAATCCCTATAATCCATGCACATCCTGACTTTACCATCTTTCTTGGGTACAGGCAGAATATTTGCAATCCATGGCGAATAATTGACAACCTTTAAGAAATTTGCGTCCAACTGCTTCTGAACCTCCTCCTTGATCTTCTTGGACATCTCAGTATGAGTTCTTCGGAGATTTTGCTTGACAGGAGAACAACCTTCTCTGAGCGGTAGTCGATGCACCACTATGTCTGTATCCAACCCATGCATATCCTCATAAGATTAGGCGAAGATATCAGAATACTCACGAAGTAGCTAAATCAACCTGGCTTTCACACCTTCTTCGAGATTGGCCCCTATCTTGACTTCTCTTCTTACCTCTTCTGTGCCAATATTTACTACCTCAATTGAATCCTGATTCGGCTGAATAACCTTCTCCTCTTGTTTCAACAGTCTTGCTAATTCCTCAGGAAGATCACACTCCTCATATGCTTCTTCTTCAACTTGATAAATAAGAGTATCAAAGTCATAATGAGCCATAACACAGTCAATATCGGTAGAATCGGTGGTGGAAGTGCATCTGCATGAATGACATTTTTTGCGTTTTTTAGTGACAGTGCATGGAAAAAGAAACATTGCCATTTAAAAATAAAAAGAAAAAAGAACAAGATTTTGAATGCAAAAATGTCCTTTATTTCATGATAAACTTGCAAAATAAACATGGTGGCCCTACACAAATGATTCACTACGCCTTGGTCAGAGCGTAGGAATTATGATATGATAATAAAAGAAACAAGAAAATTACTCCTCAGTGCTTGAAACTTGGATAACATCCACAGAAGTCCAATTGTTGAGTGTCTGGCCTGGAACACTTGGACGAATCCAATCTTCAACATTGTAGCCATCAACTATATCATCGCCAACTGCATTGACGTGTCCTTGAGCACAAGGACGGGAAAACTTCAGAGGAGTGGATAAACTGGATGCCTTGGGAGCTGCACTTTGCTGACCTGGGTTAAAACCAAGACCAAACTTGTCAAACTTTGGAGAAACGTCCAGCACCTGACCCCAACCTTCAGGGTTACCACCTTCCACTACAGCTTTTGCATCTTTGAGAGAAGACATAAAAGTTTCTGATTTCTTTTTCTGCTCTGGAGGAGGAAGATTGACAGCATGAACTATCTCAAACGCCTGAAATGGAGTTTCGTGAATCTCGCCTTCAACTTCGACATAGCGGAATGATGTCAAATAACTTACAATGTACTCTTCCTCGCCGCATACAGTTATAACCTTTCCCTCTGCGGGATACTTGAGCTTCTGATGAAGAGTAGAAGTAACTGCTCTTGCTCTATGAATCCACGACCTTCCCAACAAGCAACAATATGCTGGCTGTATATCCATCACAAAAAATGTGGCCGTGAAGGTGCAAGGACCGACCATGATTTGTAACTCCACCTCCCCAAATATCGACCTTCGAGACCCATCAAACGCCTTCACTAACAAATCGCTAGGGCGCAACTCTAGTCTAGAACAATCAATCTTCATCAATGCTGATTTGGGAAATACATTCAAAGATGATCCTGTAGTGCCTCTGCACTCTATCGAAATATGCAACGCTTTGTTATGGTCTGGTCCCTCTGGAGGAAGATCAAAATCGGTGAAGTCCAAACCATTCCCGACAGATATATTAGCGCAGACATTCTCAAACTGATTGACCGTTATCTCATGTGGCACGAACACATTTTTCAACAACTTCATCAAAGCATTTCTGTGAGGTTCTGAATAAATCAACAGATATAAGATAGGCATCTTAGAAGGAGTATGGCTCAAATGACCAATTATGCTATAATCACTCTTTCTGATAATTCGCATCAGCTCTTCAACCTCATCAGGAACTGAAGAAGCTTTTGGTATCGAAATTGGTTGAGTCACATTGGCAGCCGTAACCCTAGGATTACCAATCATTACCTGTTGTTTTCCTTTTTCTCTTGTAGAAGCATCTGCCGCATCTTGCACATTGGAAGGACCAAATACTCTCCCGCTTCTAGTCATTCGACCCACACCGGAAAAGTTATGGACTTCCTCTTCATCACCTTCAGCATATTTTTTCTCTGACAAACGAGCATTAACCTCCTGCTTTACCCCGTGGTAATAAACATCGGCACCGTAATGCCACGGGACCGCATTCTCACTGGTATACGGCATGGGACCGGGTACCGTGATCATCAGAGGGGGTACCCTTGATGGGGCAGGAATGCGTGTAGGGTGTAAGGAATAGATATCACAATAATATCTTCATTGGTAACATTGTGGTAGCTCGGTTTTCTATTGAACTGTAGGGAACCCTCATTTATCAACAACTGGATACATACTTTCAAATTATCACAGCCCTTCGGTTGCTCTCTACACTTGGCACACTTCAAAGTACAACCTGGGAAAATAGAATTGTCAAGCAAATATCTCTTAACACAACTCAATGGAGTAGCTAATTGTTCTACATCCATTATCAAGTTTAAAACTTTACCATTATCATCAATCATGTTGACAACGCCCCCCCATGCCTAGGCATCGGGTTTTAAGTCACATTCGGACCAGTTACTGGGGTAAACTCAATCGCCTTAGAATCCAACAAATCTTGCACCTTGCATTTTAATGCAAAACAATTGTCAGTAGAATGACCAACTCCGCCCGAATGAAATTCACATCTAGCGTTAGCATCATAGTTAACAGGGAGCCTTGCGGGCGGCGGCGGCATATTCCTTAGATTGATCAACTTCAAATCAAGTAAATGGTGGAGAACTTCAGTAAGAGTTACCGGTAAGAGATCAAATTTTCTGGGCTGTCTCTGCTGCTGATTATTATACTGACGGGGAGCATCTTGCTGTCTTTGTTGCTGAGGCACTGCATTCGGTCTCTGCTGCGGAGGAGCATTAACAGGAATAGAAACAACATTGATTTGTTGGTGCTGACGATCCTCTCTCCTTCATCTATGAGAGTAAATCGCGCTTGCGTCGCCTTCCCTTTTCTTAGGGTAAGTGTTGAATGGTTTCTTACTGCCCCCGAATGAGCCACTAGAACCTCCAATCTGAATCTTTCCCAATATCAAACCCACTTCGATTCTTTCACCAGCCATAACCAAGTATGCAAACCCTACCGAAGTACTTCCTATCATGTGCTCGTAGAACAGCCCTTGCAGGGTACTCATAAACATATCAATGAGTTCTCTCTCCATGAGTGGAGGTTGAACCCTCGCAGCCAACTCACGCCACTTTTGATCGTATTCCTTGAAAGATTCTTTTGGTCCTTGTGACATATTCTGTAACTGAGTGCGATTAGCCACCATATCCACATTGTACTGATAATGTTTGACAAAAGCCCGAGCAAGATCATTCCAACAACGAATATGAGTTTTCTCCAGTTTCATGTACCATTCCAGGGATGCCCCATATAGGCTATCCTGGAAAAAATGAATCAACAGCCCTTGATCCTCCGTATGTACTGACATCTTTCGAAAATAAGCAGTGGCATGAGTAATAGGACATGATGTTACGTTGTACTTTTCAAATGTTGGAGGCTTGAACTTTGGAGGGACTTTCACCCCAAACACCAACCCGAGATCATTAACATCCATACCAAGGACTCGTTGCCCTTCCACAGCCTTCAGACGTTCTTCCTACAAACGATACTTCATATCCTCAATCTGAACCCCCGGCTCTGAACGCCGCACAGAAAACTGATCTTCATCCTGGTCAAAATCATAATCTTGCTCATGATAATTCCTTACACCACCCTGATTAACTCTTCTTTTCCCCACCAGACGAGGTCCAGGAGACGGAGGAAACTGCCCTGCATTGTGCATAAAATGGTTTTCCGGCATCCCATGAAAATTTCCAGCAGGCTGATCTTGCACATCCCCCAATCCTATAGAAACGTCCTGATAGAGCCCTTGATTTCCACCACCGCCTGGATGGCGACGCTAGTTGTTGACAATAACAACTAGTTCTTCCTGTCGGCGATTCATATTGGTGATGACCTCCATGTACTGAGTCATCTGAGTAGCCATCTGGGCCCTCATTTCAGCGAGTTCAGCTTGAACCTGTTCCATCTGTCTTGGTAAGTTGTTTCTGGTGGAATATTGATGAGTAGTCGTCTTGAATTCTGAATAAGAAAAGCTGCAGAATAAGAAAACCGCCTTGAGATAACCTGTAATGTTATGAAATGCATGATGTGCATGCTATGTTTGTCATTCCCAAGTATCCAAGAGTCTTTTTATTCGTCAGTCACGGCGTGCAACCACATAATCAAAAGAGGAAAGATAAAAGATGGACACTTCAAATTATTTACAAACAAAAGAAACGATGTTTAAGTGACTTCGGACAATTAAGGGTAATATGATAAACAACTAAATACATGTCTTAATAAAAAGTAAAAAGAACTGAATAATAACAAAAAAATAATGGCCTCTTCAAATAATTCTGGGGGTGACCAAATATATCAAGAGTAAACAACAAAAACTAAATCTCCGGAACTAAACATGCTTCAAGATGTTGACAGTACTCTTCAAGTCTGGCTTTCTCCTTCAAGAGTTGAGATGCGACTATTTTACTCTCTCGGAATCGATCTTCTGCAACATGCTTCTGAGCCACTTCCTTCTCGATCCGAGTGTCTTTGTATTTGAGTTGTTTTTCCAAGTTCTGAATCTTCTTCCTGTAACTATTTTCTGAGGCCTGGAGCTTCTGACACTCTTGCCGAGTCTTACTCAAATCTTCTTCCATTTCAGCATGAGATCTCTTCCTAAAACCGGTTACGTCAAAAGTTTCCCCTTGAGCTTCCTTGAGTTTACGAGCTAAGTCGGCCCTTTCTTGATCTGCCCAATAGAGTTTCATCCCTGCCTCGTGGTCTTTTGCACGAAGCTGATAATTCTCAACATGAAAATGGGTGAACATCTCGGCAGGCACTGTGTTACTTGAAACAACAGGAGGTTGCTCGTATAGAGGAGCCGACCTTGCAAACGGTAACCGTAAGATCTTAACCCTGGCTTTAACCCACTCCAAGTAAGGAACCCTAGAAATAGGAACCTTCTTTCCCAAAGCAGTTCTATCCTTCTTGTGAATTCCTTTCCCAACACTTGTCACTCTCTTCAACATCTCAGGATCACTTCCTCTAGCGAAATACACTGATTCAGATACCTCTTCAACCTTTGGTGGTCCATCCATTGCATATCCCAATTGACGATAAGCAAGCACAGGATTATAGTTGATGCACCCCTTAGTTCCTATGAGGGGAACATTAGGGAAATCTCCACAACTAATGATAACACTTCACACTTCCCCCATATCATAATTCCACCGGATATCGAAAGAAGTAAGGTTGACAATTCTTGATGACCATCGGAGAGAATGCCTGGTATCCACGAAAGGACCACTTACTGGTAGGTGCAACATAAGCCATTGATACCACATCGAATGACATAAACCTACATTACCTCCTTTTCCGTGCCTGGAATGGATGGTGTAGAGAGTATCTGCCAAGAGTGTCAGTATCGGGTTCCTGTTTCTAAAAACAAAAATGGCCTCCAAATCCACGAAATTTCTCTTGTGAGGAAATAGGATAATCCCGTATATCATGAGAGAGAACAGAGAACTGAAGTCACTCCAATTGCCTTTCTTTGCTCAATCTTCAGCTTTCTTCACTAAGAAATCCAAATAAAACCCTGCAATACCCTCACTGGACTTCCAATTGTTGTTCACCTCTTTCCAACTCAAATGGAGAGTTTCAGTAATGACTTCGAACTTTGGCTTTTCCGGCACTTGGACAAAAGGAACTTCATCAGACAACTTGATATTAAGCAGGTACGCGTACTCTTCTAAGGTAGGAACCAGTTGATAATCTTGGAAAGTAAAGCACCATAATTCTCTGTCATAGAACTGGAAGAGAGTGATCAAAGCCATTGGGTCAACTGGAGTGTTAAGGACTAGTAACAAGTTGCCATAGTTTTTGTTGAAATTACTCAAAACATCGCCCTTCAAATAAGAACTCAACCTCTTCAATTCAGACACATCAATGGTATGAATATGATAAGAAAAAGTATGCCTGGTAAGCTCTTTAACACGAACTGAATCGGACTCAACTGGAGGGAGACCGGCCATTCCTGATGGAAAGAAGACTCTTGAATGTCCCTGGAAAATGACATGCGCATGTTAGTTATTTTTTTTACATCATTTTTTCCAGAAATAAATATGCTATGATGCAATATGACAGGATCAAAGTTCACACTGGATCATGGCTGGACCATTACAAAACACCACTACTCAAGATCAAAAGAGAATCTCGAAGCTTCAAAACTAACACGCGAACCTGAGTCGACTTCACAACACAAAGTCACCAACAATACCTGTACCTGTAAGAAAAGTTTTCCCGCCCCTCTCACGGGTGTAGTCTAGGTCAAGGTAAGGTTAAAAGCCAAATCAGAGTAAAAGATTTCGAATGTTGGTATTATCATACGATAACACCTATCCGAACTACCTCCAAAGTCATGGGTCTCATGGTCAGGTCTACAAAGCATCCGCCTCATAGCTGCCATGGACACTCTATTCCTAGTTCCTACGGAATTCACTCATAGCCTGGGTACAAGGCCTTTTACCTCATGGAACAAACCCACCCACCAAGAAAATCCAGAAACCAAACAGTCCAGCCAAATCTAGTATGCAGAAAGTAAAGCGCACATAGGATGCAATGCAAACAAGTAAATATGCAAAGCGGTAAAAATAAACACCCAAGAAGAAAACAAACAAGAGCTAGGATCGACTCCGGGATGGACCAGCAAAAGGTAAACCTCTCCCCAGTGAAGTCGCCAGCTGAAACTACGCGGCTGAGACCTGTCATCTGGATGTTAATGAAACATTAATGAAGTCGCCACCGAACTTCTTTTTCCCGCCGAAGGGGAAAGGTAAACATCGAGAAAACCTGGAAAGGGACAAATCACGGTCTTTCAACCGAGAGATCGGGTAAGGGAGTCTGTTACGCGAGGGGAAGGTATTAGCACCCCACACGCCCATAGTACTCTACGGTATCCACTCTTGTTGTCTAATCTAATGGGTGTGGTCAAGTCCTATGTCTATGGCTTAAAACTGAAAAGGGAATGCATGCAAAAGGAAAAAATAAAATAATGTAGGGAAAATAAAAGTTGTGCTCGGTCGGGCCCTACCCCAGTGCCTACGTATCCCTCTTAAGGAATCAGAGCAGCCGTAGTTCAGCTTATGTGTTTTGGTTGGTTTGTGTTTTTTAGTTTAGACTGACAAAAATAATCAAGATGGTAAAACATCAAGTAATACAATAAACAAATGAGATGGCAAAACATCGGTTAAATAATAACAAAGCAACATGTCAAAGATGGCGAAACATCAAATGATAAAACAACACACCTAGAAGTGACATTGAGAGTCAAAGTTAGATAACAAACATGTGTGATGACAAAACATCAGCTTTAAACAAATGTGCGATGGCAAAACATCGGCTAAGAGATAACATGGAAGAGATGGGAACATATCAATGAAACAGATGACGAAACATCACACCTAACAATGATATTCAGAATCAATGTAGGATAACAAACATGTGCGATGGCGAAACATCGGCTTCAAGATAACAAGATATCATGGCAAAGATGGCGAAACATCAATAAAACGGATGATAAAACATCACACCTAACAATTATATTGAGAATCAAAGTAGGATAACAAACATGTGCGATGGAGAAACATCGACTTCAAGATAACAAGATATCATGGCAAAGATGGCGAAACATCAATAAAACGGATGACAAAACATCACACCTAACAATGATATTGAGATTCAAAGTAGGATAACCAACATGTGTGATGACGAAACATCGGCTTCAAGATAACAAGATATCATGGCAAAGATGGCGAAACATCAATAAAACAGATGATAAAACATCATACCTAACAATGATATTGAGAATCAAAGTAGGATAACCAACATGTGCGATGATGAAACATCAGCTTCAAACAAATGTGCGATGGCGAAACATCGGCTAAGAGATAACACAGACAAAGCAAGATTGGTTTGTATCTTTTACTTTGAAGAAAGATTTGAGTTCATTAGAAGTGTTTTATGATTTTCCAAGAAAACAATTTTTGTTTTAAAATGCAAAATGCAAAGAAAGGGAAAACATCTAAGGGAAACTAACCTAGTGCTATCCCTAGTGTTATCATGCAATGTTTGACCCTAAGGTTGAGGATAAAGGGAAAATCCTATCCTATATTGCATGCTAAAGGTAAATCAACAAAACTATCCTATAGGGAACATGCAATGAGAGCGAAGTCTTGATCTCAATATCTAAATTGAGTGACTCATCGATCAACAATTAAAGAGGAAATGCAATAAACATCCTATAGGGAACATGCAATGAGAGCGAAGTCGTGATCTCAATATCTAAATTGAGTGACTCATCGATCAACAATTATAGAGGAAGAGCAATAAACATCCTATGGAGAACTTGCAATGAGAGCAAAGTCGTGATCTCAATATCTAAATTGAGTGACTCATCGATCAACAATCACAACACATGCATCAGATAAAAAAACAGAGGGTCTCCTGACATATATCAGCAACAAAGATCCCATCATGCAATCAGAGAATTATGTAAAATGAAAATGGGAGAAAGGAAGTAGTATAATACCAAACAAATAACTATCTGTAGCAATCAAGCAAGAATAAAAGAAACCCAGAGAAACTTCAAGCAAGATGGCATAAGTAAACAAATTGAGTCAGGAATCTGTCAGATATGAACAAGTCCTAGGGGCAATGTATGGCATTCACAATCGTATGTATATATATCCTGCATAAACCATCAATCATGCCAAGCACAAAAAACAATGCCAGTATAATAGATTGTGTTCCACAAATAAAGTGAAACACAGAAAAGCCCCAAGCCAAAAGTGGCAACTTTCTCAGAGTACCTCGCACATTCAACAACCTAGTTAGTATTCCAAAATGTGAAGAAGTGAGAATAACATGGTGGAAATTACCAAATATTAGATATTACAAACAAGAGGAGACAAGCATATGTACAGATTAGGTCAAAAGAATCAGAGGAAATGTTGCTCTTTCCTATCACCATGTTGAATTGACAATTGAGTGTCAATCAAGGATCATAAGAGCTTGAGAATAATATGAACAAGAACCATGAAAGTCAGTAGCAAACATATTTCAATCATGCACAATTAATTCAAACACAACTTCATGAACACAAAAGAAAATGAAACCTACATAATGCATTAGATGGTTCAAAATATTCAAACATTAGGCTTTTAAGTGGAAAGGCTTGAGCTAACATGGACAAGTCATAACCAACATGATCATTAGGTTCCCAATTATAGGCCTCACTCAAGTTTATTGGCCATCAAACAAATTGCAACAAAACATGCAAACATAATTGGGTACCTTCACTTCAAAATTACATCAAAAATAGAAACAAGGATCCCTAATTCAAACCAAAAATATCTTAACATATTGGAAGTGTTTAGAATTCAGAATGCAAGCCCTAAGTTCATAAATGTTTGAGGAAGAGGTCAAATGAAATTCAAAATTCAAGACTAGTTGGCAAAACTACCAAACTAGACAAGTTTTCAAAATTATTTTTGGAAAAATGCCAAACCAAGTCAAGTAATTCAGGAAAAATAGTTTTCAAATTCCCAATACATTCATGAGCCATGATCAAGACCTGAAATCCAATAAAAGTCCAAGGCACAAGGGTTTTAAACATGAAACTTGCACCATAAGCAACAAAACCCTAGATTTTGACTTTTAATCCTAAATATTAATTAGATAGGATTAAAACCCAAACAAATCAAACCAATGTCATGCAAAATATCAAGAAACCCTAAATGTCAGAAAATACATTTTTTTCATATTTATTTGAATTAAGAAAAGTTAAGCAAGAAATTAAAATTCAAATAATTAGGTAATTAACAAATATCCACATATCAAAATAATATTTAAATCAAAAAGTAAGAAGAATAGCCAAAAAAAGTTATATTCAAATATTAAGACTAAAAACATACATCCCTGAATTTTTTGTGAATTTTTGGATAAAAGGAAAATATTAAAAACAAAAAAAACAAACAATTAATAATGAAATTATTATTTATGGGCAAGAAAATGCAAAACATAACCAAAAATCACAAAAAAGGCAAAACAAAAATATAATCAGATTCTATGATTAAAAAAAAGATTACATGATTTTTTTTAGAATTTTGGAATTAATAGAAGTATTAAAAAATAAAAAAAGCAAACAAATATTACAAATATCCTTTGAAATTAAATCTAAAATCAAAAATAAGAAAAATGATGAACCAAAGTAAGAATCAATTTTCACATTATTTTGGAAGTCTCAAATATTTTTTGTGGATATTTTAGGTCAAAGGAACTATTAAAATAAAAATTATCTTTGATCAATTAATTAATTAAACCTAACAATTTTTTTAACCAAACAGATAATTCCAAAAAAATATCAAAAATATACACAAAGTCAGAAATATTATTTTGAATTTATGATTATTTTTCCAAAATTTTCCAATCATTTTTGAGCAAGAAAATAAATCATGGAAATCAATTAATAAAACAAAATTCAAATAACCCAAAGATTTCAAATGGACCAATCATGATGTGCCACCACATCATCTTCAACCTCCGGATGTTCAAAAACGCGCGCATCTTCTCAGGCCTAGGGCTCACTTTCAGATCAATGTAACTCACTCAATTTTACATCATTTTTGATGAAATCAAAGGCAAATTAAAGCTAGCATGGCAAGGAATCCATAGCAATTCGAATAAAATCAAATCATCAATCACATTTTCCACAATCAAGCCATGAACATGAACAAAAACATTCTGAATCGCGAGTTTCTGAACATCCAAATATGCACAATTCATCAAATTAGATGCTATGAAGCTTCAGAATCATTATGTTGTACCCAAAAAATTCCCTCTCATATTTCTCAAAACATTGCAAGATAAATCTCCAAGTGGCTCAAGATTGCTCAAGAGTTGGACAGTCAAGCTATCTCCCAAGACAATCAACCCTAAATTAGAGTTTTGTGTTGCATCAAGATCCTTGATCCCAAATTACCTCAAGTTCTCCCCAATGTCCTAATATGTTCTCAAGGTCATCCATGTCAAATTTCAAGCCTTGCAGAGGAAGTTTTCCCAGTCAATTGCTCAAAGGGTCCAAAAATCGACTGTGCTAGGGCAAAAGTCAACTGTGACCCAAATACAGTCAAACCTCAAGAATTTTTGTCAACATTCTCATTTTGAAGGATATTTCATCATTTGATCAAGGTTTGATCATGATTCATCAAGGATTGCTCAAAATTCATCAAGATTCAAAAGTTGCTAAATCAGGGTTTTATAGGAAAAGTCAACTCAACTTTGACCAAGCATAACTTTCTCATACTTTATGAGAAATGACCCATCCAAATCTCATTTTGAAGATGATGCAATTTCCTACAATCCATATTCATTCTCCAAGTTCAGAAAATGCACTCACAAGAAGTTATAAATTTGGACATTATAGGTCATTTTTGAAAGTCAACAAAAAACACATTTTTTTGTCAAATCTTATAACTTAAGCATGGAAAATCAAAATAGGATTAGACCAAAAGGGTTGGTTAGAGGACATCTCAAGCTTTCTAGAAAGTCCAAGAACACCTCCAAAAGTTCAAAATTGAAGAAGTTATGCATTGTTGAAGTTGGGCATTTATGCAAAATTGCCAAAAGTCAACTATCCCAAAAACTTCAAATTTTGTCAAATGGGCCCATTCTTTTCCACTTGATTTGAGCTTGCATCATTGTCCACGTGTCCTAGCTTCATCCATGTGTCCATTTATCAATTTTATTATTTTATTTGATTTTTTATTGAATTATTTCATTTTAAATCAAATTAAATCAAATAAAATCCCAAACTTTGATTACATGAGATTTTTTGCTATTTTCAGGATTGGATTCTCATCAATATCATCATCAAATTCGTATCACACAAGATCATGTGCAAAAAGATGGTTTTTTGACAAATTTGGCAAGTTTTCAAAAGTGAATCAAATCAAATATGGGTGCATTGATTTAGAGAGATTGGATTCATGATTCTTGACCTAATGCATTCCATGATACATATAGAAGCCAAATGACACGAAATATAGGTTGGAAGCTGCAAGAACAAGCAAAACAAAACTTGAAAAAGTGGTGAAAAAGTGAGAATTCAAAATCATAGCAAGAGAGATTTTCAGAAGCAACGAGCTATCCCAATCGATTGCTGGGTATTCACTCAACCTTCTGGGATCAAAAGCACACATTTTTCAACCTCCTATAGCGCTGTAAGCATCACGTTACATAGCTCTGCATTTGAATTCGCAAATCATTATTCCTGCATCTTTTGTACAAACTATTTGCATATTCATAATCCTCATCAAGTTTCTAAGCATTCTGCATTATCCAATTTTATTTATGTGGCCTATGCTGTGAGGTACCATAGCTAGGGTTTTGTGGTTTGTTTTTGGGTATTTCTATTGCAGGAAAAATTGGCTGTCGAGAAGGGCAAGGTTGTGACCGTGATGATGAGACAAGCACAACCCTGCCCTTATAATTTATTTCCATGACCTATAGCAGATTTTGGAGGAGGCGCGACTTGTAGCGACGACTTGTGTCCGTAGCTATAAGTTTTTACAGGTTTTTAGCTACGGATGGGGGTTGAAGATGATGCATGGTGAAGCATGATTCGCCCATTCAAACATGGCACGCTTAATTTTGTTGTGCTGGCATATTAGTTTGTTTCCTCTTATGATTATTATTATTATTATTATTTTGTATATAATTAACAAATGGAACACAATAGCCAAGTGGTAAGCGTGCTTGCAAATGACCAACACGACCTGGGTTCGAATCCCAGGTCCCCCATTCTCTTTGTTATTTTTCTCCTTCATGTAATCAGGTGCAAATCTAAGAGTGCAGCTCACCATATGCCTTCACATGTCCAGCAGCCAGATGGCCAAAGGCCAAATCTGGTGGCCAAAAACTGATGGTCTACCATAGACCAAGTCAACATGCGCGTAGGGAATCTCAGAGGTCAACCAGGCCATCGCTTAATGGGCCATAGAATTGCTATTCTGACCCCCAAAACAGGCCCATACTCCTCTCTCTATATATTTTTATTTATTTTGTTTAATTATTTATTTATCATTTCTATTTAATAATTAACCAATCAGTTTTTTTTCTTTATAAAATTAAAACCAAAAAATATTTTCTTTATTTAATTAAATTTTAGTATTTCATATTTTTATTAACAAATCTATTAATTAATTTAGGCTATTAATTAGAAATAACTTTAATATATTTTTTGTAAATATTTAAAACTAATTAGACTTAATTAGGTTTTTACTAACATTAATTAATTTTATTTTCTTTCTTAAAAAACCAAAAATCCAAAAAATATTTATTTTCATTAATTAATTAATTAATTTATTAATTTAATAATTAATTTAGGATAGTTTCTTTCTTAAAATAAAAACAACAAAAAATCATTTCTTTAATAAAAAAGGGGGTCAAAACCCAACTTTGCGCTCGATTTAATTTCTCGCCCGCGATTTATTTATTTTATCCAATAATGTATTTGCCTCCGGTTTGTAATAGCTTAATAGGGATTTTACTTATTTTTTTATCGCTTTATTTATTTTTAAAGGGTTTGTCTTTGGCGATTTAAATACCCGACGCCTTGTAATTTAAATTCCACAATTTATTTCCCGTAAATTATAACTGTTAGATGTTTGATAATAGGTTTGCATGACAAGACTGAATGTTTTAACCTAAAATCAACATAGATCAACTTTAACATGTACAAAGATAAAATAAACTGAAAACGACACACTCGCACATGCGCACTCTTAGGGTACACCCCACTTGGTTGCCTTTGTATGTGGTCATTGAGTATAGGTCGCTTTAGAGGTCGTCCTCTTGTCTAAAGATCATAGTCACCTAGAAACGGTTGCCTCAGATATTGTTGCCTCAAAACAAATGATCTAAGACATTAGGGTTACCACTAATGCGTCCTAACATTACTTTAGTGACCGTAAGTCCCTCATTCGAATTGACCCTAAAACTCCAACGACGATGCTACCTACTCATCAATAGTGGGATAGCATTGTCTAAAGGAAGATAGCATAGAACGATTCCTTTTTCGAGTAGGTAGATGGTTCTTAAGTACTTGCTCTTTCAAAAAACAAAAAAAATCTTTTTCACACTTACACTTTTCGAACAAAGTTTTCAAAAACACTTCATACGCTCTTGAGGACTGAAACAAGAGTTAAATCGAAGTTTCAAATAAATTTTTTTTTCAAACCCACAAGCACAAAGAAAGCAATATTTTGAAAACAATTGAGCAAGTACCTAAGAGCCCGTGGATAACCACGGATAGAAAGGGTGCTAATACCTTCCCTTTCTATAATCTACCCCCCGAACCCGAGAAATATCTCGAAAAAGGAATTTTTCTGTGCTTTTTTCCTTTCCTTGTTGGATAAAATAAAAGTTGGTGGCGACTTTTGCTTACCGCGACATTTTGCGAAAACAAACGCAAAACGCAAACCAGCATTCCAAAAAATAGTCAGTTCTTTCCCACCGTATCACACATTCCATTGACTTCAAACAACATGATTATAAACTTAAATCACACGAAGCATGGCTAGAAATCGGAATTCGAAGTTGAGAATTCAAACCTTTGGGAAAAAAATTGATCTACTGTCTCCTTCACTCCAGTTGCAATCCAAGGATGCTAGCTTGATCTACTTGCTTTGCTGAAGCAGAATCCACAAGAATTTTGAAGAAAACACCAAGGAATTGAGAGAATCGAATCAAGTTGCAAAAAATGAAGAAAAAATTCAGATATGGAATTCTTGCAAATGGCGCGTTCTCATTCTCTCTCTTTGCTTGCTTTCACTTATATAGAGTTTGTAGAGAAGTTTAGAAGTGGAAGTTTGTCCTTAAATCCGTTGGAGGGCAGGATTGGGATTTTTGGCCAAAAATGGAGTGCATAGTGAATCATCCCTTTTGCCCGTGCGTTCCCTTGCTTATTATGCATTTTGTGAGCCAAATGAAGTCAGTAATGCATGCTTAAAAGGCCAGACCATGATCATTTGAAATGCGAGAGTGTTGGTGATTTGGCCATTTTGAGCAAGTTTTGCATTTTTTAATTCCAACATGTGCAATACCATATGTGGCACGAAATAGTGAGCATGATGGGCCTTAGCATGTCAAAAATTACCAATGGGCTTTATTATAAGAAATAAGAATGGCTAAAACTTGAGTTTGCAAGAAATGGCCATTTTGCACATTTGCCAAATTCCAATGAAATGCCTCAAATTTCCAAAACTCATAACTTGTTCATACTTTTGAATTTTAGCATAAATGAACACAACTTAGAAAGGTCTTGGAAATATCTACAAACCCTTAGTTTATGGTTTTTGCAAATTATTCCAATAAGGTTCCCAAAATTTGGCTTGAAATTCACTAATTTTGAAAAATGACCTATAATTTTGTAACTTCAAAAGACCATAACTCTTGATTCCTTGCCAATTTGAATATGAGACAAAAAGGAGGTGAAAGATCATTCTCTTAGATTTCCAAACATATTTCATTTGCATTTTTGTTATCAAAGATGAATAAAATATGAATTTTTGAATTTAAGTCTTCATTTTCCAAAATTAGAAACCTTTAGGGTTTCTTCAAGAACAAGTTTCAACCCAAACTTCAATCCCTTTGATCCAATGACCAAAATGGACTTGAAATATGAAAATTACATCCTTGAAATGATGGTTGGCCAAAATTTCACTTGGTCAATCTTGACTTTGACTGATTTTGACCAAAATGACCATTTTGCCCCTCTGACTCAATTGATCCACTTCTCTTCAAAATTGATGATCAAAACTTTAAACATATGATCTTCCAAATATATAAAGGCCATGTACAAAGTTTCAATTCAAAATTCTCAAGAAATCTTGATGAAATCCCAAACCCTAATTTAGGTCAACACATTAGGAGACTGATGAATCATCTTCAAAACTTCAAATCCTCTGGGCATCTTGACCAATTCCTTGTAAAAGGACCCGTTAGATACCAAATAGTTGTTATAGCTCCTTAAATCAAGACTTGTACATTGGCAAACGACCTTGCTCAAGAAAACCCTAATTTGGCTGATGAATCCAAAGAGATGGGTAAAAACATCTTGAAATATGCCAAAACCTTTGAGCTCAAAAGATCCAGAGATTTGGATGGTAAGATATTTCATTGGGAAACTTGTCAATGTAATCAAATTTCAAAGCTTTGAGGAAAACTTGGTAACCGAAGTACTTTGATCCTATCACAATGTATGAATGCAATGCACTATGATGTTTATGATGAAACATAAGCCTAAATCAAGAGGGTAAATTTTGGGGTGCAACATGCTCCCTTTTGAAGGGGCTAATGGCCTCCTTCGAATGATCCCTTTCGAATGAGTTGATGGACTCCTTCGGATGCTCCCTTTCGAATGGGATGATGGCCTCCTTAGAATGCTCTTTGAAAGCTTCTTCGAATGGACCTTTGCATGTTCTTCGAATGGACCATTTGAATTTTCTTCGGATGGACCCTTTGAATGCTTCTTCGAATGGACCTTTTGGAATGCCAATTGAAGGACTTATTGAATGCCAATTGAAGGACATTGTTACCATGCTAATCAAAAGGTACTTGTTAAAATGCCAATCGAAAGACCTTGTTAACAGGCCAGTCAAAGGACCTTTGTCCATGCCAATCGAAGGACGCTATGTTGATACCAATTGAAAGGCATTTTGGAGATGCCAATCGAAACGAATTTTGGAGATGCCAATCGAAACGCATTTTGGAGATGCCAATCGAAGGGAATTTTGGAGATGCCAATCGAAGGAAAGTTGAAAACATCACTCACAAAAATTTCCTTTTCTTTAGGAAAAGGTTTGTGACTAACCATGTAGGGGAAGACCTTGGAAAATATGAGAGGGAAAATTTTGGGGTACAACAGGTCGGATTCCAGGTTTCACAGATTTTTGAGGTGGATGAAGTTAATTGCTATCTGGTCGGATTCCAGGATTTGCAATAATTTACTTGAAAGGATGAAGTTGAACTGATATCTAGTCGGGTTCCAGGCTTCACAGTAAATTGCTTGAAAGGATGAAGTTGAACTGATATCTGATTGGGTCCAGGCTTCACAATAACTTGCTGGGATGAATGAAGTCGAACTAATATGTAGTCGGGTTCCAGGATTCACAGTAACTTGTTTGAAAGAATGAAGTTGAACTGATATCTGGTCAGGTCCAGGCTTCACAGTAACTTACTGGGATGAATGAATTTGAACTAATATCTGGTCGGGTTCCAGGCTTCACAGTAACTTGCTTTAATGAATGAAGTTGAACTGATATCTGGTCAGGTCCAGGCTTCACTGTAACTCGCTTGAATGAATGAAGTTGAACTGATATCTGGCCGGGTCTAGGCTTCACAGTAGCCTGCTTAAATGAATGAAGTTGAACTGATATCTGGTCGGGTTCAGGCTTCACAGTGACTCGCTGGGGGTAGAGGCAAACTCTACTGGGGAAAAGAAGTTAATCCCTTGTCTGGTTAAGTCCAGGTTTTTTTTCAATATTTCGAGAAGTTAAAATATTATCTGGTCGGTCCAGGCTTCATAGTATCTTGAGAAGTTAAACTATTATCTGGTCGGGTCCAAGCTTCATAGTAACTGAAAGTTGTTTGAATAGGAAATGATTCCATTAAGGAGTGTATTGTTTGGTTGGGGGATAAAACCCGTTGAAGAGAATATTTTGTGACATGCAGGCAAGGTGAATTCTTTAGGGAGAAATCCACAAGGCTTCTTCTTTTAAGACCAACTCAGCTGGGGAGAGGGCTGTCGAGAGATTGAAAACTATGACCGAGGGTTGCATAAGTCCAACTTCATGGGTAAATCTGTTGGGGCAAAGGTTTATTATAGCCGACTCTATGGGGATAACACTATTGAGATAACTCTGTGGGGATATCTTCAAATACATTAAAGAGATGTTCGTTGCTGCTTGGCAGCACACATTTGCTAAACAATTTAATTATGTTTGTATGCATATGTTCATTCAATTTTAATTATTGGACATCTTTGCATTCAAATCAAAAACAAAAAGAGTTTGCACTTCAAAGTATATTTGCATTGATGTTTTGCCCATGAATAAGCGTTTTTTGTACAAAGAGACGGAGATCCTAGTAAGAGGAAATCGTCGAAAGGAAAACAAAATTGAAAACAAAGATAATAGCCATGTGGAAATGATCTCATTGTGTTCCAACTCTACTATTGCCCCAATGCCTTCGAACGTCCCTTGTCATTGACAGAAGTTGATCGGATTGATCTTAGACCGTTTGAGCTTGGACCTTGGTAATAAAGTTGACCGTGGTGATCCACGGGACATAGTCATACGCTTTTAATCTTTAATTTTTTCCTGGACCGCACTTTCGGGTTTTCAGCCCACCAGGATACCCATTTTTGCCCAAATCTCCCTTTCGGGTTTTCGACTTGCCGGGTGTACAATCTTTTGCATATATCCCTAATTTTTGCCTAAACCTTTGGTTTGCCGGGATGCCCTTATATTTCCTAGGTGTGTCAACCTAGCGGGCCTCTTATGCGTAGTATTTTTTTAACTATGTCCGCGTTCAAAGGATGTGGGAAATCTTTACTGTCCATAGTAGTTAGCATCATGGCACCACCAGAGAAGACTTTTTTGACAACAAATGGCCCTTCGTAAGTGGGAGTCCATTTTCCCCTGGGGTCGCCTTTTGGAAGAATGATGAACTTTATTACCAAGTTACCAGCTTGATATACTCGAGGCCTGGTCTTTTTGTTGAAAGCCCTGATCACACGTTTTTAGTACATCTGACCATGATAAATAGCAGCCAATCGCTTTTCATCGATCAAGTTCAACTGATCCAATCTTGTCTGAATCCATTCGTCTTCGCCTAAGCCTGCTTCATTCATAATCCTTAGTGAAAGAATCTGAACTTCCACTGGCAGAACAACTTCCATACCATAGACCAAAGAAAAGGGAGTTGCCCCAGTTGATTTCTGAGCTGAAGTACGGTAGTCATGAAGAGCAAACGGTAACATCTCATGCCAGTATTTGTAGGTCACTACCATCTTCTGTACAATCTTATTAATGTTTTTGTTGGCTGCTTCCACTACGCCATTCATTTAGGTCTATAAGGAGAAGAATTGTGATGCTTGATTTTGAACTGAGTGCAAAGTTCTATGATCATAGCATTGTTAAGATTGGTCCAATTGTTAGTGATGATCCTTTCGGGGATACCATAGCGGAAAATGAGGTTATGCTTGATGAATCTGGCTACAATGTTCTTTGTGACTGAGGAAAACGAGGCAGCTTCGACCCATTTGGTGAAATAATCGATAGCGACAAGAATGAAGCGATGTCCATTGGAAGTAGTAGGTTTAATGTCTCTAATCATGTCAATTCCCCACATTGCAAATGGCCACGAAGCAGTCAGGACATTTACAAGAATAGGAGGCACATGGACCTTGTCAGCATAAATTTGGCATTTGTGGTAAGTCCTTGAGTGGTGATGGTAATTAGTCTCCATTGTTGACCAATAGTAACCAGCTTTCAGGATTTTCTTGGCCATAGTGTGTCCGCTAGAGTGAGTCCCAAAGAGACCATCATGCATGTCTTCCATAATTTTCTCTGCCTCCTTCTTGTCCACACATCAGAGTAGAGTAGAATCATGGTTGCCTTTGTATAGGATTCCATTGCTTAGGAATAATTTGGATGAGAATATTCGTAAGAAATTTTTATCATTGATGGATGCTTCTTCGGGATACTCTTGTGCTTCAATGTATCTCTTCACCTCATGGTACCATGGCTTCTCAGCGTCAGCGTCAAGCCCATAGCAGTGCACAGGTTCATCGAATCTCTCAATTGTAATCATAGGAGCTTCATTGTCCCATTTGACCTTGAACATAGAAGACATTATGGCCAAAGCATCGGCAAATTGGTTTTCTTCTCTAGGGAAGTGTTCAAAGGTGATTTCTTCGAAGTAAGGAATCAGATATAGCACAAGCTCCTTGTAAGGGATAAGATTAGGGTGTTTAGTGTCCCAATCTCCTTTTACATGGATAATCACCAGAGTAGAATCTACAAACATATTCAAATGCTTGATCCTTAATTCAATGGCAGCCTTCATACCTAAAATGCATGCCTCATATTCAGCCATGTTATTTGTACAATCGAAGCACAGTCTATAAGTGAAAGGGGGGTGTGGCAACCCTCAGGAGAAACTATCACAACACCAATTCCATTACCCAAAGTGTTGGAAGCCCCATAGAGGACCATAGTCCATTGGGATCCTGGTTCAGGTCCGTCATACGGTCCAGGTTTTACGTAGTCGGTCACTAACATGATATTTTCATCAGGGAAGTCAAAGTTCATAGATTGATAATCATTAACAGCTTGATGGGCCAAATGATCTGCCAATACACTTCCCATGATGGCCTTTTGTGTTGTATATTGAATATCATACTCAGTCAAGATCATTTGCCATCTAGCTATCCATCCGGAAAGAGCGGGTTTCTCGAAGATGTACTTGATAGGTTCCATCTTAAAAATTAATAGAGTGGTATGAGTCAACATATACTGTTTTAGTCGGCGGGCAGCCCATGCCAGAGTGCAACAAGTTTTCTTGAGCAGTAAATATCTGGTTTCACGGTGTTGTACCCCAAAATTTTCACTCTCATTTTACTCAATACATACTCCCAGAGATCCTCAATTTGCTCTAGATTGCCCAAGAGTTGACCAGACAAACTCTCTCCTAAGGAAGTGTGTCTCAAATTAGGGTTTCCACTTTCATCAAGATGTGTGGATCACAAAGGCCCCAAATTCTTTCCAAGGTCCTAATATGTTCCTAATATTCTCCATGTATAATTTCAACCCCTGCACAAGAAGTTTGCTCAGTCAACTGCTTAGATACTTGAGAATCGACTGAACTAGGTCAAAAGTTAACTGTGGCCCACATACAGTAAAACTTAAAGATTTTTGGTCAACATAAACATTTTTAAGTTATATCCATCATTTGATCAAAGGTTGATCATGATTCCTCAAGAAATGCTCCTAACTCATCAAAACCCAAAAGTTGCTAAATTAGGGTTTCCTAGTAAAAGTCAACCCAACTTTGACCGAGCATAACTTCTTCATACTTTATCATAAATTTTCCATCCAAGGCTCATTTTGAATTGGATGTAATTCCCTACAATTCATCTTCATCACTCAAGTTCAAAATATGCACTCATAAAAAGATATGAATTTTGATATTATAGGTCTTTTTGAAAAGTCAACAAAAACACCTTTTGGGTCAAAGCTTCATACATGGACATGGAAGATCCAATTGAGATGAAACCAAAAGTTTTGTTTAAAGGATAACCTAAGATTTCTAAAAACTCCAAGAACACCCTCCTAGGGTCAAAATTGAGAGAGTTGTGCATTGTCAAAGTTGGCAATTTTTAGAAAATTGTCAAAAGTCAACATTTATCAAATTTGCATTTTTTCTAAAGGGGCCCATGTTTTCTTGTTTGAAACATGTTTCTAATAGGACCCGAGACCCCTGAGATTTTCCACCTATTATTTTATTATTTTATAATTTATTTTGATTTTTGATTCATTTAAACCAAAATAAATCAAATTAAATGGTAAAATAATAAAAGCAAATCAAATCTTGGGATTTTTGTGCACATTATGAGTCCATATACAGCTAGCATGGCATGTAATTCGTGCAAGGATGATTTAGATTGAAAAAGTCATGATTGGAGCTATTTTGGAAAGAAATCATATAAGGCCAAAATCAAATTAAATCTTCATAATTCCTTAAGATACCATTAGATTTCTTCCATTATTTTTGACCTAAATTCCTCCTCTATATAAACACAACACCCTAATACACTAGGAGGCACAAAATTGGCTTCCCAAGAACACTCTCTAAAAACCTCAAATTCTGTCAAAACTAGTGCAAAGTCAAAACCGAAGATCCAGCTACTTTCACTCTAAGCCATCAATTACAAATCATTCCTGAGGTATCTAAGGGTAAGAATATATCGAAAGTCATGGCCATTGATGCTTGAAACAAGCATACTCATCTTCTCCGATTTTCTTTTCTTTCAAACATTCTTATAATTAATTTCATGCATTGTTAATGTTTATTAACTGTCCAAATGAGTTCTTGTTGTTACGTAGAACATGTTCGAATCACAAACAATAGCTTGACTTGGTGGATGAGGCGCCTAACTGTGACCCAAGGGGCATGGGTTCATCACCCACCCCATGCATTTTTTACTTTTTTGACTATTTTCTTTTCTAACCCTTTTCATTTATTTATTTTTCACTTGATTAGTTTTCTATCATTAATTTAATTAAAATATAAAATCACAAAAAAATCATTAAATATTAGTTTTAGGCTTTCAATTAATTAAAATGATTTTTGACATAAAAGTTATTTTGATTTAATCAATATTGATTTTATTTCATAATTAACTTGTAAATTAATCAGAGTTATGTTTTTAATTATTAATTCACATTTTTATTATGTTCCTAACAATTTACTGCAGATTCAGTACATCACCATTCCATGCGTCCATCATACGCTCATAAATCCTACCCTTTGGATCACCCCTTGATCCAGATCCAACGTCCAACCACAACAGCCCATGGTGCACTCTCTGAAGCTAATCCACATGGGATCACACGCAAGGAACATGGGCCAACCAATTTGGGCCTAACAATTTGGCAATGCACCCGCCAGTCTACATTCTACCACACAGGCCCAATCTTTTCTTTTTTATTTATTTTATTTCAATTCTTTTTATTGTTTTAATTTATTTATTTTATTTATTTTCCAAAAATTATTTTTAGTCAAAACATAAAAATTAGAAAATCACAAACAATATTAGGTTTAGTCTTTTTTTTCCATAAAATATTTAATTGCATTAATTAGTTTAATTAGGTTAACTTAAATATTTTTTTCATAATTAAAATCAAATAGAAATTAGGTTTAATTCTTAATTTTAACTCCTTCTCAAAATAAAAACACAAAAATAGGTTAATTGTTTTTTTCATTAATTTAATGATTTTTCATAATTAAAACTTAATTAGTGATTAGGATATTTTGCAATTTATTCTTTATTTACTTCAATAAAAATGAAAAAAAATGATTTTTTTGTTTAATTAAATTCAATTTGGTTTTCAAGGGTCAAAACCCTAATTTCTCGCATTTACGTTTGTCATGCATACTTTTCATTATATTTTTGTAATTGCTCCGAGGTTGTAATAGTCTTTTAAACTAGGGTTTTATTTATTGTTTAATTTTCCCCCAAGTTTTGGTTATGTAATCCCCATTCCCCGAAGCCTTGTAATAATTAGATTTACTTTTTCGCTTTTAATTTCCATAACTATCAAACTGCTAGATGTATGCCTAGGATTGTATGCGAAAGACAATTTGCATGAAAAATTAAAACAGTTAGAAAATCCTAATGTGCAAAGATAACATTAACTGAAAAAAGCACACTTGCTCATGCTCACTCTTAGGGTAAACTCTCACTCCGGTTGCCTTCGGTAAATGGTCATGAAGCATAGGATGTTTTAGTGGCTATCCTTTATGTCCCAAAAGATAAAAAAATGACCCTTTTGACTGTTGCCTCGGAAAAGATCTTTAGGACTCTAGGATGGTTACTAAGGTGTCCTAACATTGTTTTTGTGACCGTACGTCCCTTTCGAATGTCCCTTACAACTCCAACGATGGTGCTACCTACTCCTTAATGGTAGGATAACGCTTTCTAAAGGAAATGAGAACAGACAATATTTTTTCGAGTAGGTAGAATCTTAAGTACTTGTTCAATAAATTTTTTTTCACACAAACACCTTTTCAAAACAAATTTTCAAAACAAACTTCGTCAGATCCTTGAGGACTGATACAAGGGTTATCACGAAGTAAACATTTTCAAGAAAAACACACACAAGCAATTTGAAAAATGAGCAAGTACCTAAGAGCCCATAGATAACTACGGATAGAAAGGGTGCTAACACCTTCCCTTTCGATAATCTACCCCCCGTACTCAGAAACATCTCGAAAAAGGTTTTTTCTGTTCTTTTTCCTTTTCCTTGTTGGATAAAATAAAAGTCGGTGGCGACTCTTGCTTACCGCGACATTTGCGAACAAAAAATGCAAACCAGTATTAACAGTCGGTTCTACCACCGTATCACAGAACTAGAGACTCTGTTGGGGACTTCTATAAAGTGGGGTGTACCTTAGGATTTAGATCATTTTAATTACTTCTATTTATTGTATTGATTGCTTTATTTTTGAGGGATTGTTCAAGGTTACTATAGATCCTACACCCGGATCTGGGGAACACCTTTTAGGAAAGTAGCGATAAACTGTGAGGGAACTATGCTGGGGTATACCGACACGGTTGAAGCAGTAGCTATGTTGATGTGGCAATTTGATTGGTACCGGTAACTCTTGAGTCAATCAAGGAGAGTATGGGGCCGCCGCGTGGTGTCGTGAATCATCAACTGACCTTTGAACCTTTAATTACACAACTTGGCCAGTAGGACGTAGCGAGATGGCCGACTTTGGTGTATGCCCAAGGTCGACAGATACTCGATGCTACATTCATTGAGGTTTGACTCTTGAGTTTTGTTTGGTTGCGAGTCCATCGCCTATTGAACGAAGCTGGGGGAAAGATCAGTGATATTGAGATCCCTTTTAGAACTCGGTTACTATTTATAGGGCAGGTTGAACCAATCCAACTTCAAGAGGGTATAACCTTAAAAATCATGCAAGTCTTAAACCTAAGGACTTGGTGTGACTTGTTTGTTGATTGCTATACCTGTGATTTTCTAACCTAATCATGACATCATAAGGATAGCATATCATGACTAACCATTTCAAGGATTCCCTAGGGCTCATTTTTGCTCTGTTTTGTAGGACATGGCATCTACCCGTAGGAACACTATACAGACCAACCTTGTGAAAGTGTCTCTCCAACTAAAGGATCTGGCATTAAGGGTTCTTGAAGGTTCTCATTTCACTAGAAAGCATGGTCAGTTTCTCAATTTGGTCACTGTAAAACCTGATGAAGAGTTGTTAAAAGTGTTGTTTCAGTTCTTCAATCCGGTGCACCATTGTTTCACCTTCTCGGATTACCAGCTAGTACCTACTATGGAAGAGTTTTCTCAGTTGTTAGGGGTACCTATTCTTGAACAATTGCATTTCAATGGTACGGAAGAACATCTAAAGCCTGAAGAAATTGCTAGAGCTCTGTCTTTACAATGGTCTAACATAGTGGCAAATTGGGAGACTAGAGGGAGTGTCCAAGGAATTCCTGTTAAGTTTCTATTTGAGAAGGCCTATCATTTTTGGGATACCTTAGATTTACAAGATTTCGAAGAGGTCCTGGAACTTCTCGTTTATGGGACGGTACTTTTCCCTAATGCTGATCAACTCGTAGGTGTGAGCACTATCAAGGTTTTCCTGTCTCATAATCCCGTACCTACATTACTCGAGGATATTCTGCACTTTTTGCATGCTTGCACTCTAAAGAGAAGGGGAACCCTCTTGTGTTGCACTCCTCTATTGGCTAGGTTGTTTATTTCGCACCTACCCAGGTCTGTTTTGAAGAATGAGCAGGGTTTGAAATGGTCTCGCAGGCTGATGTCCCTTAAGCATTCAGACATTCATTGGTGTTCACGGTTCTCGGAAGATGTTACCATCATCGATCATTGTGGTGAATTTCCTAATGTCTCCCTCTTAGGAATTAGGGGAGGAATCACTTACAACCCTTGTTTGGCACTGCGTCAGTTTGGTTATGCGAGAAGATATGGTCCTCATGATACGCTTATCCAAGGAATCACCTTCAATTATGAGAATGACGTTCAAGGATATTGTAGAAGGTTTATAAAAGCTTAGGGAATGGTACATAAAATTGATAGCAAGATGCTAGGGAACAAGAATTCCACTCCTCTTGAGCCTTATCTTCGATGGGTATGAGCTTGCGCCCAAAGTCTGATGATTCCCTACCCTGTTGTCCTACCAATAATTATGGAACTAGTTGCTGAAGGAGACACTGCTTCTTTTGTTCATCACCCTGACTTGCCAACTGATCATGAAGAATTACAGAAGTCTTGGGTTCAACTCAAAGAAGAGAGGGACACGTTTGAAGCTCATATCTATGCCAGCGAGAAGAAGGTCCTGGAGATCACTAGGCTACTTCATGAAGAAAGGAACATAAATGCCTACACCGCACCAAAGAGGATGCGCTCCTGGGAGACTTAGTTTCTTTTTGATTTCAGTTTTGTTTTGTTTATTTGTAAGCCTAAAGGGAATTCTTTGTAACAATTAAAACTTATCAATGCAATTAACGTGTGTTTCTTTTGGATGTGAGCCTTTAAGAATCCTTGAAATCATTGCATGTGCATATCATCCATGAAATTGCATAAAAATGTACCATTACAGGTTTCTCATCTTATTCGCTGTTTATTTCAGCAAAAATGTCTTCTGAATAAAGCATCAAGGATCTTCAGGCACAAAACTCCCAGTTCCAACAAATGTTCATAAGTCTGGAAAAAGGGCAGGAGGATCTGAAAGCCTTCATCCTGAAAGAGAAGAAGAAAAAGAAGAAGGTTGTCGGTATTTTGAATATGGGCAGAAGGTTTGGAAAGCGGTTGAAGCGACAAACTGATCTGACCTCTTCATCTAAGGAATGGGAGAATCAAGAAGAAGAGAGGGACCCCAGTCCTACAGTTTCTGACAACGATACAGATTACAATGATGAGCAATATCCTCCTGCTGAGGATAGATACAAGCAGTTAGAAGACCGTCTGAGTGCCATGGAAGTTCAGAGGATACTTGGACTGGATTTCGAAGAATTAGGATTGGTGTCAAGAGTAGTCATCCCGCAGAAGTTCAAAGCTCCATTTTTCGCTAAGTATGATGGGGTGTCCTTCCCAAAACTCCATCTCCGTTCTTATGTCAGGAAGATTCAGCCTCACACCGCTGATAGGAAATTATGGGTCCATTTCTTTAAAGATAGTCTGTCAGGGACTCAGCTTGAATGGTTCTACCTGCTGGAGGGAACCAATGTCCGTAACTGGAAAGATTTGGTTGCTGCTATTTACAAGCAGTATCAATATAACGCTGACCTTGCCCCTACCCGTACTCAACTCCAAAGTATGTCCATGGGTGCAAGCGAAGGTTTCAAGGACTATGTGCAGAAATGGAGAGATCTGGCAGGGAGAGTTCAACCCCCTTTGTCCGATAGAGAGTTGGTGGATATGTTCCTTGGTACGTTGTCTGGTCCTTTCTTCAATCACTTGATTGGTAGCTCCTTAGCTGGTTTCACCGAGCTGATATTGACTGGAGAAAGAGTAGAAGCTGGGATCCGGAATGGTAAGATCCAGAAAATACCTCTTCGAGTACAGAGAAGAAGTCATTTGGTGGCAAGAGGGAAGCCAATGATGTGCACGGCCAGAAGGGGCGTAGCAAGGCAGACTACCACCAATCTGTGGGGGCATTGCTGATCTCTAATTTCGCACGCGCACAACGACCATAACAACGAAATAATCAGCCAGGGGTGGAAAGACCTCAAAGGCAGTTCACCCAAATCAACATGCCACTGTTACAAGCATTGCAACACATGTTGAAGATGAAGCTGATTACGGTGATAAACCCTCATCCGAACCCGAAGACTTCCTCTTCTAACTACAATCCAGAGGCAAGGTGTGCTTATCATTCTGACAGCCCGGGGCACGATACTAACGATTGTTGGACGCTGGAATACAAGATTCAGAATATGATTGATGCCAAGGAGATCAAATTCGACCCTTCTGAGACTCCCAACGTGATCACTTCTCCCTTGCCAAAACATGGCTAGGATTGAAAGCATTTTTGTTCATTTAAATTCTGAAGTTGTATTTTCTTTGCTTATTCGAATAATTATTGTCATGTCAAACTCTATTATTTCATTAATGCATTACACATGTCTGTCTTGAATTAATTTGCTTTCATTATGCTTAAATTGCTTTATATTTCCTTTTCGTAATATTTAACTCTCGACTAAAAAATTATAAGCCTTTAGAGGGAGGATAACGAAAATGATACCACAATCTCTACAGTATGCTTTTGAACAGACCTTGTTGACGATGTACATGTGTTGTTTCAAATCCTAAACAGTGGAGTTATAAGGAAGATAATCCCTAATCAACCCCTTTGAGCCAAAGAAGTAGGAGTTTTTCTTTTCACACATATTAAAACCCTTAACCATAACCTGGGGCAGGGTAGTTTTTTCAGTTAATTTAGAGGCGCATTCAGTCACAATCTGCCGCTTCGTACACAATGAATGGCATCAAGGACATCCTTCCGAAACAAAAGACGATGATGGTTCCCTATAATCATCAAGACATGCAGTCATTATCTCTCGAAATAAAAGCCCATTAAGTCAAAACCTATGAAGGAGACTTAAGAAAAAACACTAGGGCATCCCGCTGACTGTAATAAAAAAAAGAAACAGTTCAGGCAAAAGACAGGTGTGATCGGTGGATCTGGAACTGACTGTTTAACGCTGGTTCGCGAAATGTCGCGGAAGCAAGAGTCGCCACCGTCTTTTATTTTCTCCAACACGGAAAGGACAAAAGCACAGAAAAATTCCTTATGAGATTGCTCTCGGTTCGGGAGGTAGATTTATAGAAAGGGAAGGTGTTAGCACCCTTTCTATCCATGGTTATCCATGGGCTCTTAGATATTTGCTCATTTGTGTTTTCAAAAGTGTTTGCTTTTCAGAGTGAGTGGGTTTGAAAAAAGTTTCGTTTAAAATTTCAGTTCGACTCTTGTATCAGTCCTCAAGAGTGTTTGAAAAATTGTTTTTGAAAGCTTTTTGAAAGTGTCGGTGTGAAAAGAGGTTTTTGATTTGTTTTGAATTAGAGCAAGTATCTATGAGTCATCCACCTACCTTAAGGAATTAGGCTGTGTAGATGTCCTTAAGGTAGTGCCATCCCACCATTGAGAGGTAGGTAGCACCACCATTGGAGGTGTTCGTGTCAATTTGTTTGTAGGGACAGTGTGGTCACCAGAGCAACAGTAGGATACCTTAGAAGCTACCCCCATGCCATGTTCATGGACATGAGGACTTACCAAGACGTCCTATACTCGACGACCACGTTTCGAGGGGCAAGGCAACAGTGAGGCGTACCCTAGGAGTGGTGTGTGAATTGTGTGTCATTTTCAGTTATGTTTTGTCTTGTCATGCATTGGGTGAGCTACGCTTTGATTTTATTTGGGCATAAATTCTTTCATGTGATTAGCAGTTTAAAGGTGCGGAATTTAAGGTACGGAAAATAAAGTCCTACGCTATTACAAGGCGCGGGTTTATACATCGCCAAATTAAACAAATACCCGATTTGAATAAAAGTGCGGAAAGTAAATGTCCTAATTACTAGTACAAGGCTTTGGGGCAATTACATAATATTTAAAATGAAAAATGTAAATAAACGCGCGAAAAGAAATTGGAATCGAGTGCGAGGGCGTTGGACCCTTTTAAAGGAATTAGATTGAAATTACAAATTAATTAAATTATTTAATAAGGAAAAGAAGTTATTTATGATGTTTTTGTATTTATGCAAATAAATAAAATTAAAAGGAAAAGAAACCCTAATTCTACATGTTTTTAATTGTTAAAGAAAAGAATTTAAGTTTTAACCTAATTTACTAGTTATTAATTAAATGACATATTTATTTACAAAATTAATTAATGATTAATAATAATAAGAAGAAAATTTTAATTATTGAGAAAAAGAGTGAAATGCTAAAAAACTAATTTTTATGTATTTTAGTTATTTAAGAAAAAAAACATTAAAGTTAAACCTAAAATTAAACTAAATTGATTATTGGAATTTATTTACAAAAACTATTTAAAGAATTTAAAAATTAAATAAAACATATTTTTATTTTATGATTTCTGATTTTTTTGTATTTTTGTATTATGAAAATTAATTTTATGGAATTAAATAAAATAATTAAAATAACTAAAATAAATGAAAAGAGAAAAATGAGAGAAAGGAAATACAAACAAGGGGGGTATTCAGGCCCTTTTGGAGGTGTATGCAAGAGCAATTTGGCCCAACAGAAGGAGGCCTTTTTTGACTTTCCATGTTCCCATGCTTGTGGTTGACTGAACGTGTATGGTAGGTTGCATGTCTTGGCCATTGGATGGAGCCCCAGAGACACTTGGCAAGTCTCAGCACTAGGACATATGGTATGCTGCATGATTGACGCTGCATAGAAGCACATTAATGAAAAAATTATGGAAATAGTGGGGGACCTGGGAATCGAACCCAGGTCCCAATACCTGCGTGCCACTTCATTTGCCAATTGAACCAACGCGTTTAGTTGTATGTTTAGTGGACAATAATCATTATATGTGAAAAAGCAAGATTATGCTGGACAATAAAAAAAGGGCGCCAGTTGTTCAAACCAACCAACCATAGTTCACCAGCTCAGCATCTCCTTCCTTGGTCCTTCGTTTTGCCTGAAAATATTAAATAGATAGCGGGGGTTTTAAACCCCCACTAACCCTAAACCTGAAAAATAGCGATTAGCATATAGTGAAAAAGAAAAAGGGCGCGATGGTTGGTTTCTATTCGTCTGGGCATCCTGGTTTCAATGGTGTAGATTTCATGGCCTAATTTTTCCATATATGCAAAGCCCCAAATGGAAGCTTCTGAAACCCTAACCTGCGTCCATGGCAACTTCTCATACAGGCAATATTAACTCAATTAAAAGACATCAATAGCTTCAGAGAGTTCACATTAGTGTAAATCAAACATTAGAACTTATGGAAAATGCATGTAAATTCAAATACGATTAAGAAAATTTTCTTGAAAAGGGCGATTGCGTTCTACCACTTCTTCGAGTATGGAGACTTGGCTTTTATTGGAAAAGATTCCTGGTAGTCTTGGAAAGCTTGTGGAATAGTTTTGAGGCCTTGAATTATGCTCTAGCTATCAAAACAGTTTCAAGGTTTTTTTGAAGAAAATGCAAAGTTGTTCTTGTGGTTTATGCACAGCTTCTATGTTCTTATGCCTTAGGTTATGTTTGCATATGTATGTAGCATGATTAGGTCAAGCAAAACAAGCCCATGATCCATTGTTTTAGTGCTTTCAATATTTGATTTTCAAGCATCTTTTTCCAAATCTTTTTGCCATGAAAACTTGCCTATTTGCATAGAATCTTTCCTTTTTGATTGTGCACGAAATCTTGAGGTCATGATGAGTGGATATGCTGCACAAAAAGATTTGGAAAACATGTTTTGCTATTTTTGTCATATTTAATTTTAATTAAGTGAATTAATAATAATAATAATTCAAATAATTAATCAAAAATGATAAAATAACTCCCTTTAAAGTCAATGGGTCGTGCATAGCTTTTGGGTGATGATTCTTGGAAGAAATTGTGGCCCATTAGCAATTTTGAGGCATTTGAAGCAAAGTTGACTTTTCAAAATTCCCAAAAATTTTCCAACTTCCACAAGGCATATCTTGCTCAATTTTTAAGCTTTGATCATGTTCTTGGACATTTTGGAAAGGTCTTGAAGTCCGCTAACCAATGCCTTTGGTACCATGTCATTTTGATTTACCAATCTCAAGTTATGGTCTTTGACTTAAAGTGCCTTTTTGTTGACTTTTGAAAATGACCTATAATGTTGAGATTGATATCTTTTTGTGAGAGCATTTCTTGGACTTGAAGTGTGAATATGAATTGTAGGAAATGTCATTCTCTTCAAAATGAGATTTGGATGGAATTTTTCTGATAAACCATGTGGAAGTTATGCCTTGGTCAATTTGCAGTTGACTTTTCCAACTGTCCAAAAATAGAAACTTTTGCATCTTGAGACTTTTTGAGCCATGCCTTGAGAATCATGATCAAGAATTGATCAAATGATGTTTGTGGCTTCAAAAAAAGATGTTGACCAAAAATTTTGACTTTTGACTGTCAAATGACCATTTTGCCCCTGCAGTTGACTGTAGGGCAATTAGGGTTTTCGACTGTGCAATCTTGTGCTGTGAGTCTTGAAACTTGGCATGTGGATGCTTGACAATGTTTATACGCATGTGGGACTTGATTGGACCCTTGGAAACTTCATTTTCTTTGCCAGAGCCAAAACCCTAATTTTTGACTGTTAGGAGGCAATTGGACTATGCAACCCTTGAGAGATTTTGAAGCTTGATCTTGGCAAATCTTGAAGAATATGGGAGGGAAAATTTTGGGGTACAACAGTTGCCCCTGTTCAATCTTCTTAGACCTGAGGATGTAGATTGGCTGGCGTGCCTTTCGTAATCCGAGGGTGGAAGGGGATTGAACACTAGAGTGCCCAGAAATTTGCACTCACATAGTAGAGTGTCAGCAGTATGATGCAGGGAATGGGCTTATAGATGCCATTTGGAGACTGATGGGTAGGAGGATGGGCTTATAGATGCCATCTGGGTGTCGATCGCATAAGAGATTCCTTAGCGAGACCTTGCGTACCTGAAAAAGAAAGATAATTACCTGGCCTGTTGCAAGAGTTGATTTTCAAACTCTTCGTGTAGATGCGCCCTGACTGGTTACAGGAATCGAATCTTCAAAAAATCTTCAGACGTGCCCTGGCGAGATACAGGAATCGAGTCCGGAGAATATAGTCGTCAACAGATACACCCTGGCAAGATACAGGAATCAAATCCTCAAACTCTTCAGACGCACCCTGGCAAGATACAGGAATCTGATCTGGTAATGTTAGTCTTCAACGGATACACCCTGGCAAGATACAGGAATCGGATCCTCGAACTCTTCAGACACACCCTGGCAAGATACAAGAATCTGATCTGGTAATGTTAGTCTTCAACGGATACACCCTGGCAAGATACAGGAATCTGATCCTCAAACTCTTCAGACACACCCTGGCAAGATACAGGAATCTGATCTGGTAATGTTAGTCTTCAACGGATACACCCTGGCAAGATACAGGAATCTGATCCTCAAACTCTTCAGACGCACCCTGGTAAGATACAGGAATCTGATCTGGTACTGTTAGTCGTTAATGGATACACCCTGGCAAGATACAGGAATCTGATCCTCAAATTCTTCAGACACACCCTGGCAAGATACAGGAATCTGATCTGGTAATGTTAGTCGTCAACGGATACACCCTGGCAAGATACAGGAATCTGATCCTCAAGCTCTTCAGACACACCCTGGCAAGATACAAGAATCTGATCTGGTAATGTTAGTCTTCAACGGATACACCCTGGCAAGATACAGGAATCTGATCCTCAAACTCTTCAGACACACCATGGCAAGATACAGGAATCTGATCTGGTAATGTTAGTCGTCAACGGATACACCCTGGCAAGATACAAGAATCTGATCCTCCAACTCTTCAGACGCACCCTGGCAAGATACAGGAATCTGATCTGGTACTGTTAGTCGTCAACGGATACACCCTGGCAAGATACAGGAATCTGATCCTCAAACTCTTCAGACGCACCCTGGCAAGATACAGGAATCTGATCTAGAATCAATCGTCAACAGATACACCCTGGCGAGATACTGGAATCTGATCTTTAGTTGCGACCGTTGATGGTAATCATCTTTGTATTAACCTTCGTCCTGAAAAGACAAAACGTTAGTTGTATGTGATGTCATGATGTATGACATGTGTGATGTTCTCAGAATAAGTGAGATTGTATGTTCATGATGCGTATGTGCATGCTATAATGTATGAAAATGTTTATGAATGTATGTTTTTGTCTAGGAAAGGAAATCCTTGACGAATGCCGGGAAGTGAATCCTGGGCTGATGTAGAGCTTTGTTTCCGCTGGGGACGATTGTTGCAAGAATACCGGTAGGAGAGTACGACTCTGTTGGGGAATAAACTTGGCGAATGCTCTGCGGGGGAAAATTACTCTAGCGACCTTGTTGGGGAACAATACTCTGTGGGAAGAGAGGTACTTTGCTGAGATGTTTGATGATAACTTCGATGGGGATACCGTTGATATGTTGGAAGTTTTAATAGACTCCGCTGGGGATAAGAAGACTTTGTCGAGGACGGTCTTTCCGTGGCTTTTGGCTGAGGATAACCCAGTTATATCCTGGTAGGGAAATAACCTTTGAATAAATCCAGGAGACGCGTTCGCTCTGCAGGTGACAAGCTTCCAGAATCTACTGGGGATAAGCGTCCGGACCTGCTGGGGAGATTGGTTGAACTCTCCTGGGGAAACTTGATTGGACTCTCCTGGGGAAATTTGAGACGTGTTGGAAGTGGTTCCACTGAATGTATGGTATACCGCCGGGGAACAATCTTAGATCAAGACTTCCGGGGATGCTTGTTAAGAATGTTCGTAGACTCCGTTGAGGAATATTGAGATCTGCTGGGGATACCCAATTTCCTTAAGGCTGACAGTATATCTCTGCTTGGGGAGAGTGTATTGACTTGCTGGCTCACTCTCTGGGGGAATTAAGATATCTTGGTTATGTTCTTCAGCCGAACTTACCTTGGTACCTTGGTGGATAGAGCAATTAGATCGCTTAGACCACTCATTATTGCCCCTGTTTCTAATGTTACCTGTAATTAATCCTTTGTTTCGTGTGCAAATATTTATGAGTTAGCAATTATTGTCAAATGCATATATCACAAATTGAACCTTGGACGTTCTTCGCAAAACAAAACATAAAAAGAAAAACAATTGGCAATTTTAGCTGAAAAGTGAATTTTTATTGATTTTGAATTTGCCTGTAAATAGGCGTTTATGTACAAGAGGCTGACGTCCTAGTAAGAGAACTCCGCCGAGCAAAAGAGTTTATACAATTTGTACAAAAGGGAAAACAAAACAGCTATGTGAAAAGAATAATCCCACTGGGTTCCAACTCTGCTATCGCCTTTATATCTTCGAGCGTCTCATCACTTGATGACCTAGTTGAAGATGAAGCTGATTGATTGATGCCGTCTGAACTTGACAGTTGATACCGGATTCTGGATGCGAGGTGATCCAATGAGACATAGTATTACGCTTTATCCCTAACTTTTTCCTGGACCGCCCTTTCGGGTTTTCAGTCCACCGGGATACCCATTTTTGCCCAAGCCGCCTTTTCAGGTTTTCGACTTGCCGGGTGTACAGATTTTTTCATTTCATCCCTCATTTTGCCCGAACCCTTTTGGTTCGCCGGGAAGCCCTAATTTTTGCCTAGGTATGTCAACCTAGCGGGTCTTTTGTCATGCGTAGTATCTTTTTACTATGTCTGCATTGGCGGGGTGAGGAAGGTCGTCACCATCCATGGTGGTTAGAATCATGGCTCCTCCTGAGAACACATGTTTAACCATAAATGGCCCTTCGTAGGTGGGGGTCCATTTTCCCCTGGGATCACTCTGAGGAAGGATGATGCGTTTGATTACCAGATCCCCAACTTGATACTCTTGTGGTCTGACCTTCTTGTTAAATGCCCTGATCATCCATTTTTGATACGTCTGACCATGACACATAGCAGTAAGTCTTTTTTCGTCAATTAGATTTAATTGATCAAGTCGTTTCTGGATCCAGTCATCTTTGCTCAGGTCTGCATCCTTCATTATCCGGAGAGAGGGTATTTGCACTTCTATCGGTAAGACTGCCTCCATGCCGTAGACCAAGGAAAAGGGAGTTGCCCCGGTTGACGTCCTCGCTGAGGTACGGTACCCATGAAGAGCGAACGGTAACATCTCATGCCAATCTTTATAGGTCACTGTCATCTTCTGCACAATCTTCTTGATATTCTTATTCGCTGCTTCTACAGCCCCATTCATCTTCGGCCGGTAAGGAGAAGAGTTGTGGTGCTGTATCTTGAATTGCTCGCAGAGCTCAGTGATCATCTTATTATTGAGATTGGTACCGTTGTCTGTAATGATTCTTTCCGGGACGCCGTATCGACATATCAGATTGTGCCGAATGAACCGTGCCACAACATTCTTGGTTACAGTGGCATAGGAGGCTGCTTCAACCCACTTTGTGAAGTAATCGATCGCTACCAGGATGAAGTGATGCCCATTGGATGCCGTAGGTTTAATCTCGCCGATCATATCAATGCCCCACATTGCAAAAGGCCAAGGTGCAGTCAGGACATTCAGAGGAACTGGAGGAACATGCACCCTATCAGCATAAATCTGGCACTTATGACATGTCCGAGAATGTTGGTAGCAATCGGCTTCCATCGTAGACCAGTAATATCCTGCCCGAAGGATTTTCTTTGCCATAGTGTGTCCACTGGGATGCGTTCCGAAGGTACCTTCATGCATCTCTACCATGATCTTTTCTGTTTCAGTCTTATCCACACAATGTAGTAAGGTCGAATCATGGTTTCGCTTGTACAGAATGCCATTGCTGAGGAAGAACTTCGCTGCGAACCTTCTCAGAAACTTCTTATCATTGACAGATGCACCTTCAGGATACTCTTGAGCTTCCAAGTATCTCTTCACCTCATGGTACCAGGGTTTCTCAGTCACTACCTCAGCCTCAAGATCACAACAGTATGCCGGTTCGTCTAGTTTCCAGATAATGACCCGGGGAGCCTCATTGTCCCATTTGACTTTGAACATGGAAGACATCGTAGCTAACGCGTCCGCCAACTGATTCTCCTCTCTTGGGAAGTGTTCAAAGGTTATCTCTGTAAAATGGGGGATCAATGTCAACACACATTCTTTGTAAGGAATAAGATTCGGATGTTTCGTATCCCACTCGCCTTTGATCTAATTGATCACGAGACCGGAATCTCCGAAGACACTCAGAAACTTGATCCTTAAGTCGATCGCAGCTTGAAGACCCATGATGCATGCCTCATACTCTGCCATGTTGTTGGTGCAGTTGAAACATAGCCGGGCAGTGAGTGGAGTATGAGTGCCTTGAGGAGATATGATCACAGCGCCAATACCGTTACCCAAAGCGTTGGAGGCTGCGTCAAAGTGCATAGACCATCGGGATCCTTCCTCAGGTCCTTCACCCGGTCCAGGTACTTCACAATCAGTCACTATCATAATGCTTTCATCCGGAAACTCAAAGTTCATTGACTGATAGTCGTCTACTGCCTGATGTGCCAAGTGGTCTGCCAATACACTTCCTTTGATAGCTTTCTGAGTCGTGTACTGGATGTCGTATTCCGTCAAGATCATTTTCCATCTTGCTATCCTTCCAGACAGAGCAGGCTTTTCAAATATGTACTTTATTGGATCCATCTTTGAGATCAACAAGGTAGTGTGAGTCAGCATATACTGTCTCAGCCGGCGAGCAGCCCATACCAAAGCGCAGCAAGTTTTCTCGAGCAGTGAGTATCGGGTCTCACAGTCGGTAAACTTTTTGCTAAGGTAATAAATGGCGTGCTCTTTTCGGCCAGACTCGTCATGCTGCCCCAGCACACACCCCATTGAGTTGTCAAGTACTGTCAGGTATAGTATCAGAGGTCTCCCTTCAACCGATGGCATAAGGATGGGTGGTTCTTGGAGATACTCTTTGATTCTGTCAAAAGCGGCCTGACATTCATCGTTCCAACGTACTACCTGATCTTTCTTCAGCAACTTGAAGATTGGCTCACAGGTAGCAGTTAGGTGCGAGATGAATCGAGCAATGTAATTCAGGCGTCCTAGAAAGCCTCTGACCTCTTTCTCTGTCTTAGGAACTGGCATCTCTTGAATGGCTTTAACCTTGGCAGGGTCCACTTGAATACCCTTGTCACTTACAACGAAGCCTAACAACTTTCCAGATCTAACCCCGAAGGTGCACTTGTTCGGGTTCAATCTCAGCTTATACAGTTTCAAACGGTCAAACAGTTTCTGCAGATGGTCAAGGTGTTCCTCCTCGATTTGGGACCTTGCAATCATGTCATCGACATACACTTCAATCTCATGATGGATCATGTCATGAAATAAAGCAACCATGGCACATTGGTAGGTTGCCCCAACATTTTTCAACCCGAATGGCATGACCTTGTAGCAGAAGGTGCCCCACTGAGTAACAAAGGTGGTCTTTTCCATGTCTTCAGGAGCCATCTTGATCTGATTATAACCTGAAAAGCCATCCATGAAGGAGAACACCTTGTGCTGAGCAGTATTGTCAACCAGGACGTCAATATGAGGTAGGGGGAAGTCATCCTTGGGGCTGGCCCTATTCAAATCTCTGTAGTCGACACACATTCTGACCTTACCATCCTTCTTTGATACCGACACCACATTGGCAACCCACTGAGGGTAAGAAGTCACTGCAAGAAACCCGACATCAAATTGCTTCATAACCTCAGCTTTGATCTTCTCAAACATCTCTGGACGCATACGGCGGACCTTTTGCTTAACCGGAGGGCAGTCTTCCTTGGTAGGCAAATGATGGACCACAATGTCGGTATCCAACCCAGGCATGTCTTCGTAGGACCAGGCGAAGATCTCCACATAATCATGCAACATCTGAGTCAACCGTTGCTTCACGTTGAGCTCCAGGTTGGCACCAATCTTAACCTCCTTTCTATTTGCCTCAGTACCCAGATTTATCGTTTCCACTGGCTCCTCATGTGGTTGAATTGCCCTCTCTTCCTGGAGTAACAGTCTCGCAAGCTCGCCAGGCACTTCGCAATCATCTTCACCTTCGTCTTCGGCTAAGTTGATCGGATTTTCGAAGTCATAACTGGAAGTAGCAGAGTCGTTACCAGTGAGATCCAGAGTGGATTGAAACCTGTATGGGTGAGTGTGTGTAAATACAGCTGTTTTGCAATATAAAGAAAGGAAAGAAAGAAAGGGAGCACAAGATTTGAAATGCGGAAAAACGTCCAAGATCTTTATTCATGATATATGGAAATGACAATTAATATGCCCTCACAAATGAAGCCAACGGTGCCCCGGGTAAGACACCGGGCCATAAAATTTTAGTTTATTGTTTATTACAAATAACAAAAACAAAGGAATTCATTACTGCGTAACAAAAGTAACAGGTATGTTGTCTTTCGCAGTCCAATTGCTAGGTCCACTGTCGGCCGTCGGGTAGATCCAACTGTTGAACTCAGATTCTTCCACCTCGTCACCATCCCTGATAGCATTCACCCCATGGGCAGGCAGGGGAGCTGTCACCACATTAGGATTCTCAGGCGCCTCAAACTGTACTTCCTTCGCGTCGATAAGATCTTGAACTTTATTTCTCAGGGCCCAGCAGTCATCAGTAGAATGCCCCGGGCTATCGGAGTGATAAGCACAGCGGGCATTTGGATTATACTTAGGGGAGGTAGTATTCACAACCTTCGGGGCCTCTCTAACAGTCACCAAGTTGGTTGATAGAAGCTGCGGCAAGATTTGCGACAAGGTCATACTTAGCCGGGTAAATTCTCTTCTGGGTCTCTCACCCCTAGGTTGATTGAGTTGCCGAGGAGCGGCAACAGGTTTAGCAATCACCACCGCATTGACAGATTGGCGGCGCTCTGGTTTATCTTGCCTCCTAGGTCCATACACAGCACTGGCCTCTTTTTTGAAGGGCTTATTCTTAGAACTTGAAGACGCTCCTTTCTGAATCTTTCTGGACTTCATACCAGCCTCTATCCTTTCCCCTGTCAGAATAAGGTCAGTGAATCCTGCAGATGAATTACCGATAAGATGATTGAAGAATGGCCCGGATAGGGTCCCCAAGAACATATCTCCACGCTCACGGTCAGTTAACGGAGGCTGCACCCTGCCATCCAGGTCCCTCCACTTCTGTGCATAATCTTTGAAACCTTCTCCCGATCCTAGCGACATACCCTGGAGTTGGGTACATGTAGGAGCAAGGTCGGCATTATATTGATACTGCTTGTAAAAAGCAGTAGCCAACTCCTCCCAGTTACGAACCTTGGTTCTATCCAGCTGATAGAACCATTCGAGATGAGTCCCTGAAAGACTCTCCTGGAAGAAGTGGATCCATAAGTTCTTGTCCACTGTGTACGGCTGAATCTTCCGCACGTAAGATCTGAGGTGCAGCTTAGGGCAGGACGCCCCGTCATACTTCACGAAAGATGGTGCTTTGAACTTGTGCGGGATGACCACACCAGAAGATAGACCCAAGTCTCCGAAATCCAACCCAGGCACTTGTTGAATTTCCATGGCATTCAGACGGTCTTCCAACTGCTTGTATCTGTCTTCAGCCGGAGGATACTATTCCTCATTAAAATCAGTCTCGTTGTCAGAGACCACCGGACTTGGAGACTTTCCCCCCTGGGGACTGTCTTTGCCTACAGAAGAACCAGCTTCCTCATTCTGCAGAGTGTTACCAAATCTCCGGCCCGTGTTGAATAGAACAATTCTCTTCTTCTTCTTCTTCTGAACCAGCAGGGCCTTCAGTTATGCCTGTCCTTGGGCCAAACCCATGATCATCTCTTGGAATTGTGCATTCTGCGCCTGAAGGGCCTTGATAGACTGCTCAGTAGATGATTCGGGGTTCATGATGCTGAATAAACAGCGAAGAACATTAAGCAACCTGAAAAGAAAAGTACCTGTAATGCACATGATGAATGGAATGCGTATGATTTATGTTTTCAAAGACAATCGGGAATCAACTTTGTAAACAAAAAGGAACACACTTCATTAGATTCAACTTTGAAATTTAAATTGTTCAACAGATTGCCCTTAGGCGTTACATAGAAATGGAAATACTGAAAAGGGAAATAAAACTGTTAAAGGAACATCCAAAGCTCATCATTGATCCCAAGGTCTCCTCTTCTCAGTACGGATGTAATCATTCAGAGCTCGCTCATTCTCCAACTGCTTTGTCAGCTTCTGGATCTTCAATTCCTGCTCGTTGAACTTTTCTCGATACGAATCCCGTTCTTCTTGCAGTTGCGACCAAGACCTCTTTAATGTCTCATAATCAGTAGGTATCTGAGGAGGGAGGACAGTTGGAGGAACCCCATCTTTATCAGGATACTCAAGCATGATGGGTCTGACGGCTTCATACGGCATACCTAACTTCTGAGCACGGATGCGGACCCATTTGCAGTAGGCTTCCATAGGTAGAGAAGTCTTTGGCCCCAACTCTTGTGGGTCAGCTTTATGAACTCTGTCCCAAGCCTTGATGAACCTACGACGCAGCTCATCACTATCCACCTGAAACTCAAAACTGATGTGAGGCACCAACATCTTATGAGGCCCTGCTCTTCTGGCCCTTCCAAACTGACGGAGAGCTAGACATGGATTATAAGAAATTCCTCCTTGGGTACCGATCAAAGGAACATTAGGGTATTCTCCGCAACGATCAATAACAGCTACCTCATACAAGCCTCTGAGAGTCCAAATGATGTCTTTATCAGCGAGAGACATTAACCTATGAGCCCAACCTCTTGCTTCTTTGTTCTTCAGCACGAACTTAGGGAGGTGCGAAATAAACCACCTCACTAGCAAAGGAATGCAACACCACAGAGTTCCTCGTCTTCGGGCAGTATGAGCATAAAGTTGTTGCAGAATATCGCCCAAGAGAGTGGGCACAGGATTCCGAGACATGAAGATCCTTATGGAAATGACGTTGATGAAGTTATCAGGATTAGGAAACAAAACCAGACCGTAGATTAAGAGAGCTACAATGTCTTCATATGCCCTAAAGTCCAAGTCATTCCAGAAACTGTTAGCTTTACCAACCAAGAACTTGGCCAAGAAACCCTTAACTCCGCTTCTAGTCACCCAATTGTCCATTACTTCTTGGTGGGTCAAGGGAAGAGCTGCAACAACCTCCTCAAGTCTAAGAGTCTTTTCCCAACCAGTGTAGGGAGTCTGATCCAAGATAGGGATGCCAAGCAAGTCAGAGAATTCTTCCAGGGTAGGGACCAGCTGGAAGTCTTGAAAGGTGAAGCACTGGTACGGAGGGTCATAGAACTGGGTCAGGACACTCATCAACTGTTGGTCCCACTTTGCCGTGACTAAACTGAGAAGAGAACCATGCCTCTAAATGAAGGAAGTAGTATTTAGAATTCTGCTAACCAACTCTTCAAGCAACTCAGGTGGGTGAACAAAGTTGAATCAGATAGTATTCCTTCGCATAGGCATCATGATGTCCTACAAAACAGAGCAAAGGTGAAACCCTCTTGTCTTTGAAATGGTCAGCCCTTATGCAGGATGCATGCAATGTTATGATGGCATGATGTTATGATAAAGCACACCACAAATATTTACAAAGGCAAACATGATAAGGCACACAAGTCACACAAGACAAGCCCTTAGAGTTTAGGCCAGCATGGGGTATAGGTATTACCCTCTTTTAGTTTGTTGGTTCAGACCTGTCCTATCAGAAGTAACCGGGTTCTAGAGGATCCCAATATCACTGACTACCCTCAATCGGGCATAACTCCAGCATCGCAATCTTTTCTTGCGGCTAGAACCATCACGAGAGTTTAGCCTCAATGGGCGTAGCATACTGCTACTGTTCTATTGGCCAAGTTGGGTCATTTAAGGTTCTAAGGTCGGTTGGTGCTTAATGACTCCTCAGAAGACCCATATTCTCCTCGTTGCAACACAAGGGATATCGGTACAGACCAAGGTGCCACACCAACGTAGCCACTGCTTCACCCATGTCGGTCTACGCCGGACAGGTCCCTCACAGCTTATGCTACCTAAATAGGGTATCCCCAGATCCGGGTTAGGATCTATAGAACTCCCAAGACAGTCCCACAATAATAAAGCAAACAAGTCAAAGCAATTGAAAACACAAGTGATCTTAGTCCTAAGGTACACCTCACTTTATAAGAATCCCCAGCAGAGTCGCCAGTTCTGTGATCGGTGGATCTGGAACTGACTGTTTAACGCTGGTTCATGAAATGTCGCAGAAGCAAGAGTCACCACCGTCTTTTATTTTCTCCAACACGGAAAGGACAAAAGCACAGAAAAATTCCTTATGAGATTGCTCTCGGTTCAGGAGGTAGATTTATAGAAAGGGAAGGTGTTAGCACCCTTTCTATCCATGGTTATCCATGGGCTCTTAGATATTTGCTCATTTGTGTTTTCAAAAGTGTTTTCTTTTCAGAGTGAGTGGGTTTGAAAAAAGTTTCGTTTAAAATTTCAGTTCGACTCTTGTATCAGTCCTCAAGAGTGTTTGAAAAATTGTTTTTGAAAGCTTTTTGAAAGTGTCGGTGTGAAAAGAGGTTTTTGATTTGTTTTGAATTAGAGCAAGTATCTATGAGTCATCCACCTACCCTAAGGAATTAGGCTGTGTAGATGTCCTTAAGGTAGTGCCATCCCACCATTGAGAGGTAGGTAGCACCACCATTGGAGGTGTTCGTGTCAATTCGTTTGTAGGGACAGTGTGGTCACCAGAGCAACAGTAGGATACCTTAGAAGCTACCCCCATGCCATGTTCATGGACATGAGGACTTACCAAGACGTCCTATACTCGACAACCACGTTTCGAGGGGCAAGGCAACAGTGAGGCATACCCTAGGAGTGGTGTGTGAATTGTGTGTCATTTTCAGTTATGTTTTGTCTTGTCATGCATTGGGTGAGCTACGCTTTGATTTTATTTGGGCATACATTCTTTCATGTGATTAGCAGTTTAAAGGTGCGGAATTTAAGGTACGGAAAATAAAGTCCTACGTTATTACAAGGCGCGGGTCTATACATCGCCAAATTAAACAAAGACCCGATTTGAATAAAAGTGCGGAAAGTAAATGTCCTAATTACTATTACAAGGCTTTGGGGCAATTACATAATATTTAAAATGAAAAATGTAAATAAACGCGCGAAAAGAAATTGGAATCGAGTGCGAGGGCGTTGGACCCTTTTAAAGGAATTAGATTGAAATTACAAATTAATTAAATTATTTAATAAGGAAAAGAAGTTATTTATGGTGTTTTTGTATTTATGCAAATAAAGAAAATTAAAAGGAAAAGAAACCCTAATTCTACATGTTTTTAATTGTTAAAGAAAAGAATTTAAGTTTTAACCTAATTTACTAGTTATTAATTAAATGACATATTTATTTACAAAATTAATTAATGATTAATAATAATAAGAAGAAAATTTTAATTATTGAGAAAAAGAGTGAAATGCTAAAAAACTAATTTTTATGTATTTTAGTTATTTAAGAAAAAAAACATTAAAGTTAAACCTAAAATTAAACTAAATTGATTATTGGAATTTATTTACAAAAACTATTTAAAGAATTTAAAAATTAAATAAAACATATTTTTATTTTATGATTTCTGATTTTTTTGTATTTTTGTATTATGAAAATTAATTTTATGGAATTAAATAAAATAATTAAAATAACTAAAATAAATGAAAAGAGAAAAATGAGCGAAAGGAAATACAAACAAGGGGGGTATTCAGGCCCTTTTGGAGGTGTATGCAAGAGCAATTTGGCCCAACAGAAGGAGGCCTTTTTTGACTTTCCATGTTCCCATGCTTGTGGTTGACTGAACGTGTATGGTAGGTTGCATGTCCTGGCCATTGGATGGAGCCCCAGGTGTATGGTAGGTTGCATGTCCTGGCCATTGGATGGAGCCCCAGAGACACTTGGCAAGTCTCAGCACTAGGACATATGGTATGCTGCATGATTGACGCTGCATAGAAGCACATTAATGAAAAAATTATGGAAATAGTGGGGGACCTGGGAATCGAACCCAGGTCCCAATACCTGCGTGCCACTTCATTTGCCAATTGAACCAACGTGTTTAGTTGTATGTTTAATGGACAATAATCATTATATGTGAAAAAGCAAGATTATGCTAGACAATAAAAAAAAGGGTGCCAGTTATTCAAACCAACCAACCATAGTTCACCAGCTCAGCATCTCCTTCCTTGGTCCTTCGTTTTGCCTGAAAATATTAAATAGATAGCGGGGGTTTTAAACCCCCACTAACCCTAAACCTGAAAAATAGCGATTAGCATATAGTGAAAAAGAAAAAGGGTGCGATGGTTGGTTTCTATTCGTCTGGGCATCCTAGTTTCAATGGTGTAGGTTTCATGGCCTAATTTTTCCATATATGCAAAGCCCCAAATGGAAGCTTCTGAAACCCTAACCTGCGTCCATGGAAACTTCTCATACAGGCAATATTAACTCAATTAAAAGACATCAATAGCTTCAGAGAGTTCACATTAGTGTAAATTAAACATTAGAACTTATGGAAAATGCATGTAAATTCAAATACGATTAAGAAAATTTTCTTGAACAGGGCGATTGCGTTCTACCACTTCTTCGAGTATGGAGACTTGGCTTTTATTGGAAAAGATTCCTGGTAGTCTTGGCAAGCTTGTGGAATAGTTTTGAGGCCTTGAATTATGCTCTAGCTATCAAAACAGTTTCAAGGTTTTTTTGAAGAAAATGCAAAGTTGTTCTTGTGGTTTATGCGCAGCTTCTGTGTTCTTATGCCTTAGGTTATGTTTGCATATGTATGTAGCATGATTAGGTCAAGCAAAACAAGCCCATGATCCATTGTTTTAATGCTTTCAATATTTGATTTTCAAGCATCTTTTTCCAAATCTTTTTGCCATGAAAACTTGCCTATTTGCATATAATCTTTCCTTTTTGATTGTGCACGAAATCTTGAGGTCATGATGAGTGGATATGCTGCACAAAAAGATTTGGAAAACATGTTTTGCTATTTTTGTCATATTTAATTTTAATTAAGTGAATTAATAATAATAATAATTCAAATAATTAATCAAAAATGATAAAATAACTCCCTTTAAAGTCAATGGGTCGTGCATAGCTTTTGGGTGATGATTATTGGAAGAAATTGTGGCCCATTAGCAATTTTGAGGCATTTGAAGCAAAGTTGACTTTTCAAAATTCCCAAAAATTTCCCAACTTCCACAAGGCATATCTTGCTCAATTTTTAAGCTTTGATCATGTTCTTGGACATTTTGGAAAGGTCTTGAAGTCCTCTAACCAATGCCTTTGGTCCCATGTCATTTTGATTTAACAATCTCAAGTTATGGTCTTTGACTTAAGGTGCCTTTTTGTTGACTTTTGAAAATGACCTATAATATTGAGATTGATATCTTTTTGTGAGAGCATTTCTTGGACTTGAAGTGTGAAGATGAGTTGTAGGAAATGTCATTCTCTTCAAAATGAGCTTTGGATGGAATTTTTCTGATAAACCATGTGGAAGTTATGCCTTGGTCAATTTGTAGTTGACTTTTCCAACTGTCCAAAAATAGAAACTTTTGCATCTTGAGACTTTTTGAGCCATGCCTTGAGAATCATGATCAAGAATTGATCAAATGATGTTTGTGGCTTCAAAATAAGATGTTGACCAAAATTTTTGACTTTTGACTGTCAAATGACCATTTTGCCCCTACAGTTGACTGTAGGGTAATTAGGGTTTTTGACTGTGCAATCTTGTGCTGTGAGTCTTGAAACTTGGCATGTGGATGCTTGACAATGTTTATAGGCATGTGGGACTTGATTGGACCCTTGGAAACTTCATTTTCTTTGCCAGAGCCAAAACCCTAATTTTTGACTATTAGGAGGCAATTGGACTATGCAACCCTTGAGAGATTTTGAAGCTTGATCTTGGCAAATCTTGAAGAATATGGGAGGGCAAATTTTGGGGTACAACAACAGGGATAATAAAATAAAAAATAAAGAGGTCCTACAAACCCTCAACAAAAAAGAAATGACTGCCTATTCAAAATAAACTGTCAGTATCCGAACCATCACTGGAATATCAGAGCAAAGACTCAAACGGGATCTAAATGCACAAGTAGCTGAGTTTAGGATCGAAGAACATCACGGAGAACGGGTGGCACAAATAAAATTTGAGCCTTTATTCTTTGTTTCTTAAACCGTGAACCAGGCTACATTATAATCCTTAAAAGTCCTAGTTGAAGCATGTGTTAGTTCGAAAGCATACTGTTACAAAAGGTATCCTGACTCTTGAAGGTCCGTTACAAATCCTGAGTTGATATCACATATTTGCAAAATTCTATTTTTTCTATAAAAAAAAACTGCATTTTCAAAACTCAAGACATACATAAGCTTTGTATTCTTAAAATAACATTGTTTGCATATGACGATTTGTTCAACATAAGAGAAATTCGCATGAAAAATATCTAGTGAACAAAAAACCTTCTCGATAAAAAGGATCACCTCGAGTCGAAAAACACTTCCAACCAAGGGGCACGACATGATCATTGTCCATCATCTGGGGCAGTCAAGTCAAGATTCAAGGAATCTCTCAAAGATGCCAAATAGCCAGGGGCAGATCTCCTTCTGAATCACTTGGGGGCATTGGGCATAAGTTCCAGCAACGAATCATGTACGATCAAACAAACATCTTCTAGAAGTGTGGCAACACAACACTACTAACAGTGAAAACTCCCTACACCCTGAGAGTGTAGACATAGTTAGAAAATACTGCGCATGAACAAAGTCCCGCTAGGTTGACTAGCCTAGGAAAAAATAAGGGCATCCCGTCGAACCAAAAGGGTTCGGGCAAAAATTAGGGATAAAAACAAAAAAGATATGTACACCCGGCAAACCGAAAACCTGAAAAGGTGGCTTGGGCAAAAAAGGGTATCCCGGTGGACTGAAAATCTGAAAAGACAGTCCAGGAAAAAGTTAGGGATTAAAGCGTACGACTATGTCCCGTCATCTCATCACTTTCCTATCAGTAGAAGACTTATCATTTCGATCAGAAGTTACCAAGCACCTCATAAGTTGGGATAACACTCAATCCCCAAGGCCTCCGCATGCACTTTCTTCAGCAGGTACAGGGGCAGAAAAGTCTTGATACGAAGTCATTGTCGTATCCTCAGCATGCATCACAGTAATATCTACACTCCCCACAGAGCAGAGGCAACCAAAGTTTTGATCTCTTCCTCCCCAAACAGGAGTTACTTTCCCCAGCCAAGCTCTTTTGGAGAGTCGACGTCTATATTCCCCAGCCGAATTTTGTAATCGCAAGCAGTTCATAAAGTTTTCTCTGGAACAAAGTTTATTACTCTGAATACAGAAGCTCAATCCCCGATAGAGTTTATCCCTTCAGCTATGGAATATTATCTCTCCAATAGAATTATTCCCCCGTAGAGTTGTTCTCAAGCAGAGTGTTTCCTCGGCAGAATATCCGTAAACAAGGGGCAAATCCCCAGCATAGTCATCTCTGGTTCACCATCTCCAACAGAAGTAGAAGAACCACTTTTTCTACGACAGTCAGGAACTCAATTTCCATTACTCTCCAACAGTAGTTGGGATTTATTTTCCCAAACTCGGACGTGCCACAATATCATTTCATGTTCATATATCATGACGTGCGCATACATATTGCATACATCATTATCTCATTTATTTTGAGAACGTCATCATACAATGCATTTCATGCATCATATACGATTAATCATGTACCTTTTCAGGAAAGATGGTTATCATCAATAACTTCCAGCAAGTTCAAGATTAGCTCCCAAAACTAAACAGTAATTATCTGCACGATCAAATGCAGCTTTACACGGGTTCATCATGAATCAATCTTACACGGGTTTCTCCTAAATGCAGCTTCACACGGGTTTATCCTGAAAAATCTTACACTAGTCTTTTCTCATACATTTCCAATTAAAGTTTTACACGAACTTATCACAAAGTAACCTTACCCAGGCCGCTTCTGAAGTTTTACACAAACTTATCACAAAGTAACCTTACCCAGGTTCCTTCTGAAGTTTTTACACGAACTGATCCCGAAATAACCTTACCCAGGTTCCTCCTGAAGTTTTACACAAACTTATCACGAAATAACCTTACCCAGGTTCCTCCTGAAGTTTTACACAAACTTATCACAAAGTAACCTTACCCAGGTTCCTCCTGAAGTTTTACACGAACTTATCCCAAAGTAACCTTACCCAGGTTCCTCCTGAAGTTTACACGAACTTATCCCAAAGTAACCTTACCCAGGTCCCTTCTGAAGTTTTACACGAACTTATCACAAAGTAACCTTACCCAAGTTACTCTTAAAGTTTTACACAGACTTAGCCCAAAGTAACCTTACCCAGGTTCCTGCCGAAGTTTTACACAGACTTATCCCGAAGTAGCCCTACCCAGGTTCCTCCTAAAGCCCTACACAGACTCATCACGAGCAACCTTACCCAGGTTCCTTTTGTAGTTTCACTCAGACTTATCCAGAAGCAACCTTACCTAGGTTCCTTCTCGGTTCAGATGTAGTTTTACCCAAACTCCTAACAAAGCAACCTTACCCAGGTTCCTTCTCAGTTCAGATGCAGTTTTACCCAAACTCCTCACAAAGCAACCTTACCCAGGTTCCTTCTCAGTTCAGATGCAGTTTTACCCAAACTCCTCACGGAGCAACCTTACCCAGGTTCCTTCCCATAAGACCTACTATCCAAGTTCCTTCTCATAACCTTACCATCCAGGTTTCTTTTCTCTTATCTCTAGACAACAGTCACAACACTGTAAGACCTGGACCTAATCAAACCCGATCGTTTTCACCTTTCCCCAGTAGGTCGCGATGCAGCCTATACACTGACCAGATATGCAGTTCACCTCCAGAGTTAATTCCCCAGTAGAGTAACGGACAACTGAAGCTCCTAAAATTCTATTTCTCGCAAGACAAATACCAACATTCCTCAATAGATTCCTCCTCAACTACAGGAGCAGAGATTCTCATCAAAGGAATATCTCAGGAAATCAACATTCTCTAGATGGCATCTTTAAGCCCATCTCCGACGGTACTCCATCACGTCTTGGTTGGCATCTTTAAGCCCATCTCTGACAGCTCTCTAGAAACTTCCAAATGGAATCTATAAGCCCATTCCCGATATTGCAAATCAAGTGCCAGTTCACGCGAGTGCAAATTTCTGGGCACTCTAGTGTTCAATCATTTTCCACATTCAAATCACGAAAGGCAGGCTAGCCAATCTACATCCTCAGGTTTAAGAAGAATGAAAAGGGGCAGCTGTTGTACCCCAAAATTTTCCCTCTCATTTTACTCAATACATACTCCCAGAGATCCTTAATTTGCTCCAGATTGCCCAAGAGTTGACCAGACAAATTCTCTCATAAGGCAGTGTGTCTCAAATTAGGGTTTCCACTTTCATCAAGATGTGTGGATCACAAAGGCCCCAAATTCTTTCCAAGGTACTAATATGTTCCTAATATTCTCCATGTCAAATTTCAAGCCTTGCACAAGAAGTTTGCTCAGTCAACTGCTCAGATGCTTGAGAATCAACTAAACTAGGTCAAAAGTCAACTATGGCCCACATACAGTAAAAATTAAAGATTTTTGGTCAACATCAAAATTTTGAAGTGATATCCATCATTTGATCAAGGGTTGATCATGATTCCTCAAGAAATGCTCCTAACTCATCAAAACCGAAAAGTTGCTAACTTAGGGTTTCTTAGTAAAAGTCAACCCAACTTTGACCAAGCATAACTTCTTCATACTTTATCAAAAATTTTCCATCCAAGGCTCATTTTGAAGAGGATGCAATTCCCTACAATTCATCTTCAGCGCTCAAGTTCAAAATATGCACTCATAAAAAGATATGAAATTTGAAATTATAGGTCCTTTTGAAAAGTCAACAAAAACACTTTTTGGGTCAAAGCTTCATACATGAACATGGAAGATCCAATTGAGATGAAACCAAAATTTTTGTTTAGAGGACATCCTAAGATTTCTAAAAAGTTCAAGAACACCGTCCTAGGGTCAAAATTGATAAAGTTGTGCATTGTCAAAGTTGGCAATTTTTGGAAAATTGTCAAAATTCAACATTGATCAAATTTGCATTTTTTTCAAAGGGGCCCATGTTTTATAGTTTGAAACTTGTTTCTAATAGGACCCATGACCCCTTAGCTTTTTCACCTATTATTTTATTATTTTTATCATTTATTTTTATTTTTTATTCATTTAAACCAAAATAAATCAAATTAAATGGTAAAATAATAAAAGCAAATCAAATCTTGGGATTTTTGTGCACATTAAGAGTCCATGTACAACTAGCATGACATGTAATTCGTGCAAGGATGATTTAGATTGAAAAAGTCATGATTGGAGTTATTTTGGAAAGAAATCATACAGGGCCAAAATCAAATCAAATCTTCATAATTCCTCAAGATACCATGAGATTTCTTCCATTATTTTTGACCTAAATTCCTCCTCTATATAAATACAACACCCTCATGCTCTAGGGAGCACGAAATTGGCTTCCCAAGAACACTCTCTAAAAACCTCAAATTCTGTCAAAACTAGTGCAAAGTCAAAACCGAAGATCCAACCACTTTCAGTCCAAACCATCAATTACAAATTATTCCTGAGGCATCTAAGGTAAGAATAGGTCGAAAGTCATGGTCATTGATGCTTAAAATAAGCATACTCATCTTCTCCGATTTGCTTTTCTTTCAAACATTCATATAATGAATTTCATGCATTGCTAATGTTTATTAACTGTCCAAATGAGTTCTTGTTGTTAAGTAGAACAAGTTTGAATCATAAACAATAGCTTGGCTTGGTGGATGAGGCACCTAACAGTGACCCAAGGGGCATGGATTCATCACTCACCCCATGCATTTTTCACTTTTTTGACTATTTTCTTTTCTAACCCTTTTCATTTATTTATTTTTCACTTGATTTGTTTTCTATCATTAATTTAATTAACATATAAAATCACAAAAAAATTATTAAATATTAGTTTTAGGCTTTTAATTAAATAAAATAATTTTTGACATAAAAGTTGTTTTGATTTAATCAATATTAATTTTATTTCATAATTAACCTATAAATTAATCAGAGTTAGGTTTTTATTTTTGATTCACACTTTTATTATTTTCCTAACAATTTACTGCAGATTCAGTACATCACCAGTTCATGCGTCCATCATACGCTCACAAATCCTACCCTTTGGATCATCCCTTGGTCCAGATCCAGCGTCCAACGACAGCAGCCCATGGTGCACACTCTGAAGCTAATCCACATGGGATCACACACAAGGAACATGGGCTAACCAATTTGGGCCTAACAATTTGGCAATGCACCCCCCAGTCTGCATTCTACCACACAGGCCCAATCTTTTCTATTTTATTTTATTTCAATTCTTTTTATTGTTTTAATTTATTTATTTTATTTATTTTCCAAAAATCATTTTTAATCAAAACATAAAAATCAGAAAATCACAAACAATATTAGGTTTAGTCTTTTTTTATAAATTATTTAATTGCATTAATTAGTTTAATTAGGTTAACTTAAATCTTTTTTTCATAATTAAAATCAAATAGAAATTAGGTTTAATTCTTACTTTTAATTCCTTCTCAAAATAAAAACACAAAAATAGGTTAATTGTTTTTTTTCTCATTAATTTAATGATTTTTCATAATTAAAACTTAATTAGTGATTAGGATATTTTGCAATTTATTCTTTATTTCCTTAAATAAAAATGACAAAAAATGATTTTTTTTTCTTTAATTAAATTCAATTTGGTTTTCAAGGGTCAAAACCCTAATTTCTCGCATTTACGTTTGTCGTGCGTACTTTTTATTATATTTTTGTAATTGCCCCGAGGTTGTAATAGTCTTTTAAACTAGGGTTTTATTTACTGTTTAATTTCCCCCTAAGTTTTGGTTATGTAATCCCCATTCCCCGAAGCCTTGTAATAATTAGATTTACTTTTCCGCTTTTAATTTCCATAACTATCAATTTGCTAGATGTATGCCTAGAATTGTATGCGAAAGATAATTTGCATGAAAAATTAAAACAGTTAGAAAACCGTAATGTGAAAAGATGACATTAACTGAAAAAAGCACACTTGCACATGCTCACTCTTAGGGTATACTCTCATTCCGGTTGCCTTCGGTAAACGGTCATGAAGCATAGGATTTTTAGTGGCTATCCTCTATGTCCCAAAAGATCAAAAAATTATCCTTTCGACTGTTGTCTCGGAAAAGATCTTTAGGACTCTGGGATGGTTACTATGGTGTCCTAACAATGCTTTTGTGACTGTACGTCCCTTTCGAATGTTCCTTACAACTCCAACGATGGTGCTACCTACTCCTTAATGGTAGGATAGCGCTTTCTAAAGGAAATGAGAACAAACAATCTTTTTTCGAGTAGGTATAATCTTAAGTACTTGCTCAATAAAAAACTTTTCACACAAACACCTTTTTAAAATAAATTTTCAAAACAAACTTCGTCACATCCTTGAGGACTGATACAAGGGTTATCACGAAGTAAACATTTTCAAGACAAACACACACAAGCAATTTGAAAAATGAGCAAGTACCTAAGAGCCCGTAGATAACTACGGATAGAAAGGGTTCTAACACCTCACCTTTCTATAATCTACCCCCCGTAATCAGAAACATCTCAAAAAAGGTTTTTTCAGTTCTTTTTCCTTTTCCTTGTTGGATAAAATAAAAGTCGGTGGCGACTCTTGCTTACCACGACATTTGCGAACAAAAAACACAAACCAGTATTAACAGTCGGTTCTGCCACCGTATCATACACAGTCAGTAAAATTTTTTCTCAGGTAGTATATCACATGCTCTTTTCGGCCAGACTCGTCATGCTGGAATAACACACACCCCATAGAATTCTCTAGCATAGTCAAGTACATGATCAAGGGTCTTCCCTCAACTGGAGGCATGAGGATAGGAGGTTCTTGTAGATATTCCTTGTATTTTTCGTAGGAAGCTTGACATTCATCATTCCATCTGAATACTTAATCTTTCTTCAAGAGTTTGAAGATTGACTCACAACTAGTAGTTAAGTGAGATATGAAGTGGGAGATGTAGTTAACATGGCCCAAGAATCCTCTAACCTCCTTTTCAGAGTGGGGAACTGGCATTTCCTGAGTGGCTTTTACCTTTGCAGGATCAACTTCAATTCCTTTACCACTGACAACAAAACCTAAAAGCTTTCAGATCGTACTCCGAATGTGCACTTATTATGGTTCAACCTCAACTTGTTCTTTTTCAGCCTCTTGAATAGCTTGTATAGGTGATTGAGATGCTCTTCTTCAGTTTACGACCTTGCAATCATATCATCCACATATACTTCTATTTCATGATGGATCATATCATGAAACAAAGCTACCATAGCCCTTTGATATATTTCCCCTGCATTCTTCAATCCAAACGGCATGACCTTGTAACAGAAGGTGCCCCATTGCGTAACAAAGGTGGTCTTATCCATGTCTCTGTGAGCCATCTTAATTTGATTATAGCCGGAGAAACCATCCATGAAAGAGAAGAATTTATGTTTAGCGGTGTTATCAACCAAAACATCAATATGAGGTAGAGGGAAGTTATCCTTGGGGCTTGCCCTATTCAGATCCCTGTAATCTATGCACATACAAACTTTTCTGTCTTTCTATGGCACTGGAACCACGTTCACAACCCATTGAAGATAAGATGTCACAGCTAGGAATCCTGCATCAAATTGTTTCATCACTTCTGCTTTTGTTTTCTCAGACATGTTAGGCCGTATGTGACAAATTTTTTGCTTGACAGGAGGACAATTTTCCTTTATTGGCAGACGATGAACTACAATGTCGGTATCTAACCCTGAAATTTCTTTATACGACCAAGCAAACACTTCCACATAGTCATGTAACATCTGAACCAATCTGCTTTTGACATTGCTTCCTAGGTTGGTGCCGATCTTGACCTATTTCTTGTCTATCTCGGTACCCAGGTTGATGACTTTAATTGATTCTTCATGCGGCTGAATATCTTTTTCCTCTTACATTAAGAGTCTGTCTAGTTCTCCCGGTATTTCACAATTTTCCTTGCCTTCGTCTTCATCTTGGTTAATTGGATGTTCAAAATCATAGTCGACAACAGTAGATTCATTGGCAATGAGATCCGAAGTGGACGAGGACGTGCAAGAGTGTGTGTGTGCATGTAAGATATATGGCTATTTGAAAAGTGTATTAAAGAGAAAGAAAGACAATGAGCTCAAAAATTTGAATGCAAAAAAGTCTAATGGTTTATATTGAATGATCATATGATAAAATGAACATAAATAAAACCCTTAACAAATGGACCATAGTGCCTCGGGCAAGGCATATGGCTTAAAAGTCATTGTTTAGTATTACAGATAAAAGGTTATTGAACTGATAGAAAGCAATAAAAAAGTAATTACTCCTCAGTGAAGGAAATGGGAACGAAGTCTTTTACGCGCCAATTTTTGAGCTCTGTCGTAGTAAGGTATATCCAATCTTCGAAGGCACATTCATCATCAGAATCCTCCATAGCGTTTACTTCATGATTTCTAATACGGAGAGGGGGATTTCCCGCACGAGCGCGCCTCACTTCTTTCTGAGCCTTGATAGTAAAACCCAACCCACATTTATGTGCTTTGAAAGGGATTCCGGGGAGTTTCCCCCAAGTATCACAGTTTCCATCTTCGATTGCGGCACGAGCATCCTTGAATGAAGCCATCCTTGGCACAACCTTATCAGCTTTGGGCATGTCGAAGGAAATTTTGGCAGTAGCAACCATAGGTGGAACAACTTCAAAAGTCTGGCACGGGGTTTCTATAAATTTGCCGTCCATCTCCACATATTTGTTAGAATTGAGGTGGCTTACCATGAACTCCTCCTCACCACAAAAACTAACGATCCTTACCTTGACCAGGTACTTTAAATTTTGGTGAAGCGTAGACGTTACTGCCCCTGCTCCATGGATCCAAGGGCGACCCAGCAAACAGGAGTAAGCAGGACAAATGTCCATGACGTAGAAAGTAGAGTTGAAAATCTGTGAACCCACTTTGATCGGGAGATCGACCTATCCATGAACTGTCCTTTTGGACCCATAGAAAGACCTCACAATAATATCACTTGGCTTTAACACCAGTCCTTCATAGTCTAAACGGTTCAAAGCCCCCTTGTGTATCACGTTTAAAGAAGAGCCAGTGTCAACCAGAACACGTGCTAGGGTAGTCCCCTTACATTCAACAGAAACATGCAGAGCTTTGTTATGGTTTCTTCCAAGTGGTGTCATATCAGCATCCGAGAAACCCAACCCGTTGTCGACCGTCAAGCTTGCCACACAATTTTCAAACTGGCCAGTTGTGGTCTCATGAGGGACATGAGCCTTCATCAAGAATTTGATTGACGCTCGGGAATGAGCATTAAAACAAAGTAGCAAAGATAACATGGAGATCTTGGAAGGGGTTTTCCCCAGCTGCTCCAATATCTTGAAATCACTCCTCTTTATAATCTTTAAGATTTCATCGATTTCTTGAGAAGAATGTTCCTCAGCAGCAACATCTTTTGCAGGCGTCTTTGTCTCAACAGGCTCAACCACTTTCTCCTTTTCCCTTGTGTCAACACTAGGCTTAGCAGCGGTAGTGTGGACAGGTGTTATTGTAGCAGTTAGGGGTGATATGTTGGGTGAAAAGATTCTTCCAGTTCTGGTCACCTTACTAGAGCCAGTAATGTTCCCAACTTCATCAGCCTTGCTTACTTCAATCCAAGCATCTTGCTTTATTCCATAATAAAACACCTCAACACCGTAGTTCCACGACACTGCTTTGTTGGAAGAGTACGGAATTGGCCCAGGGGTAGTAATTATCAGAGGAGCAACAGTCGGTTCATTCGAAATCCTGATAGGAACCTTTGAACATGAGTCATGTTGGAAATCAGAACAACATTAACAGGAAGACGATTATCCTTCTTAGTACAGGCCCTTGCCCCATACACATAATTAGTTTCTTTCTTCCAGATGAAGGGTTTCTTTATGGGGTTGAAGGTGGAAGCAGACGCCATGGGGATTTTCCCTCTCTTGATACCGCTTTCGACCCTTTCACCGATCAGGATCAGCTCAGTGAAGCTGGATGAAGAACAACCAACTAATAAGTTGAAAAATGGACCAGATAACATACCCATAAACATATCAATATGTTCCCTATCAGTTAACAGAGGTCGGACTCTACTGGCAATATCCCTCTACTTTTGGGTGTACTCTTTGAACCCTTCATTTTTACCCATCGTCATGTCTTGCAATTGAACTCTAGTCGATGCCAGGTCGACATTGTATTGGTGATAGAAATTAGTGGCCAAGTCTTCCCATGTATGTATACGGGAACTATACAATTGGTAAAACCACTCTACTTGAGTCCCAACCAAGCTTTCTTGAAAGAAGTGGACCCAGAGTTTCTTGTCGCCGGTGTGCGGTTGTATTTTGTGCACATAAGACTTCAGGTGAAGCTTTGGGCAGGAAACCCCGTCATATTTAACAAAGACTGATATCTTGAATTTATGGGGAATGACAACCCAAAATATTAAACCCAAATCATCAAAATCCAAACCAGGAATGGCTTGAATCTCAATAGCCTTCAATCTATCCTCTAGCTGCTTGTACTTTTCATCGACAGGAGGATACTGCTCGTCAAAATAGTCTTCATCATCGGATACTCGATCATTGACACACCCAGCCTGGGTACTCCTTGCTTCTCCAATTTGATTTTTGTCTTCGTCAGACGAATCTTCAACTATCGGTATCTAGCGGATCGACTCTCTGGATCTTTTACCCATGTTGACTAGGTCTTTCCTCTTTGGTTTCTTTTTGGGTGACAGTAATGTCATCAACTCTTGTTGCCCCTTGGCCAGGGTCAGCAGAGTCTCTTGAAACTGGGAGTTTTGTGCTTGTAGGTCCTTCACTGTTTTCTCGATATCCATCTTACTGAAATAAACAGTAGAAAGATAAGGAAACCTGTCGTGGAAAACCTGTTGTGTTATGATGCATAAAAAATGTGCATGCAAATAATTTCAAGGATTTATAAAATTTAAATTTGTCTAGACAAAGAATGAACAAACTTCACATTGCATTAATAAGTTTTAAAATGGTTATAATGTGCCTCTTGGGCTTACAAAATAAACTTCTAAGACAAAAAGGTCGAACACATCCTCTTTGGTGCTAGGTAGGCGTTCAAGTATTTTTCTTCATGAAGTTGCTTTGTAAGATCCAAAATCCTTTTCTCGCTTGCGTAGAATTGAGCTTCGAAGGTGTCTTGCTCTTCCTTTAGCTGAATCCAACCCTTTTGCAAGTATTCAAGAGAAGTAGGCATGTTGGGATGGAGGACAGTATACAAGACTTCTCCTTCAGCAAAAGGCTCCACGATAACTCGTAGGATGGAGGGGTAAGGCATCATGAGCTTCTGAGCACGAGCTCGTACCCACCTAAGGTAAGGTTCAAGGGGAATAGAGTTCTCGCATCCCAGCGTCTCACTATCTTCTTTATTTACCATCATCCAAGCTCGCACAAACCTCTGACGGTAGTCTTGATCGTCGCTCCCGTAATCGAACACCACTCCTTGGATGAGCATATCATGAGGACCATCTCTTTGGGAAAACCCAAAATGTCGTAAAGCTAAGCAATGGTTGTAAGTGATACCTCCGCTAATACCAAGAAGAGGGACATTAGGGAATTCCCCACAACAGTCAATAATAAAAGTATCTTCCAAGGATCTCAAACACCAGTAAATATCAGAGTGGGTGAGGGACATCATCCTTTGAAACCATGTCAATCCTTGCTCGTTCTTCAATGTTGATCGAGGTAGGTGTGAAGTAAATCACTTTGCGAGTAAGGTAATACAACACAAGAGAGTACCTCTTTTTTTCATGGTGCGGGTATGGAAACAATGTAAGATATCTCCCAGCAAGGTAGGTATAAGAGTACGAGAGAGGAAGACTTTGATGGCATTCACAGATATGAATTGGTCCGAATTTTGAAATAGAACCAAACCATATATGAGAAGGGCCAGGATATCTTCAAAGGCTTGAAAATCCATATCTTCCCAGAATGAATGAGCCTTCTCCAATAAGAACTTGGCTAGGAACCCTTTAACTCCGCTTCTTGTCTCCCAGTTAGCTATAATGTCGGCTCTCTTCAGATGCAAGGCTTCAACAATGACTTCAGGTTTTGGAATACCTTCTAAACCAGTGAACGGTGCTTGATCAAGCACGAGCACTCCTAATATTAGAGATAATTCTTCTAGTGTTGGAACCAACTGATAGTCAGGAAAGGTGAAGCAATGATGCACGGGATCAAAGAATTGGAAGAGCACGCACATCATCTCTTCTTGGAAATTGGAGGTAGCCAAACTGAGGAGTCGACCATATTTCTTGGTGAAAGGAGAGTCTTCAGGAACCCTTGATGCTAATTCTTGGAGTTGAGGGTGTGCTTTCACGAAGCTGATTCTGATGGTATTCCTTCGGACGGGATTCATGGCCTACAAAACAAAACAAAAAAGATAAAATCCTAAATCCTTGAAATGGTTAGTGAGAATGCTTATGATGTTATAATGTTTATGATGTTATGTACAAGTAAGCAAGTTATTATGTACACAAAAAGCAAATAAGTCCTTAGGTTTAGGCTTGCATGGAGTTGGTAGGTAAGTACCCTCTTGAAGTTTAGTTGGCTCAACCTGTCCTAGAAAGTAACCAGGTTCTAGGGGATCTCAATATGACTGACCTTTCTTTTAGGCGTTGTCTCAGCACAATCAATATTTTCTTGCGGCCGAGATATCCCAAAATTCCAATCTCAATGAGCGTAGTATCGAGTATCAACCAATTTTCAGCTTTCCACTGAAACCGGCTATCTCACTACTTCCTAATGGCTAAGTTGTTCAATTAAGGTTCTAAGGTCAGTTAGTGCTTCATGACGCTGCTCAGCGGCCCCATATTCTCCTCGATTCAATACAAGGAATAACGGTACCAACAAATGCGTCACACTAACATAGCCATTGCTTCAACCATACCGGTCTACACCGTACATTTTCAACAATCTTTTGCTACTTACCTAAAAAGGTGTCCCAGATCCGGGTAGATGATCAAAACAAGCCCAAATAAGGAACCAAAATGTAAAATAAACAAGTCAAACAAAGAAAAGCAAGTAAAGGTGATCTAGCCCTAAGGTTACCCTACTTTGAAGATATCCCCAGCAGAGTCGCCAGTTCTGTAACACGGTGGGAGAACTGACTTGGGATGTTTTGCGTTTGATCGCAATTGTTGCGGATAGCAAGAGTCTCCACCGACTTTTCTTTTATCCAATAAAGGAAAGGCTGAAAATAATAGGAAAGAACTTTGAGATTATTTTCTTGAGTTCGGGGGGTAGATTATGAAAAGGGAAGATTTTAACACCCTTTTCATCCATAGTTATCTATGGGCTCTTAGTTGCTTGCTAGATCACTTGCTTTGTTTGAAAATGTGCTTGTGGTGTGGTTTTTGAAAGTATTTTGAAAACGTGCCTTTGTAATAATTCCCGTCTCTATAAGAACGCATACAAAGTGTTGCTTAGAAAATAGTTCAAAGAAGTGTTTGTTTTTTGAAAGTGATTTTGAAAAGGGTCTCTTTGTAAGGATTCTCGTCTCTATAAGAATGCATACAAAGCGTTTGTCTTTTGAAAATATTTCAAAATGAAAGTGTTTAGTGTATGATATGTTTTTGTTTTGAGAAAGAGAGCACTTAGGAGCAACATACCTACTCAAAAGGTCTTAAATATTCTTTTCGTCTTCCTTTAGATGTTGCTATCTTACCATTGATTTGGTAAGAAGCCCCATCGTTGGATGTAAAGGGACGGGCTTGGATCATCTACACATGATAGCAATTTTGTGACATATCTTAGCATTTATCTTGAGGGACTAAGATTATTTGTAAGGAAACATTTGAAGCGTCATCGAGGGACTATGATCTTGTATTTTTGATTGTTTTTGCTAAGACGTCTCACATGCATAACATGACCATTTTATCAAGGCAACAAGTGGAGTTAACCCTAGAGATACAAGTGTGCAAGTGTTTGTATTTCATGCATTTAGTCTTTGATTAAGGGTTGTCTACTTGTTGTTTTTATCTTCCCATACAAACCCTAATTACTAGCATTTATATGAAAACAATAAATTGTGGAAAGTAAATATTCTATGCTATTACAAACACTTGGGGATGGGGGTGTACAAATTTACAAATTATCTATTACAACCTGTGATACGGTGGGAGAACTGACTTGAGATTTGCGTTTGTTTTCGCAAATGTTTCGGTTTAGCAAGAGTCGCCACCGAATTTTTATTTTATCCTAAGGAAAGATTAAAAAGCACAGGAAAAACCTTTGAGATGTTTTCTTGGGTTCGGGGAATAGATTATAGAAAGGGAAGGTATTAACACCCTTTCTATCCATGGTTATCCATGGGCTCTTAGTTATTCGCTTAGATCACTTGCTTGCATTTTCAATTGTTTGAAATGGTGCTTTCAATTGTTTGAAATGGTGCTTTGTGTGTGATTTTGAAAGATGTTTTGAAAAGAGGCCATTTATGGCAACCTTTGTAATGATCCATGTTTGAATGTATACAAAGGTGTATTTGTCTTTTGAAAAGTTTTCAATGTTTTTGAAAGTTGTTTTGAAAGTTTGCATTGTGAAGTGTGTTTTGAAAAAATGGCAAGGATTTGTTTTGCAAGTTGGTCAAGTAACCAAGAGCTATCTACCCTAAATTTCTCAAAGATCATTCATATGTTTTAACCCTTTTAACAGTATTGTTCCACCATTGTATTTGGTGGACAATCTTGTGTTAGGATGTTAACGGGACGGGCGCGGGTCATCGTTTAGACCATGAATGCAATAGTGCCAAGTGTCTTTGGCAACTTTTCCTTTAAGGGACTTGATCATTTTTTAGGCAACTTGAGAAAGCGTCATCGAGTGACTATGATCATTTGATTTGTTTTTGTTTGGCCAAAGACACTCAACATGCAACATGGCCCATTTTTGAAGGCAACAAGTGGAGTAACCCTAAGGGTGCAAGTGTGCATTGGTGTTGTCCATTTCATGATTTTTCATCTTTGTATTAGTCAAGCTACTTGTTATTTGATTTGCATACAAACCCTAGGTCTATCATGGCATAATTTGAAAGCTTTTAAATGCAGAAATTTAAAGTCCTAAATTATTACAACATAATTATGGGGATGGAGGTACAAATGTTTGAATGGGGGGATATTTAGCAAGAAATTAAATCTAAAACTATTACATCCATATTGAATATACAAATATCAAATTGTACAATATTTAAACAAATATAATAAACATGCAAAAATGTATTATGCACAAAAAGATTTTTATGTATGTGAAAGTATTTTTTCATGTGAAATATAAACAAAAATAAAAAAAGTCAATTTTTGGATATTTTTATGGTTTAGGGCAAAACCCTAGTTTTTGAATAAAATGGTATTTATTTATTAATTATATACAATATTTATATATTAATTTATACAATAAATAAAAAAAAAAGAAGTATATTGTAAAAAAAAAGTATTTTTGATGTCAAATATTAATAAAAATAAAAATGTATTATTTTCATATGTTTGTCCTAAATATTTAATAAAATATATATATATATATATATATATATATATATATATATATATATATATATATATATATATTATATATATATATATATATATATATATATATATATATATATATATATATATATATATATATATATATATATATATATATATAATATATATATATATATATATATATATATATATATATATATATATATATATATATATATATATATATATATATATATATATATATATATATATATATATATATATATATATATATATATATATATATATATATATATATATATATATATTTAATAAACTAAATATGTACAAAAAAATAAAATATTAATTATTTACAAAAATGTGTATTTTAGAAAATGTTTTCAAAATGTAAACGAAAAATAATAACTGAAAATAAATATATTTTTGTATTATTTTTTAGTGTTTTAAATAAAAGTATCTATATTTATTTATATGTATATGTTTAAATAAAACAAATAAATTCCAAATAAATGCAAAAATGTGTGGAAAAATAATTTTGATATTTTTTATATTTGAGCAAAAAATAATAAGTCAGAATCAAAAAATAAAAAATAAAAAATGATCAATATATCACACAATGGGCCAGGGGGGTGCAAAATGAGAAAAGGGGTGCAAAAAGCAAGACTGACTCAGGCCCAGCCCAAGCCAGTCATCTTCTTCCTCCAGCAACCTGTTTGAAACAAAAACGCACGCTTCTTCTTATCCAACACAAATCCCGATTCCTTGACTTTTAGCAAAAACTCACAACACAAATAATGTAGAGCAGCAAGAGACGAATTCATACATATAAAAATCTTGACCTAACTCTTAGAAACGAGGGAGAATTTCTTCATCCCTAATTTCTGACCTAATTTTTCTTCAATGTTCATGGCCAAAATTCTCACAGCACGCATAATATAAATGAAAAGTAAATACATGGATGGCTTCAGGGCTATGAGTAGAACATGTTTTCTTCACAAACCTAAGCTTAATCATGCCTGGATAGAGAGATAGAAGTTCATGTTTTTACCTGTTTCCGCTTGACTTGAACAAAACAATGTAGGAACTTTCAATGGATTTTGATCTTTTGTACAGCTTGCCTGAAGTCCAAGGATGCTTCTCCAACTCCTAGCTAGCTTTAAAATCAACTGAATCGTGCTATGGAAGTCAACCTGCACAGCTTGAAAATAAAAATGGCAAATGTGGTTATGGGTGTTACAGCTTGAGTTCAATGCTTGGGATAGCTTCAGTGGATGATATGGAACATGTTTGAACTCTTTTTGGCCAAAGTGCACGAGTGGAATGGACTGTGGAAGTCAATCTGCAGCAGGGACTCTGTTTTGCAGAAAAACTGTGCTTTTGGATATGAGGATGGATTGAGGATGAAGGAATCGTGTTTTAGGTCAGTTAGGGTGTATGTAAGATGAGAACAAAGTTTGCTTAGGTTGGTGTTTTCAGGAATGAGAGCTCTTTGAGTTTTTGCAAGCTTTCTTCTTTTTGAAGCAAGGATAGTGTAAGTTCCAATACAGGCCTGTACCACCCTCTATGTATGATGCATCTCTTGTTCTTGATCAGAGGGATTTGTGTACAAATGCTAGCCTCAAAGATCTGGCCCATGCCTCTTGGATTTTGAATTTGACATAAAGTGCATCTTTATCAAAATGGCATGTTTGCTTTTTCTACTAAAGGATTGATTTTATGTGCAATGCCCAAAGGGAAGAAATAATGCATTAATACAATGGTTAGGCATTTAATTATGGTGTGTGAGACTGGTTTTGAGGCCTTCAAGCTAGCTTGTACAAGCTGATTTGAAAAATGCCAATGTTATGAACAAGCCTTGGCCAAGAACAAAAGTGAATTTTGCCCAACTTTGCAAATTCGATTCTCCCTAACCACAAGGGTGTTTGAGAAGTTCTTGGACAATTTGGAAATCTTGGAATGTGTACTACAATCCATCTTTGTAATGCAAATTGAAACTCCAAGTGGAAGCATGTGAAAAATGGCCAAGAAGTTGGACAAAAATCCTGCCTAGAATAGGTCAAAATTTTTCTAAGTTAAAAATGTTTTGCATCCTTGTTCCAAAAATCATAACTTGAGCTACAAGCTTCCTTTGAGAAAACTTTATAAATAAAAGATGTATATTTTGCAATGGACTACAACTTTCATATTTTGAGTTTTGTTTGAATCCATTTTCATCTTGGTGAAAAAATGGGACAAAGTTAGGAAAAAATAAGGAAACTTTATAACTTAGAAAATTTCTAAGTTATGCAATTTCTTCATTTTAAACCCTAATTTGCAATTTTGGGTTTCTTGATGAAAAAGTTTCATAATTTGACATGTCTTGATGAAAAATGAATCTTGACACTTGATTTTGACCAAAAAGTCAAAGTTTGACTTTTCAGTATACAGTTAAATTTTGATCAGTTGACTGAAAAATTCATCTGTCAATCCTATGCATTTGAGATCTTTTGAACTTGTTGAATGGGTCAAGAAAAATGCCATTGAGTCCTTGAGTCAATATGTGATCTTGCTTTGCCATTGGTTAAGTCCAACAGTCAAAAATTTCCTTTGTGCAGTCAAAACCCTAAAAATGACCATTTTGCCCTTTTGGTGATCTGATCAAATTTCTTGGGGAATTGTGATCCAAAATTGACCAAATGGTTCATATGAGTTCATTATGTTGATGTGGGTCAAATTTCATGAGGTTTGACTGTTAATTGGCCACAGTTGACTTTTTCCCCAATACACCTGATTTCTAGGTCAACTGTCCCATTGACTGGGCAAAGATTGGAATCAAGGCTTGAAACTTGGTATGGATAAGCTTGTGAGTCCAATATGAAGCATGAAAGTCACCTTGGGCATTTTAGGTCAAAACATCTTTGTGCAAACTCAAACCCTAATTTGAGTCAATAGTGCAAGGAGGAGTCTTGAGCAGAGCAAACCCTAACTTGATCTTGAGCTCCAAGAGTCTTGTGGTAAGAAAATGTTGATGAAATGAGAGGGAAAATTTTGGGGTACAACAGTTGCCCCTGTTCAATCTTCTTAAACCTGAAGAGTTATATTGGCAAGTTTGCCTTTCGTGTCTCGAGGGTAAAAGGAGATTGGACACTAGAGTGCCCTTAAATTTGCACTCGTCGAAACATGGATGCAGGAATGGGCTTAAAGATGCCATTGGGAGATGGGCTTAGAGATGCCATCTGGAGATGAGACAGAATCTTGTCGGGGATGGGCTTAAAGATGCCATCTGGAAATGAGACAGAATCTTGTCGGGGATGGGTTTAAAGATGCCATCTGGAATGTTTGTTGAACTGCAATGTGATAGGTCAGAAGAATGAGGATTATAATGGTATCCGTGTCTGGAATGCATTTGAACTGTATCTGGAGACTGAGTTTGTATGAGCAAAAGAATGGCCTTCATATCTGGGGCGTATCTGAGCTGTAACTGTGTTTGAATGTAGAATGAATATCAGAATGACTGCCGTGTCTGGAGTGTATCTGTATTGTATCTGGGTAACAGAGAAATATCTGTATATGGAGCAATTGCATGCTGGGGACAAATTCTGAATGAGTGACAGAATGGCAACCGTGTCTGGAGCGTATCTGGACTGTATCTAAAGTTGAAAGTTGTATGAGTAGCAGAATGACTTCCGTGTCTGGAGTGTATCTGAAACTGTAACTGGGATTGAGATCCGTATGAGTAATAGAATGACTTCCATGGCGAATGCACTGAGGAGAATCAAACTGCTGTTGTAAGGGTCATAATGGTATCCGTGCTTGGAATGCATTGAACCTTGAGGTGGATAAGTGAATCTGAATGAGAGATAGAATGGCTGCCGTGTCTGGAGCGTATCTAGTGTGTATCTGATTGCTGTAGTCTGAATGAGCAGTAGAATGACCGCCGTGTCTGGGGTGTATCTGTGCTGTATCTGACTTGAAATTCTGAATGAGTAATAGAATTACCGCCGCGTCTGGGGTGTATCCATACTGTATCTGAATAATTGTTAATGATAGCCTTTTAATCATATCCTGAAAAGGATGAAATGTTAGCTAAAACACAAAGTTATGTTGCATGATATGTATGACGCAATACATATGTTATATCAATGTTTATGATATATGAATGTAATGAATGCGCATGTAAGCTGATGAGCTGTCTTGCTGAGGATAGAAGAATCCTGGATAGCCGGAGATGAGAGAATCTTGACTGTTGCCGGGGAAAATGAATCATTGACTGCTGCAGGGGATTAGAGGAATCTCTGAGTGCTAAAGCTGAGATATCCTTGCTAACTGCTGACTGCTCGGGGAATAAGATCTTCAACTGTTGAGGGATCTTAGGACCACTACTGGGGATTGGAACTCCTTGGTGACTTGTAGGGAATGAGAATTCTGATGATCTCTACTGGGGAGTCCAGAACCTGGTAGGCTTAAGCTGGAGAAGTAAAATTGAGAATCTTCAATCTGACGGGAAGTATCTCTGTGGGGAGAAGGTTCACTAGTCTGGTTCCGCTGGGGATTGATAGTTTTAACTTCAACTGGGGATAGGATTTTCAGATTCTTAAGGCTCCACTAGGGATACTGAAACTTAACTCTGAGGGGAATTGAGTTCTAGAAGGCTCTCTGGCTGGGGAAATCAGTTTTGGAGAAAGCTTATGTTCTGCTGGAGATCCTGAAGTTTAATTTTGTTTGGGGAATTAAGTTCTGGATTTTGACTTTGTTGAGGAATTTGGAGTTTAATTCTGCTAGGGATTCCTTCTGAAAGGGAATCAAGGTATCTATTTGTACCCTTAAACCATCTGCAATCATCTTCCTTGATTTGTAAGAGAATGATTATGTTCAAATGCATATGCCTATTTAACAAAACATTGGACGTTTCTCAAATAAAACATAAGTGCGAAGGAGAAAAAGGACGACAAAGCAAATTTCTGTGTTTGGAAAAGTATTTGTATTAACTTTTATGAGTATCTTTGTACAAAGGAGACAAACATCCTAGTAAGAGGATGTTGTCGTAAAAAAATTGAAAATTTTATACAAAAGAAAGAGGGCTATGTGTAACAATTCCATGGGATTCCATTCTGTTATAGCCTTCACAACTCTGAATATCTGTCCATTCGCTACTTCGTCCGCCGATGACTGGATTGATCAGAAGTTCGGAGCTTTGTTGATGAAGATATTGTTCTTTAAAGTGATCCGACGAGACATAGTCGTACGCTTTAATTCCCTAACTTTTGTCTGGACCGCCCTCTCGGGTTTTTGATTCACCGGGAAACCCCTTTTTGCCCAAGCCGCCCTTTCGGGTTTTCCACTTGCCGGATGCACAGATTTTTGTGTTTTATCCCTAATTTTTTCCTGAACCGCCCTTTCGGGTTTTCGGTTCACCGGGATGCCCATTTTTGCCCAAGCCGCCCTTTCAGGTTTTTGACTTGTCGGGTTATTTTATGCGTAGTATTTTTTGACTATGTCTGCGTTTGCAGGGTGTGGCAAATCATCGCCATCCATGGTGGTAAGAATCATTGCACCACCAGAAAAGATGCTCTTGATTACAAATGGTCCTTCATAAGTAGGAGTCCACTTGCCCCTGGGGTCACTTTGCGGCAAGATGATCCGCTTGATTACAAGATCTCCGACTTGATATACTTGACGTCTGACTTTCTTGTTGAAAGCCTTGATCATCCGTTTTTGATACGTCTGACCATGGAAAACAGCAGCGAGTCACTTCTCGTCGATCAAATTGAGTTGATCAAGTCGGGTCTGAATCCACTCGTCTTCACTCAAACCAGAATCCTTCATAATCCTTAAAGAAGGAATCTGAACTTCCATGGGTAGAACAACTTCCATGCCGTATACCAAATAAAATGGGGTTGCCCCTGTCAAAGTATGTGCCGTGGTACGGTATCCATGCAGAGCAAACGATAGCATCTCATGCCAGTCCTTGTAGGTAACTGTCATTTTCTGAATGATCTTCTTAATGTTTTTGTTCGCAGCTTCAACAGCACCGTTCATCTTTGGCCGATAGGGAGATGAATTGTGATGATAAATCTTGAACTGTTCGCATAGAGCGGTGATCATAGTATTATTCAGATTTGTACCATTGTCTGTAATGATCCTGACTGTAACGGAGGCAAAAGAAGCTGCTTCGACCCATTTGGTAAAATAGTCAATGGCGACCAGAATGAAGCGATGTCCATTGGACGCTATGGGCTTGATCTCTCCAATCATGTCAATGCCCTACATTTAGAATGGCCAAGGAGCTGTCAGAACGTTGAGAGGAATAGGAGGAATATGAATCTTGTCGGCATAGACTTGATATTTGTGGCAAGTACGGGAATGTTGATGGCAATCAGCTTCCATAGTAGACCAGTAATAGCCTGCCCTTAGAATCTTCTTAGCCATCGTATGTCCACTCAACTGGGTGCCAAATGTACCGCTGTGTATCTCAGTCATGATCAACTCTGCTCCAGCTTTGTCTACGCATCATAGTAAAACACAATCATGGCTGCGTTTATAGAGGATGTCGTTGCTCAGGAAGAACTTGGCAGCAAATTTCCTTAGGAACTTCTTGTCATTTACGGAAGCTCCTTCAGGATATTCTCTAGTCTGGAGATACCTTTTGATTTCGTGAAACCAGGGTTGTTCCACTACTTCTTCGGTATTAATCTCATGACAATGCGCAGGTTCATCCATTCGCTCGATGGTGATTTGGGGAGCCTCATTATCCCAGTTGAGTTTAAACATGGAAGACATTGTAGCCAGAGCATCTGCTAGCTGATTCTCTTCTCGCGGGAAGTGCTCGAAGGTGATTTGCTCGAAATGAGGCAACAATGTCAGGACATGTTCTTTGTATGGGATACGATTAGGATGCTTGGTATCCCACTCTCCTTTGATTTGACTGATAACCAAAGCCGAGTCCCCAAATACGATCAAAGATTTGATCCCTAGGTCTATAGCAGCCTTGAGACCAAAAATGCAGGCTTCATATTCAGCCATGTTGTTGGTACAGCTGAAGCAAAGTCGGGCCGTGAAAGGTGTATGGCAACCTTCCGGGGAAATGAGTACCGCACCAATACCGTTTCCAAGTGCATTTGAAGCACCATCAAAGTACAGGGTCCATCGGGATCCTTTTCCAGGTCCGTCATACGGTCCGTTACCTTCAATGTTGTCCAAAGTCATGATGTCCTCGTCCGGGAAGTCGAATCTCATGGATTGATAATCTTTGATAGCTTGATGAGCTAGATGGTCAGCTAGTACACTCCCTTTTATAGCTTTTTGGGTGGTGTACTGGATGTCATACTCAGTCAGGATCATTTTCCATCTAGCGATTCTTCTAGATAAAGCAGGTTTCTCGAAGATATACTTGATAGGATCCATTTTGGAAATCAACAGAGTGGTATGAGTCAACATATACTGCCTTAGTCGGCGAGCAGCCCATACCAAAGCGCAGCAAGTTCTCTCGAGCAATGAGTAGTGAGCCTCATAGTCGGTAAACTTTTTGTTAAGGTAATAAATGGCATGCTCTTTTCGACCAGACTCGTCATGCTGGCCCAGTACGCACCCCATTGAGTTATCCAACACGGTCAGATACATTATCAACGGTCTTCCTTCGACGGGTGGCATCAGAATAGGAGGTTCTAGCAAATACTCCTTGATTTTATCAAAAGCAGCTTGGCAATCGTCGTTCCATTCGACTACCTGATCTTTCTTCAATAGTTTGAAAATTGGTTCACAGGTAGACGTCAGATGAGAGATGAATCGGGCAATATAGTTCAAGCGCCCCAAGAACCCTCTAACCTCCTTTTCGGTACGGGGGGCAGGCATTTCTTGTATAGCCTTCACTTTTGCTAGATCGACCTCGATGCCTTTGTTGCTGACAATAAATCCTAGAAGTTTACCAGACCTAACTCCAAAAGTGCACTTACTTGGATTCATCCTGAGTTTGTACTCCTTCAACCTGGCAAACAGCTTTTTCAAATGTTCAAGGTGATCCTCCTCTGTTTGTGATCGAGCTATCATGTCGTCTACGTAAACTTCGATCTCATGATGTATCATATCATGAAACAAAGCTACCATGGCGCGCTGATAAGTTGCCCCTGTGTTCTTCAGTCCGAACGGCATCACCTTGTAGCAGAAGGTACCCCATTGTGTAACAAAGGTTGTTTTCTCCATGTCTTCGGGGGCCATTTTAATCTGGTTGTAGCCCGAGAATTCGTCCATGAAGGAAAACACCTTGTGCTGAGCTGTGTTGTCAATCAAAATATCGATATGCGGTAGCGGAAAATCATCTTTAGGGCTAGCCCTGTTCAAATCCCGGTAGTACACACACATTCTGACCTTGCCATCTTTTTTAGGAACGAGCATAATGTTAGCAACCCATTGCGGATATGATGTAACAGCCAGAAAGCCAGTGTTGAATTGCTTCATTACTTCCGCTTTAATCTTTTCAGACATGTCGGGCCTCATTCGGCCGACTTTTTGCTTGATCGGTGGACAATCCTCTCTTGTAGGGAGACGATGGACCACTATATCTGTGTCTAAACCCGGCATGTCTTCATAAGACCAGGCGAAGATTTCAACATATTCATTCAACAGCTGTATTAAGCGCTCCTTGACACTTGGTTCCAGATTGGCACCCACTTGTACTTCTTTCCTGTCTTCCTCTGTTCCTAAGTTGACTGTTTCCAACAACTCTCCATGAGGAAAGATGGCCCTTTCTTCTTGTTGTAAAAGTCTGGCTAGCTCTCCTGGTACTTCACAATCTTCGTCATCTTCATACTCAGCCCGATTGACCAAATCTTCAGAGTTATTGAAGGACATAGCAGAATAGTCACCCATAGAATCCAGAGTGGATGGGTACCTGCATTTGTGAGTGTGGGTGTGTGTAAGGGATATCCATCCTTAAACAAACAAAAATGCAAAAGGAAAGAAAATGTACAAAGCAATTTATATATGAAAAACGTCCAATGATTCATTAAACATGGCATATGAATATGAAGAGAATCAAAACCCTTACAAATGGACCTACATGCCCCGTGCAAGGCATGAGGTGAAAAAGTAGTGTGCAGATTGTTTAAAAGTAATTATTACAGACCAACAGGAAACGTTCGAAAGATAAATTACTGATTAATGAAAGTAATGGGGACGAAGTCTTTCGCTTCCCAGTTGTGCAGTCCCCCTCCGATGGTTGGGAAGATCCAATCTTCAATGTTACCCTCTTCGTCTTCGTCTTCTAAAGCATTGATTCCATGAGGAGAAATCTTGATGGGTGTCCTCTCAATTTTGGAGCGACGCATCGCCTTTTGCCCCGCAGTGGTAAATCCCAACCCAAACTTGTCTGTTTTGTGAGGAATGTCAGGCAACTGTCCCCATGTTGAGCTCTTCCCCTCCTTCATTGCAGCCTGTGCATCTTTCGGAGATGCCATCTTGGCCACCTGCTTGGGTACTTCAGCTACTGCCTTTGCTACTGCTACCTCGGGAGCGATTTCCTCGAAGTGTTGGAACGGTGTTTCGATGAATTCGCCCTCTATTTCCACATACCTAAAGGAGTTCAGATGACTGATCATGTATTCCTCCTCACCGTGTACAGTTATGATTTTTCCTTTGACAGGGTATTTCAACATCTGATGTAGGGAGGAAGTGACTGCCCCAGCATTATGTATCCATGGCCTCCCTAGCAAGCAAGAGTATGATGGGTGGATGTTCATCACATAGAATGTTGAGTGGAACACTTCAGTGCCTACTGTGATACGGTGGGAGAACTGACTTGAGGTTTTGCGTTTGTTTTCGCAAATGTTTCGGTTGAGCAAGAGTCGCCACCGACTTTTTATTTTATCCTAAAGGAAAGGTTAAAAAAGCACAGCAAAAACCTTTTGAGATATTTCGTGGGTTCGGGGGGTAGATTATGAAAAGGGAAGGTATTAGCACCCTTTTCATCCATGGTTATCCATGGGCTCTTAGTTACTTGGTTTTTTAGATCACTTGCCTTATTTTTCGATTGCTTTAAAAATGGTGTGTGTGTGGATGTTTTTTTTTGAAAATGTTTTGGAAAAAGATGCCTTGTCTTAGGCAACTAATGTATTTGACTCATGATTGAGTGTTTTACAAAAGTGTGGATCTTTTCGAAAATATGTTTCAAATGTTTTTGAGAGTTTGTTTTGAAAGTGTTGTGGATTGTGGTTTTTGAAAAGAAGGCAAGTGTTTTTGCAAATTGATCTCAAGTAACTAAGAGTTTTGTCTACCCTATTGTACTCAAAGGTTTTTGTTATGTTTTAACCCTTTTTAACAATTTTGTTCCACCCTTGAATTTGGTGGACAATCTTGCGTTTAGGAAGTTTATTCGGGACGGGCGCGGGTCATCGTATGAACCATGAATGCAATGATGCCAAGTGTCTTTGGCAATTTGCTTTGAAGGGACTATGATCATTCCGTTTAGGCAACACTTTGAGACTTATGATCATTTGATTTTGTTTTGCCAAAGATACTCGACGTGCAAGCATGGCCCATTTTGGAAGGCAACATGTGGGATTACCCTAGAGGGTGCAAGTGTGATTGTGTATTGATTACATGTATTTGTCTTGTATTAGGTTATCTAGCGTTTGATTTTATGTACATGCAAACCCTAGGTCTAACCATGGTATAATTGAAAAACTGTAAATTGCGGAAATGTAAAATCTACGCTATTACAAAGTAGTATCCGGGAGTGGGGGTACAAATGTTCAAATGGGGATATTGACAAGAATTTAAATCTAAATTATTACATCATTTCTGAATATTTTGCAATGTAAATAATGTACAAAAATTAAATAAGAATGCAAGATGCAAAAGAAATGTTTTGTATATGTATGAAAAAATATTATTTATGTAAAAGAAGATAAGAAAATAAAAAAGTATTATTTTGAGTATTTTTAACTTTTAGGGCAAAAAACCCTAATTTTAAAGAAAATGTATTATTATCTAATTTGATACAAGTATTTATTGATTATGTACAAAAATAAAAATAAAATGAAGTATATTATGAAAAAAAGTATTTTTGTATCAAATATTAATAAAAATGAAAAATTCAAGTATTTTTATATTTTAACTTAAATATATTAATAAACATATATATATATATATATATATATATATATATATATATATATATATATATATATATATATATATATATATATATATATATATATATATATATATATATATATATATATATATATATATATATATATATATATATATATATATATATATATATATTAAGTCCTAAATATGTATTATACACAAAATAATATATTTTTAATATTTTAATAATAATAATAAAAAAGTATTTTTATGTGAAATATTTTCAGAAGGTAAACAAAAATAAAAAATGTATATACACTATTTTTGTATTTATTCTAATAATAGTATATATATAATATTTATGTACAAACTAAAGAAAAATCAAATAAAATCAAATAAAAATCAAAAAGTGGTGAGAAAAATATTTTCAAAAATTTAATATGCTGAGAAAAAATAAACAAGTCAAACAAAAAAAGAAAAAGTCAAAAATATTAAAAAATGAAGCAAATGGGCTTGGGGGGTGAGAAAATGGAAATAGGGTGCAAAAAGAAGAAACCACACAAGCCCAGCCCATGTGGCTTCATCTTCAACCTTCGTTCAATAACGTTCAAAAAACGCACGCCCTGTACTCCAGCTGCTAACTCCTGATTCCTGACTTTTTAACAAAAACTCATAACATGAAAAATGCTCAGCATGAAGAGACGATTCCAACCATGTATAGAACTTGACCTAAATCTCTAAGATGAGGGAGAATTTCTCCTCCCCCAATTTCTGACCTAACTTTTCATCAATGTTCAGACACAAAATTCTCTAAGCACACGAAATATAAATGAAATCTAATCATATGAGCATGTTCAGGGCTATGATTGTGACATGTTTTCTTCACAAACCTAAAGCTAACAATGCCTAATAAGGGAGATAGAACTTCATGAATGTACCTGTTCAGTTGGAATCGAGCTTTGCAATGGAGGATGTTTCAGAGTGAAATGATGACTTGTATAGCTTCCTTGAAGTGTAAGGATGCTTTTCCAAGTCCTACCTTGTCTTGAAACTCCCTGAATCGAGCTAGTGAACTCCAACTGCAAAACAGAAATTTAAAAATGGTGAAGTGGCTTGGAGGTGTTACAGGTGAGATTTCAAGTCATGGTTAGCTTGCATAGGTTGTAAGGAAGGTAGAGGAACAGGTTTGGGCAAAAATGCTTGAAGGGATTGAGAGATAACACTCAATCTGCAGGGGTTGCCCTGTTTGAGCAGTTTCAAGGTGATTATGGCAATGGGAGTGTTTGAGAGGGCAAGGGCTCATGTGTTAGCTTGGATATGTTATGTGTAAGGTGTTTGATAACTTCTTTTTTGTGTTTTTGAGCTGATATGAGAGTTGTGATGAGTTATGCACTTTTCTTCTATGTTAAGCAACAAAATGCCACTTGATGTTTTAGGTCAGTAGGGGACCTCTAATCCTGCAGCAAAGCCTCTCTTGATCAGAGCAATTTGTCCATAATCTTGTGCTAAAAGGATTTTGCTTGTACCTGCTTGGATTTCAATTTGACATAAAGCTAGCTTTTTACAAAAATGGATAAAGCACTTTATCTAGTTTAGGATTAATCTTGCATACAATGCTTGCACTCAAAGAACAACACTTTAACACATTGAATATGCATTAAATTATTGAGTATGGAATGGTTCAAGGACCAGTAATCAAGCCTAAAGCATGCTGAGTTCAAATTTGCAAAGTTATGGACATGTTTTGATGAAGAACAAAAGTGAATTTTTGCCAATTTGTGAAATTCGAATCTCTCAAGTTATGAGGTTGTTTGATGAGTTCTTGGACATTTTGGAAAGCTTGGAATGTGTACTACAATCCCTCTTTGAAATGCAAGTTGAAATTCCAAGTGGAAGGGTATGAAAAATGGCCTTGAAGTGGGGTAGAAAACCTTGTCAAAATAGGTTAAAATTTCACTAAGTTAAAAATGGTTTAGTGCCCTTATTCAAAAAATTGTAACTTGAGATACAAGCTTCAAATGAGAAAACTTTGTGAATCAAAGTTGTAGATTATGCAACAAGCTACAACTTTCATGTTTTGACTTTTGTTTGAATCCAAATGGATCTTGGTGAAAAGATGGGGCAAAGTTGGGAAAAAATTAGGGTTTTTCATAACTTAGAAAAATTCTAAGTTATGAAAAATTCCATTTTCTAACCCTAATTTGCATTTTGTGATTTCTTGGTGAACAAGTTTCATGATTTGGCATATTTTGATGAAAAATGAATCTTGACTCTTGATTTTGACCAAAAAGTCAAAGTTTGACTTTTCAGTATACAGTCAAAATTGATCAATTGACTGGGAAATTCAACTGTCAATCTTGTGTACTTGGGATCTTTTGAGCTTGATGAACATGTCAAGATAATTCCATGGGGTCCTTGAGTCCATATGTGAGCTTGGTTTGCCATTGGCTAGGTCAAACAGTCAAAAATTGCCTTTGTGCAGTCAAAACCCTAAAAATGACCATTTTGCCCTTTTGGTGATCTGATCAAATTTCTTGTGGAATTGTGATCCAAACTTGATCAAATGGTCCATATGAGTTCATAATGTTGAGGTGGGTCAAATTTCATGAGGTTTGACTGTCAATTGGCCACAGTTGACTTTTTCCCCAATACAGCTGATTTCTAGGTCAACTGTCCAATTGACTGGGTAAAACTTGGAATCAAGACTTGAAACTTGGCATGGGTAACCTTGGGAGTCCAACATGAAACATGAAAGTCATCTCAGGCATTTTAGGTCAAAACATCCTAGGGCAACCACAAACCCTAATTTGAGTCCACAGTGCAAGGAGAAGTCTTGAGAAGAGGAAACCCTAACTGGATCTTGATCTTCAAGGGTCTTGTGATGAGAAAATGTTGAGGGAATGGGAGGGAAAATTTTGGGGTACAACAGTTGCCCCTGTTCAATCTTCTTGGACCTGAAGAGTTAGATTGGCAATTTTGCCTTTCGTGACTCGAGGGTAAAAGGAGATTGGACACTAGAGTGCCCGGAAATTTGCACTCGCATGTTGAGGTATCAGTAAATGTGATGTCGGGAATGGGCTTACAGATGCCATTTGGAGAGGTGGTGGATAGGGAGATGGGCTTATAGATGCCATTTGGTGATGGGCTTAAAGATGCCATCTGGTGCGGTAGAATTTTGTCGGGGGATGGGCTTAGAGATGCCATCTGAGAATGGGCTTACAGATGCCATTCGGCGACTGCTGGTAGGAGGATGGGCTTATAGATGCCATCTGGAAATGTTGAAATGTATGTCAGAAGTGAGTGGATAAGTGTCAGAAAGGCATCCCTGTTTTGGAACATCTCTGGATTAGGTCTGAACAAGCAACAAATTGACGTCCATGTCTGGAGAATCTGTAAACTATCTGGGATTGAACAAGCAATAGAGCAGTATCCGTTGTTGGGACATGTCCGTAAACTATTTTCAAAAATTGAGAAAAGTCTGAATCAGTTGGTAGATTGACATCCGTTGTAGGGAAGAATCTGTAAACTGTCTTCAAAAGTTGAGAAGAGCCTGAATCAGTTGGTAGATTGATATCCGTTGTAGGGAAGAATCTGTAAACTGTTTCAGAAGTCTTGAAGTTGAAGGGGAACCGGTGTAAGATTTCTGCTGATGCATCTGGATGGATCTGGAATAAGTATCAGAATGTCGCCGTGTCCGGGTCACATCTGAACTATTTCTGTATGCATCTTGGGAGATGATCTGTGTCTGCCGACTGATCTTCCCTGAAAAGGAAAAAAGGTTAGTTGTATGCAATGTTATGATGCATGATGCAATGCATGCGACGTTAATGTGTATGATATGAATGTAATGAAGGCGCATGTAAGCTGATGAGCTAATCTTGCCGAGGATACATGAATCCGAGATGGCTGAAGATAAAAGCCTCTTGACTGCTGCTGGGGAAAATAAATCCTTGGCTGTCGCTGGGGAAGAGAATTCCTGATGACCTCTACCGGGGGGTTCTAAACTAGTAGACTCATGCTGGGGAGGCCAGATTGAGAATCTTCGACTTGATGGGAAGCAACTCTGGAGACTTCACTGGGGAACTCAAGGTTTGCCCTTTCCAAAACTCTGTGGGGAGAAGGTTCAATGGTCTGGCTCCGCTGGGGAATTTGATGAACTCCGCTGGGGATAGGGAGAATTTTGGCGAGCGCGATCTTTCGTGGTGGTTAGCTTGAGAAGAATATGAACAAGTGATAGGTTAACATCCGTTTACTTGGAGAACCCGTGAACTGTTTTCAGAATTCTTGAAGTTGAATCAGCAATAGAGCCGCATCCGTTGTTGGGAAGCGTCCGTAAACTAATTTCAGAGGTTGAGAAGAGTCTGAACAAGTTGGTAGATTAACATCCGTTGTTGGGAAGAATCCGTAAACTTGTTTCAGAAGTCTTGAAGAGGAACCGGTGTAGGGCTTCCTGATGATGAGCTTGTGTAAAACTGCATCGGTTTTGAACACTTTTGACATTCGAATGCCCCAAGTGGTGATGTAGATAAAATCCTGGCTTATTACAGGTTTTGGTCTACAATCGGTCGTTCACAGATGTTTCCTGGATTGTTACAGGTGTTGATCTGGAATTCTTCAGACATGCCCTGGCTGGATACAGGAATCGAATCTGGAAAGGTGATAGTTGATAGATATGCCCTGGCTGGATACAGGAATCGAATCTTCAAACTCTTCAGACGTGCCCTGGCTAGATACAAGAATCGAGTCTGGAAATGTGGTCAACAGATATGTCCTGGCTGGATGCTGGAGTCGAATCTTCGAACTCTTCAGACGTGCCCTGGCTAGATACAGGAATCGAGTCTGGAAATGTGGTCAACAGATATGCCCTGGCTGGATACAGGAGTCGAATCTGGAAATAGTCGTCAACAGATATGCCCTGGCTGGATACAGGAATCGAATCTTCGAACTCTTCAGACGTGCCCTGGCTAGATACAGGAGTCGAATCTGGAAATGTGATAGTTGACAGATATGCCCTGGCTGGATGCAGGAATCGAATCCTCGAACTCTTCAGACGTGCCCTGGCTAGATACAGGAGTCGAGTCTGGAAATGTTGTAATTGATTTGTTGAACACTTTTGACATTCGAATGCCCCAAGCGGTGATGAAGGAATCTTGAATCAGATTACTCTGCATATTGAGAGATTTCTTGAAATCTTGACTGGACTGCCCCAGGTTAACTGAACTTTGAAAGATCTGTTGGACCTTGACTGGACTGCCCCAGGTTAATTGAATTGTGACATGTCATGCCCCTTGTTGATAGGAGATTTGATGGAAGTGTTATCCTCTTGAAGTGATTTTGACTTACTGAGAGAGTTTTCGTTCCTTCGAACATTCGCTGTATGAATTTCTTCGCTGTCAAACGAAAAGGTCAAATGCAGACAGTGATATTCAAATAATGCAAAGTTTATGTTTGTCTCGAAGTTTTGAAAAATGCGTTTTTTAGCAGAAAACTTTTCATAAGACAAGTCAACACAAGATTTAGAGTAAGCCCTACAGGAGTCAGGATACCTTTTGTAACAGTACGCTCTCGAACTAACCCATGCTTCAATTAGGACTTTTGAAGGGTTGTAACGTGGCCTGGTTCACGGTTTAAGAAACAAAGGATAAAGGCTCAAAGTATATTTGTACCCACCCGCTCTTCGTGATGTTCTTCAACCTAAGCTCAGTTAATTGTGCGTCACACTCTGTTTTGAGTTTGGAACGACTTTTGGGTGATGGTTCACCAGTTTTGAATTTGGGGAGACAGTCATCATCTCCTTTTTTTCTTTTTCAACATTTTTCATGTTGTTGAGGATTTTGTAATGACCTCACTATTTTGATTTTGATTTGTTATCCCTAACTTTTGCCTGACTGTTACCGTTTTCGGGATTACTGTCAGCGGGATGCCCCAGGCTTTCTTAATCCTCCTTTATAGGTTTTGGCTTGGTGGGCTTTTCTCTTTTGAGAGATTGACTGTCTATATGATAGGGAACCACCCTTGTCTTTTTGATTCCAAAGGAACGCTTTCTTTTTTTGACGTCGTCCGTTGTATTACGAACTGAGGGTTTGCGACTTCAATGCGCATTTTCTTTTGAATTAACTGAGATACTACCCTGCCCCGGGTTTATATCAAAGGTTTTGATTGTTTAGAACAGAAAACTCCTACTTCTTTGGTTCGAAGGGGTTGACTAGGGATTAACTTCCTTATAACTCCAGTGTTTGGGAATTGAAAGAAATGCCTGTACATCATCAGCACGGTCTGTTCAAAAGCATACTGTATAAGATTATGGTATTGTTTCGTCATCCTCCTTCTAAAGGCTTACAGCTTTCTATCAAGAGTCAGATATCATAAAGAAAAGCATAAGAGTAGTGAAACGAATGGATGAGTTCAAGACAAACATATGCAATGCATTAATGAAAACAGAGTTTAACATCAACAGATAATTGTTTGACAGCAAAAGAAATTACAACTTTGAAAATTCAAAAAGAAGCAAAAGTCTTTCAGTTTGAGCTTCGTCACTTCAAGCGGAGAACCCTTTAATGGAAGATTTTCATCTCGCCGTCTGGCATGAATTCCAGCACCCCAATGTCGATCAGATCTTGAATCTTGTTCTTCAAGGCCCAACAGTCGTTGGTGCCGTGTCCTGGGCTGTGGGAATGGTAAACACAGAATGCGTCGGGGTTAAAGTGAGGAAAGGAGATATTGAGATTCTGAGGAGGATCCTTTACGGTGAGCAAATTAACCTCCAACAGGCGCTTCAGTATGAAGAATGATGGTATTTCAGTCTCCGTAAACTGTCTTCCCGACTTTTCTTGTTTACGCCGATTGCCCCGTTGACGCTGGCGAGGTTGTTGATGGGTTTGTGACCCTGAAGCTAGCAAAGGAGCTTTCCCCTTGTCTTCTTGAGTGGAGGGATGCTGAGCGGTGACTTGCTCTTCAACCTCAGATGTTTGCCCCGGTTGGTTGTTTGGAAGCAGTTGGCGGACAAGAACTCTGAGTTCCTCTTGTCTTTGGGATAGGTCTTGGATGAGAGCCATCTGGCCCACCAACTGTCCCATCATTTGAGTCCTCAGTGTTGTCAGATCAAACTGCAGCTCCGCAATCTGATCACTCCTGGCATTGTTGGAACTCCCCAAGCCTTTGGTGAGGAGAGCTTTCATCTCTTCTTGCCCCAGAGACAAGTTCAGGAACATCTCCTGCAGCTGAGCAGTCTGGTCTTGGATGTCTTTGACAGACCTTTCTAGAGCCATCTCTTGCTGAAATTTGAAAGAAAGATTGTCAAAATGAAATGCATGATATGTGGATGCATGCTTTCAAGGGTCTCTTGGGGTAAACACAAGAAAATGTTAGAGGTTGAACTCCGCTCTCGGATTGGAGATCTCTGTACCGGTTGATGTCCTTTCACAAGAATCAAGCTCACCATGTCGAGTGGGTCATAGCCACTGATTCAAGTTGTTGTACTTGAACTTTGATTGGAGAGCTTTGTATCGGTGGATGTCCTTTCACGAGAATCAAGCTCACCATGTCGAGTGGGTCATAGCCACTGATCCAAGTTGTTGTACTTGATCTTTTGACTAGATTGGTTAGAGGAGAAACCTCTTGCCCCTTGGTAGATGTCTGGTTCAACGTAACCCTGCATCAAAAGAACCCTCGAGATCCTTGAAATGGTTATTGAAAATGCTAAAATGCTATGGTATGATGTCATGATGTTATGTACCTGTATGCACAAGCAAGTGAATGTATATACAGGCAAACAATATTCACACAAAGCACACAAGGCCTTAGGTTTAGGCTTGCATGAGGTTCAGGTACTACCCTCTTTCAGTTTGTTGGTTAAAACCTGTCTTATCAAAAGTAACCGGGTTCTAAAGGTCCCAATATCACTGGATTGCTTTCATTGTTCATCGTTTCGATTTAGCCACTGAACTGGCGACCGAGATATTCCAGGAAAGCAACCCTCAATTGAGTGTAGTATCGAGTATCAACCAACCTCGGACTGCACCAAAGTCAGTTATCTCACTACCCTAAAAAGGCCAAGATGGTTCGATTAAGGTTCCTAAGGTCAGTTGATGCTTCGCGACACCACGCGGCGGCCCCGTACTCTCCTTGACTGAACTCAAGGGTTACCGGTACACACCAAAGTGCCACATCAACGTAGCAGACTGCTTCAACCATGTCGGTATACCCCGCACAGTTCCCTCACAGCCTTGTTGCTACTTTCTAAGAAGGTATCCCCAGATCCGGGTTAGGATCTATAAAACTCCGATACAAAGCCCAAAAATGTAAAGCAAACAAAGCAATCAATTGAAAGTAAAGGTGATCTAAACCCTAAGGTAACCCCACTTTTAGAAGTCTCCCCAGCAGAGTCTCCAGTTCTGTGATATGGTGGGAGAACTGACTTGAGGTTTTGCGTTTGTTTTCGCAAATGTTTCGGTTGAGCAAGAGTCGCCACCGACTTTTTATTTTATCCTAAAGGAAAGGTTAAAAAAGCACAGCAAAAACCTTTTGAGATATTTCGTGGGTTCGGGGGGTAGATTATGAAAAGGGAAGGTATTAGCACCCTTTTCATCCATGGTTATCCATGGGCTCTTAGTTACTTGGTTTTTTAGATCACTTGCCTTGTTTTTCGATTGCTTTAAAAATGGTGTGTGTGTGGATGTTTTTTTTTTAAAATGTTTTGGAAAAAGATGCCTTGTCTTAGGCAACTAATGTATTTGACTCGTGATTGAGTGTTTTACAAAAGTGTGGATCTTTTCGAAAAGATGTTTCAAATGTTTTTGAGAGTTTGTTTTGAAAGTGTTGTGGATTGTGGTTTTTGAAAAGAAGGCAAGTGTTTTTGCAAATTGATCTCAAGTAACTAAGAGTTTTGTCTACCCTATTGTACTCAAAGGTTTTTGTTATGTTTTAACCCTTTTTAACAATTTTGTTCCACCCTTGAATTTGGTGGACAATCTTGCGTTTAGGAAGTTTATTCGGGACGGGCGCGGGTCATCGTATGAACCATGAATGCAATGATGCCAAGTGTCTTTGGCAATTTGCTTTGAAGGGACTATGATCATTCCGTTTAGGCAACACTTTGAGACTTATGATCATTTGATTTTGTTTTGCCAAAGATACTCGACGTGCAAGCATGGCCCATTTTGGAAGGCAACATGTGGGATTACCCTAGAGGGTGCAAGTGTGATTGTGTATTGATTACATGTATTTGTCTTGTATTAGGTTATCTAGTGTTTGATTTTATGTACATGCAAACCCTAGGTCTAACCATGGTATAATTGAAAAACTGTAAATTGCGGAAATGTAAAATCTACGCTATTACAAAGTAGTATCCGGGAGTGGGGGTACAAATGTTCAAATGGGGATATTGACAAGAATTTAAATCTAATTTATTACATCATTTCTGAATATTTTGCAATGTAAATAATGTACAAAAATTAAATAAGAATGCAAGATGCAAAAGAAATGTTTTGTATATGTATGAAAAAATATTATTTATGTAAAAGAAGATAAGAAAATAAAAAAGTATTATTTTGAGAATTTTTTTTTTACTTTTAGGGCAAAAAACCCTAATTTTAAAGAAAATATATTATTATCTAATTTGATACAAGTATTTATTGATTATGTACAAAAATAAAAATAAAATGAAGTATATTATGAAAAAAAGTATTTTTGTATCAAATATTAATAAAAATGAAAAATTCAAGTATTTTTATATTTTAACATAAATATATTAATAAACACACACATATATATATATATATATATATATATATATATATATATATATATATATATATATATATATATATATATATATATATATATATATATATATATATATATATATATATATATATATATATATATATATATATATATATATATATATATATATATATATATATATATATATATATATATATATATTAAGTCCTAAATATGTATTATACACAAAATAATATATTTTTAATATTTTAATAATAATAATAAAAAAGTATTTTTATGTGAAATATTTTCAGAAGGTAAACAAAAATAAAAAATGTATATACACTATTTTTGTATTTATTCTAATAATAGTATATATATAATATTTATGTACAAACTAAAGAAAAATCAAATAAAATCAAATAAAAATCAAAAAGTGGTGAGAAAAATATTTTCAAAAATTTAATATGCTGAGAAAAAATAAACAAGTCAAACAAAAAAAGAAAAAGTCAAAAATATTAAAAAACGAAGCAAATGGGCCTGGGGGGTGAGAAAATGGAAATAGGGTGCAAAAAGAAGAAACCACACAGGCCCAGCCCATGTGGCTTCATCTTCAACCTTCGTTCAATAACGTTCAAAAAACGCGCGCCCTGTACTCCAGCTGCTAACTCCTGATTCCTGACTTTTTAACAAAAACTCATAACATGAAAAATGCTCAGCATGAAGAGACGATTCCAACCATGTATAGAACTTGACCTAACTCTCTAAGATGAGGGAGAATTTCTCCTCCCCCAATTTCTGACCTAACTTTTCATCAATGTTCAGACACAAAATTCTCTAAGCACACGGAATATAAATGAAATCTAATCATATGAGCATGTTCAGGGCTATGATTGTGACATGTTTTCTTCACAAACCTAAAGCTAACAATGCCTAATAAGGGAGATAGAACTTCATGAATGTACCTGTTCAGTTGGAATCGAGCTTTGCAATGGAGGATGTTTCAGAGTGAAATGATGACTTGTATAGCTTCCTTGAAGTGTAAGGATGCTTTTCCAAGTCCTACCTTGTCTTGAAACTCCCTGAATCGAGCTAGTGAACTCCAACTGCAAAACAGAAATTTAAAAATGCTGAAGTGGCTTGGAGGTGTTACATGTGAGATTTCAAGTCATGGTTAGCTTGCATAGGTTGTAAGGAAGGTAGAGGAACAGGTTTGGGCAAAAATGCTTGAAGGGATTGAGAGATAGCACTCAATCTGCAGGGGTTGCCCTGTTTGAGCAGTTTCAAGGTGATTATGGCAATGGGAGTGTTTGAGAGGGCAAGGGCTCGTGTGTTAGCTTGGATATGTTATGTGTAAGGTGTTTGATAACTTCTTTTTTGTGTTTTTGAGCTGAGATGAGAGTTGTGATGAGTTATGCACTTTTCTTCTATGTTAAGCAACAAAATGCCACTTGATGTTTTAGGTCAGTAGGGGACCTCTAATCCTGCAGCAAAGCCTCTCTTGATCAGAGAAATTTGTCCATAATCTTGTGCTAAAAGGATTTTGCTTGTACCTGCTTGGATTTCAATTTGACATAAAGCTAGCTTTTTACAAAAATGGATAAAGCACTTTATCTAGTTTAGGATTAATCTTGCATACAATGCTTGCACTCAAAGAACAACACTTTAACACATTGAATATGCATTAAATTATTGAGTATGGAATGGTTCAAGGACCAGTAATCAAGCCTAAAGCATGCTGAGTTCAAATTTGCAAAGTTATGGACATGTTTTGATGAAGAACAAAAGTGAATTTTTGCCAATTTGTGAAATTCGAATCTCTCAAGTTATGAGGTTGTTTGATGAGTTCTTGGACATTTTGGAAAGCTTGGAATGTGTAATACAATCCCTCTTTGAAATGCAAGTTGAAATTCCAAGTGGAAGGGTATGAAAAATGGCCTTGAAGTGGGGTAGAAAACCTTGTCAAAATAGGTTAAAATTTCACTAAGTTAAAAATGGTTTAGTGCCCTTATTCAAAAAATTGTAACTTGAGATACAAGCTTCAAATGAGAAAACTTTGTGAATCAAAGTTGTAGATTATGCAACAAGCTACAACTTTCATGTTTTGACTTTTGTTTGAATCCAAATGGATCTTGGTGAAAAGATGGGGCAAAGTTGGGAAAAAATTAGGGTTTTTCATAACTTAGAAAAATTCTAAGTTATGAAAAATTCCATTTTCTAACCCTAATTTGCATTTTGTGATTTCTTGGTGAACAAGTTTCATGATTTGGCATATTTTGATGAAAAATGAATCTTGACTCTTGATTTTGACCAAAAAGTCAAAGTTTGACTTTTCAGTATACAGTCAAAATTGATCAATTGACTGGGAAATTCAACTGTCAATCTTGTGTACTTGGGATCTTTTGAGCTTGATGAACATGTCAAGATAATTCCATGGGGTCCTTGAGTCCATATGTGAGCTTGGTTTGCCATTGGCTAGGTCAAACAGTCAAAAATTGCCTTTGTGCAGTCAAAACCTTAAAAATGACCATTTTGCCCTTTTGGTGATCTGATCAAATTTCTTGTGGAATTGTGATCCAAACTTGATCAAATGGTCCATATGAGTTCATAATGTTGAGGTGGGTCAAATTTCATTAGGTTTGACTGTCAATTGGCCACAGTTGACTTTTTCCCCAATACAGCTGATTTCTAGGTCAACTGTCCAATTGACTGGGTAAAACTTGGAATCAAGACTTGAAACTTGGCATGGGTAACCTTGGGAGTCCAACATGAAACATGAAAGTCATCTCAGGCATTTTAGGTCAAAACATCCTAGGGCAACCACAAACCCTAATTTGAGTCCACAGTGCAAGGAGAAGTCTTGAGCAGAGGAAACCCTAACTGGATCTTGATCTTCAAGGGTCTTGTGATGAGAAAATGTTGAGGGAATGGGAGGGAAAATTTTGGGGTACAACACCTACCTTAATGGGAATGTCGACCTCCCCATGCACCATTCTCTTAGACCCTTCAAAGGCCCTAACAATGATATTACTTGGTGTTGTACCCCAAAATTTGCCCTCCCATATTCTTCAAGATTTGCAAAGAGCATGCTTCAAAATCTCCCAAGGGTTGCACAATCCAATGGCCTCCTAACAGTCAAAAACTAGGGTTTTGGTTCTGGCAAAGAAGTTTAAGTTTCCAAGGGTCCAATCAAGTCCCACATGCCCATAAACATTGTCAAGCATCCTCATTCCAAGTTTCAAGACTTACAGCACAAAATTACACAGTCAAAAACCCTAATTGCTCAACAGTCAACTGCAGGGGCAAAATGGTCATTTGACAGTCAAAAGTCAAAATTTTTGGTCAACATCTTATTTTGAAGCCACAAACATCATTTGATCAATTCTTGATCATGATTCTCAAGGCATGGCTCACAAAGTCTCAAGATGCAAAAGTTTCTATTTTTGGACAGTTGGAAAAGTCAACTGCAAATTGACCAGGGCATAACTTCCACATGGTTTATCAAAAAAATTCCATCCAAAGCTCATTTTGAAGAGAATGACATTTCCTACAACTCCTCTTCACACTTCAAGTCCAAGAAATGCTCTCACAAAAAGTTATCAATCTCAACATTATAGGTCATTTTCAAAAGTCAACAAAAAGGAACTTCAAGTCAAAGACCATAACTTGAGATTGGTAAATCAAAATGACATGGGACCAAGGGCATTGGTTATAGGGCTTCAAGACCTTTCCAAAATGTCCAAGAACATGATCAAAGCTTAAATATTGAGCAAGATATGCCTTGTGGAAGTTGGGAAATTTTCGGGAATTTTGAAAAGTCAACTTTGCTTCAAATGCCTCAAAATTGCTAATGGGCCACAATTTCTTCCAAGAATCATCACCCAAAAGCTATGCACGACCCATTGACATCCAAGGGAGTTATTTCATCATTTTTTATTAATTATTTGAATTATTATTATTATTAATTCACTTAATTAAAATTAAATATGAAAAAAATACTAAATGCCACCTTTCAAATCTTTTTATGCAGCATTTCCACTCTTTATTCACTCAAGATTTCGTGCACCTCAAAAAAGGAAAGAATCATTCATGATTTGGCATATTTGGCATGAAAAAAGATTGGAAAAGATTATGCAAAATCAAAAATTCAAAATCATCAATGCAAAGGATTATGGGCTTGGATTGTTGACCTAATTGATTCCTCATACATATGAAAAGACAAACCTAATCCTAAGAACAGGCAAGCTGCGCTCAGAACCAAGAACCAAACTTGCATTTTTGACAAAAAAACTCAAAACTGTTTTCACAGTTCCAGCGTGATTCAAAGCCTACAATCGATTCCAAAAGCTTGCTGAGGCCTTCCTGAACGTAACTCAATCCTTTTCCAGTCCCCACGCAAAAAGAAGTGGTAGAACAAAGTCAAACTTTCTCAAACTTTTTTCATAATCGTGTTTCAATATATATGCATTTTCCATACATTTGAATGTTTGATTTACACTAATATAAACTCTCTGAAGCTATTGATGTATTTTAATTGAGTTAATATGGCATGTATGAGAAGTTGCCATGGACATTTTTTAGGGTTTCAGGAACCTTGAATTAGGGACTCTTTCATATGAAAAAATTAAGCCACGAGACCTATACCACTGAATTCAGAATGTCCAAACGAAGCAATTCCCCCCATCGCGCCTTTTTTATATTTACATATGAGCTAATCGCTATTTTTATGTTCTGCATTTAGTGGGGGTTTAAAACCCCCGCTATCCATTCCATATTTTTCAGGCGAAAACGAAGAAGTGAAGAAGAAGATGAGCTGTTGGCTTGTGGTTGGTTAATTCAAACACTGGCGCCTTTTTTATTTTGTCCAGCATAACGCCTATTCATCATATATAATATTCATCACCCACTAAATAAACAAAGAAACGCGCTTGGCTTGGTGGACGCTGCGTTGTCATGCAAGCATTGGGACCTGGGTTCGATTCCCAGGTCCCCCATATTCTTCATAATTTTGTTTGTAAGGCGTTCAAGTACAATTCCCTTCCCAGGTTCCATCATACACCTAACATCTTGGCACGCCACATGTCACCAGGGGTTAATCCAAAGGCTATCACGTGAATTCCACCGTATGCATTAGTCAGCTGTTCCTCACACAAGTCTGAAAAAGTCAAAAAAAGGCCTCATTCAATGGGCCTAATTGCTGCAAATATACCTCCAAATGGGGCAGATACCCCCCAATGTTTGTACATCTTTTTAATTTCTCTTATTTTCTTTTCTATTTTTTTAATTCTTTTGATCACTTTTTATTTAATTTATTTCAAATAATTTTCATAAGACACAAAAAATCAGAAAATCATAAAAATAAAAATATGTTTTATTTTAATTTTTAATTCATCAATAGTTTTTTTTGTAAATAAATTTAATAACCAATTTAGTTTTAATTTAGGGTTTTAACTTTAATTATTTTTCTAAATAACTAAAATAGATAAAAATTAGGTTTTTAACATTTTACTCTTTTTTCTCAACAATAAATAATTTTTATTCTTATTATTATTAACTAATTTTGTAAATACTCTTATAATTAGACAATTAGTAAATTAGGTTTAGACTTAAATTCCTTTTCTTTAACAAATTAAAAAAAGTATAGAATTAGGGTTTCCTTTAATAATTAATTTTCTCATTAAATTTCATAAATACCAAAAAACATAAAAAATAAGTTCTTTTTCTCATTTAACAATTAAATCAATTTTCAATTCCAGTTTAATTTCTTTAAAGGGTCCAACGCCCTCGCACTCGATTCTAATTTCTTTTCGCGCTTTTATTTTTTATTTCTTTTATGAATGTAATGTATTTGCCCCAAAGCCTTGTAATAGATAATTAGGACATTTACTCTTCGCATTTTTCTTTTCAAATCGGGTCTTGGTTTAATTTGGCGATGTAGACCCGCGCCTTGTAATAGCGTAGGATTTTTATTTTTTCTGTACTTTTATTTCCGCCCCCCTTAACTGCTAATAATTTGCATGAAAGAATGAATGGCCAAAAATAAAATCAAAGCGTAGAACACTCAATGCATGATAAGGACAAATAAATAACTGAAAATGACACATAATTCACACACCACTCTTAGGGTACGCCTCATTGTTGCCTTGCCCCTCGAAACGTGGTCGTCGAGTAGAGGACGTTTTAGTAAGTCCTCATGTCCATGAACATGGCATGGGGGTAGCTTATAAGGTGTCCTCCTATTGCTCTGGTGACCACACTGTCCCTAAACTCGAATTGACCCGAACACCTCCAACGGTGGTGCTACCTACCCCTCAATGGTGGGATGGCACTACCTTAAGGATATTTACACAGACTAATTCCTTAGGGTAGGTAGACGACTCGTAGATACTTGCTCTAATTCAAAACAAATCAAATCAAAAATTCTTTTCACACCGACACTTTTCAAAAAGCTTTCAAAACAACTTTTCAAACACTCTTGAGGACTGATACAAGAGTCGATCTGAAATCTTTAAACGAAACTTTTTTCAAACCCACTCACCTTGAAAAGCAAACAAACATTTTGAAAACACAATGAGCAAGTATCTAAGAGCCCATGGATAACCATGGATAGAAAGGGTGCTAACACCTTCCCTTTCTATAAATCTACCTCCGGAACCGAGAGCTAATCTCAATAAGGAATTTTTCTGTGCTTTTGTCCTTTCCATGTTGGAGAAAATAAAAGACGGTAGCGACTCTTGCTTCCGCGACATTTCGCGAACCAGCGTTAAACAGTCAGTTCCAGATCCACCGATCACAGAACTGGCGACTCTGCTGGGGAAACTTATAAAGTGAGGTGTACCTTAGGACTAAGATCACTGTGTTTTCAGTTGCTTTGAATTGCTTGCTTTATTATTGTGGGTACTGTCTTGGGAGTTACATAGATCCTAACCCGGATCTGGGGATACCCTGTTTAGGTAGCATAAGCTGCGAGGGACCTGTCCGGCATAGACCGACATGGGTGAAGCAGTGGCTACGTTGGTGTGGCACCTTGGTCTGTACCGATATCCCTTGCGTTGCAACGAGGAGAATATGGGTCTTCTGAGGAGTCATTAAGCACCAATAGACCTTAGAACCTTAAATGACCCAACTTGGCCAATAGAACAGTAGCAGTATGCTACGCCCATTGAAGCTAAACTCTCGTGATGGTTCTGGCCGCAAGAAAAGATTGCGATGCTAGAGTTATGACCGATGGAGGGTAGTCAATGATATTGGGATCCTCTAAGAACCCGGTTACTTTTGATAGGACAGGTATGAACCAACAAACTGAAAGAGGGTAATACCTAGACCCCATGCTGGCCTAAACTTTAAGGGCTTGTCTTGTGTGACTTGTGTGCCTTAGCATGTTTGCCTTTGTAAATATTTGTGGTGTGCTTTATCATAACATCATAACATCATGAGCATTGCATGCATCCTGCATAAGGACTGACCATTTCAAAGACAAGAGGGTTTCACCTTTGCTCTGTTTTGTAGGACATCATGATGCCTATGCGAAGGAATACTATCCGGTTCAACTTTGTTCATCCACCTGAGTTACTTGGAGAATTGGTTAGCAGAATTCCAAACACCACTTCCTTCATCCAGAGGCATGGTTCTCTTCTCAGTTTAGTCACTACAAAGCGGGATCAACAGTTGATGAGTGTCTTGACCCAGTTCTATGACCCTCTGTACCAGTGCTTCACCTTTCAAGACTTCCAGCTGGTCCCTACCCTGGAAGAATTCTCTGACTTGCTTGGCATCCCTATCTTGGATCAGACTCCCTTCACTGGTTGGGAAAAGACTCTTAGGCTTGAGGAGGTTGTTGCAGCTCTTCCCTTGACACATCAAGAAGTAATGGACAACTGGGTGACTAGAAGCGGAGTTAAGGGTTTCTTGGCTAAGTTTCTCATTGGTAAAGCTAACATTTTTTGGAATGACTTGGACTTTAGGGCATATGAAGACATCCTGGCTCTCTTAATCTATGGTCTAGTCTTATTTCCTAATCCTGACAACTTCATCAATGTCACTGCCATAAGGATCTTCATGTCTCAGAATCCTGTGCCCACTCTCTTGGGTGACATCCTGCAACAACTTTATGCTGTTAGAACAATGTTTGAATCTACTACCCTATATTTAAGTTTTGATGATAACAAAGTGAAAAGATATAGTATTTATAAGGTTCATGAATGAACTATATGCTGCCTAAAATTATTATGTTCTGACTTGCAGATACTCTGATTGGTATAAGCAAGATCACGTCTTTTCAGCATCAGAATTTGTTTTCATACACCAGCATCAGAAGTTGCTACATCAGAATGTTAAGATCAGATAATCAACTCACGTACATGCTGAAGTTTGATGAACAGAAATGCGCGTAAACACTCTGATACAGAAACACAATAGTTCATCAGCAGCAAAGCAGAATCAGAATGAGCCAAGCCAGAACGTGCATTGAAGAAGCAACGGTACTGTGCATTAAACGCTAATTAATTCCAACGGCCTCATTCCAGACAAGATCTGCTCAAAAAGGAAAGCTTGTTATTAGCATTGAATCAAGAATATTGCATTCAACGTTCATCTTCTCAAGTGCTATATAAACAAGGCTTTGAAGATTATAATGGCTAATGCTCTCAAAATCTCTACACGCACAAAGCTGAACAATAATCTTCATCTACCAGTTTTGCTAAACCAAAAACTCTGATACTTCATTATTGTTTAGCAATCTAGTTTCTAAGCTTCATTTTGTGTATACATCACAGTTGTGATAAAGTTTTGTAGAAAACATTCACACACATTGTTTTATACCTTTGTAAGAAAGTGTTGCCTTGACAAACCGGGTTGTGGTTTGAATCAAGAAGGCTTTAGCAGTTGTTAAAGCAGTCTGTAATATTCAGTTGAATATAGTGAATTAAGACCTCGTTGGAGAGAGGCGAAATCACCTTGACGGGTGGACTGGAGTAGTTTGAGATCAAACGAACCAGGATAAAAATATCTTGTCAATTGCTTTAGATTTCAGTTTTACAATTCAACCCCCCCTTCTTGTGTTTTTCACCCCTTCATATTCTCGTACTGCCCGAAGACGAGGAACTCTGTGGTGTTGTATCCCTTTGTTGGTGAGGTGGTTTATTTCGCACCTCCCTAAGTTCATGCTGAAGAACCAAGAAGGAAGAGGTTGGGCTCACAGGTTAATGTCTCTCACTGATAAGGACATCATTTGGACTCTCAGAGGTTTGGATGAGATAGCTGTTATTGATCGTTGCGGGGAATATCCTAACTTTCCTCTGATTGGTACCCGAGGAGGAATCTCCTACAATCCATGTCTAGCGCTCCGTCAGTTTGGAAGGGCCAGAAGAGCAGGGCCTCATGAGATGTTGGTGCCTCACATCAGTTTTGAGTTTCAGGTGGATAGTGACGAGTTGCGTCGTAGGTTCATCAAGGCTTGGGACAGAGTTCATAAAGCTGACCCACAAGAGTTGGGGCCGAAGACTTCTCTACCTATGGAAGCCTACTAAAAATGGGTTCGCATCCGTGCTCAGAAGTTAGGTATGCCATACGAAGCTGTCAGACCCATCATTCTTGAGTATCCTGACAAAGATGGGGTTCCCCCAACTGTCCTCCCTCCTCAGATACCTACTGATTATGAGACATTAAAGAGGTCTTGGTCGCAACTGCGAGAAGAACGGGATTCTTATCGGGAAAAGTTCAATGAGCAGCAATTGAAGATCCAGAAGCTGACAAAGCAATTGGAAAATGAGCGAGCTCTGAATGACTACATTCGTACTGAGAAGAGGAGACCCTGGGATCAATGATGAGCTTTGGATGTTCTTTTACAGTTTTATTTCCCTTTTCAGTATTTCCATTTTATGTAACGCCTAAGGGCAACCTGTTGAACAATTTAAATTTCAAAGTTGAATCTAATGAAGTGTGTTCCCTTTTGTTTACAAAGTTGACTCCCGATTGTCTTTGAAAACATAAATCATACGCATTCCATTCATCATATGCATAGCAGGTACTCTTCTTTTCAGGTTGCTTACTGTTCTTCGCTGTTTATTTCAGCATCATGAACCCTGAATCATCAACCGAGCAGTCTATCAAGGCCCTTCAGGCGCAGAACACACAATATCAGGAGCTAATCATGGGTTTAGCTCAAGGACAGACAGAACTGAAAGCCCTGTTGGTTCAGAAGAAGAAGAAGAAGAGAACCGTTCTGTTCAACACGGGCCGAAGGTTTGGTAACACTCTACAGAATGAGGAAGTTGGTTCCTCTGTAGGAAAAGAAAGTCCCCAGGGGGAAAGGCTCCAAGTCCGGTGGTCTCTGACAACGAGACTGACTTTAATGAGGAACAGTATCCTCCAGCTGAAGACAGATACAAGCAGTTGGAGGACAGACTGAACGCCATGGAGATCCAACAAGTGCCTGGGCTGGATTTCGGAGACTTGGGCTTATCTACTGGTGTGATCATTCCTCACAAGTTTAAGGCACCATCTATCACCAAGTATGACGGGGCGTCTTGCCCCAAGCTACACCTCAGATCTTATGTGCGGAAGATTCAGTCGTACACAGTGGATAAGAACTTGTGGATCCACTTCTTCCAGGAGAGTCTTTCAGGGACTCATCTCGAATGGTTCTATCAGCTGGATGGGACCAAAGTTCGTAACTGGGAGGAGTTGGCTACTGCTTTTTACAAGCAGTATCAATATAATGCCGACCTTGCTCCTACACGTACCCAACTCCAGGGTATGTCGCTAGGATCAAGCGAAGGTTTTAAAGAGTATGCACAGAAGTGGAGGGACCTGGCTGGCAGGGTGCAGCCACCATTAACTGACCGTGAGCTGGTAGATATGTTCTTGGGGACCCTCTCCGGGCCATTCTTCAATCATCTTATCGGTAATTCGTCTGCAGGATTTACTGATCTCATTCTGACTGGGGAAAGGATAGAGGCTAGAATGAAGTCCGGTAAAATTCAGAAAGGTGCGTCTTCAAATGCTGAGAAGAAACCTTTTAAAAAGGAGGCCAGTGCTGTGTATGGGCCTAAAGGCAAGATAAACCGGAGCGCCGCCAATCGGTCAACACGGTGATGATTGCTAAACCTGCAGCCGCCCCTCGGCAAACCAATCAACAAAGGGCTGAAAGACCCAGAAGAGAGTTTACCCGGCTGAGTATGACCCTATCACAAATCTTGCCGCAGCTGTTATCCACCAACTTAGTGACTGTCAGGGAGGCCCCGAAGGTTGTGAACACTGTCTCTCCTAAGTATAATCCAAATGCCCGCTGTGCTTATCACTCCGATAGCCCGGGGCATTCTACTGATGACTGTTGGGCCCTGAGAAACAAGGTTCAAGACCTCATTGATGCAAAGGAGGTACAGTTTGAGGCACCTGAGAAGCCTAATGTAGTGACAGCTCCCCTGCCTGCTCATGGAGTGAATGCTATCAGGGATGATGACGAAGTGGAAGAATCTGAGTTCAACAGCTGGATTTACCCGATGACCGACACTGGACCTAGCAATTGGATTGCCAAAGACAACCTACCTGTTACTTTTGTTACGCAGTAATAAACTCCTTTGTTTTGTTATTTGTAATAAACAATGAATTAAAACTCTATGGCCCGGTGTCTTACCCGGGGCACCGTGGCTTCATTTGTGAGGGCATATTAATTGTCATTTCATATATCATGAATAAAGACCTTGGACGTTTTCTCGCATTTCAAATCTTATGCTCCTTTTCTTTCTTTCCTTTCGTTATATATTGCAAAATAGCTGTATTTACACACACTCACTCATACAGGTTTCAATCCACTCTAGATCTCACTGGTAACGACTCTGCTACTGCCAGTTATGACTTCGAAAATCCGATCAACTTAGCCGAAGACGAAGGTGAAGATGATTGCAAAGTGCCTGGCGAGCTTGCAAGACTGTTACTCCAGGAAGAGAGGGAAATTCAACCACATGAAGAGCCAGTGGAAACGATAAATCTGGGTACTGAGTCGGATAGAAAGGAAGTTAAGATTGGTGCCAACCTAGAGCTTAGCGTGAAGCAACAGTTGACTCAGATGTTACATGACTACATGGAAATCTTTGCCTGGTCTTACGAAGACATGCTTGGGTTGGATACCGACATTGTGGTCCATCATTTGCCTACCAAGGAAGACTGCCCTCCAGTTAAGCAAAAGGTCCGCCGTATGCGTCCAGAGATGTCTGAAAAGATCAAAGCTAAGGTTATGAAACAGTTCGATGCCGGATTTCTTGCAGTGACTTCTTACCCTCAATGGGTTGCTAATGTGGTGCCGGTCCCAAAGAAAGATGGTAAGGTCATAATGTGTGTCGATTACACCAGCCCCAAGGATGACTTCCCCCTACCTCACATTGACGTTCTGGTTGACAATACTGCTCAGCACAAGGTGTTTTCTTTCATGGATGGTTTTTCAGGGTATAATCAGATCAAGATGGCTCCGGAAGACATGGAAAAGACTACTTTTGTTACTCAGTGGGGCACCTTCTGCTACAAGGTCATGCCATTCGGGTTGAAAAACGCTGGGGCAACCTACCAATGTGCCATGGTTGCTTTATTTCATGACATGATCCATCATGAGATTGAGGTATATGTAGACGACATGATTGCAAGGTCCCAAACTGAGGAGGAACACCTTGACCACCTGCAGAAACTGTTTGACCGTCTGAAACTGTACAAGCTGAGGTTGAACCCGAACAAGTGCACCTTCGGGGTAAGATCTGGAAAGTTGCTAGGCTTCGTCGTAAGTGATAAGGGTATTCAAGTGGACCCTGCCAAGGTTAAAGCCATTCAAGAGATGCCAGTTCCTAAGACAGAGAAAGAAGTCAGAGGCTTTCTAGGACGTCTGAATTACATTGCCCGGTTCATCTCGCATCTAACCGCTACCTGTGAACCAATCTTCAAGCTGCTGAAGAAAGATCAGGTAGTACGTTTGAATGATGAATGTCAGGCCGCTTTTGACAGAATCAAAGAGTATCTCTAAGAGCCACCCATCCTTATGCCACCGGTTGAAGGGAGACCTCTGATATTATACCTGACAGTTCTAGACAACTCAATGGGGTGTGTGCTAGGGCAGCATGACGAGTCTGGCCGAAAAGAGCATGCTATTTATTACCGTAGCAAAAAGTTTACCGACTGTGAGACCCAATACTCACTGCTCGAGAAAACTTGTTGCGCTTTGGTATGGGCTGCTCGCCGGCTGAGACAATATATGCTGACTCACACTACCTTGTTGATCTCAAAGATGGATCCAATAAAGTACATATTTGAAAAGCCTGCTCTGTCTGGGAGAATAGCAAGATGGCAAATGATCTTGACGGAATACGACATCCAGTACACAACTCAGAAAGCTATCAAAGGAAGTGTATTGGCAGACCACTTGGCACATCAGGCAGTAGACGACTATCAGTCAATGAACTTTGAGTTTCTGGACGAGAGCATCATGATTGTGACTGATTGTGAAGTACCTGGACCGGATGAAGGACCTGAGGAAGGATCCCGATGGTCTATGCACTTTGACGGAGCCTCCAACGCTTTGGGTAACAGTATCGGCGCTGTGATCATATCCCCTCAAGGCACTCATACTCCACTCACTGCCCGGCTATGTTTCAACTGCACCAACAACATGGCGGAGTATGAGGCATGCATCATGGGTCTTCAAGCTGCGATCGATTTAAGGATCAAGTTTCTGAGTGTCTTCGGAGATTCCGCTCTCGTGATCAATCAGATCAAAGGCGAGTGGGATACGAAACATCTGAATCTTATTCCTTACAAAGAATGTGTGTTGACCTTGATCCCCCACTTCACAGAGATAACCTTTGAACATTTCCCGAGAGAGGAGAATCAGTTGGCGGACGCGTTAGCTACGATGCCTTCCATGTTCAAAGTCAAATGGGACAATGAGGCTCCCCGGGTCATTATCTGGAAATTGGACGAACCGGCATACTGTTGTGATCTTGAGACTGAGTTGGTGACTGAGAAGCCTTGGTACCATGAGGTGAAGAGGTATTTGGAAGCTCAAGAGTATCCTGAAGGTGCGTCTGTCAATGATAAGAAGTTTTTGAGAAGGTTTGCAGCAAAGTTCTTCCTCAGCAATGGCATCATGTACAAGCGAAACCATGATTCGACCTTACTGCGTTGTGTGGATAAGACTGAAGCAGAAAGGATCATGGCAGAGCTACACGAAGGTACCTTCGGAACGCATTCTAGTGGACATACCATGGCAAAGAAAATCCTTCGGGAAGGGTATTTCTGGTCCACAATGGAAGCCGATTGTTACCAACACTCTCGAACATGCCATAAATGCCAGATATATGCAGACAAGGTGCATGTTCCTCCAGTTCCTCTGAATGTTCTGGATGCACCTTGGCCTTTTGCAATGTGGGGCATAGATATGATCAGCGAGATTAAACCTACGGCATCCAATGGGCACCGCTTCATCCTAGTGGCGATCGATTACTTTACGAAGTGGGTTGAAGCAGCTTCTTACGCTACAGTAACCAAGAATGTTGTGGAACGGTTCATTCGGCATAACCTGATCTGTCGATACGGCGTCCTTGAAAGGATCATTACAGACAACGGTACCAATCTCAATAACAAGATGATCACTGAGCTCTGCGAGCAATCCAAGATACAGCACCACAACTCTTCTCCCTACCGGCCGAAGATGAATGGGGCTGTAGAAGCAGCGAATAAGAATATTAAAAAGATTGTGCAGAAGATGATAGTGACCTATAAAGATTGGCACGAAATGTTACTGTTCGCTCTACATGGGTACCGTACCTCAGCAAGGACGTCAATCGGGGTAACTCCTTTTTCCTTGGTCTACGGTATGGAGGCAATCTTACTGATCGAAGTGCAAATACCCTCTCTCCGGATAATGAAGGATGCAGATCTGAGCGAAGATGATTGGATCCAGACACGACTTGATCAATTAAACCTGATTGACGAAAAGAGACTTGCTGCTATTTGTCATGGTCAGACGTACCAAAAACGGATGATCAGGGCATTTAACAAAAAGGTCAGACCACAAGAGTATCAAGTTGGGGATCTGGTAATCAAACATATCATCCTTCCTCAGAGTGATCCAAGGGGCAAATGGACCCCTACATACGAAGGGCCATTTGTGGTTAAAAATGTGTTCTCAGGAGGAGCCATGATTCTAACTACCATGGATGGTGACGACCTTCCTCACCCCGCCAATGCAGACATAGTAAAAAGATACTATGCATGATAAAAGACCCGCTAGGTTGACATACCTAGGCAAAAATTAGGGCTTCCCCCCGAACCAAAAGGGTTCGGGCAAAATGAAGGGATGAAATGAAAAAAATCTGTACACCCGGCAAGTCGAAAACTTGAAAAGGCGGCTTGGGAAAAAATGGGTATCCCGGTGTACTGAAAACCCGAAAGGGAGGTCCAGGCAAAAGTTAGGGATAAAGCGTAATACTATGTCTCATCGGATCACTTCGCATCCAGAATCCGGTATCAACTGTCAAGTTCAGACGACATCGGTCAATCAGCTTCATCGTCATCTAGGTCATCAAGTGATGAGACACTCGAAGATATAAAGGCGATAGCAGAGTTGGAGCCCAGTGGGATTATTCTTTTCACATAGCTGTTTTGTGTTCCTTTTGTACAAATTTGTATAAACTCTTTTATTCGGCGGTGTTCTCTTACTAGGACGTCCGTCTCTTGTACATAAACGCCTATTTACGGGCAAATTCAAAAATCAATATAAATACTCTTTTCAGACAAATTGCCAATTGTTTTTCCTTTTGCTGTTTTGTTTTGCGAAGAACGTCCAAGGTTCAATTTGTGATATATGCATTTGACAATAATTGCTAACTCATAAATATTTGCACACGAAACAAAGGATTAATTACAGGTAACATTAGAAACAGGGGCAATAATGAGTGGTCTAAGCGATCTAATTGCTATGTCCACCAAGGTACCAAGGTAAGTTCAGCTGCAGAACATAACCAATATATCTTAATTCCCCAAAGAGTGAGTCAGCAAGTCAATGCACTCTCCCCAAGCAAAGCTATACTTTCAGCCTTAATGAAGTTGAGTATCCTCCAGCATATCTCAACATTCCTCAGTGCAGTATACGAACATTCTTAACAAGAATCCCCGGCAGTCTTGGTCTAAGACTGTTCCCCGGTGGTATACCAGATATTCAGCGGAGCCACTTCCCCAATACATTTCAAAAAAATCTCCCCAGGAGAGTCCAATCCAGATTTCCCCAGGAAAGTTTGAATCATCTCCCCAGCAGGAAGCTTATCCCCAGTAGATTCTGGAAGCTTATCCCCTGCAGAGCACGAACGCGTCCCCCGACTTTATTCAAAGGTTATTTCCTTACCAGGATATAACTGGGTTATCCTCAGCCAAAAAGCCACGGAAAGATCGTCCTCGGCGAAGTCTTCTTATCCCCAGTGAAGTCTATTAACACTTCCAACATCAACGGTATCCTCAATGGAGTTATCATCAACATCCTAGAAAAGTACCTCTCTCCCCACAGAGTATTTTTCCCCAGCAAGATCGCTAGAGTAATTTTTCCCCGCAGAGTAATCCATTCGCCAAGTTTATTCCCCAACGGAGTCATCTTCTCCTACCGGTATTCTTGCAACTATCATCCCCAGCGGAAACAACAAAGCACTATTCCACAACATCATCCCAGGATGTGACTTCCCGGCACTCGTCAAGGATTTACTTTCCTAGACAAAAACATACATTCATAAACATCGCATTTCTATGCATTATAGCATGCATATACGCATCATATCTTACAATCTCATGTATGTTGAGAACATCATGGCTTGATCCATATCATGCATGGCATATGACTGACCTTTACCTTTCAGGAAAGATCCAGTTAAGTTCCCAGCTATTCCAAGACTTTCGTCTGGTTCAGTTAAATCGATTCTAAGATTTTCCTGATTCTTATCCAGTCAAAGATATTCCAAGACTTTTGCTTGGTTCAGTTAAATCGACTCCTAAAGATTTTTCTGATTCTTATCCAGTCAAAGGCCTTCTCTGGTTCAGTCAGATCAACCCTAAGATCTCCCTGATTCTTATCCAGTTGAAGATTCCAAGACCTTGCCTGGTTCAGTTAAATTGACCCCTAAAGATTTTTCTGATTCTTATCCAGTCAAAGGCCTTCTCTGGTTCAGTCAGATCGACCCTAAGATCTCCCTGATTCTTATCCAGTTGAAGATTCCAAGACCTTGCCTGGTTCAGTTAAATCGAATCCTAAAGATTTTTCGGTTTCTTATCCAGTCAAAGGCCTTCTCTGGTTCAGTCAGATCGACCCTAAGATCTCCCTGATTCTTATCCAGTTGAAGTTATTTCAAGACCTTGCCTGGTTCAGTTAAATCGACTCCTAAAGATTTTTCTGATGCCGATCCAGTCAATGGCCTTCTCTAGTCCAGTTAAATCGATTCCTAAAGATTTTTCTAATGAAGACTCAGTAGAAGACACCCAAGATTCTCTCATCGTTACTATTGAGGTAGTAATCGCCCCAGATTCTCTCATCGTTACTGTTGAGGTAGTAATCGTCCCTGATCCATTCATCATCCTGCTGAGGGTGCGTCTGAAGAGTTTAAAGATTCAATTCCTGTAACCAGCCAGAACGCATCTACACAAATAGCTTGAAGACCAGCTCCTGTATCAGGCCAGGTAATCATTTTCTTTTTTCAGGTACGCAAGTTCTCGCTAAGGAATCTCTTACGCGATCGACACCCAGATGGCATCTATAAGCCCATCCACCTATCCATCACCTCTCAACATGGCATCTATAAGCCCATCTTCCTATCCATCAATCTCCAAATGGCATCTGCAAGCCCATTCCCACCATCACACTACTATGTGAGCGCAAATTTCTGGGCACTCTAGTGTTCAATCATCTTCCACCTTCAGATTACGAAAGGCACGCCAGCCAATCTACATCCTCAGGTCTAAGAAGATTGAACATGGGCAACTGTTGTACCCCTAAATTTTCCCTCCCATATTCTTCAAGATTTGCAAAGAGCATGCTTCAAAATCTCCCAAGGGTTGCACAGTCCAATGGCCTCCTAATAGTCAAAAACTAGGGTTTTGGTTCTGGCAAAGAAGTTGAAGTTTCCAAGGGTCCAATCAAGTCCCACATGCCCATAAACATTGTCAAGCATCCTCATTCCAAGTTTCAAGACTTACAGCACAAAATTGCACAGTCAAAAACCCTAATTGCTCAACAGTCAACTGTAGGGGCAAAATGGTCATTTGACAGTCAAAAGTCAAAATTTTTGGTCAACATCTTATTTTGAAGCCACAAACATCATTTGATCAATTCTTGATCATGATTCTCAAGGCATGGCTCAAAAAGTCTCAAGATGCAAAAGTTTCTATTTTTGGACAGTTGGAAAAGTCAACTGCAAATTGACCAGGGCATAACTTCCACATGGTTTATCATAAAAATTCCATTCAAAGCTCATTTTGAAGAGAATGACATTTCCTACAACTCCTCTTCACACTTCAAGTCCAAGAAATGCTCTCACAAAAAGTTATCAATCTCAACATTATAGGTCATTTTCAAAAGTCAACAAAAAGGCACTTCAAGTCAAAGACCATAACTTGAGATTGGTAAATCAAAATGACATGGGACCAAGGGCATTGGTTAGAGGGCTTCAAGACCTTTACAAAATGTCCAAGAACGTGATCAAAGCTTACAAATTGAGCAAGATATGCCTTGTGGAAGTTGGGAAATTTTTGGGAATTTTGAAAAGTCAACTTTGCTTCAAATGCCTCAAAATTGCTAATGGGCCACAATTTCTTCCAAGAATCATCACCCAAAAGCTATGCACGACCCATTGACATCCAAGGGAGTTATTTCATCATTTTTTATTAATTATTTGAATTTTTATTATTATTAATTCACTTAATTAAAATTAAATATGAAAAAATACTAAATGCCACCTTTCAAATCTTTTTATGCAGCATTTCCACTCTTTATTCGCTCAAGATTTCGTGCACCTCAAAAAAGGAAAGAATCATTCATGATTTGGCATATTTGGCATGAAAAAAGATTGGAAAAGATTATGCAAAATCAAAAATTCAAAATCATCAATGCAAAGGATTATGGGCTTGGATTGTTGACCTAATTCATTCCTCATACATATGAAAAGACAAACCTAATCCTAAGAACAGGCAAGCTGCGCTCAGAACCAAGAACCAAACTTCCATTTTTGACAAAAAAACTCAAAACTGTTTTCACAGTTCCAGCGTGATTCAAAGCCTACAATCGATTCCAAAAGCTTACTGAGGCCTTCCTGAACGTAACTCAATCCTTTTCCAGTCCCCACACAAAAAGAAGTGGTAGAACAAAGTCAAACTTTCTCAAACTTTTTTCATAATCGTGTTTCAATATATATGCATTTTCCATACATTTGAATGTTTGATTTACACTAATATAAACTCTCTGAAGCTATTGATGTATTTTAATTGAGTTAATATGGCCTGTATGAGAAGTTGCCATGGACATTTTTTAGGGTTTCAGGAACCTTGAATTAGGGACTCTTTCATATGAAAAAATTAAGCCACGAGACCTATACCACTGGATTCAGAATGTCCAAATGAAGCAATTCCCCCCATCGCGCCTTTTTTATATTTACATATGAGCTAATCGCTATTTTTATGTTCTGCATTTAGTGGGGGTTTAAAACCCCCGCTATCCATTCCATATTTTCAGGCGAAAACGAAGAAGTGAAGAAGAAGATGAGATGTTGGCTTGTGGTTTGTTAATTCAAACACTGGCGCCTTTTTTATTTTGTCCAGCATAACGCTTATTCATCATATATAATATTCATCACCCACTAAATAAACAAAGAAACGCGCTTGGCTTGGTGGACGCTGCGTTGTCATGCAAGCATTGGGACCTGGGATCGATTCCCAGGTCCCCCATATTCTTCATAATTTTGTTTGTAAGGCGTTCAAGTACAATTCCCTTTCCAGGTTCCATCATACACCTAACATCTTGGCACGCCACATGTCACCAGGGGTCAATCCAAAGGCTATCACGTTAATTCCACCGTATGCATTAGTCAGTTGTTCCTCACACAAGTCTGAAAAAGTCAAAAAAAGGCCTCATTCAATGGGCCTAATTGCTGCAAATATACCTCCAAATAGGGCAGATACCCCCCAATGTTTGTACATCTTTTAAATTTCTCTTATTTTCTTTTCTATTTTTTTAATTCTTTTGATCACTTTTTATTTAATTTATTTCAAATAATTTTCATAAGACACAAAAAATCAGAAAATCATAAAAATAAAAATATGTTTTATTTTAATTTTTAATTCATCAATAGTTTTTTTTGTAAATAAATTTAATAACCAATTTAGTTTTAATTTAGGGTTTTAACTTTAATTATTTTTCTAAATAACTAAAATAGATAAAAATTAGGTTTTTAACATTTTACTCTTTTTTCTCAACAATAAATAATTTTTATTCTTATTATTATTAACTAATTTTGTAAATACTCTTATAATTAGACAATTAGTAAATTAGGTTTAGACTTAAATTCCTTTTCTTTAACAAATTAAAAAAAGTATAGAATTAGGGTTTCCTATAATAATTAATTTTCTCATTAAATTTCATAAATACCAAAAAACATAAAAAATAAGTTCTTTTTCTCATTTAACAATTAAATCAATTTTCAATTCCAATTTAATTTCTTTAAAGGGTCCAACGCCCTCGCACTCGATTATAATTTCTTTTCGCGCATTTATTTTTTATTTCTTTTATGAATGTAATGTATTTGCCCCGAAGCCTTGTAATAGATAATTAGGACATTTACTCTTCGCATTTTTCTTTTCAAATCGGGTCTTGGTTTAATTTGGCGATGTAGACCCGCGCCTTGTAATAGCGTAGGATTTTTATTTTTTCCGTACTTTTATTTCCGCCCCCCTTAACTGCTAATAATTTGCATGAAAGAATGAATGGCCAAAAATAAAATCAAAGCGTTGAACACTCAATGCATGATAAGGACAAATAAATAACTTAAAATGACACATAATTCACACACCACTCTTAGGGTACGCCTCATTGTTGCCTTGCCCCTCGAAACGTGGTCGTCGAGTAGAGGACGTTTTAGTAAGTCCTCATGTCCATGAACATGGCATGGGGGTAGCTTCTAAGGTGTCCTCCTATTGCTCTGGTGACCACACTGTCCCTAAACTCGAATTGACCCGAACACCTCCAACGGTGGTGCTACCTACCCCTCAATGGTGGGATGGCACTACCTTAAGGACATTTACACAGACTAATTCCTTAGGGTAGGTAGACGACTCGTAGATACTTGCTCTAATTCAAAACAAATCAAATCAAAAATTCTTTTCACACCGACACTTTTCAAAAAGCTTTCAAAACAACTTTTCAAACACTCTTGAGGACTGATACAAGAGTCGATCTGAAATCTTTAAACGAAACTTTTTTCAAACCCACTCACCTTGAAAAGCAAACAAACATTTTGAAAACACAATGAGCAAGTCTCTAAGAGCCCATGGATAACCATGGATAGAAAGGGTGCTAACACCTTCCCTTTCTATAAATCTACCTCCTGAACCGAGAGCTAATCTCAATAAGGAATTTTTCTGTGCTTTTGTCCTTTCCATGTTGGAGAAAATAAAAGACGGTGGCGACTCTTGCTTCCGCGACATTTCGCGAACCAGCGTTAAACAGTCAGTTCCAGATCCACCGATCACACTTGGTTTCAGCTCTAAGCCTTCACAATCCAATCGGTCCAGAGCTTTCTTAGGCAGCACATTCAGAGAAAAACCAGTGTCGACCAAGACATGGGCGAGAATAGTTCCTCGGCATTCAACCGACACATGTTATGCGTCATTGTGCTTTCTTCCTTTCAGAGTCAGGTCAGCATCAGAGAAACCCAGGCTGTTGTCGGCTGTAAGGCTGGCTACACAATCTTGGAATTGATCGGCTGAGGTTTCCTGGGGAACATGGGCTGTCTTTAGAAATCTTATCAATGCTTTGGCATGAGCCTCCGAACAAAGCAACAATGCTAACATGGAGATCTTCGAGGGAGTTTGCCCCAGTTGCTCCACCACATTATAATCACTTTTCTTAATTATTTTCAGAATCTCCTCCATTTCTTTCTTAGAGGTTTCGGGGATGACCAATGGTTGAGCCCTCGTCCTGACGAGCTCATCTTGGATCCCTTTCCCCTTATTAGCAGAAGTAGGAGGGACAACCACAGGAGTAACAGCTTCTTCAATCAACGGAGTTCTTGCAGAAAGTTTTATCGGTGCAGGGGTAACCTTGGCAGCAGCTGAGGGTCCAAAGATTACTTTTGGAGGGGCAATCTATGGAGAGAAAATTCTCCCACATCGGGTAATCTTGCTCGTACCGGCAATGTTTCCAATGTCGGCATTTTCTTCGTCAGAGCTCTCTTCAATTATCTCAACTTGTTTAACACCATGGTAGTAGATTTCTCCACCATAATTCCATGGTATTGATTTGTCAGATTTGTAGGGGACTGGCCCAGGCATGGTTATTTTCAGAGGAACAATCTTTGTAGCGGATGTAATCTTAACAGGCCTTTTGGGGACCTCGGAAAGATTGGTGGAAATGGTGATTATTGAAACTTCACTGATAGGGGTTGGAGTAGCAGGAATCTTTTCGAAAAGAATTTGTTGGCTGTTCATTAGGCCTTGGATGCCTATCTCCAGCAATGGACAGTCGATTGGTAGGGAGGAACAACAGTAGCAGTCTTCTTTACATCCTGGGAAAATCCCAGCTTTCAACAGATTCAACTTGATTGTTAGTAGTGGAGTTACCAGATCATCAACAACATAAACATACAGATCTTCTTCAACAGCATGAACATTATGGCCATGCTTTGGCATCAGAGCAGATATTACATTCGGCTTCTCGGGGGCATCGAACTCAACCTCTTTTGCGTCTATCAAGTCTTGAATTTTATTCTTTAGCGCCCAACAATTGTTGGTGTCATGTCCAGCGCTGTCAGAATGATAGGCACATTTAGCATTGGCATGATAGTATGGAGATGTGGTGTTAGGGTTTTTCGGTGCCTCCTTTAAACCAATCAGATTCAACTTCAACAAATGGGGAAGAACTTATGCAGGCGTCATATTGATGCGGGTGAACTGCCGTGGTGGCCGTTCTACCCGTTGTTGGTTAGGTCTAGACTAATTGGTGTGAGGCTGATCATTTGACGAATTTTGAATCATCACGGCCCCTACAGTCGGCCGGCGCTCAGTTCTCCCCAATCCTTTTTGAGAGTACACAACAGCTGCCTCCTTCTTGGCTGGATATGGCTTTTTAACAGTTGTGGATGCAGAGGCATCCCTTTGAATTTTCGCATTCTTAATACCAGCTGCTACCCGCTCGCCAGTCAGAATCAATTCAGTAAACCCTGCGGAAGAGCTCCCGATCAAATGGTTGAAGAATGGGCCAAATAGGGTCCCCAAGAACATATCAACTAGTTCCCTATCTGAAAGAGGTGGCTGCACTCTTCCGGCCAAGTCGCGCCATTTCTGGGCGTATTCTTTGAATCCCTCATTTGAGGCCATCCTCATACTCTGTAGATGAGTATGGGTTGGCGCCAAGTCAGCGTTATACTGATACTGGCGATAAAAGGCAGCTGCCAAGTCTTCCCAGTTATGCACTTCTGACCTCTCAAGCTGGTAAAACCAATCCAGCTGCGTACCGGACAAGTTGTCCTGAAAGAAGTGTACCCAAAGATTTCTGTCGGATGTATGAGGTTGAATTCTTATGACATATGACCTCAGGTGCATTTTTGGGCAAGACAGCCCGTCATATTTTGCAAAAATTGGCACTTTAAACTTTGGAGGGATCACAATCCCAGCAATTAATCCCAATTCTTCGAAATCTAACCCAAGAACCCTTTGCAGCTCCATATCTGCCAGTCTATCCTCCAAGTTTTTGTATTTGTCGTCCGATGGCGGGTATTGCTGCTCTGAATAATCTTCATCTTCCTCTACCTCTTCCTCTTCAGCCTCGGACTCAGAAGGTAATGCAACCCCTTTTCCTTTACCGGTCCCCTCATCAGATGTGGAGGGGAATTCAAGAACTCTCCTAGCTTCATTCTCAAATCTTCTTCCCAGTGTAGCTACCCCTACTCTTTTCTTCTTCTTTTTTCCTTTTTCTTGCTTTGTTCCCTAGCAGTGCTTTAAGATCCTCCTGACCCTTTGCCAAGGTCATAAGGAGCTGTTGAAACTGCGAGTTTTGTGCCTGCAGATCTTTGACCGTCTGTTCGAGATCCATCTTACTGAAATAAACATTAGAAAGATAAGGAAACCTGTTGTGAAGACCTGTTTATGCATATGATGAATGATATGTTTATTCATGCAATGCATTCAAGGATTTAGAAATTCAAAATTGTTGCAGACAAAAAGAACACACGTCATATTAATAAGAAGAAATTTTTTCAGTACATAAATGCCCCATGGGCCAAATATTACAAAAACTTCTTAAGGTAAAAAGACGTTGCGCATCCTCTTTGGTGCGATGTAAGTGTTGAGGGTCTCTTCCTCGTGAAGTCGGCGGGTAAGCTCCAAAACCTTCTTCTCACTGGCGTAGAAGCTGGCTTCAAAAGTATTCCGTTCCTCCTTTAGTTGAATCCAACTCTTCTATATCTCCTCCCATGATGTAGGCATGTCAGGATGTAGGATGGTGTAAGGAACCTCTCCTTCCTTAACAGGCTCTTTAATCAAAGGGAGAACATGAGGGTAAGGCATCATAAGACTCTGGGCTCGGGTTCGTACCCACTTGAGGTAAGGCTCAAGAGGGATGGAGTTCTTGTGCCCCAGTGTCTTGCTATCTACCTTGTTAGGCATCCTCCAAGCTCTGATGAATCTTTGGCGAAGTCCTTGCGCATCGTTGTCGAAGTCAAAAACTAGGTCAAGAATCAGTATGTCATGAGGGCCATCCCTCCGTGCATATCCAAATTGTCTCAAAGCTAGACAAGGGTTGTAGGTAATTCCCCCTCTAATGCCAAGTAATGGAACATTAGGGAACTCACCACAACGATCGACGATGATGACATTTTCTCTGGACCGAGAACACCAATGTACATCAGAATGTGTGAGGGTCATCAATCGTTGTGACCACCTTAAGCCTTGTTCATTCTTCAAAACAGATTGTGGAAGGTGAGAAATAAACCACCTTGCAAGGAGAGGAGTACAGCACATGAGAACACCTCTCTTTCTCATTGTTCGTGTGTAAAATGAGTGGAGGATGTCCCCAAGCAATGTAGGTATGGGATTCCTGGATAGGAAAATCTTGACAGCATTGACATTTATAAGTTGGTCAGGATTTGGGAACAAGACCAACCCATAAATAAGGAGTGCCACAATCTCTTCAAAGGCTTGCAGATCCAGGGAATTCCAACACTCTTGTGCCTTCTCAAACAAGAATATTTCCAAGAAGCCCTTGATACCGCTTCTAGTCTCCCAATGCCCCTTGATGTCAGATGGTTGCAAGTGTAGTGCTTGAGCAACATCTTCAGGTTTTGTATCTTTTTTCGTACCGTTGAAAGGTAGTTGATTAAGAATAGGAATTCTCAGGAGTTGAGAAAATTCCTCCAAAGTAGGCACCAATTAATAGTCGGGGAATGTGAAACAGTGGTGAAGGGGGTCAAAGAATTGGAACAACACTTTCACCATGTCTTCTTCAATGTGGGTGTTGACTAGGCTGAGCAGTCTACCATGTCTTTCACTGAAGAGAGAGCTTTCTGGAATTCTGGATGTAAGCTCCTTGAGTTGAGGAGGGATTCTCACAAGGTTGACTTGGATAGTTTTCCTGCGAAGAATTTCCATGACCTACAAAACAAGAACAAAGATGAAGATCCAAACCCTTGAAGTGGTTAGTGGATGCATATGATGCTTTATGATGTTCATGATGTATGCACAAACATATGTACAAGCAAGTCACACAAAACCCTAGTTTCAGGCTTGCATGAGGTTTCATAGGTAAGTACCCTCTTGAGTGAAGTTGGCTTAAAAACCTGTCCTATAAATAGTAGCCGGGTTCTAAGGAGCTCAATATCATTGAATTGTTTTCTATGTTCATTGTTTTGGTTTAGCCACTTAACTAGCGACCAAAATATTCCAAGAAAACAACCCTCAATGAGTGTAGTATCGAGTATCTACCAACTTCGGACTGCACCAAAGCCGGTCATCTCACTACCCCTAATAAAAGGCCAAGATGGTCAAGTAAGGTTCTAGGTCATTAGTGCTTAGTGACATCACTCAGCGGCCCCGTACTCTCCTTGATTGAACTCAAGGGTTACCGGTACTCACAAATATGTCGCACTAATATAGTTATTGCTTCAACCGTGTCGGTATACCCCGCACAGTTTCCACAATGTATTGCTATCTATGAATGTTTCCCAAATCTGGGTGTAGGATTTCAAGCCCAAACAAGAGAACCAAAATGTAAAGCAATCAAAGCAAACAATTAGTCATGCAAAAGGGTGATCTAGGCCATAAGGTTACTCCACTTTTAAAGCAATCCCCAGCAGAGTCGCCAGTTCTGTGATACAGTGGGAGAACTGACTTGAGATTTGCGTTTGTTTTCGCAAATGTTTCAGTTTAGCAAGAGTCGCCACCGAATTTTTATTTTATCCTAAGGAAAGGTTAAAAAGCACAGGAAAAACCTTTGAGATGTTTTCTTGGGTTCGGCGAGTAGATTATAGAAATGGAAGGTATTAGCACCCTTTCTATCCATGGTTATCCATGGGCTCTTAGTTATTCGCTTAGATCACTTGCCTTGCATTTTCAATTGTTTGAAATGGTGCTTTCAATTGTTTGAAATGGTGCTTTGTGTGTGATTTTGAAAGATATTTTGAAAAGAGGCCATTTATGGCAACCTTTGTAATGATCCATGTTTGAATGTATACAAAGGTGTATTTGTCTTTTGAAAAGTTTTCAATGTTTTTGAAAGTTGTTTTGAAAGTTTGCGTTGTGAAGTGTGTTTTGAAAAAATGGCAAGGATTTGTTTTGCAAGTTGGTCAAGTAACCAAGAGCTATCTACCCTAAATTTCTCAAAGATCATTCCTATGTTTTAACCCTTTTAGCAGTATTGTTCCACCATTGTATTTGGTGGACAATCTTGTGTAAGGATGTTAACGGGACGGGCACGGGTCATCGTTTAGACCATGAATGCAATAGTGCCAAGTGTCTTTGGCAACTTTTCCTTTAAGGGACTTGATCATTTTTTAGGCAACTTGAGAAAGCGTCATCGAGGGACTATGATCATTTGATTTATTTTTGTTTGGCCAAAGACACTCAACATGCAACATGGCCTATTTTTGAAGGCAACAAGTGGAGTAACCCTAAGGGTGCAAGTGTGCATTGGTGTTGTCCATTTTCATGCTTTTTCATCTTTGTATTAGTCAAGCTACTTGTTATTTGATTTGCATACAAACCCTAGGTCTATCATGGCATAATTTGAAAGCTTTTAAATGCGCAAATTTAAAGTCCTAAATTATTACAACATAATTATGGGGATGGGGGTACAAATGTTTGAATGGGGGGATATTTAGCAAGAAATTAAATCTAAAACTATTACATCCATATTGAATATATGAATATCAAATTGTACAATATTTAAACAAATATAATAAACATGCAAAAATGTATTATGCACAAAAAGATTTTTATGTATGTGAAAGTATTTTTTCATGTGAAATATAAACAAAAATAAAAAAAGTCAATTTTTGGATATTTTTATGGTTTAGGGCAAAACCCTAGTTTTTGAATAAAATTGTATTTATTTATTAATTATATACAATATTTATATATTAATTTATACAAAAAATAAAAAAAAGAAGTATATTGTAAAAAAAAGTATTTTTGATGTCAAATATTAATAAAAATAAAAATGTATTATTTTCATATTTTTGTCCTAAATATTTAATAAAATATATATAAGTATATTTATATATATTTAATAAATTAAATATGTACAAAAAAATAAAATATTAATTATTTACAAAAATGTGTATTTTAGAAAATGTTTTCAAAATGTAAACAAAAAACAATAACTGAAAATAAATATATTTTTGTATTATTTTTTAGTGTTTTAAATAAAAGTATCTATATTTATTTATATGTATATGTTTAAATAAAACAAATAAATTCCAAATAAATGCAAAAATGTGTGGAAAAATAATTTTGATATTTTTTATATTTGAGCAAAAAATAATAAGTCAGAATCAAAAAAGAAAAAATCAAAAATGATCAATATATCACACAATGGGCCAGGGGGGTGCAAAATGAGAAAAGGATTGCAAAAAGCAAGACTGCCTCAGGCCCAGCCCAAGCCAGTCATCTTCTTCCTGCAGCAACCTGTTTGAAATAAAAACGCACGCTTCTTCTTGTCCAACACAAATCCTGATTCCTTGACTTTTAGCAAAAACTCACAACACAAATAATGTAGAGCAGCAAGAGACGAATTCATACATATAAAAATCTTGACCTAACTCTCAGAAACGAGGGAGAATTTCTTCATCCCCAATTTCTGACCTAATTTTTCTTCAATGTTCATGGCCAAAATTCTCACAGCACGCATAATATAAATGAAAAGTAAATACATGGATGGCTTCAGGGCTATGAGTAGAACATGTTTTCTTTACAAACCTAAGCTTAATCATGCCTGGATAGAGAGATAGAAGTTCATGTTTTTACCTGTTTCCGCTTGACTTGAACAGAACAATGTAGCAACTTTCAATGGATTTTGAGCTTTTGTACAACTTGCCTGAAGTCCAAGGATGCTTCTCTAACTCCTAGCTAGCTTTAAAATCAACTGAATCGTGCTATGGAAGTCAACCTGCACAGCTTGAAAATAAAAATGGCAAACGTGGTTATGGGTGTTACAAATTGAGTTCAATGCTTGGGATAGCTTCAGTGGATGATATGGAACATGTTTGAACTCTTTTTGGCCAAAGTGCACGAGTGGAATGGACTGTGGAAGTCAATCTGCAGCAGGGACTCTGTTTTGCAGAAAAAATGTGCTTTTGGATATGAGGATGGATTGAGGATGAAGGAATCGTGTTTTAGGTCAGTTAGGGTGTATGTAAGATGAGAACAAAGTTTGCTTAGGTTGGTGTTTTCAGGAATGAGAGCTCTTTGAGTTTTTGCAAGCTTTCTTCTTTTTGAAGCAAGGATAGTGTAAGTTCCAATACAGGCCTGTACCACCCTCTATGTATGTTGCATCTCTTGTTCTTGATCAGAGGGATTTGTGTACAAATGCTAGCCTCAAAGATCTGGCCCATGCCTCTTGGATTTTGAATTTGACATAAAGTGCATCTTTATCAAAATGGCATGTTTGCTTTTTCTACTTAAGGATTGATTTTATGTGCAATGCCCAAAGGGAAGAAATAATGCATTAATACAATGGTTAGGCATTTAATTATGGTGTGTGATACTGGTTTTGAGGCCTGCAAGCTAGCTTGTACAAGATGATTTGAAAAATGCCAATGTTATGAACAAGCCTTGGCTAAGAACAAAAGTGAATTTTGCCCAACTTTGCAAATTCGATTCTCCCTAACCACAAGGGTGTTTGAGAAGTTCTTGGACAATTTTGAAATCTTGCAATTTGTACTACAATCCATCTTTGTAATGAAAATTGAAACTCCAAGTGGAAGCATGTGAAAATGGCCAAGAAGTTGGACAAAAATCCTGCCTAGAATAGGTCAAAATTTTTCTAAGTTAAAAATGTTTTGCACCCTTGTTCCAAAAATCATAACTTGAGCTACAAGCTTCCTTTGAGAAAACTTTGTGAATCAAAGTTGTAGATTTTGCAATGGAATACAACTTTCATGTTTTTTAGTTTTGTTTTAATCCATTTGCATCTTGGTGAAAAAATGGGACAAAGTTAGGAAAAAATAAGGAAACTTTCCAACTTAGAAAATTTCTGAGTTATGAAATTTCTTCATTTTAAACCCTAATTTGCAATTTTGGGTTTCTTGATGAAAAAGTTTCATAATTTGACATGTCTTGATGAAAAATGAATCTTGGCACTTGATTTTGACCAAAAAGTCAAAGTTTGACTTTTCAGTATACAGTCAAATTTTGATCAGTTGACTGAAAAATTCATCTGTCAATCCTATGCATTTGAGATCTTTTGAACTTGTTTAATGGGTCAAGACAAATGCCGTTGAGTACTTGAGTCCATATGTGAGCTTGGTTTGCCATTGGTTAAGTCCAACAGTCAAAAATTGCCCTTGTGCAGTCAAAACCCTAAAAATGACCATTTTGCCCTTTTGGTGATCTGATCAAATTTCTTGGGGAATTGTGATCCAAACTTGACCAAATGGTTCATATGAGTTCATTATGTTGATGTGGGTCAAATTTCATGAGGTTTGACTGTTAATTGGCCTTAGTTGACTTTTTCCCCAATACAGGTGATTTCTAGGTCAACTATCCAATTGACTGGGCAAAGATTGGAACCAAGGCTTGAAACTTGGTATGGATAAGCTTGTGAGTCCAATATGAAGCATGAAAGTCACCTTGGGCATTTTAGGTCAAAACATATTTGTGCAAACTCAAACCCTAATTTGAGTCAATAGTGCAAGGAGGAGTCTTGAGCAGAGCAAACCCTAACTTGATCTTGAGCTCCAAGAGTCTTGTGGTGAGAAAATGTTGATGAAATGAGAGGGCAAATTTTGGGGTACAACACAACCATATTGACATAATGTATAAGAAATGTAAAATAGACTTGTTTTGTTTTTGTTAAGAGAAGAAATAAATTTGCTTAAGAAAATATTTTTAGTATTTTTATTTTAAAAGAAATAAAATAAAGCGTGTGAACATAAAGTATTTTTTGGCGTTTTTGATTAACGAAAATAAAGTGATGATAAAAATAATAAGAGAGTAAGAGTCAAAATCAGAGCGTTACTGAGAGAGGAGAGAGCAGAAGTTCTGACTCAGGCGCGCTGCAAATCAGAAAACAAACATTAGCAGAAATGGGGAAGGCCAGAAGTTCTGGATTTGGACGCACTAAAGTTCTGGGGTCGCTGAGAACAAAGGGAAGCCTAGAAGTTCTAATTGCTGAGAACCTAGAAGTTCTGGTGTAAGAAGTTCTGATAATGAGTCTGTGAGGTGTCAATGCTGTTGGATGGGAATATTTAGAAGTTCTGGTCCAGGATCACTGTTTTGACAAACAATTGGAGGGGATTTATCTAGAAGTTCTGGTCCAGGATTAATGTTTGACAAATAATGGGAGGGGGGGATGCCAAGGAATAGACATAAAAAGTTGTTTCTGGGGCTAGAACTCAAGACCCTTAACACTAATGTCTTATGCGCCCGCTCTCTACCACTGGGGTGGCTATACATCCGGTATTAGAAGAAAAAACATAAACATATGTTACAAAGTAAGTTCTAATGATGAACTTCATCTCCTTCTTTGCGCCAGTCAGAGCATCCGCAACTTAGTCATTTCTCAACAAAAATGGAAAAACGCAAACATAGAAGTTATGGCAAATTTCATCATGATTTCAGAAATATCAGAACTGTAAATCAGAAGCAAGCATGAATTTTGCTAATCCTAATTCTGAACCTTAAATTCCTCAAGAAGTTATGATATGAAATTCTCTCTATTTAGGACATATAAATGAAATTTATAAATATGTACAGAATCAGAGCCATGATATCTACATTGTATCTTTGAAAATGCAAGCCTAACAATGCCTAAGAAATGAGCTAAAAGTCAGAAGAAACTTACCTTGCAGCTGAAAATTATTCTATGAACTAGAGCCTGGTTCAGATTGTTGTGATGTTCTGGTCAGATTCCTCAAGTTCTCAGAAAGCTGAAGCAAACCTTAACTTGAGCTATGAATGGTTGGAAAGTTCTAGAGCAGTCAAGGTGCAAAGTTCTGGTTTTTGGAAATGGAGAGTGATGAAGACTGTATTACAGTTTGCAAATAAAAGTTGGGAAGGCTTCTACATGTTTTCTAGAAACTGTATGGATGATTTGGTCAAGAAACACTCAAGGAAAATTAGAGTTTGGATGCAAAAACCAGAAATTAGCAGGCTTTGTGTTTGGGCTGTAGTTTCAGGTTCTTGAAATTTCAGCAAGGTTTCAAGGATTTCTTTCAAATGTTTCGACCCCTTTCTTCAGTTTTCAAATGATGTTAATTTATAGGCAAAGGATTTAGAAGCTTGGAGAAATCAAGATTACAATCATCATGGGTTATGGATCGTTGACTTGTTTTTGAAGCAAGTTTAGCCAAGCATGCTTCAAGGTAAATTAGAGTGGTTAGCAACTTTAGCCACGCCTAATCTGAGTTTGTCGGAATGAGTTGTGGAGAAGCACACTCAGAAGCAAAAGTGAAGCATGGGCCCAACATAAACTTTGTACAAAAGTTTACCTTCCAAGGACAAAAATGGTACTTTCACGCCACACGTGGGAAGATCTTTTGGATAAAGGTTTAAACATTGGGATAAAGACTCAAAAGTGGGTGTGAGCATTAAATGATGATGAGATTTAACAATAAAGAAGACCTGCAACCTGAGATTATGCAGCCTAGATTGAAGCTGGATCAGAAGTTCAACATAAACGTAACTTAAATTAAGAACAAATGTCCAACTTCTGATCTTTGAATCTCCCTTCTCCAACATGAGTTGAAGGAGTTCTCATACTTTTCAGAAAGCTTGTAACATTCTTTGTAATCTCTCTTTGAATCACTTTTGCAAATTCTAATTGAACCTACGTGAAAACTGGCCCAGAAGTTCTAACCAAATTCTGACTTGGAAATGCTCAGAATTTACTAAGAGTTTTAGTTTCATGGACGTGTCTTCAAGGATTGATAACTTGAAATCCCAACATTTCTAGGAGAAGTTTTGTTCTGCAATATTTTAGATCCAATTGAGATCTACAACTCTTGATTTTTAGAACTTTGACTTTTCCAAAGTAATTTTGACTTTTGATTTTTTTGATGAAACAACTTCATATTCTAACATGTCTTGATGAAATGTGATTCTTGAAACTTGATTTTGATCCAAAAGTCAAAGTTTGACTTTTCAGTGTGCATTTTGACCATTTTTCCCATGTGCCAATTCCAAACCAAAATTGATATATCAGTGCTGCAAACTTGGTTCATGAAAGATCTTGTGAGAAATATCTTGAGAAATGAGAGGGTAAATTTTGGGGTACAACAATGTGTAAATACACATTTCAATTTATTGATGATTTAAACCAAGGAATGATACATTTATTTATAGTGTTCAAATCGTACAAAAGAAGAAATAAAATTTAATTATTTTTTTACCATTACTAATCTCGGTTAACACAATCAATTAAATCATTAAAGAGTAACAACTAAGTTATCCAAAATAAGAAAGAAGTAATTTGTAGCCGTAGCCAATCAATTGGGTACACTCAAATTTCCTTTATCTTAAAAAATGCGTCAATCTAATCGATTGGGTTAATCGATTAAATCCAGTCAAATTATTTCTTCAAGATATTTTAGCCAACTACTTATAGCCAGCTACTTCGACAAATTAAGAACTTTTACTTACATTGATTCACCCAGTTGCTATTTTAGATGATCAACCTAGATATTGTGTCTGATGTATTACATATGTTTGATATTTGATTTGAGATGACCTGAGGCTTTTGATTTTATTTATCCTTATCTGAGTATCTCTTATCAAAATCATGGCTTGCATTAACCGTTTAAGTGCATTTCTTGAGTTTTCTCAATTGCTACATCATTGTCATGCTGAGTATCATCTAATCTTCTCTTTTATTCAACATGCTGCATCTCTTGCTATGGTGAATGTTCTTTTATTATTCTTATTGGTTGACTTTATAACAGGTTGCATATTTTATTATACTGAGTGTACTTTGATTATTTTTCTACCTTAGTCATCATATTGCATCTCTATCATGCTGATTGTTGTATATTATGATATCTCATTGTATTGGTCTTCTTTTGCATCTTTAATATGGTGAATAAGATTTATGATCTTTCTATAGTTGTCATCATCAAAACAACATCTGTTACCTGCAAAACAAAGTTCCACACTTATCTCGCTACTCCTTTGTGTAACACCCTAATTTTCTCCCGAATAAGTTTAAATAAAAATAAGAGTAAATTTAAAAACTTCACCAAATTAGGATGTCACATTTAACAACAACATAACTTACTCATTCATAGTAACATGTAACACATGCAATTTCTGAATTTATAATAATAATAACGAGTAATAAACATATCCAAGTTTAAATCCTTTTATTGCAGTAGAAAACACCTACAAGTATTTATTTAACATAAAACATGGTATCCAAAAAAAAAATGTTATAACGTAATTATAAAGAAAATTGTAACAAAGAGATGTCATAAAGATCCCTAATAACATAGAATACCAATTAAACATTCAGCCCCCCAATATTAGATATCAGATCAGACACCGAATTTAATGAAAATAAAAGAAAAACTCCATCTTCCACTCACTCTAACGCCAAACTACTCCCGAGTATCTGCACATTACCCACGTAGAGGCAACATTCAAACAGTAAGGGTGATATATCATAATTATATAATGGATTGTATAATAATAAGTAAATAGCAGATTATTACAAGAACAACATACATCCCAATAACTTATCACACCCATACAGTGCAACAACACTACACCAATAGCATACATGGATAACATACTAACACATATAACATACTCAAATAATTGCATGCTAACACATATATCATACATCGATAATCACATGCTAATACATATAGCATACACATATAATGACTTGCTAACACATATAGCATACACAAAAAATACACAATGCAATGAGACTCAACACCATTGACTCAATGCATGTGGTACCATAAGTTCATAAGAACCCACTAATAAATTCCCGTTGGAATTTAGTTACATCACTCACACCCCGTCGGGCACATGATCATCCCACTCCTCGTTGCTCACACCCCACCAGGCACACAGCCAATTCTCATTGCTCAAACCCCACTGGACACACAATCATATGATTCCTGAATAGAATTTGGATACATCGCTCACATTCCATTGGGCACACGACAATCACACACCTGTACATACCATGAATGCATGACATATATAGACTCATGAAACAACAAAAATATGCATATTGACCTTCACCATAGTTAGTTCACTTTGCCGATATCAGTCACCACATACCAAACAGCTTCCAAAACATACAACAACAACCATACAACGATATAACAAGTAATTACAATTCCTTTACACAAATTTTACAACACAAGATAACTTATTACACACCAAATCCTCTCATATTATACATACAACCCAACAATATGTATAAATACATTCACCATATTCAATGCAATTGAGGGAAGTACAAAGAAGCCATTGGTAATTCCTTGCCAAGGGTCGAACCTTAATAAGAAGACTCTTGTGATTCCATGGGGAGAATCAACAAAAGAACCTTTATTGATACCAAGACAAACATTGAGAATACCAGTTGTTTCAAAGACTAAGATGGTAATTAAGAGACCATTTCCTACCCCTTAAGAAAGTAACAAAGTAGTACCATGGAGTTATGATTCTATTGTATACGTCAATAGTTTAAAGCAAGAATGTGAGCCATCGATAAGTCAAGAACCTGCAATCTCAAATATAGCAAGAACATGGGGCATGACTCGCAGTGGTCGAATATATGGTCTCGAACCACAAAATAAGAAAGATAATCTAGCTAAAGATAAGATTGATGCTATGGTGAAGGATAAAGGAAAAGCGGCGATGGAAGCAAGGCAAGAACAAGAACCTCCGAGCAAGAATTTTACCAACCGAGAGGCTGAAGAATTATTGAAAATAATCAAAAGAAGTGATTATAGGGTGGTGGATCAACTTCACCAAACCCCAGCCAAAATTTCTATACTCGTTGTTTATTAATTCAGAAGTGCATCGAGACTCCCTGATGAAAATTTTAAGCAATGCTCATGTCACGAAGGAGATCACGGTGAATCAATTTGACAATTTCATAGAAAATATGACATCTGGATCATATCTAGGTTTTAGTGATAGTGAGTTACCCCCACAAGGAAAAGCTCACAACAAGGCGCAACACATTTCGATTTAGATTGGTACTACAAGCCTGTCTAGGGTACTCACCGATACTGGATCCGCCCTCAATGTGTTGCCAAAATCTATCTTGATAAAGTTAACAATAGATGGTGTTGTTATAAAGCCAAGTTCTACGATAGTTAAATCTTTTGATGGTTCTCAAAGCTCATTATTTTGGGAAGTGAACCTTCCTATCAAGATCGGGACGCATATGTTTTATATCACTTTTCAAGTCATGGATATAGAATCAACGTATACATGTTTACTTGGACGACCTTGGATTCATGCAGCATGGACAATCACTTCAACTTTACATCAGAAGTTGAAGTTTTTCATTGAAAGAAGATAGGTTATAATCAATGGTGAAAAAGATATCTTTGTAAGTCACATAGAGTCCTATAGGTATATCAGTGTCAATGAAGACTTTATAGCAACGCCATTTCAAGTCTTAGAGGTTGCTTAAATGGTGACCCTACCATTGGAAAATATCAAGAAACCTAATGTGACTTTGTGGAGAGATTTACAAATAGCCGTGGAAGATGGTACCTCAAAAGTTTGGGGTAAACTTGTGGAGATACATGGAAAGAAGAATCGTTTTGGTTTGGGCTACGAATCATCAAAGGCTACCCTGAAAGGCAAAGCACGATTTCCTCCCATCCAGGAGACCTTCGTCAACAAAGGAGCAGAGCATGGCGAGCAAGGGGCAATGATACCTAACAAAAGCAACATCAAAAGGGAATCTTATTTCATCCATGAATGTGCCCCATGCGAAGAACTCAAGAATTGGACAGCTGTGGAGATTCCAGAGATCTTTTTCTTTACAAAGTAATATTTCTTGTTTTTGAAAGAACCTATGTCAAGCCCGAGGCATAAGGGTAGTTTGTAAGGGTCCCCCAATTTGTTTCAGACAATTTTCACAATTAATAAAAGTTATATTTCACATTCAATTAAGATTCTTGTCTTTCTCTTGCATTTATTTCCTATGTTTTAAAATGGAAATACCTTTCTTCATATGCATTTCCAAATTCACAAACTAAAACTGCACCAAAACATGATAAATGTGCATATCCTTGCCTAAAATCACCAATAATGTTACTACTGCTATCTGATATAATTTTCATGCACCCATCAACCAAGCAAAAGAGGAAGATGATGAAGATCTTGAACTCTCTGAAGAATTGGAAAGGGAGATAGAGCAGAAATCTGACAATATATAACCATACCAAGAATCAATTAAGACCATTAACCTTGACACAAAGGAAGATCCCAAAGAGATCAGGATAGTGGCAACATTGGAGGAAAGCGTGAAATAAAGACTGATCAAGTTGTTACATGAACATGTGGATATATTTTCCTGGTCTTACAGAGATATGCCAGGATTAGATACAAATATTATGGTACATAGAATACCTCTCATGGAAGGTTGCTTTCCAGTTAGACAAAAGCTTAGAAGAACTCATCTAGACATGTCTAGCAAGATTTGAGAAGAGTTCCTTAAACAATTTGACGCATGGTTCTTGGAGGTGGTATAATATCCACCTTGGATAGCTAACATCGTATCAGTACCCAAGAAGGATGAAAAAGTACGCATGTGTGTAGATAAAGTAAGTCCCAAAGACGATTTCCCGTTACCTCACATAGATGTTTTGGTGGATAATACAACTAAAGCGTCAGTATTCTCATTTATGAATGATTTCTCAAGTTATAATCAAATAAAAATCGCACCCGAATACATGGAAAAGACTACTTTGATGACACTTTAGGGCACTTTTTTTTATAAGGTAATGCCTTTCGGTCTAAAGAATGCAAGAGCAACTTATCAACAAGCTATGGTCACACTATTCCATGATATGATTAACAAAGAAGTTGAGGCGTACGTAGATGATATGATTGCCAAATCTCATATAGAGGAGGATGGCATCATACATTTATAAAAGCTATTCGAGCGTTTGCAAAAGTTCAAATTGTGATTAAATCCAAACAAGTGTACATTTGGAGTCAGGTTAGGAAAGTTCCTGAGTTTTGTTGTAAGTCAACATGGTATTGAGGTAGACCCCGAAAAGGTAAAAGACATACAAGAAATGTCAGCTATAAGGATAGAGAAAGAGGTTCTTGGTTTCTTAGGAAGATTGAATTACATTTCAAGATTCATATCGCAACTAACTGCTATGTGTGAGCCTATATTTAAATTACTGCAAAAATATTAGATGGTGGTATGGAATAATGATTGCCAGACAACTTTTGAATTGATAAAACAATATTTATAAGATTCACCAATCTTGATGCCACCGGTTCCTGAAATACCACTCATCATGCATCCGATAGTCCTTGAAGGATCAATGGGACATGTTTTGGGAAAACATTATGAAACAGGTAGAAAAGAGAATGCAATCTACTACCTCAACAAGAAATTCACCGACTGCGAAACCAGGTACTCACTTCTTGAGAAAACTTGTTGTGTGTTACCCTGGGTTACTAAAAGATTGAGGCAGTATATGTTAAGTTACACCATGTGGTTAATAGCAAGAATGGATCCTTTAAAGTACGTGTTTGAAAACTAGCTATTATAGGAAGGATTACCTGATGGAAGATATTACTATCAGAGTACAACATCCAACATGTTACTCAAAAGGCAATCAAGGGTAGTGTAGCGATAGAATTTTTGAGACTAAGCCATTGGATTGACTTAACTCGCACAAATCAAATAAAAATTGCCATTGTACTTTATTGTTTCCAAAGGAATGGGAAAAGAGCGAATAACCCAAAAGAGGGGGAGATAATATAAGTTCGGGGGTTGGTTATGCAAAGGGAAGGTATTAGCACCCTAAACATCTATGGTACTCCGCATGAACCTCTTTGTAAATTTGTGTATTTTGGCTATAAAATATTGTATACAAAAATAGATGGTGGAGATGAGAAAAGAAGTATTTTTTATAATATTTGCACCCTCCGCGATTGTGAACCTTTAGTGCCTACGTACCACCTTCCTTGTAATAGGGGATCAGGGTACTCGTAGTTCACCTTTAAAAATTTTAAAACACAAGTGTGTTGGTCAATTTTAAGAGATGAGACATCATCGTATTATTTGAGTGGAAGAACATACTTACTACCCAAAATTATGAGAAATGAGAATTTGCATCATCTCAAAGTGGAGGATATAGCTTGGATTTTAATCAACAATGTCTCGCTTAACACCCAAGTGGGAAATATCTCACTTTATTACATATGTAGAAGTTAGTAGCTCACATCACTACAAGGATTGACAAGAGTCTAATCTTTTGAGAAAATTTTAAGATAAAACGCCAAAATGGCAAAATGGTTTAAATGAGATTAATTGACTTTTAGTTTTCTCACAAACATGTCAAAGTAGGATTAAGTTGGTTAAAATTTGATTAAGAAAATATTTTTTGAAAATGCATGGACCTAAGTCCAAGTTTATTGTGAAAGCGGTTCATGTTTAAAAACAAGAAGAGTTTCAAAAGGAGGGAGAAGATTTTTGAAATTAAATAAGATTGTAGGAGATGAAGGGACAATCCTAAAGCATAAGGTAAAATCCAGGGAAAAGAACCGTCTAACCAACAAGAAGCAAATACTTAACATAATGAGTCAATGTAGAATTCCCATCCTTCGGATTTGAAACCAAACAAGCAAAGATAAAAAACCTCTTGAGAAAATCAAACTTCAAAGGCATTAAGTCTTCACAAAGCATATAATCAGACAAAGCATATAGATGAATTCCCAATTACAGACAAAGCATATAATCAGAATAACTTGCACACAAAAGAAAACAAACAACCTAATGTCTTAGGGGTAAACCCCAAGAGTTCCAGACAATATTGCAATAGAAGTAACAATGTCTCAAGGTTGGTCAAGGTCTCTAATCCTATGTCCAAGAAGTCCATAACTCCAAAATGCCAAGGGTAGTAACCAAATAGTCCAAGTAACATTAAAGTTTTTTATTGTTCAAGTTGGTTATTAGGTATCTTCAAAAAGAAAATGAAAAGCTCAAGTGAGCAAAAATAAAAAAAATGACATAAAGATAAATGATCAAGCGAGCAAAGATGAAAATAGCATGAAATGAAAATGCTTAAATAAATGTGCTTAAAGTAAAAAGCATAAAATAAAAGCATAAAATAAAGTCAATTGTTAGGAATTAGAGGTTAGTTGAATGAACATCTTGAAACTTGCATTTGAAAACACATTAGAAGATTGATAAAATTAAAGCCTCTCAATAATAAGTTTCATTTGATTTTTTTCAAGTATATAATTTGTTTCAAAATCTTAAGGAAACAATAAATGATCAACAGTGTTTAAATGATTCACTTAGTCCAAAACTTATGATGATTCATTAAAGGATTGATAAGACCAAAGCCTCCTAACAATGAAACTCAAGGTTATTAGATCAAAAGTTTCAAATGAAATATACTTGGGCTTGAAAACATAAGTTTGGGTCACGAATGATCATTTCTCGAATCAGGACAAAATTTAACGCTATGTTAAGCAATTGTAAGTTGACTTATATAGAAGTCGCACCTATTTTGATACTGGTCTATAGTAATCTATGTGCCATATGTTTGGAGAGATGATATGTATATCATCCTCTAACAACATGTAACATAATTGGAAAGGGATAAGATGAAGAGGGAAGAGATGCAAGGTATGAAATTAGGGTTTCAAATATCACCAACATCATTCATCCATTTTGGTGGATTTAGTTTCTCAACCTATCAACATCTAAGATCCAATGAGGTTGAAGAATTTGTCACCAAATAATGCTCAATTCAGAATCAAATAAAACAATAAAAATAAAATTCAATAAAAATAATATTTAAAAGGTTAGCTAAAAGGAAAATAAATGGTAAAAATACACAAGGTATATTAAAATACTAAACAAAAAAATCCTAAAAAAAGTCAGAGATCAAATATGATTTAATAAAGGTTGACAAATTTTTTTAAAATTTTTTAAAGTCAAAAACTAATTTTAAAAATAAAAGAAATAAGTAAAACAAACCAAAAATAGTAAAAAAATACTAAAATCAGAAATAAAAATAAAACATGGTTATAAAAAATTTCCAAAAAATCAAAGGACCTTTCCATAATTTTTTCAAAATTTAATAATTAAGAAAAATATTTTTAATCAATTAAAACAAGTTAATTAAAAGTGAAAAGTTATAAAAAAAATTAAATCACGAATTAAAATTGTGAAAAAATAAATATCAAAAAGAGGAAAATCCAAAATATATCTAAGAATTTTTTTAGATTTTTTTGAGCCAGAAATGAATTTTTTTATGAATTTTTTATGTTTAAATCAATTAAAATTTAAAATCAGAAAATAAAAATAAAACCAAAAAGATGTAGACCATTGGATCAATGTCAAAACGCATTAATAAACAAATCCAAGGGATCTGGCGCGCTGTGCATGATATGGACATTAGTGAATAAACCACCAGATCATTTATTTAAATCAGATTTTAAAAAAAATAAGTGGTGCTTTGTCATTGGTTGAGAGATGACACGTTGATCATCTTCAACCTCCAGTCACGCAAATTACAGGTCTCTCAAACTATAAAATCAAGAGCTCAGACCTATTCCATTTGCTTTGTCTCATCAAGACGAAGAAAACTATACCCTCACAAAAATTTTATATAAGTTGTATCTCAGTCGATTTGAAGAAAACCAGAAGAAAGCTAATGTTGTGACTAGTATCAAAATGATGAGAGCTTCATTGTGGTATCAAATTTTGACAGAATTGGTGAAGGAATCTACCTATTGAACTTCAAATTCAGATCTCTAAAACTTGACTTGGCTAGCACGATTTAGGATGATTTAGGGCTTGGTTCTTATTATGTTAGCTTCAGTGAAGTTCAAGGATGAAGAATTTACAAAGAAAATGTATTGAGGAAGGTTGTAAAACCAAATTTGAAGTTGCATAAATATGGGTTAAGGAATAAGTTGGGTAGGGCGATTTTGGTTGTCTAAGCTTGAGAAAACGAGTGCGATATAACTCTCTATTTATAGGTGTAAGTATTTGTTGGCAGCAATTTTGGTAAAACAATGACTTGTTAATGTTTTGCTAAATGTCTTAACATTTGGAGCAAAACTGTTTTGAATGATGTCAAAGCAGATGTCTTGACATCTGCCTGCTGAACTAATCTCAGCCCAACATCAGTTAAGTCTTTTATTTTCTGTTTTAATGCATGGTATAATTCAGGATTTGTGAACTACAGGCTACGAAAAATATGGAGGAATATTTTTCAAATTGCATAATTTTATCTTGGCCTGTTTTTATGGAAATATTTAAAAGATTTGAATATTTGTTTTTAAGCCCAAGCCCAAAGTTGCGCATATATAAGGACTTGCTTCCTTATTCAAAGAGAAGAAACTTTTAAAGAAGAATAATTTCTTTCTGCTTAGAATTTTAGGATTTTTATTTGTAATACACTCTAAGTATTAGTTTAAATAATTGAGTTGTTATTTGGGTTATTAATTGTGTATCATTCATAAGCTTTTAAGCATTGAATGATTGAAGTGTTTCAAACTTATTATTTCTATAAGTGATTGAAGGGGTTTGAGGATTGCCTCATGCCTAGGTGAGTCTTAGGTAGAAGTTTAGCTTGGATAGTGATTAAGTTATTAGATTGTAAATTGGTTGTTTACTGAGGGTTTATGAATTGATACTATTTAGTCAACTTGTCCCTGGCTTGGTAGCCCCCAGAGTAGGTGTTGTTGTACACTAAATTGGGTGAACAATCTCTTGTGTTTTTACTACTTTTGATTTTACTGCACCTTACTTGTAAACAGGTATTTATGTCATGACATCTCATTCGACATCACATATCTGATACCTAAATTTCAATAGGGAATCAAATGGAATGCCTAAGCGTGTGGAATGATGAAGTTTGGAGGAAAATCTTGTGAAGTTGCAAGCATGAAAAGTGTGACTTCTATTTTTCTCAAAACTCAACCAAAACTTGCATTTCAAGGTGCTAATCACTTATGGAAGATTGTTAAACATGATTAGAAGTAAAAATGCGCAGAAATCTAGTGATTAGAAGCTGAATTGTGCATTTCAAATTCTGACTTGGAGGCAAAAGTCAGTTTCAAGGTACCAACTTTGAATCAATGGTGTTCATAGCTCAAGGGGTCTGAGGGCATGATTCTTGAAGAATTTGAAAGATAAGGTTACAATCTTTACAATGTGAAAATAATGGAATCAAATGGATGCTTGAGCTAAAAGTTGTGATGAATCAAAGTTAAGAAAAAGAGGTTGACTTTTTTATACTTACAAAAATTCCAAGTTTTTCTCAAAAAATATCCTATAATGTTTGGCATCCAAACATGGCCTTCAACCCAAAATTTTATTTTGACCAAAAAATATGGCATGAAGTAGATCCCTTAAATGACATTTTTAGATTTGAACAACTTAAAAACTCCAAGAATTGAGAAAGTTATGGCTTTGTGAAGTTGGTGAAATTCCATGAAATGACCTATAATCTCTTGCATCCTTAGGGCATCTTCCATCCATTTTCAAGCTTTGCACATAAAATAAGAGTTGAATTTCACATCCTTAAGATTATTATGGAAGAAGAATGGTCCCAAGGAGATAAAAATTGACCAAGTTATGATCTATTAAAGTCACATAATAGAATTTGATGGCCTATCTAGAGGACTTGTAATCTTTCTTCTTCATTAGGCATCTTTAACATAAAATCTTCTTGAAACTTTTGAAGTGATTAGTTGATAACCCTTTAAAGAGAAGCATGTATTTGGAATTACTTAAAAATATCAAAAGATGAGAAAGATATAGCCCTTAGAAGTTCAAAACCCTAGCTCATAGAACAACAAAATTCCTTGGGAACCCCTTTCAATTTTGACAAACTTTCTTGAGAAAATAGTTTTGCCATGTGAATAGGAGTTATTGTGGATGATAATAAGAAGCCATAGCAACAAAAAAAAACCCTTCAAATATTGAGAATTGAGAGAGTTATGCACTTGTGATCAAGAAATGAATAACTTGTCCTATTAGGTCAAACCTCTTCAATCAACTCTTGTATCTTTTGATTTTCTTTGACAAATTAAGGCATGATGAATCATATTAGACCTTGTCATGATATCACTTCAAAGCATATTCAGTGATGAAGCTTGAATCTCAATGAAGCTTTGTTGAAGTAGGCATGGAAGTAAACTCATGAACTTATAGAGCAACCTGATGAAATATGTTGTGCTTTCACCTATAGCTTCATCAATTAGAGAAAACAGTCATTGCATTTGTTAGTTAAAATTTAATCAAAACAAAACAAGTATTATCAGAATATACAAATCAAAGTGTTTGGTGATTCCTCGTGAGCAAACCTAAAGATAAGAGGAAGAACCAAACCCAAGTGTGATCTTGTTGTGATTGGGTTGATATGAGATGATAGAGGAATATTAGGGGCAAAAATTGGGGTACAACAGGTAGTATACTAGCTGACCATCTAGCTCATCAACCATTACCAGAATATCAACCAATGAAGTTTGAATTTCAAGACGAAGATGTCATCGTTATAGGTGACTAAGAAATACCAAGGCCTGATGAAGGACCTGAACCAGGGGAACATTGGACACTCATGTTTGATGTGGCTTCAAATGCATTACGGCACAACATTAGGGAAATTTTGACTTCTCTGATGAATTTTCACAAGGCTTATACTGCAAGTTTATGTTTTGACTGTACCAACAATATTGCCGAATATAAAGCTTATATCTTGGGTCTAAAAGATGCTATTGATCTAAGAATCAAACATATCGAAGTATTTGGAGACTCAATGCTAATTAAATACAAACTCAACAAAGAATGGGACACTAAACATCCTAGATTTATTCCATATCGAGATCATGTTTCGAAGCTAGCTGTGGAGTTTAGAGAAATTACCTTCAGTCATATGCCGTAGGAAGAAAATCAGATGGCAGACGCCTTGGCAACTTTATCAGCCATGTTCAAAGTAACTTGGCCGAATCACAAAACACGTATTATGATCAGACGTTTTGAAGAACCTTCACATTGCCTTCCTATTAAAGAGGGACCAAATAACAAGACTTGGTTCTATGACATCAAGAGGTACCTTGAGAAAAAGGAGTATCCAGAAAATGATTCTGCAATTGACAAATGAACTCTGCGAAAGCTATCTTAAAAGTTATTTCTGAGTGGTGGCGTATTTTACAAAAGAAATTATGATATGGTGTTACTCAGGTGTATGGAGAAACAGGAAGTAGATACACTTATGAGAGAGATCCATGAAGGTACTTTTGGAACACATACAAATGGACATGCCATGGCTAGAAAGATCTTACAGTAGGGTGTTATTGGCTAACAATGGAGGCTGATTGTTACCATTATAGGAATACATGTTACAAATGCCAAATCTACGCCGATAAAATGCATGTTCCACTAACTCCTCTGAACGTCCTGAGTTTTCCTTAGCCATTTTCGATATGGGGAATTGATATGATAGGAAATATTGAACCCGAAGCATCTAACAAACACCAGTTCATACTAGTTGCATTAATTACTTCACCAAATGGATGGAAGCGACATCCTACTTAAATGGGACAAGTCAAGTGGTTACTCGATTCATCAAGTAGAATCTCATATGCAGATATAGGGTTCCAAGCAGAATCATTACGGACAACGGGTCCAATCTGAAAAATAAAATGATGAAGGAATCATGCGATAATTTCAAGATCGAGCATCATAATTCCTCACCATATTGAACTAAGATGAACGGGGTCGTTGAAGCTGCCAATACGAACATCAAGAAAATCATTCTGAAAATGGTAAAGACATATAAAGATTGGCATGAAATGCTTCCCTTGGCTTTATATGGCTTTCGTACTTCTATACGAACATCAACATGTGCAAATATGTTTTCTCTGGTATATGGCATAGAGGAAGTACTCCCAGTTCAAGTAGAAATTACATCACTTCGAGTTCTAATGGAAACAAAGCTTGAAGAATCAGAGTGGGTTCAGACGCGACTTGATTAGCTAAAACTCATTAAAGAAAAATGCCCGACAGCTTTGTGCCACAGTCAGTTATACCTGAAACGGATGAAGAAAGAATTCGACAAGAAGGTTCATCCATGAGTGTTCAAAGAAGGGAACTATCCTTTTTAATGGAAAGAGGAAAAACAACATTTATAAGATAAAACTTTCTGAACTAAAAAGTCAGAATGTAAAATGTCTTCTCTCTGTTAACAACGAGCAATGGGTCTGGCACAAAAGATTGAGGCATGTTAGTATGAGAAGAATATATCAGATTAACAAACTCAATCTGGTCAGAGGACTTCCTAATTTGAAGTTCAGCTCAGATGCTCTGTGTGAAGCATGTTAGAAAGGCAAATTTGCAAAACCTGCTTTTAAAACTCAAAAATGTTGTTTCCACCTCTAAACCATTAGAACTTCTGCATATAGACTTATTTTGACCAGTTAAAAATGCGCCTGTTAGTGGCAAGAAGTATTGGTTAATGATCGTAGATGACTATAGCAGATGGACATGGGTAAAGTTCTTAAGACACAAGGACGAGTCACACTCTGTGTTCGTTGCATTCTATAACCAAGTTCAGAATGAAAAGGATCTTAGAATTGTCAAAGTCAGAAGTGATCATAGTGGAGAATTTGAAAATAAATATTTTGAATCATTTTTTAATGAAAAAGGCATCTTGCATGACTTCTCTTGTCCTAGAACTCCCCAACAAAATGGAGTTGTAGAATGAAAGAACAGAACATTGCAAGAAATGGCCAGAACCATGATCAATGAGACTAACATTGCTAAGATCTTCTGGGAAGAAGCAATTAACAAAGCGTGTTACATTCAGAATAGAACCTCTATAATACCTATTCTGGAAAAGACTCCATATGAACTGTGGAAGAAAAGAAAGCCCAACATTTCTTATTTCCATCCGTTTGGATGTACCTGTTTCATTCTGAATATTAAAAATTATCTGAACAAGTTTGACTCTAAAGCACAAAAGTGTATTATGTTAGGATACTTTAAACGCTCAAGAGGCTACAGAGTATACAATACATAAACACAAATTGTTGAAGAGTCAATCAGTGTTAGATTTGATGATAAGCTTGACCCTCAAAAGTCAAAGCAGAATGAATTCTTTGCAGATATAGAAGTTGAATTCACAGGTACTGAAGAAAACTCATCAGAAGTTCTCAACGGAGACGCTCCAACAACGTCAGAAAGAAATGTTACAAGCAATCCAACACCTTCTGTTGATCAACTCTAGAAAAGGTTTTCCAGAAGCAGCATAGCTCACCCAGAAGATAAAATATTGGGAAAGAAGGATGATCCAATCAAAATAAGATCAACATTCAGAAACTATGAAGAATCCCTCATGGGACTGGTCTCTCTGATTGAACCAACAACAATTGATGAAGCTCTTCTGGACAATGACTGGATTCTGGTAATGCAGGAGGAATTGAATCAGTTCACCAGAAAAGATGTATGGGATCTTGTTCCCAAACCAAAAGGATTCAACGTCATTAGAACAAAATGGGTGTTCATAAACAAACTGAATGACCAAGGAGAAGTCATCAGAAACAAAGCACGACTGGTGGCACAAGGTTATAGTCAGCAAGAGGGGATAGACTATATAGAAACCTTTGCTCCAGTCGCCAGGTTAGAATCTATCAGACTCTTAATCTCATTTGTTGTAAATAATGGCATCACTCTATATCAGATGGATGTCAAAAGTGCATTCCTAAATGGCTACATAGATGAAGAGGTATATGTGCACCAACCCACTGGGTTTGAGAATTCCAAACACCCAGAATATGTTTTCAAACTAAAGAAGTCACTCTATGGTCTGTAACAAGCTCCCAGAGCTTGGTATGAAAGACTAAGTAACTTCCTGTTAGAAAAGGAATTCACCAGAGGGAAAATGGACACAACCTTCTTCTGTAAGACATTTAAGAATGACATTTTAGTGTGTCAGATTTATGTAGATGACATCATCTTTGGATCCACTAAACCTTCTCTGGGAAGAGAGTTTACTAAGTGCATGCAGGCAGAGTTTGAGATGAGCTTAATGGGGGAACTCAAGTTCTTTCTGGGTATTCAGATGAACCAAACCTTAGAAGGAACTTACATTCATCAGAGCAAATATGTCAGAACTTCTGAAGAAATTTGATCTCTCAGAATGTAATCCCTCAAAGACTCCAATGCACCCCACGTGCATTCTGGAGAAGGAAGAGGTAAGTAAAAAAGGTAAAACAGAAAGTCTACAGATGTATGATTGGCTCTCTCCTTTATCTGACGGCTTCATGGCCTGATATTTTATTTAGTGTTTGCTTATGTGCTAGATTCCAATCAGATCCTAGAGAATCTCACTTAACAGCAGTTAAGCGAATTTTCAAGTATCTGAAAGCTACTACTAATCTGGGTTTGTTTTATAGAAAATATAATGAATACAACTTAGTAGGATACTGTGACGCTAATTTTGTTGGAGACAGAGTAGAGTGTAAAAGCACTTCTGGAAGCTGCCAGTTTCTGGGAGACAATCCGATCTCATGGACCAGCAAGAGACAGTCCATAATAGCATTGTCAACAACAGAAGCTGAATACATAGCAGCTGCTGGATGTAGCACTCAAATGCTCTGGATGAAAAGTCAACTTGAAGACTTCAACATATTTGAGAGTAACATTCCTATCTTCTATGATAACACTTCAGCTATATGTCTCAGTAATAATCCTATTTTGCATTCTAGGGATAAGCATATAGAAATAAAACATCATTTTATTAGGGACTATATTCAGAAAGGAATTATTACCTTAAAATTTATTGACACAGACCATCAATGAGCTGATGAATTTACAAAACCTCTTTCTGAAGATAGATTCAATTTCATTTTGAAACATCTCACCATGATGTTATGCCCAGAATAAAATGTTTTATTTGCATATCTTAACCCTCAGAACTTTATTATTTTCTGTGAACATCTGATCAACTTGTCTTCAGAAGTTAGAAGTACAGTTTCCTCAGAATCTATCTATGAAGATCTGAACGTTTCATTTCAAGGATAGAGGTGTGTAGTTCACATCATCAAACATCTGTCATCCTCTCACAAGGCACCTTCTAAGGATAAACACGCGTTCAAATTATGAAGGGTCCAAGGCTTTGATTGGATGCATTGAGACACTTGTCAGTGGTAACCGTTCAAATATATTTCTATATCTCTCAATTTCAGGTTTCATTAATGCATATAATCATTACTTATTTCATGCTTAGTGTTTATGTTTTCAAAAACCTATTTAAACTCAATTTACTATTTCATTCATTCACTTTTACTCTCTTCTATATTCTCTCTTGTTTCAAGTTTCGCTATCAAAAACCCTTTCCATCTTCTTCAACAAACCCGTGTGAACAATGGCATCATCATACAACCTCAAGAATCTCATTGCTACTGAATCTTCATCAATGGAAAAATGTGAAAAACCCATTAGAACGCTTCTCACTCCTGTTGACAACCTGGAAGTTCTCTCTGAGTTAATCATTGATTTTGAGAGTTTACAAGAAAATGGGTTTAATCTCTATGAAGACGTAACTGCACAAGGTTGGAACATATATTTTTACCGTCTGTTGGGTCCAACGTTTCCCATTCTTGTCAAAGAGTTCTGGATTCATGCTACCTCATCCAACCACCAAGTTACTTCATATGTTATGGGAAAGAAAATAGTGATAACAGAAGATCTTATTAGGAAACTTTTTGGATGAACCTCACTCCCCTAATCAAAATCAAAATCCAGAACATCATCAACCAGAACTTGCCAAAGTTCTATCTGTCATTGAACTATTTGATCCAGACTTTTCCTCTCCAATACCATAAAATCCAAACTCTCAACAACAACCAGAAAATACACAACCACACTCTCCTCAACCAGAGCATCTGAACCACAACTCACCACAACCAGAAAATAGATACTCTCTCTCCACCTTCTAAAAACCCATCCTCTGAAATTCATGAACTAGAAACTCCACACGCTACCGCAAACCAATCCGAAGACTCTCCTTCAGATTCTGATACCGCTATCCCAATCCTTGGAATAACAGAACCCCTTACTGTTCGATTACCTCTCATTATTCATGATATTCCAGAAATCCCTTCACCATATGAATCTACACCACCAAACACCCCTAACACACTAATTATAATTCCTGACTATGCCACTCCTTCACCCATCAACCATCCAGCTGACAACCTCAAAATTGTCATTGATCCACTAGTGTTGTACAGACTAGCTTCCACCTCAAACAAAATTGCCATTCCCAGACCTAAACCAATCGCAACCAAATCAAATGTTGGTAAGAGTCTGTTGATTTTTGAAATAGAAATGTAGGAATGGATCAATTCTTTGAAGCAAGAAAGTCTAGAGATTTCTAATCCTGCTGCTTCTGATTCTCTGTGGGAAAGATTCAGAAAATGGCTCAACGCTGAAACTCTGAAGTTGAAAGAGTTGGGCTATGAAAGGGCTCAGCAGAACTTCAGTGATCAGATGAAAGCCTTCCATGATCAAGTTCAGAGCCAATGGTGCAAGAAAGAAATTCTTCCGCTGGATAATGCTCCCTGGAAAGAGCACCATCCTTTAGAAGTTGTTGAACCAGATTCTGATAGTCTCTCTCTGACTACTGCTCTAGAAGACATGAATGTAGCAGAAGAAGTGGTTCAATCAGAAGAGGCTGCAAAATGTTTTGAACAATATGCAACCCCTGAAGAGACACCAGCTTCCTCTCTAGTCATGCAAACTCTGGAAGAGTTGAAGAAAGAGAATGCATTAATCCATGCCAGACTGGATAAGCCAGAGGATACGAACAAAGAGATCAAGGGTATTCTGGATAAACAAGAAGATACTACAAAAGAAATCAAAGACATTCTGGGAAAGCAGGAAGAGTCAAGCACTCAGCTCAAGAGCTTGTTGGATGCGTTATTCACAAGTCTTCCCCCTCCTTCTTATATTTTATTTAAAACTGTTTATCTATAATCTTTTATCTTTAACTCCTTGTTTCTGAAACTTGTCATTGCATTCTGTTTTCAATATAATTCATATTTTTGACTCTGATTATATTGCTTTTTGATACCTGACAAAAAGGGGGAGAAAGTAAGATATTTTCAATAACAGTATACCGGGACAAAGTCTCAAACATTCTGAATATTTTAACCTCTACTTTCTGAAAAGCTTGAACAAGAACACATTTTGATAAGAACAAAAGGAGATGCATCAAAAGCTCTGACGAGAAGGAACTTCAGCGAAGTAATCAACTCAGGGGGAGTCTCTCTTAAGCTTTTTGCTCTATATTTTTCTTTGAAAATTCTAGTTTTTGTCATCATCAAAAAGGGGGAGATTGTTAGAACATAGTTTGATTCTATAGAAGCTTTCACGTTGAGGTAATCAGAATCTCCGCAGAAGAATGATGATCAGAACATGCGCTGAAGTGAAGCATACTCTGATTCTGAACAGAAGGTTCAGATACAATCAGATTATCACAAATCTAAGTCATCAATATTCTGAATCAAATGCAACATACAAGATTGCTAGATTCTGAAGCGTTACTATTCAATAAAGATAACATCACTTGTAACGGCTTCATTCAGACAAGATCTTCTCAATATGGAAACTTCTTAAATGTCCACTATCACGCTTAAAGTTGGACAAGATTTCTTTGCATATATAATCAAGCTAAGAGATCAAATCGTTCACGATTTTCCACGCTACTGCAATTCATCTAAAAAGGCTGCAAGCTTACATACTTACTTTCTACGCTCTAATTTGTGTAAAATATCACAGTTCTGGTAACTGTTTTTGTAACGAAAAACAATCATACACAGAATTCTTGTATCTTGATTTAGACATTTTTTACTTGAGATTAAACGGATTGTGGTTGTACTCAAGAGGACTTTGACAGTTTTCAAAGTAGTGATTGTAATCTGTTTTTGATTAGTGGATTAAGTCCTCGTTGGAGAGAGGCGAAATCACCTTGACGGGTGGACTGGAATAGTTTGAGATCAAACGAACCAGGATAAAAATATTGTGTCATTGCACATTTGATTTTAAGTTTTCAATTCAACCTCCTCTTCTTGTGTTTTTCACTTCTTCATTGTGATCTTTGATACTTGATATTGACCAAAAAGTCAAAGTTTCACTTTTCAGTGTACAATTGACTTTTGATCAGTTGACTGAAAATCAACTATCAATCCAATTGATCTTGAGAAATGTTTTGTGTCATGCCATTAGGTCAAAATGATTCAATTTAACTCTTGAGATCATGCCTCAAACCAATTAACCATTTGCTAGGTCAAAAATAAAAAATTGCCCTTTCTCAATCAAAATCCTAATTTTGACCATTTTGCCCTTTTGATGATCTGATCAAATTTCTTGAGGAATTGTGGTCCAATCTTGACCAAATGATACATATGAGTTTATATTGTTAATTTTAATAAAAAATTATGAAGTTTGACTGTATATTGGCCACAGTTGACTTTTTCCCCAATACAGCTGATTTTTAAGTCAACAGGTAAATTGATTGGGAAAAAATGTGATCCAAGGCTTGAAACTTGACATGAGTATTCTTGGGGGTCTATAATGGTCCATGAAAGTCATATGAGGCATTGAAAGTTCAATTATCCTTGTGCAAACTCAAACCTTAATTTTAGTCATCAGTGCTTAAGGAGGTGTCTTGAGCTGATCAAACCTTGTACAGTCTTGAACCAAATGAGATCTTGTGGGAAAATACTTGATAAATGAGAGAGAAAATTTTGGGGTACAACATCTGCCCCTGTTCAATCTTCTTAAACCTGAAGAGTTAGATTGGCGGATCTGCCACTCATGACTTGAAGGTGAAAGATGATTGGACACTAGAGTGCCCAGAAATTTGCACTTGGTGATATGGTGGTTGATGGTGTAGGGAATGGCTTAAAGATGCCATTTGGAGAGATGATGGAAAGTTGTTAGAGATGGGCTTACAGATGCCATCCAAAAATGATGGTTGGCAGGAACAGAAGAAGTGTCAGAATAAATCTCTGGTTTATTTATACTGAAATCGTGGATGTGTTGGGTTGAGTAATAGAATAATATCCATAAATGGATTGTATTTGAATCGTATCTGAAAGCTGAAACTGAATGAGTATCAGAATGGCATCCGTATCTGGAGAGTATCTGAATTGTATCCGAGATATGAATTTGAATGAGTATCAAAATGGTATCTGTATCTGAAGCATATCTGAATTATATCTGAAAGCTGAATCTGAATGAGTATCATAATGATGTCTGTATCAGGAGCGTATCTGAACTGTATCTGAAAGTTGAATCTGAATGAGTATCAGGAAGGTGTTCGTATCTAGAGCGTATCTGAACTGTATCTGAAAGCTGAATCTGAATGAGTATCAGAATGGCATCCGTATCTAGAGCGTATCTGAACTGTATCTGAAAGCTGAATCTGAATGAGTATCAGAATGACGTCCGTATCTGGAGCGTATTTGAACTGTATCTGAAATCCGAATTAGAAGAAATCCGTACAGGATTTCTTCAACTGGTTGTGTAGATAACTGTCCTACCTTGTTTAAGGTATAAATCTTTGACCTTTTGCAAATTGTTGATGATAGACATCTGCCGACTGATCTTTCCTGAAGAGATTCAAGATTAGTTGTATGCAATGTCATGATGTATGAAATGCATTGTACAATGATGTTCTAAAAAAATGAATGAGATTATGTTGTATGTATTCGTGTTGTCACTATTATGACGTATGGATGCGATGTATGGGCATGTAAGCTATTCTGCTGTAATACTTTAGGGAAACTAAATCCCTGATGGCTGCTGGGGATGTGGAGTGTAATTCTTCATGTTTTGAAGCGCTGATGAGTTGATGAGCTTCTATTTGTTAGAGAAATAAACTCTTTTGTAAGGGAAACTCCGTGTATTGCTTGTGATATCCTGTTGGGGAATCCTGAGAATTTGGGCAACTTCTACTGGGGATTGATAACTTGAAGTTTTGTTCTTCCAGGGATGTGAGAGAGCTCGATATCATTAAGCTACACATTGTGGGGGATTTTATGGAATAGTCTAAAGACATTATCCTATTTTTTAAAGCCATTAGTGATTGTCTTTCTATTTTTTTGTTCCCTTTTTTTTGTTCATTTGTAAATAGTAGTTAAGTTCAAATGCATATGTTCAAAAATAAATCATTGGATGTTTTTGTAAACAAAACATAAAAATAAGGAAAAACAGATTGTTTTGCATTTTCAAAGGAATATTTTTTGTATTAACTTTGAATAAGTATTTTTGTACAATGAGACGATCATTCAAGTAAGAGAATGTCGTTGTAAAAAATGGAAATTTGATGCAAAGAAAAGATAGCTATGTGCAATAATCCCATGGGGTTCTAATTCTGCTATAGCCATCATGTCTCTGAGCGTCTTGTCCACTTGCTGCCTTGTCCAAAGTTGATTGGATTGATTAGGACTGTTGAGTTTGTCAGTCGAAGCTAACAGTTATATGTAAGGTGATCCAATGGGACATAGTCATACGCTTTAATTCCCTAACTTTTGCCTGGACCACCCTTTCGGGTTTTCAGTCCACCAGGATACCCTTTTTTTGCCCAAGTCTCCCTTTCGGGTTCTCAACTTTCCAGGTGTACAGATTTTTTTTGTTTTATCCCTAATTTTTGCCCGAACCTTTTTGGTTCTCCGGGATGCCCTTGTTTTTCCTAGGTGTGTCAACCTAGCGGGTCTCTTATGCATAGTATCTTTTGACTATGTCCGTGTTCACAGGGTGTGGAAGGTCGTTGCCCTCCATAGTGGTTAGGATCATTGCTCCATCAGAGAATATGCTTTTGATCACAAATGGTCCTTCGTATGTAGGAGTCCATTTTCCCCTGGGATCACCTTGTGGTAATATGATACACTTGATTACCAAGTCACCAACCTGATATACCAGACGTCTGACCTTTTTGTTAAAAGCTTTGATCATACGTTTTTGGTACATCTGGCCATGACAGACAGCCGTAAGCCTCTTCTCATTAATTAGGTTCAACCGGTCGAGTCGAGTTTGGATCCAATCGTCTTCACTCAGCCCTACATCCTTTATGATTTATAGAGAAGGTATTTGTACTTCAATTGGTATAACATCTTCCATGTCGTATACCAAGGAAAAGGGAGATTCCCCTATTGATGTGCGCGCCATGGTAAGGTAACTGTGGAGAGATAATGGTAGCATCTCATGCCAGTCCTTGTAGGTTACTGTCATTTTTTGTATGATCTTCTTAATATTCTTATTTGCAGCTTCGACAACGCCATTCATCTTTGGCCAGTAAGGGGAAGAATTATGGTGCTGGATCTTGAATTGCACGCATAGTACGGTGATCATAGTATTGTTGAGATTTGTACCATTGTCTGTGTTGATTCTCTCTGGGATGCCATATCGATAGATGAGATTCTGTTTGATGAAATGGGCCACAAAATTCTTGGTAACGGAAGTGAAAGAAGCAGCCTCAACCCACTTCGTGAAATAGTCAATGTCCACTAAGATGAAGCGGTGTCCATTAGAAGCTGTAGGTTTGATTTCTCCAATCATATTGATGCCCCACATTGTGAATGGCCAATGAGCAGTTAGAACGTTTAGAGGAACTGGAGGCACATGCACTTTGTTAGCATAGATCTGAAACTTGTGACAGGTTCGTGAATGTTGATAACAATCTGCTTCCATGGTAGACTAGTAATAACCTGCCCGTAGGATTTTCTTAGCCATCGTATTCCCACTGGAATGGGTGCTAAAAGTGCCTTCATGTAGATCATCCATGATCTTTTCGGCCTCAACCTTGTTACGCAACAAAGCAAAATAGAGTCGTGGTTGCATTTTTAGAGAATGCCATTGCTGATGAAGAACTTAGCAGAGAATCTTCTCAAGAACTTCTTATCATTGACTGAAGCTCCTTCCGGATACTCTTGAGCCTCTAGATACCTCTTAACTTCATGGAACCAAGGCTGGTCCACTGCTTCTCCAGTATTGATCTCGTGACAGTAAGCTGGTTGATCCATCCGTTCAATGGTGATCTGAGGAGCCTCGTTACCCCACTTGAGTTTAAAGATGGATGACATGGTGGGTAGCGCGTCCACTAGTTGATTTTCTTCTCGCGGGAAATGCTCGAAAGTAATATCCTTAAAATGTGGGATTAATGTCAACACTTGTTCTTTGTAGGGGATGAGGTTAGGGTGCTTAGTGTCTCATTCTCCTTTGAACTAACTGATGACCAAGGATGAATCTCCAAACACACTTAAAGACTTGATTCCCAAATCTATGGCAGCTTTCAGACCGAAAATACACGCTTCATATTCTGCCATGTTATTTGTACAATTGAAACAAAGTCTTGCAGTGAAGGGAGTATGACATCCTTCCGAGGATATGAGTACAACACTTATGCCATTGCCGAGTGCGTCGGACGCCCCATCAAAAACTAGGGTCCATCTAGATCCTTGTTCAGGTCTGTCATATGGTCTGAATTCTTTATAGTTGTTTACCATCACAATGTCTTCATCTGGGAATTCTAACTTCATGGACTGATAGTCATCGATAACTTGATGAGCAAGGTGATCGGCTAGCACACTTCCCTTTTTTTCTTTATGGGTAGTGTACTGAATATCGTATTCTGTTAGGATCATCTGCCATCTTGCTATTCTCCCAGAGAGGACAGGCTTCTCGAATATGTATTTTATTGGATCCATCTTGGATATCAATAAGGTAGTATGGGTAAGCATATACTGTCTTAGCCGGCGAGCAGCCCATGCCAGAGCGCAACAAGTTTCCTCGAGCAGTGAATATCTTGTTTCACAGTCGGTAAACTTTTTGCTCAGGTAGTAAATAACATGCTCTTTTCAGCCAGACTCGTCATGCTGCCCCAGCACACACCCCATTGAATTTTCCAAAACAGTTAGGTACATGATCAAGGGTCTTCCCTCGACTGGCGGCATCAAAACAAGATGAAGGGGTGAAAAACACAAGAAGGGGGGGTTGAATTGAAAAACTGGAATCTTAAAGCAAATGACAAGGTATTTTTATCCTGGTTCGTTTGATCTCAAACTACTCCAGTCCACCCGTCAAGGTGATTTCGCCTCTCTCCAACGAGGTCTTAATTCACTATATTCAACTGAATACAAATCTGCTTTAGCAACTGCTAAAACCTTCTTGATTCAAACCACAATCCGGTTTGTCAAGGCAACACTTTCTTACAAAGGTATAAGCAAATGTGTGTGAATGTTTTCTACAAAAACTATATCACAACTGTGATGTTTACACAAATGAAGCTTAGAATACTAGGTTGCTAAACGCTAATAAAGTATCAGAGTTTGTTGGTTTAGCAAAACTTGTAGAGTGAAGATTATTGTCCAGCTTTGTGCGTGTAGAGAGTTTTGGAAGCATTAGCCGTGATAATCTTCGAAGCTTGGTTTATATAGCACTTGAGAAGATGAACATTGAAGCAAATATTCTTGATTCAATGCTATTAACAAGCTTTCCTTTTTGAGCAGATCTTGTCTAGAATGATGCCGTTGGTATTGATTAGCTTTCAATGCACAGTACCGTTGCTTCTTCAATGCACGTTCTGGCTTGGCTCATTCTGATTCTGCTTCGCTGCTGATGAACAAATTTGATTCTGTATCAGAGTGTTTTACGCGCAGTTCTGTTCATCAAGCTTCAGCATGTGCAAGCGTTGATCATCTGATCTTGACGTTCTGATTCAGCAACTTCTGATGCTGGTGTATGAAATCATATTCTGATGCTGAAAACGTGATCTTGCTTATTTTAATCAGCATATCTGCAAGTCAGAGCATAGTAATTTTAGGCAGCATATAATTCAATCATAAAATATTTAACTACTATATCTTTTCACTTTGTTATCATCAAAACTTAAATATAGGGTACTAGATTCAAACATTGTTCTAACAATCTCCCCCTTTTTGATGATGACAAAAACTAGATATTTTAAATGAAAAAATAACGTGAAAAGTTATCAGAGCTATGTATCAGAATAAGAAGTACGGAGAAGTCAGAGTTAAGAGATACTCCCCCTGAGTTTGTTACTTCCCTTTGATATGCGTGTTCTTCAGAGTCAGATCTTTTTCTATCTTTGAGCATCAGATTATAAGTCTTTGACTTATCAGAGAGCAGAGCTTCAGAGCTTTTCCTGTCAGAGCTTTGCTTCGGATCAAAGTGTTAGGTCGATCAGAGCTTCATATATCAGAACTTCATATTTGATCAGAGCAACATGAGCTTTTACATTTTGATCAGAGCTTCTAGTTCTTAGACTTCATAGTGTTCGGAGCTTCCTTGTGCCTGTAGACTTAACAACAAAACAGAAAAACATTTCAAGTAATAGAGTTAGAATGTTTGAGAGTTTCTGTCTAGTTAGCCGTTATTGATTTTAAATATCATTCTTGTTCTCCCCCTTTTTGTCAGCAATCAAAAAGTGTTAGTGATGTGCTAAAACAACTTAGATCAGAAAAACAAGTTATATTAAAAATAGTTCAGAGCAAAGAACACTACACAAGCATAGTCAAAACATAGTCAAAAGTACATCAGAAAATGAAGAAAATATAGAGAATGTCATGCATGAAAAAAAATTTCAAGGTTGTGGGGGCATGCGTGAGAACAGGCTTTCCAGCATTGCTTGAATCTTTTCAGAAGTTTCATTCTGCTTCTGAACCATGGTGACAACAGTATCAATCTTGCTGTCCTGGACATTCATTCTTGCTTCCATCTTCTGATCATTCTCTTCCATCCGCTGCTGTAGACGCAAGTCATTCAGCCTTAATTCTTCCAGAGCCTGCCTGTCCAAGGCAGCTTGAGAACTTTCAGCAGGAGGAAGCTTCTCAGAACTTTCAGCTACATCTTCTGCTGGATTTTCTTCCTGAAGAGTCTTGTCTTCTTCTGAAGGTTGCACCTGTGCAGCTTGCTCTTTCTCAGACCAAGATTCAGAGTCCAGAGGGAGCACAACTTCTTGAGGCAGCTGACTCTCAACTTCCTTCAGCAGCTTGCTAAAGTTCTGTTGAGCCTGCTCATAGTTGACGTCCTGCAGCTTGAGTGCTTCAGCACGAATCCATACTCTGAACTGTGACCAGAGCTGATCAGAAGCAGCTGGGTCGATCATCCCCGGACAGACTTGCTTCAAGGAAGCAATCCATTGCAGCATACCTGTTTCAAAGTCCAAAATACCAGAGCCAACATCTAGTTGCTTTGGTTTGGGAATGGCCAATTTGTGTCTTAAATCAGCAAGACGTTCAAGACTTGTTAAGTCAATGAAAGTTTTGCTGGGGTTTTCAGAGGATTGGTTTTCAGAGGTGTGCTGAGGTGCTGTTTGTTTTGGAGGATGGTTATCAGAGTCAGAGGATATATCTATTGGAGTGGTTGGAGTTTTTGGAGGTGTTGATTCCTCTGATGATGGTAACTGGGGTCTGACAATGGTGGTTCCACATGGCAACTGTATTGCCAGCGGTGAAGGTTGAGGTGAGTGGGGATCAGAATGATGAGGAGATAGGGTTTCATAGCGGTGAAACTCTGTTTGAGGTGAGGGAGGATTATTTTCTGGTTGAGGATGTGGAATCTCTGATTGCTCAGGGATCAGAGGTTCTTCTGTGATTGGTTGATGGGATTGTGGTTCTGGTTCTGGTTGATGTTCTGGTTGTATTTCTGGTTCAGGTTGAATTTCTGGTTCAGGTTGTGGAGGAGGAATATTTGGTGGTTCAGAGTGAGGTTGAACAGAAGCATGTTCACGCTCAATATCAGCTAGCACTCTATCAAGTGCTGGTGTTGTTGAAACAGTTGGTTGTTGTTTGGGAATTTTAATGGGAATTTTAATTCTGGTTCTTCTGAGTTGTAAGGCCTCAGAAGGGTCTTCTGGTATGGTTTCATCAATAGTGGGGATTGGAATGGATATTCTGTGAGAGGTTTGAGGAGGAGCAACAGATGTTGGAATAGTAGAGGAAATTGAAATAGGAGCAGCAGATGAATTACCTCGTTTCTTTGGAGTCTGGTGAGATGATCCTTCTGCTTTCCTCTTCTTTGACTTCTTCTGAATCACTTCAGGTTGAACTTGACTCAGATCTTTGATCTTCAGCTTTGAACCTGCATCTTCTTCCTTGTAAGAATCTGGATACTTGATAAACATATCAGGTTGGGATTCCATTTCAGAAAATCTTGGAAAATCACTCAGAGGCACTCTTCTTCTGGAGATGTCAGCAGTTGAAGCAGCTCTGGGTTCCTTCCTAATATTTTCTATCAGCTTCATCTTTTTCAGGTTCTTAGCATTCAGCGGTTTTCCAACAGTTGGTTCAAAATTGCCCAGTACTTTAGCTTCGCTCAGATAATCTATCAGCTTATTCTCTGTCAGAATATCTGATATGAGCCTCCCAAACGGTATCCAGTCCCTTTTGGTCCTTTCTTCTTCTCTAGTCTCTTTCACACTAGTCTTCAGATGATTGAACAGGAAGTGTGCCAGATTGATCTTCACCCTCTGATCAATAAAGTAGATCAGAAATTGCTGATCCACGTTTATATAGTCAGGAGAGCTTGTTGGCTTCCTGTGATTGAAACAGCCTAGAACAATCTTGGCCCACACTCTGCAGTGATCCTTCAGATCCTTGATTTTGCTGCTGGGAAAACCAAGAGTGAAAATGCAGTTGGCTACCACACCTATATCAGGGCATCTATCAGCCATGTCCACACAACGGACTCCACCACCACTTTGACCTATTAACCTAGCAATGAGGTCTTCAGAAATTACTATCTTCTTTCCCATGACAGAAGAGATGACTAGATGTTTATGAATCTTGGCGTGAATCCAAAATTCTTTGACAAGCTCTGGGAAGGTTGGTCCAACCAATCTATCAAAGTACCTCTCCCACTTTTGAGCTTTGACTTCCTCAGTTAGGTCAAATCCATTATCCTTCAAACTTTCGAAATCGATGATTAACTCAGAGAGAACCTCAAGATTCTTTACCGGTGTGAGAAGAGTTCTGGTAGGCGCTTGATATTGCTCAGAGGTTTCTTTCTTCTGATTTCCTGCAGAAATGCTGGAGGATGCCATTGTTCTCACACAAAAAGCTTGAGAATGATTTGAGAGAAAAGGGTTTGAAGACGGTAAACTCAGAAATATGCAGAAAAATTCTTAAGAGATTATGAGAAAGCGTAAAGATTAAGAATGAAGAGTAATGTGCATAAATAGAATTTTCAAAAATTATTTTGAAAAATAAAACGTTTTTAAGAGAGAGAAAAAAATAATGATTGCCATTAACAAGCGTGATTACTTTGCATTAAATGCTTGCTGATTTTGGGGGATTTGAGAAAGATACTTAAAAACGGTTACCAGACATGTGTCTCAATGCACCCAATCAGCGCTTTGCCTTTTCAGAAACGTGCACGCGTTCTACTTCAGGGATTTGCTGATGATTGGATGACACTTGTTTGATGTAGTGATCAGCACGTCTGTCTTTGAGATTAGACTCTCAGATCTTTAGACTTGCCTCTGATACAATCTGCATGTTCTAACTTTCTGAAAGAAGATTGATCAGAAGTTCACAGTAATATAAATACATTCTGAAAGATAAAAATATGGAATTAAAACATTTTCATTCTGGGCATACTTTCATGCTGAGATGTTTCAGAATGAAATTAAACCTATCTTCTGAAAGGGGTTTAGTAAAGATATCAGCCCATTGATGGTCTGTATCTATAAATTTCAAGTTTAAAATTCCTTTCTGAATATAGTCCCTAATGAAATGATGTTTTATTTCTATATGCTTAGCTCTAGAATGTAAAATAGGATTCTTACTTAAGCAAATAGCAGAAGTATTATCACAAAGAATAGGAATGTTACTCTCAAAAATCTGGAAGTCTTCAAGCTGACTTTTCATCTAGAGCATCTGTGTGCTACATCCTGCTGCTGCTATGTACTCAGCTTCTGCTGTTGACAGAGCAATAGTTGATTGCCTTTTGCTGGACCACGAGATCAGATTTTCTCCCAGAAACTGGCAGCTTCCAGAAGTACTTTTTCATTCCACTCTGTCTCCAGCAAAATCAGCGTCGCAGTAGCCTACTAAACTGTAATCACTAGATTTTCTATAAAACAAACCCAGATTAGTAGTACCTTTCAGATACTTGAAAATTCGCTTAACAGCTGTTAAGTGAGATTCTCTAGGATCTGATTGGAATCTAGCACAAATACATACGCTGAATAAAATATCAGGTCTTGAAGCAGTCAGATAAAGGAGAGAACCAATCATACCTCTGTAGACTTTCTGTTCTACGCTTTTGCTTACGTCTTCTCTTTCCAGAATGCACCTGGGATGCATTGGAATCTTTGATGGCTTACATTCTGAGAGGTCAAATTTCTTCAGAAGATCTCTGATGTATTTGCTCTGATGAATGTAAGTTCCCTCTGGAGTTTGATTGATCTGAATTCCTAGAAAGAACTTCAGTTCCCCCATGAGGCTCATCTCAAATTCTGCCTGCATACACTTAGCAAATTTTCTTCCAAGAGAAGGATTAGTAGAACCAAAGATTATATCATCAACATAAATTTGACAGACTAAAATGTCACTCTTAACTGTTTTACAGAATAGAGTGGTGTCCACTTTCCCTCTGGTGAACTCATTTTCAAGCAGAAAGTTACTTAGCCTTTCATACCAAGCTCTGGGAGCTTGTTTCAGACCATACAGTGACTTTTTCAGTTTGAAAACATGTTCTGGATGTTTTGTATTTTCAAAACCTGGGGGTTGGTGAACATACACTTCTTCTTCTATATAACCATTTAAGAATGCACTTTTGACATCCATCTGATACAGAGTGATGCCTCTATTAACAGCAAATGAGATTAAAAGTCTGATAGATTCTAACCTGGCGACTGGGGCAAAGGTTTCTGTATAGTCTATCCCCTCTTGCTGACTATAACCTTGTGCAACCAGTCGTGCCTTGTTTCTGACGACTTCACCTTGTTCATTAAGCTTGTTTCTGAACACCCATCTTGTTCCAATGACGTTGAATCCTTTTGGTCTTGGAACGAGATCCCATACGTCGTTTCTGGTGAATTGATTCAGCTCTTCTTGCATTGCCAGAATCCAGTCATCGTCCAGAAGTGCTTCATCAATAGAAGAAGGTTCAATCAGAGACACAAGTCCCATCAGAGTTTCTTCAGAGTTTCTGAAGCTTGCTCTTGTTCTGATTGGATCTTCCTTTCTTCCTAGGATAGTCTCTTCTGGGTGATCCAAACTGCTTCTGGGTAATCTCTTCTGAGGTTGATCAGCAGCAGTTGTAGGATTTCTAGCATTGCTTCTTTCAGACGTTGAAGGAATGTCTGTGTTGAGAGCTTCTGATGACTTGTCTTCAGAACCTGCAAATTCAATTTCTATACCTGCAAGATTTTCATTCTGCTTTGACTTTTCAGAGTCAAGCTTATCATCAAAACAAACACTGATTGATTCTTCCACAATCTGTGTTTCTGTATTGTATACTCTGTACCCTCTTGAGCGTTCAGAGTATCCTAACATAATACACTTCTGTGCCTTAGAATCAAACTTGTTCAAATAATTCTTTGTATTTAACATATAGCAAGTACATCCAAATGGATGAAAATACGAAATGTTGGGCTTTCTGTTCTTCCACAATTCATATGGAGTCTTTTCCAGAATAGGTCTTATTGAGATTCTATTCTGAATGTAGCACGCTGTGTTTATTGCCTCTGCCCAGAAAATCTTAGCAACGTTTGTCTCGTTGATCATGGTTCTGGCCATTTCTTGCAATGTTCTGTTCTTTCGTTCTACAACTCCATTTTGTTGGGGAGTTCTAGGACAAGAGAAATCACGCAGAATGCCTTTGTCATTAAAGAATGACTCAAAATCTTTATTTTCAAATTCTCCACCATGATCACTTCTGACTTTAACGATTCTAAGATCTTTTTCATTCTGAACTTGGTTACAGAAGGTAACAAACACAGAGTGTGACTCGTCCTTGTGTCTTAAGAACTTTACCCATGTCCATCTGCTATAGTCATCTACGATTACTAACCCATACTTCTTGCCACTGACAGAAGCAGTTTTAACTGGTCCAAATAAGTCAATGTGCAGAAGTTCTAATGGCTTAGAGGTAGAAACAACATTTTTGGATTTAAAAGAAGGTTTTGCAAATTTGCCTTTCTGACATGCTTCACACAGAGCATCTGAATTGAACTTCAAATTTGGAAGTCCTCTGACCAGATTGAGTTTGTTAATCTGAGATATTCTTCTCATACTAACATGCCCCAATCTTTTGTGCCAGATCCACTGCTCGTTGTTAACAGACAGAAGACATTTTACGTTCTGACTCTTTAGTTCAGAAAGTTTGATTTTGTAAATGTTGTTTTTCCTCTTACCATTAAATAGGATAGTCCCATCTTTCTGACTAACAGCTTTACATGATTTTTGATTAAAGATTATATCATAATCGTTATCACTTAATTGACTTATGGATAACAGATTATGCATCAATCCATCAACTAGCAGAACATTATTAATAGAGGGAAGATTTCCGTTACCTACAGTTCCAGAGCCAATAATCTTTCCCCTTTGATTGCCTCCAAAGCCAACGTGGCCTCCAGGCTTAAGTTCCAGGCTTTGGAACATATGCCTTCTTCCCGTCATGTGTCGTGAGCAGCCAGAGTCCAGGTACCATGACTGGTGTTTCTGACTTGCTGCTAAAGATATCTGCAACATGTATTATTTTATCCTTAGGTACCCAGATCTTCTTGGGTCCTGATTTGTTAGTTTTACCAAAACTCTGATTGAATTTTGGTTTCACAAAGTGATTACTACTAGTATATTTGATGTCATGTGTGTGACCATACACAAAGTGTGAATTTAGAGGAGTGTGTTTAATGGTTAAATCCATGACATTTTTAGGTGTAGGAACCTTACCTAGGTATCCTATTCCTTTCCTGCCGTTTCTTCTAACTCCATAGATCATTGAAGCCATTCTGCTTCTATCTATGCTTTTAGCAAGGAACTTCTGGAAACTATGATCATACTCCTTGATGATCTCATCAGCGTTGCTGGGAGTTTCAGCAATTGGTTCCTTCTGAGAGTTTTGTAAAGAGTTTTCTAATTTTAAAATTTTATCTCTCAGCTCAGAGTTTTCCAATTTGAGACTCTCAGACTTATTAGAGTCAGATTCAAGAGTCCTTTTCAGGTCTCTGAATTTAGCTCTAATCTGCTGATAACGTTCCAGAATTTCATTGAGGCTTTCAGCAAGTTCAGCCTTTGTAAAATTAACAGCGAAGTTAGGGAATACCTCTTCTGTGTCTGATTCTGAGTCTGAGTCAGAAGCTTCACTGTCATCTGGAATGTTAGCCATAAGCGCTATGTTCGCCCTTTCATCATCTGATTCTGAGTCAGCTTCAGACGAGTCAGAGTCATCCCATGTGGCCATGAGACTTTTCTTCTTCTCTCTTCCAAACTTCTTTTTGGGCTTTTCCCTCTGAAGCTTTGGACAGTCACTCTTGTAGTGTCCTTGCTCATTGCACTCGTAGCAGATGATGTCTTTTGTATTTGGCTTCTTGCTACCTGAGGAGCCTTCAGATCTTCTGTATCCAGAGGAAGAATCTGTCCTTCTGTATCTGGAGGAAGACTCGTTCTGATCAGATCTTCTGGGATTCCTGAACTTCCTTTGTCTTTGCTTCCACAGTTGATTTACTCTTCTGGAGAGAAGAGAAAGCTCGTCTTCTTCTGATGAGGATCCATCAGATGTTTCTTCAACTGCCTGCAAAACTTTAGATTCAGATTTTCTGTTAGATTTTAAAGCTATAGGCTTACCTTGCTTCTGAGGCTCGTCAGCTTCTAGCTCTATCTCATGACTTCTGAGGGAGCTTATAAGTTCCTCCAGAGTGATTTTGTTGAGATCTTTCGCCAGATTCAGAGCAGTAACCATAGGCCTCCACTGCTTGGGTAAACTTCTGATTATCTTCTTGACATGGTCAGCAGTAGAGTATCCCTTGTCCAGAACTTTGAGACCAGCTACCAGAATCTGGAATCTGGAGAACATAGTTTCAATGGATTCAGATTCTTCCATTTTAAACGCCTCATACTTCTGAATGAGCGCCAGAGCTTTTGTTTCTTTGACTTGAACGTTGCCCTCATGCGTCATTCTGAGAGAATCAAAGATGTTCTTAGCTGTGTCTCTGTTAGAGATCTTCTCATACTCAGTATAGGAGATAGCACTGAGGAGGATGGTTCTGGCCTTATGGTGATTCTTGAAATCACGCTTTTGTTGATCAGTCATTGATTTTCTATCAATCTTCTGACCAGTTGCATTAACAGGGTGCGTGTATCCATCTGTCACCATATCCCACAGATCAGCATCATGTGCTAGAAAGAAGCTTTCAATTCTGTCTTTCCAGTAGTCAAAGTTTTCTCCATCAAAGACTGGAGGTTTGCCGCTGAATCTGTCTCTGTCCTCATTGGTGTCATTGCTGAAATGAGAGTTGTTTCCTGCCATTGTGTTTTTCTGACGCTGGATCTTGTACTGACACGGTTAAGTGTTTTAGCTCAGAACCAGGCGCTCTGATGCCAATTGAAGGGGTGAAAAACACAAGAAGGGGGGGTTGAATTGAAAAACTGGAATCTTAAAGCAAATGACAAGGTATTTTTATCCTGGTTCGTTTGATCTCAAACTACTCCAGTCCACCCGTCAAGGTGATTTCGCCTCTCTCCAACGAGGTCTTAATTCACTATATTCAACTGAATACAAATCTGCTTTAGCAACTGCTAAAACCTTCTTGATTCAAACCACAATCCGGTTTGTCAAGGCAACACTTTCTTACAAAGGTATAAGCAAATGTGTGTGAATGTTTTCTACAAAAACTATATCACAACTGTGATGTTTACACAAATGAAGCTTAGAATACTAGGTTGCTAAACGCTAATAAAGTATCAGAGTTTGTTGGTTTAGCAAAACTTGTAGAGTGAAGATTATTGTTCAGCTTTGTGCGTGTAGAGAGTTTTGGAAGCATTAGCCGTGATAATCTTCGAAGCTTGGTTTATATAGCACTTGAGAAGATGAACGTTGAAGCAAATATTCTTGATTCAATGCTATTAACAAGCTTTCCTTTTTGAGCAGATCTTGTCTAGAATGATGCCGTTGGTATTGATTAGCTTTCAATGCACAGTACCGTTGCTTCTTCAATGCACGTTCTGGCTTGGCTCATTCTGATTCTGCTTCGCTGCTGATGAACAAATTTGATTCTGTATCAGAGTGTTTTACGCGCAGTTCTGTTCATCAAGCTTCAGCATGTGCAAGCGTTGATCATCTGATCTTGACGTTCTGATTCAGCAACTTCTGATGCTGGTGTATGAAATCATATTCTGATGCTGAAAACGTGATCTTGCTTATTTTAATCAGCATATCTGCAAGTCAGAGCATAGTAATTTTAGGCAGCATATAATTCAATCATAAAATATTTAACTACTATATCTTTTCACTTTGTTATCATCAAAACTTAAATATAGGGTACTTGATTCAAACATTGTTCTAACACAAGAGGCTCTTGTAGGTACTCTTTGATCTTGTCGAAGGCTGTTTGGCACACATCATTCCATTTGACTACTTGATCTTTCTTCAGTAATTTGAAGATTGGTTCACAAGTAGCTTTCAGGTGAGAAATGAATCTGGAAATGTATTTTAGCCGTCCTAAGAATCCTCTGTTCCTTCTCGGTGCGAGGAGCAGGCATTTCTTGTATTTCTTTCACCTTGGTAAGGTCCAATTCGATACCTTTACCGTTGACGATGAAGCCTAGGAGTTTACCGGATCTCACCCCAAATGTGCATTTATTTGGGTTTAACCTCAGCTTGTATTTCTTTAGCCTCTCAAACAGCTTCTGCAAATGGTCAAGATGTTCCTCTTAAGTTTGAGATCTGGCTATCATATCGTCCATATAGACCTCTATTTTGTGATGAATCATGTCGTGAAACAGATACCATGGCACGTTGATAGGTTGCCCCAATATTCTTCAACCCAAATGGCATAACCTTGTAATAGAATGTGCCCCACTGTGTGACGAAAGTCGTTTTCTCCATGTCCTCAGGTGCCATTTTGATCTGGTTGTAGCCTGAAAAACCATCCATAAATGAGAACACTTTATGCTGCACGGTATTGTCGACAAAAATATCGATGTGGGGAAGTGGGAAATTATCCTTAGGGCTTTCCCTATTCAAATCTTTGTAGTCCACGCACATGCGTACTTTGCCGTCCTTTTTAGGCACGGGAACAACATTGGCGACCAATTGTGGATAGGAGGTAATGTCTAAGAATCCGGCATTGAATTGTTTCATGACTTCAGCCTTGATCTTTTTTGACATGTCTGGTCGCGTGCGACGGACTTTCTGTTTTACCGGAGGGAAATCTTCTTTTGTCGGTAGACGATGTACCACGATATCAGCATCCAGTCCTGACATGTCTTTGTACCACCAGGAAAAGACCTCAACATAATCATGTAGCAACTGAGTTAGACGTTTCTTGACATTGGGTTCCAGATTGGCACCCACGTTGACTTCTTTCTTGTCCTCTTCGATACCTAGGTTAACTGTGTCCACTGGTTCTTCATGGGGCTATATGGTCCTTTCTTCTTGTTGTAGTAACCTTGCTAGTTCCCCTGGAACTTCACAATCTTCCTCACCTTCGTCTTCGGCTCGGTAGATTAGATTTTCAGAGTCAGAGAAGGCCATAGCAGAATTGTTACCCATGGGATCCTGAATGGATGTAAATCTGCATTTTGAATGTGAGTGTGTGTAAGACTATAGCTATCTTTGAAAGAAATAAAAATATAGAAAAGAAAGACAAAGAGCACAAAGTTTGTATGCAAAAACGTCCATGATTCATTGATGACATATGAAAATGAGGTAACAACCCTTACAAATGGACCGTTGTGCCTCGGGTAAGACACAAGGTTTTAAAAGTATGAATTGTTTAATTATTACAGGTGCGAAAAAAATTTAAAGACAATTACTTTTGGATAAAAGTAATTGGGACAAAGTCTTTAGCTTCCCATTTGCTGAGTCCTCCGTTGACAGTTGGGAAAATCCATTCCTCCAGGTCGTAGTTGTCCTCATCATCCTCCAGTGTGTTGACCTTGTGGTTGCTGATCTTCAAGGGTGGTCCCCCGGCACGAGCACAACGTACAACTTTCTGGGCTCCTGAAGTGAAACCCAAACCAAATCGGTCAGATTTGTAAGGGATATCTGGGAGTTGGCCCCAAATAGTACACCGACCTTCTTCGATCACTTCCTTGGCATCTTTTAGAGAAGACATCTTTAGCGGAGGTCTTGTAATCTTTGGGATTTGGGGAACAACCTTGGTTACTGCAACGGTTTGTGGGACTTCCTCGAAATGCTGAAATGGGGTTTCAATGAATTCACCATCCAATTCCACGTATATGAAGGAGTTTAAGTGACTGACCATATATTCCTCTTCTCCATGGAAAATAATGATTTTCCCCTTGGTCGGGTATTTCAGCATTTGATGTAATGTAGATGGTGATGGCACCAGCACTGTGAATCCATGGTCGGCCCAATAAGCAGGAATAGGAAGGGAGAATGTCCATCATGTAAAAAGTTGAATCAAAGGTTTGAGTTCCAACCTTAATGGGGATGTCCACCTCCCCATGCACCATTCTCTTTGAACTGTCAAAGGCCCTTACCACTCTGTTGTTGGGTTTTAAAGTAAAACCTTCATAGTCGAGTCTACCAAGAGCCTTTTTAGGCAGCACATTCAAAGACGAACCAGTATCAACCAAGACATGGGCCAAAGTTGTGCCCCGGCATTCGACAGAAACATGCAATGCCTCGTTGTGCTTCCTCCCTCTTGGTGTCAAGTCAGCATCAGAAAAGCCTAAACCATTGTCAGCGGTCAAACTGGCCACACAGTCTTGAAATTGATCAGCAGAGGTTTCTTATGGTACATGGGAAGTTTTAAGAAATTTCACCAAGGCCTTCGCATGAGCCTCGGAGTACAACAATAAAGCCAACATGGAAATCTTTGATGGAGTCTGCCCTAGCTGTTCGACTATGTTGTAGTCGCTTCTCTTTATAATTTTAAGAATTTCTTCCATCTCCTTTTGGGAGGCTTCCAAGATAGATACTGATTGCGCCTTCATCTGGACAGGGTCAACCATAATGCCTTTTCCCCGAGTCTCGGTCGACTCGGTGGTAGGAGTGTCAGTAGGGGTAACCATAGGGATTGTAGTACTAGTAGTGTCAACAGGAACAGAAACAAGGATGATCACAGGACCGGTAACAGTCTTCGGAGGAGCAATCTCTAGAGAGAATACTCTGCCACTTCGGGTTATCTTGCTGGTTCCCGCAATGTTGTCGATGTCGGGTCAGCCTTCTCAAAAATTGAGTCTTCATTAGCCAACCAATCTTGCTTGACGCCGTGATAGTAGACGTCGCTCCCATAGTTCTATGGGAGAGTTTTATCTGATGAGTACAGGATTGGACCTGGCATAGTAATTATCAGTGGAGCCACTTTAGGAACTGATGTAATCCTAACGGGTCTTTTAGTGGAGACCCTGGAAGGATTTGCGGAAATGGTTACTATTGAAACATCTTTGTAAGCAATGGTTGGAACGGGAGTTTTTTCAAACAAAATCTCTGTCATCCATTAGGCGTTGGATACCTGCTTTTAATAAATGACAACCATTTGGTAGGGATAAACAGAGGTGGCAGCTTTCGTCACAACCCAGAAATAAACCGGCTTTCAACAGATTTCTCTTGACAGTCAGGAGAGGAGTAACAAGTTCATTAATAGTAGTAACAAACATATCATCTTCAACAACGTTAACATCACGACCATTCTTGGGCATATGGGAGGTGATAACATTTGGGATCTCAAGAGCATCAAATTCAAATTCAATTTCTTTTTCTTCAAGAAGGTCTTGCACTTTGTTTTTCAAAGCCCAACAGTTGTTGGTATCATGGCCTGGACTCTCTGAATGGTAAGCACAACGAGCATTAGGATGGTAGTGAGGAGATGCAGTGTTGGGATTCTTCAGGGCTTCCTTCAAAGTTACTAGATTAGATCACAGCAAATGTGGAAGGACTTGAGATAGTGTCATATTAATCCGGGTAAATTTTCTTACATGTCTTTCTGTTCTAGGCTGATTGCTTCTTTGTTGAGTGGGTGCAGGCTTAGGCATCATGATAGCCCCCACCATTTGATGAAATTCAGTTATATCTTTATTCCTTTGAGGATACACAACGCCAACTCCTTTCTTCCTAATAAATAGTTTTCTTACAGCAGCGGAGGATGCATCTTTTTAGATCTTCCCACTCTTAATCCCAGCTTCCACTCTTTCCCCGGTCAAGATTAATTCAGTGAAGCCTGTTGAAGAGCTTCCAATTAGATATTAAAGAAAGGACCAAATAGGGGACCAAGAAACATGTCTACTAGATCTCTTTCAGACAGGGGAGGCTGGAGTCTTCCCGCTAAGTCCCTCAATTTCTGAGCGTAGTATTTGAAACCTTCACTTGAAACCATAGCCATACTCCGGAGTTGAGTATGGGTAAGAGCAAGGTCTGTGTTGTACTGATACTGTTTATAAAAATCAGCGGCAAGGTCTTCCCAATTATGAATATTGTCCCTTTCTTGTTGATAGAACCAATCTAGCTGAGTTCCGGATAGACTGTCTTGAATGAAATGGACCCACAAATCTTTGTCGGCAACGTGAGGCTGTATCTTCCTCATGTAAGATCAGAGATACATCTTGGGACAAGAAACCCCGTTGTACTTAGCGAACACTGGCGCCTTGAATTTTGGTGGAATAACAATCCCAGACACCAAACCCAGCTCTTCAAAGTCCAGCTCGGGCACTTTCTAAATTTCCATTGCACTTAGACATTCTTCCAGATGTTTGTATTTGTCATCAGCCAGAGGATACTGCTCCTCAGAGTAATCTTCTTCTTCTTCCTCTTCAGATTCCGGTTGGGAAGCCGCTTCCTTTCCTTGGAACCTTCTTTTCTCATAGCATACTATAATTCCCGTTTAGTGCGCCAGCCTAAATAGAACTTCTCAAAATTGACTTTTATTCTGAAAATGCACATCTGGAGTTGTGTCTTTGACATCTTATTTCTCAATGCTCCAAATGTTCTACAAATACCTACAAAAGATGTAAAATGTATCAAACGATACACAAATAAATAAAAAACACAAAAAATGTACAAACTAAACATATTTACACAAAATTCAGGTTTATTCAACTGATAATAACAACAAAGAGTCGATAAGTGCAACCAAAAGTATATACAAAATAACTATAATTTGCACTTATCACCTTCGTGTGTCATTCCCTGATTCTTGCTTGCGCCAATGATTAGATATCTTGGTTAAGCCTCCCTTTATCCTACCTTGATGGCTCGATATTATGGTTAGGTGCCCCTTCTCCCTTATCTTACCACGATGTCGTGGTTAGGCGTGATCCCTCTCCCTTTCCTTCCTTGGTAACATGATACCTCAGTTAGGCGTGTGCTACTTGAGTGAGTGGATAATCCTTAAGCTTTGTGTGTTTACCTTTTATTACATGATTACATGCTCCCGTAGGATTTCTCGACTTAGGAAGTGAATTGAGGTAGACCTTAGGATGAAAATCATGCATGACAACTCTAGGCTTATTTTGCTAGTTTCCCTTAGACCTTTTTCTTTCTCTTTTCCATTTCAATAAAAACTAAAACATCTTTTTTTTCTTTCAACTTCAAAACACTCTAATCATACAAAACCCTTTTTCAAGGTAAAAAACACCAACCAATTCAAACTTCATTTTACCGCTTAGATTTTCTTTTAAAACCCTTTTTCAAAGTAAAAAACATACAACAAATCGAAACATGTGCGCATAACTACGACACTCTGATTCCTCAAAAGGGATACATAAGCATTAGGTCGTGGGGCCTTGGCGAGAAAAACTTTTTAAATATTCCTTCTTTTCCCCGTGTTTTCTTTCGCATGAATTCCCTCTTAGCATTAAGCTTTACACATATATTTTTACTCACCCATAGATTAGAGAAAACTTAAGTGGATTCTGTGGAGTACCACAAACGCGTGGGGTGCTAATACCTTCCCCTTGCGTAACTGACTTCCGTACCCTTTTTCTTGGTCGCAAGACAATATTATCCATTTCTTTGGGGTTCTCTCGATGTCTTCCCTTCCTTCGGGATAAATAGAGTTTGGTGGCGACTCTATGTTTTTTTTATAGCGCGACAAGGACGAATTAACTTAGATTCTTTTTAGCAATCATACAACATTCATGTTTTTTATTTAACCTATTGTAATAAGAGGATCACAAAGTTTACGCTAAATTAATGTATTTAATAATATCATAAGTTTGACTTAGGCTATGGTTGGATTAGTAGAATTTGATGGAATTTAGTGTAATGGAATGGAGTGGAATAAAAAAGAAGACATTCCATCTCATTTTTTCACTATCCATCATTTTTTGTGTCATCTGATTTAGGAGGAATAACAAAATTTCTTTATTTCATCATGAAACACTCAAAAATAGTATTACATCTTTATTTCATTTCACTTTGTTCCACTCCATTCCATCTTGCTCCACTCTATTCCTTTACATTCGATTTACAATATCCAAACATAACCTTAATGACTTTAATTTTGTGTTGAAAGTGTAATTCCTTGTTTTGAAGTAGGTTGTTGCTCAATACAATGTGTGTGTAGAAAAGCTTAGTATATCGAGTTGTATGTAGTTATCGAAGTATCGAAGTAGATTGCTTCCCACAGTATTTTGATTTAGGTCAATAATAGGTATTTTGGGATTTTATAGTTTTGGGCTCTTTGGATTAGGGAGAAAGCAAGCTCATTATAAATAAAGGGAGTAATCCTTATTTTTGTAACCAACTCAGATTGAGTATTCACATAATTTTGCAGTTGCAAAGTGAATAAAGATTTTCCACAGTTTGTGAGCAGAGAGCTACTCTGCAGAAACCCTAATGTCTTTTCTTCTTTAATTTTATTTTCTTTTTATTGTCACTGTGTGGTGATAACAATCTTGTTCATCAAGATTGAGATAAATTCTCCATAATTTTTGGTGTATTTCCAACATTTTGTATCAAAAGCTCAAGTTGAGTGATCAAGGGAAGAAGAAGAAGAAAATCACAATGGCGATGAATTATGTGAACAGTAATTTTCCAGCAAGTCTTTCAATTCTGAAAGGTGATAACTAAGAGAATTGGTGCAAACAGATAAATGTTATATTCTGTTATCAAGGACTTTGGGATCTTGTAAAATATGGGTTAGAACCGCTTGAAGAAGATCCTTCAGATGATGAAGAAACTGAACACAAAGAATTGGAGAAGAAGAATTATAAATCTCTCTTTATAATTCACCAATGTGTTAGTCCATAGAATTTTGAAAAGGTTGGTGATGTAGAATATGCAAAATAAGTTCGGGAGATGTTACAACAAGATTTGGATTCTACAATTAATCTCTGGATTTTGATGATAACAATACATATATTTTTTTATATGTAAACAATTTTGTTTCTAATAGTTTCTTGAAGTGTGCATATTGGAAGTTCTAATTGATTCAAGATTGTTTTATGAAGAATCATCAGAAATACACCAAGCACGCATTAGAAAGTATAGAATCTGCTTCTGAAGTATTATCATTAGTTCTAAAGAATGGTTAATGTTCGCCAGAAAGAGGATCCCAATGTGTACTTATCAACAAGCTACTACTTCAAAAGTCACAAGTATTTAAGAAGAAAGAATATCTGTTAGAGTTGCTGCTCCAAGATAAGAAAATAAGACTACAACAAAAACATGCTTTCATGTCAAAGATAAAAAGTCAATATTTGTTCGTCAGAGGAGCTGTTGCTTCTAACTCAAAAGACAAAGTCAAGGTCCTGAACATATCAAAGGAAAGCTTATAATTCTGAATCAGGAGTCAAGATTTGTTCATCAGAAAAGCTGTTGCTTCTAATTCTGAAGACAAAGTGAAGAATCTGAAGACTCGATTACTTCGAGCAATATGCGCATGTTACTTTACATCACAAGTATTCCATCATAAGACAGTTCAAAGGAAAGTATTATCTTCTAGACCCATTACTATTCTGCATCATATAGTCAAATCAGAAGACAGGATCAAAAGATGATATCTTCTCAAGCTAACTTACTCTTCAAAAGTAATATCCATCAGAAGACAATATCATTAGAAATGTGCACAAGAAGAGTTAGTATAAATGTACAATTACACATTCCACTCAAATCGATATAAAATGTACTATTTGTCTCCCCTGGTCATTTTCTTACCTTTGGCGGCTGGGAAGATGAAAGTGATGTGTGTACTACTATAATGATCTACTTCATTAACGCCTATATAAAGGATCAATTGTTTCATTTGAAAATTGCAAGACTAGAGAACAAGAACAGTAACGCTACCAAAAGAAAAACAAGAAGAAGATTCATAGAAAAGAAAAGAATCAAAACATAATATTTTTTGCTTATATTTGTGTTGATATTATTATTTACTAGAACACAAGAGTTGTTTCTCATAGTGTGTTGAAATACTATTTGTTAGAACAAAACAATTTTTGCTCATTATTGTGTTATTAATGTAAATTGTTTGAACACAAGAGTTGTTGCTCATATTTGTGTTAAACAATTTGTACTTAAACATTTGTGTAATCCGCTTATCAAAAGTAACTTGTAAACACATTGTTCAACTATTAAGTTGATTAAGTCCTTTTCTAAGGCCCAGAGAAATCTCCTTCAAGGGATTAGGTAGGTCAGAAGCCTTAAGGAGTCAGTGATCATTATATCTCTTATGGGACTGGGTAGGTCGGAATTCTTAAGGGATGATTAATAAGTTATCAACGTTGTTAGTCACCGGCGGGTAGCCCGTGCAATTATAATCAGTTTGGTTATTATGGATTAAGTTCTTTTCTAAGGAGAAATCACCTTGGCGGGTGGACATGATTAACCCTTTCTAAGGTGAAACTGTATAAACCGAAAATGTCATTATTTATCTCTATAGCATTTTTTTTTAATTTTGATTATTTGTGTAAAGAACTTCTAAACGAAAAAGTTTTTAAAACCAAATTAAACCCCCCCTTTCTTGTGTTTTTCTCATCCTTCAATTGGTATCAGAGTCTGGTTCAGTTATTGATTTTCTAGTCAAACACTTAACCATGTAGATAGATTCAGTGTGAGTAAAAACCTTTTAAATGGTCGCTACTAACCCAAAGGATAATGATAGATACAATGTTAAACCTCTTATTTTTTATGGAGATAAGTTTGACTACTAGAGAGATAGAATAGAAAATTTCTTTCTAGGCTATGATATTGATTTGTGGGAAATGGTTACAAATTGTTATAAAGAACTTGTAATTGCAATTGGTATTCCTATTCCCATGAATAGAATGAATGAAAATCAGAAGCGCAACTTCAAGAATCATCACAAAGCCAGAACTATCCTTCTCAGCATAATCTCGTACAATGAATATGAAAAGATCACAAATAGAGAAACAATAAAGGATATTCTTGATTCACTCATAATGACACACGGAGGTGATAAGTTCAAATTATAGTTATTTTGTATATACTTTTGGTTGCACTTATCGACTCTTTGTTGTTATTATCAGTTGAATAAACCTGACTTTTGTGTAAATATGTTTAGTTTATACATATTTGTGTTTTTTATTTATTTGTGTATCATTTGATAGATTTTACATCTTTTGTAGGTATTTGTAGAACATTTGGAGCATTGAGAAATAAGATGTCAAAGACACAGCTCCATATGTGCATTTTCAGAATAAAAGTCAATTTTTGAGGAGTTCTATTTAGGCTGGTGCACTAAGCGGGAATTGTAGCGTGCTATGAGAATTGTAGGTTGTGAAGTCTAGGGTCCGTATGGCTTGTCCTTGGAACCTTCTTCCCATATTCAGAACTCCGGTCATTTTCTTTGCTTGCTTCTTCTTTTCTTCAATCAGCAAAGTTTTCAAGTCCTCTTGTCCTTTGGCTAGAGTCAAGAACATTTGTTGAAACTGAGCATTATGTGCCTGGAGGTCTTTTACTGCCTGCTCGAGATTCATCTTACTGAAATAAACAGTAGAAAGATGAGGAGACTTGTTGTAAGAAATCTGCTTATGTTATGATGAATGGAGATGCATATGCAAATGATTTCAAGGAAATTAGAGATTTAAATTTTCTTTAGACCAAAAGGAACACATGTTATATTAATAAATCAAAGTTTGAGTACATCATGCATCTTTGGGCTTATAAAGAAATACAAAAAACTCTAAGATAAAAAAGTTGTACGCATCCTCTTTGGTGCGATCTAGGCGTTCAGACTCCGCTCCTCATGAAGCTGCTGGGTGAGTTCCAGAACCTTCTTCTCACTGGCGTAGAATTGGGCCTCAAAAATGTCTCGCTCCCCTTTAAGCTGTATCCAATCCCTTTGAAAGTCTTCGAGAGAGGTGGACATGTTAGGATGAAGGATAGTGTACGGTACATTTCCTTCAACAATAGGCTTTATAATATTTGGGAGAATAGAGGGATAAGGCATCATAAGACTTTGAGCACGAGCTCATACCCATTTGAGATAAGGCTTAAGAGGGATGTAATTCTTGTGCCCCAGTGTCTTGCTATCAACTCTATGTACCATGCCCCAAGCTCTCATGAACCTTTTGCGGTAATCCTGAGCATCATTCTCGTAGTCGAAGATGATTTGTTGAATAAGTGCATCATGAGTACCATCCCTTCTTGCATATCCAAACTGTCATAGTGCCAAACAAGGATTGTAAGTGATTCCTCCCCTAATGCCTAAGAGAGGGACATTTGGGGATTCACCACAACAATCGATAATGGTAACATTCTCCGAGGACCGGGGACACCAATGGATGCCTGAATGTGTAAGAGTCACCAGCCTTTAAGACCATCTCAAACCTTGTTCATTCTTCAGGACAAATCGGGGTAGGTGCGAAATAAACAACCTAGCCAAAATAGGTGTGCAACACAGAAGGGTTCCTCTCCTCTTTATAGTGCGAGTATGCAACGAATGTAGGATATCTCCAAGCAGAGTAGGTACTGGATTATGTGACAGGAAAATCTGAACCGCATTCACGTCTATGAGTTGGTCCGGATTAGGAAACATTACCAAACCATATATGAGAAGGGCTAAGACCTCTTTAAAATCTTTTAAGTCCAAGGTATCCTAGAAATGGTGAGCTTTCTCGAGCAAGAACTTAGCCAAAAAACCTTTGACACCTCTCCTGGTTTCCCAATTTGCTACTACGTCAGACCGTTGTAAGGACAAAGCTTTGGCAATATCTTCAGGTTTAGGGTCTCTTTACATACCATTTAAAGGTACCTCATTAAGGATAGACACCCCCAACAGCAGAGAAAACTCCTCCATAGTAGGCACTAACTGGTAATCCGGGAAAGTGAAGCAGTGATGGAAAGGGTCAAAGAACTGAAAGAGCACTTTTAACATTTCTTCTTCAGGGTTTGAAGTGACCAAGTTGAGAAGCCTATCATGTATTTCTATGAATGAAGAGCTTTTGAGAACCCTTGATGCCAAATCCTTAAGCTGAGGAGATACTTTTACCAGACTAATTGGGATAGTGAATCCACGGGCGAAAGCCATGTCCTACAAAACAAGACAAAAATAAACCCTAAGAATCCTTGAAATGGTTAGTATGACATGCTATGTTATGATGTCATGACTATGCTTAGATATAGTTGATATAGCAAGCACAAGAAAGTCACACAGAGACCTTAGGTTTAAGGCTTGCATGGATTTTAAGGTGATACCCTCTTGAAGTTGGATTGGTTCAACCTGTCCTAAATATAGTAACCGGGTTCTAAGGGATCTCAATATCACCGGTCTTTCCCCCAATTATCGTTCCGATAGACAATTGACTTGCCACCAAACAAAATTCAAGGGTCAAACCTCAATGAGTGTGGTATCGAGTACCAACCAACTTTGGGTTTACACCAAAGACATCTATCTCACTATGTCCTAAAAGCCAAGTTGGTCAATTAAGGTGCTAAAGTCAGTTGATGTTTTATGATACCACGCAGAGGCCCCGTATTCTCCTTGATTACTAAAGGGCTACTGGTACACACTAAAGTATCACATCAACGTAGCTACTGTTTCAACCGTGTCGGTATACCCCACACAGTTCTCTCGCAGTTTATTGCTATTTACCTAAGAAAGGTGCCCCAAATTCGGGTGTAGGATTAAAACAAACCCAAACAAGGAACCATAATTTAAAGCATGCAAGTCAAACAAAGAAAGCAAATAAATGTGATCTAGCCCTAAGGTAACCCCACTTTTATAAATATCCCCAGCAGAGTCGCCGATTTTGTGATATGGTGGGAGAACTGACTTAGGTTTTTTGTGTTTGATCGTAAATGTTGCGGTTAGCAAGAGTCGCCACCGACTTTTCTTTTATCCAAAAGGAAAGGTGAAAAAGCACAAGAAAGACCTTTGAGATGTTTTCTTGAGTTCGGGGGGTAGATTATAAAAATGGGAGGTATTAGCATCCTTTTTATCCATGGTTTTCCATGGGCTCTTAGTTACTTGCTAGATCACTTTCTTTTGTTTGAAAATATGCCTTTGTGTGATTTTTGAAAGTATTTTGAAAAGGTGCCATCGTTTGGGAAAACTTTGTAATGATTCTCATTCGTAAGAATGTATACAAAGTGTTGATCTTTTGAAAATGTTTTCAAGTTTGAAAGATGATTTTGAAAGTGTTGGTGTTTATTTTGAAAATAGCAAGGATATTTTAGTTTTGAAATTGAGCAAGTAACTAGGAACATTCTACCTATTCAAAAGTCTTTCATGTTTATTTTCTCTTTCCTTTGACATTGTTATCTTACCATGGATTTGATAAGTAACCCTATCTTTGGATGTAAAAGGGACGGGTGTGGGTCATTGTATAACCATGATTAGCAATTTTGCAAGATATCTTAACATTTTTCTTTAGGGACTAAGATCATTTTGAAAGGCAACATGTATAGCATCATCGACGGACTATGATCTTGTATTTTGCTTGTTTTTGCTAAGATACGTCACATGCATAATATGGCCATTTTTGTAAGGAAACAAAGTGGATTTATCCTAAGGGTGTTTGTATGCAAGTGTATTGATTTACATGCTTGATTTGTCTTTGATTAGGGTTTGCTAAACACTGATTTTAGTCTTTCCATACAAATCCTAATTACTAGCATTTGTATATAAAACATTTAAATTGCGGAAAATAAAAAATACTACGCTATTACATCATTTAGGGGAGGGGGTATACAAATTATAAATGGGGAATGTTGCAAGAAATTAAAACCCTAATTATCTATTACAACCATATTGAAATTGAATAAATGTACAAAATTAAATAAGTAAAAGTGCTAGAATGTAAATGTAAAAAGAAATGTGATTTTTGTTTGGTTTTTTTATGAAAAGGGTTTTTGACTTAATTAATTAAAATAAAATAATTAACTAAAAAATAAAAAAATTAAGATTAAGTTAGTAAAATAGATCAATTTAAGGAAAAGTATTTTTTAGGGTTTTTGTGAATTTAATTAAATTAGTGAATAAACACAATTAAATAAAAATTCTAAATTCTAAATTGATTTTAATTTATAAGAAAATAATATAGTAATATTTAAAATTTATTTTCTAAGTATTTAAAAAAAGGAAGTTAATTTATTAAAGAAAATGTTTTTGTTCTTTTGTTTTTGTGAAGAAAAATAAAATATAAATGTAAATAATATAAATATAAATATTTTTTATATTTTTTATTAATGAAAATAATAGTAATAATAATAATATTAATAATAAAAGGTAAAAAAATTAAAAATAAAATAAAATAAAAAATAAAGTCAGGGAGGTTGATAAGTGAAACAAGAGGGGTATTGTAAGAAAAAAAAAGTCGGGTCCTACTAGCCCAGGCGCTGCAAAAACAGAAAAAAGTGTAAAAATAAATGGAAAAAATGAAAAAGGTCACGCTGGGGCTTGAACCTAGGACCTAAGGGTGGAAGGCACGTGCTTTAACCACTGGGATGGTGATACATCCGTTAACTTATGTCAAACCATAAATATATATTAGAAACGTCTTCCTGAAAACAACTTCATCTTCAACCTCTAGTCAGACCACCTGTATCTTGTTCATTTCTCATCCATTTGCAAAAATGTAAACATGAAACTTGTGGCAAATTTCACCACGATTCCAGAAATGTAAATAACTTAAACTAATTCTCAAAAATGAGCATGAATTTTGAATGGTACCAAATTCTGAACTAACTTTTCCAAGATGTTCAGATTCAAAATTCTAACTACTTAAGAAATATAAATGAAATCTAAAGACATGGTTAGCTTCAGAAAAATGATGTCTACATTTTTCATTCACGAATTAAACATTAATGATGCCTGTATGAAGAGTTCCAAGTTAAGGAAACTTACCTCAAAAATGGAAATTGTATTATGAGTTTGAGCACTCCTCAAGGTGTTGTGATGATCAGAATAGCTCCACTGAGGTCCCAGGAAGCTAATGCAATGTTTAGTTTGTACTGGAGATGGCTGAATCGTGGTGGAGAAGTCCAAGTGCAAAGCTATGTTTTTGAAAATGGAGGATGGTGTTAATGGAGTTACAGCATTGTAACAGGGTGTGGGATGAGTTCTAAATGATGTTTAGAAGCTTTAGGAACAAAAAGGCTTGAAACGCACGAGGGAGATGTGAGTTTCAAACTTTTGGTCAGGTTATGCAAGAATGGAGGTATGTGATACAATTCTGAGTTCTTTTTAGTTTTGGGGCTTAAGCATGCGTGTGTTTTGTTTCCAAGGAATTGTACATAAGTAATAAAAGGTTTGAGTGCTTGAGAGGATCATAAGTACAAGCTCTAGACTGATTGCTATGTTACTTGATTTTGAAGAAAAGTGAAAGTATAGTTCCAAGATGAAGTACAAGCATGGGCTGGGTGATTGTAAGGCTTGAGACAAACTTCTTTTTAGTTATAGGTCATGTATGATCAGAAGAAAACCATTGCAAGGCTCAAGAATAAGTTTTGTGTATAAAGCTACTTTTTCAAAATGGCATTGTGCACTTTCTTTCTAAAATAGACATAAAGCATGGGCATTGAACTGAATGCTTGAGTTGAAGCCTCTAACAACTGTGCAAGCATTTAATTATGGAGTGCCTAACAAGTTTGAGGCCTGTAAAGTAGAAATTATGCAGCATAGGTTTGAGATTTGAATCTTTGTTCATCACAAAATGACCTATAATCTTAGTTTGAAACCCTAACTTCCTCTCTTCGATTCTCCTTGCTCAAGAATGATCTCAAGGAGTTATTGGACATTTTAGAAAGCTTGTAATGTTCTCTACAACCCCTATTTTAATCACTTTTGAAAATTCCCCTTGGAACTATATGAAAAGTGCCATGAAGTTAGGTCAAAATCCTGCCTGAACTTGGGCAAAATTTCACTAAGTGTTTAATTTCCAGACCATGACTTCATGAATTAATAACTTGAAATCCAAGAATTTCTAGGAGAAGTTGTTTAAAGCAATGTTGTATATATCATGGAGATCTACAACTTTCATGTTGAAAGTTTCTTTTCAATTATCGTACATCATGGTGAAAATTTGGCTCAAAGTTGTGAAAAAACATGAAGTTTTCAACACTTAGAAAAATTTCTAAGTTTGGAAACTTTGACTTTTCAAAATGAAATCTTGAATTTTTGATTTCTTGATGAACAAGTTTCATATTTTGACATGTTTTGATGAATTGTGATCTTTGATACTTGATATTGACCAAAAAGTTAAAGTTTGACTTTTTAGTGTACAATTGACTTTTGATCAGTTGACTCAAAATCAACTATCAATCCAATTGATTTTGAGCAATGTTTTGAGTCATGCCATTAGGTCAAAATGATGCAATTAAACTCTTGAGATCATGACTCAAACCAATTAACCATTTGCGAGGTCAAATATAAAAAAATGCCCTTTCTAAGTCAAAACTCTAATTTTGACCATTTTGCCCTTTTGATGATCTGATCAAATTTCTTAAGGAATTGTGGTCCAAACTTGATCAAATTATACATATGAGTTTATAATGTTGATGTGGATAAAAAATTATGAAGTTTGAGTGTAAATTGGCCACATTTGACTTTTTCCCCAATACAACTGATTTTTAGGTCAACTGGTCAATTGACTGGGAAAAAATGTGATCCAAGGCTTGAAACTTGACATGAGTACTCTTGGGGGGTCTATAATGGTCCATGAAATTCATATGAGGCATTGAAAGTTCAATTATCCTTGTGCAAACTCAAACCCTAATTTTAGTCACCAGTGCTTAAGGAGGTGTCTTGAGTTGATCAAACCTTGTGCAGTCTTGAGCCAAAGGAGATCTTGTGGGAAAATACTTGATAAATGAGAGGGAAAATTTTGGGGTACAACAACCATCACACACCATCACTCTTCATACCTGCAAAATAGAAAAAAAGGAGAATAAGATTAGAAGGGAGAATCAAGAAAGAGCCAGAAGAAGATTTACAAGAAGAATCACTGCAGAGAAGGTAAGCTGAATCACTTAGCTTAATGTTTGTTAATATTTAAATCTGCGATTTATGTTTGGTTTTGGATTTATGGGTTTCTGAAGGGGTTAGGGTTCATTACGGTTCATCACTTAGGGTTTGGGTTCTTAAGTTTGGGGTTAGGGTTCATTCAGTTTAGGGTTAGGGTTCCATATTGTTGTGTGTTCTGGGTTTTGGTTGGTTAGGATTCATCATGAACCCTTAGGTTTATTAGGACTCATAGATCCCAGAAGAAGATGCACGGTGGTTGCGATGAAGGTTTGAAGGCAAGCGGTGGCGCTCAGATGCATCCGCCGGCGGAAGCGATTTCTGGCCGGTGGCGCTATTGGCTGGGCAATTTCTGGCACATCAGAATTCTAGAGAAAAGGAAGAGCCTCTCTCTCTAGAAATAACAAATGGTTTGGTTGTTTCATTGTAGATAGATGAAGAAAAAATGAAAAATGGGTGCTCAACCCAACAATTGGTTTATATAACCCTCGTTGATCCAGTTCTTGAACTACCACACACCCTTACCATACACCCTTGCTATACGTCCTCTGATCATAATCCAACACCCCTAAAGCGCACGACCACCACAACTCCAATGACCTCTCTCATACCTTACCTAACAGAACCCACATTTTTTTGGGCCTAAGCCCATGATATTCACGCCCCCCTTATTTTTTTTTTCTATGCCAACGTAATTCTCACCCCCTACGCTACTGGGCCAAGTTCAATATCTGAACTTGGGCCCTTGCTAAACCAGACCCCTCACTTTTACTGCCTTGTACAATTATTCAACCCCTCCTACATTTGGGCCTGAATTCAATATCTGAATTTAGGGCCCTGCTTTCCACACCCCCTGTTTTACTTAGCCCAAATGAAATACACCCCCTATGTTTTTTTATTAAAATTATTTTACCCTTTTATTTTTATTATTATAATTATATATTTAATATATTTATAAAATTCTAAAATCATTTGACTATTATTATAAAAATCGAATACTTATTTTTTCTAAACCATGCAAATATTTTTTTATTGCATTAAAAATCATTTTTGTCATGCATTAAAAATTTTTTTTATGTATTAATATATTTTAAAAAATACTTAACCAACATCAAATTACTAACGATTTTTTTACCAAATTAAATCCAAGATTCTTTTCAAACAGGATTACGAAAATACTTTTAATCGACTGCGAATTTTGTCTAACAATTCTGCTATTCACACACCCAGACTTGGTTAAGGAAGAATTCAAAAATCTTCGTAATCCATAAAAAACACCAACCAACTGCGAACTACGAATTGGGACTCTAATTCCTCATAAGAGGATACGTAGGGATATGAATTAAAATCATGTCGAGTTCCCCTAATAAAAATTAAAATCCTATTTACTCAATCGTAATTCTAAACCCTAGTATCCATGTGAACAAGGTAAATAAGGGGTGCCTAACACCTCCCCTCCGTCTAAGAACGAGTCCAACAACTTAGAATCTATGATCTAATTAGGTTTATTCTTTATATTCCCTTTCTAAAGATGAAAAATTAAGGGTGGCGACTCTCATTTCAAAATCGGGTACAACAATTTTAAAAAAAACTCGGACGAATTGCATGTTAGTAGAACCAAATATGATATCGCAAACAAAAATTCAAACAGGAAGAATATGTTTTCCTTGATGTTTAATGAAAAGCGTTGTATCTACCTTCCCTCTAGAATATCCTTAATCAAGTAAGAATTTGCTAAGTCACTCATACCAAGCCTTGGGGGCTTGTTTGAGACCATATAAAGCATGTTTTAGTTTAAAGACATGATTAGGATACTCATGATTTTCAAAGCATGGAGGTTGTGAAACATACACCTCTTCATTATTTTAACCATTAAGGAAAGCACTCCAAGTCTATGCCCTCATCTTGGTTATATCTTTGGGCCACTAATAGGGCCTTGCTCCTTGTTATCACTCTTTTTTCGTCCAATTTGTTTCTAAAAACCCACTTAGTTCCAATAACTTGATGATCTCGTAGAGGGGAAACGAGGTCCCATACTTCATTTAATTTAAATTTATTTAACTAATATAGCATGTCCATAAGCGAATGCTCATCAAGTAAGGCCTATTTTGCGTTTTTAGGTTCAATTTGAGACACAAATGCAAAGTGATAACAAAAATTACTTATCTTGGATCACGTAGTTATGCAACCTTTGAGTATTCTAAAGTGGATATGTGATAGTGTCTCTATGGATTTCATGTCAGGTTTTTCGAAGACTTTTAAAGGCAATGATTCGATTTGGGTGATAATAGATAGGTTTACTAAGTCGACTCATTTCTTACCGTTGAAGATTAATCATCCTATGGAGAAGATATCTGAGATGTATATTGATGAGAATGTAAAATTGCATGGGATACCTTCGAGTATCGTGTCAGATAGAGATCTGAGGTTTACATCAAAATTCTAGTGAGTTTTACATAATTCTTTCGGTATAAAGTTTATATTGAGTTTCGCGTATCATCCGTAGACGGACGATCAAACAAATAAAACTATCTAGTCTTTGGAGGATTTGATAAGGGCTTGTGTGCTAGAACAAGGAGGAGCTTGGGATATTCATTTGTCATTGATTGAGTTTACTTATAATAAAAGCTACCATTATAGTATTATAATGTCACCTTATGAAGCATTATATGGTAGAAGGTGTAGAACTTCATTGTGTTGGTTTGAGTCAGGCGAGAGTGTTGTACTTAGACTTGAGAATGTGTAAGAAATGACTGATAAGATCAAGATGATCCAAGAGAGTATAAAAGCTACTAATAGTTGTTAGAAGAGTTATCATGATAATAGGAGGAAGGCACTCAAATTCCAAAAATATGATCATGTGTTTTTGAGAGTTACTCCGATAATCGGTGTTGGTAGAGCTTTAATGTCGAGAAACTTATGTTGTGTTTTGTTGGTCTGTATCAGATATCAGAGAAAATAGGTGAGGTGGATTATCAGATTACTTTTCCACCGTCACTTTAAAATGTTCATGATGTGTTTCATGTGTCCTAAGTGAGGAAATACATTTTAGATCCTTCGCATGTAATTCAAATGAATGATGTACAAGTGAGAGATAACCTGACTGTGGAAGCATCACCTGTGCGAATAGAATGCCAGGAAGTGAAGAAATTGAGAGGCAAGGACATCACCTTAGTGAAGGTATTGTGGGGTGGACCAGTTGGTGAAAGTTGGACTTGAGAACATGAGGATCATATGAGAGAGTCTTACCCAATCTTGTTTTCGTCAGGTAATTTTCGAGGGCAAAAATTATTTCAAGTGGGGGAGATTTGTAACACACCAAATTAATTAAGTTATTTATTTAAATTCTTAATTTTTTATGATGAGTAATTGTGATGATCTTTGTTGTTTTAATGATTATGATGGTTATGTGATGTTCATGTGTTATAGGGATTATTGGGAATTAAGAAGATTTTAGATAATATAGAATAATTTGTTAGAATTATTTTAATTACTAAAATAGAGTAATATTGTTATTAAGAGATGATAAGGGTAAAGTTTTCATTTGGGAAGAATAAGTGAGGACAATAGTGGAAGACCTTACTAGGGGTCCAAGGGGTAAGTTGGTATAAGGAAGGTTTTGGAGTTTTGAATGATCATTTTGTGCAATCTTGAGATCTAGAGGAAGTGGTGAAAAGAAGAGAGAGCATGGGCAAGAGAATTTGTGATAGAACACCAAGAGAAATAGATTTGTTGTTAAATATAAGGTAAGGGGCGTTTATCATTATTATTATAATTGATCTAAGTTTTAGATAATTGTAGGTTATGTTGGGTTTTTGTTTGAATTTGATATCATGATGATTTTGATGAAATTAGTGATAAATTGATGTTATAATGACGAGGAATGATGCATATGATGTTTATTATGATTTACTTTTGTGATGTTGTGAAACCATGGTGATTTAGAAGAGTTTTGGGTCTATATGAAATCGTGCAAAAATCAGACCGGTGTAGTACAAAGATCGTAGAAGGGAATCACACCCTGGTGTATGTTCTCGTGCGATAGGAGGCATCGCTAGGCGATGATGATGTTGCTTGGTCATTGCCGAGTGAGATTGGAAGCAAAGGAATGGGCAGAAAAGTGGAGCTACTAGAGTTTTTCGCTCGCATCATCGTCGGGCGATGCAAGAGAAGAGGTGTGTCGAGAGGAAAATAAGATGCATCGTCGGGTGATGGATTCTAGAGAAGAATTGGCGGGTTGTCACTACCATGTTGTCGGGCAAAGTTTTATGCGATTGACAACAATAGGATTTTCAAAGAGCCATAACTTGAGTTTTAGGACACAATTTGAGGTGTTGTTTGAAGCGTTGAATAGCTAACACGATGAACCTTAATTAGATTGAATAAAATGATTAATATGATGTATATTTCAAGTACCTAAACTATGATGAAGTTAGATTTCCCTGTGTTAGGTTACATTAATGTGTGTTATATGGTGAGTTATTGATATTGTGATGATACTATGTTATTGCGATGATGATATGATGATATGATGATATGATGATATGATGATGTTGTAATTATGCTTTGTATATTATGATGTATGTGATGAATTCATGGATGATGAGGCATTTTGACTAGTTGTGGGTGTTTTATTATTTTGTTGCACATCATGCATTCATGGCATAGTTTAGGACTTCGGTCCAGTGATGTTGTTAGGGCTTCAGTCCAGTGATGTTAGGACATCAATTTAGTGATGGTGATAATACGATAGTCCAGTTAAGGCATCAATCCCATAGGGTGGATTGAGTGCAATATCCAGGAATAGTCCGTTAAAGCTTAGAGGATAGCTTCGAAGTTCATTTATTTAATCCACATTGAATTAGAGGGTCTTGCTCTGATATGTAACATCAGGGTTTTAGGATCGATTGATTTTAACAATATGTTCTTTATGTTATGTTGTTTGAGAATGTTCAGTTTGTTTTAATATGTTTTGGAGTATAAACTCACGAACCATGTTGAGAGATGGTATTTGATCGTGAAGTACTAATAAAGATGTTTTGAAATATTATTTTCGTTGCAATGTGTTAAATTAACAACGATATTCTTAAAGGAATATGTGTTTAAGATCATGAAAACCCGTGTTACAGAGCATTGTGTTTTATATGAAGATGTGACACTCTTGAATTGTGAATTACTCTGGTCTATTTGTTATTTATTCACGGGCTTTTAGAAGGGTGTTACATGGACCACATGTCCTATCATCCTGCATGATATGTTTATCCCTTTAATGGCAAGAACGGGAACTCCAACACAAGACTGCATCATTGTGGAAGATATGGGCACAAAATGCCTCACTGCTTTAGATTGTATGATTATCCTCAACTCTATAGAAAAGGGAATTCGGCTCTATCTAAGAAAATATGGAAACCATAGTTTGAAGTCGAAGGTCTCATAGCTCAAACACATGGTTGAGGGTTGTCTAATAATGTTTGGTTTTTTGATAGTTGGTGCTCCAATCATATGACAGGTGAAAAGTCTCTTCTTGAAGAAGTCAAACTTTTCCCTCAAGGATATGTTACATTTGGAGATGACAGAAAAGGAATGACCAAAGATATTGGTAAGATGGCCAGACTAGAATTTCATTACCTTAATCATGTAATTCTTATAGGATGCTTAACGACTAACTTGATCAACATCAGCTAACTAAGTGATCAAGAGTTTAATGTGATCTTCAACAAAGGTGGGTGTATTGTTGTCAACAACAATCAAGAAGTTTTAATGAAGGGATCAAGATTCAAAAACAACTGTTACATGTGGATAACTAATCCAACCCTTAGTATGAAGAAAATTAATGCTTATGGCACTAATAAGCACGAGAAATGAAGAATGTCTGACATGATGTTGGAACATCATACTTAACATGATTTCGCTGAACATGAAATAAGTCATGATGAAAATTTTAAGTACATACTTGAGTATCAAGCTAAGCAAACACAAGAAGATTTGATTGAGCCTCAAGTGGGTAAGGAGAATGAGGATCGTGTTCATGAAGATGTTGACGTTGATATCGATATATCTGATGGTGGCATTACAAATAATGACCATGATCACGCTTTTTAAGATGTGAAAGATATTGTAGTTAAGGTAAATGAAAATATTGTTAATGGTGTCTATGCTTATGATGGATATATATATATATATATATATATATATATATATATATATATATATATATATATATATATATATATATATATATATATATATATATATATATATATATATATATATATATATATATATATATATATATATATATATATATATATATATATATATATATATATATATATATATATATATTTGTGAACAATGGAGTATATGCTAAGGATGAACAAGAGGTTGATTCATACAAAGAGGTGCTGGAAAGAAAGAACTTGAAGTGGATAACTAGTGAAAGGAAGACTCTAAGTGAAGCTCTGACAAACGATGAAGATAAAATATTCATTGGTGCTGAAACCTTTGATTCCACTTCCATTGTTGGAACCACAAGATTGTTACCAAGAATTTCATGCTACAAAATGGATGTCAACAACTTGAAGGGTGGTCATATAGAAGACAATAATAAATTGATAACTCTCATTCATGGAAAGGGCATAGTGAAATATGGAATGTCAGCCAAGATGCTAGAGCATGTGGTTTAACAAATGAAGGTTGAGTATAAAGTAAGAATAATGGGAGATTCCATCTACCTTTCTGATTTCCAAGTGAAGTAAATAAAGGACTTAGTCTGTAATTTCCAGTCTAACCATGCTAGAAGTAATTGAAATCAGATGTTAAGGAGTAACTAAATTCTCAAAGAAGGAGATAAAGATGTCATACTATATGTGCCTGACATTGTGGGTGACATGTTAGTAACTGAGTTCGGAAATCAGATGAAGGATGTGCATGTTATCTGTGTTAAGTATGGTGAACATGGTAAAATTGAACCAGAGAAAGATGTTGAAGAAAATGTCTTGAATATTGTATCCATTAGACAGAAAAGGATACATGATCAAGGTAATGATCCTTTCAATCAAGAAGAACACTCACTGAAGAAGAAAGGCTTGTGTCATAAGAGAATGAGTGTTGTAAGGAAGCTGACTAGAGTATCATTGTAGGAGGATGTAGACAAGGATGATATCATGGTTGAAAAGCATATGAGTTCTATGGGATGTTGCTTCATTAAAACCTTATATAAATCAATGTTGGGGAGTTGTTCCAAGTTAGAAAAGTGTTTCTCTCCCCGGCCACTATGACACTAAAAATGAAGAGAAATTTTTTAAAGATATGTTAGAACGTGAGTTTCATTACAAAGAAGAAGAAACATTCTTGTAATTCATCTTGCTCTCAGATTCAGGATCCCTCGCTAATCCTTCAAGCTTATTCTTACAACATGAGTCAAAATTCTAAAGACTTGAGTGGGGACGTCCCTGTCAAGGAAATTGAAGTCCCTAAGGATGTTGGTGACATAACAAAGTCTTGGTTAAACAAAGCCAAGGAAGCGAGAGTAGTTGGAAATAACATTTCCATATTTGATTCTTTTGGAGGTACATCAGGCACTAAGAAGATAAGGCTCACAAATATGAATCCTGAGAAGATAAGGAGGATAGAAGTTGTTATTGTAGCTGTTACAGAGTCAAGTGATTCAACTGATTTAAATTAACATTAGGAAAACATGCATTGTGTGTTAATCTAAGAAGCTGAAGTGTGGAGACTTTTACAAATTAAAGGCTAGGTTAGAGATTCTGCTCCTGAGGATCGATGTTTCATTTTCTGTCCTTATTTTTTGGGCATGTTTCTTTTGTTATGTGCATCTTTGATCCTGATTTTGGTTTTGTACTCATGATCTGGTTGTGTATGTACTAACGTACTAAACTTTCATGACTGGCCTTGTGCATGCTAACCTCTAGGCATGCTGACTTCTTTGAATAACTAGCCCTTTTCCAAATTATGTAAAAAGTGGGAGTAATGGTGATAAGTGGTGTATATGTTGTGTGCAGGTATACTTGGTAATTGTTTAGTATTGACTGGTTCAGGAAAAACTATTGTTGTTCTCCATGCTAGAACATTGGGAAAGACATACGGCCCTTGTATTTGTGTAAATATATATGAGTGTTAGTATACTTGTGTTAGTATATTTTTCATATCCTAATTATGATCTACTAACTGTTTGTGTTATGCATGACTAGTAGGATTGTATGCTACTAACTATGTGATATATGTTGAAGAGTACTACATATTGAAGATTTGTTTTGCCATAATTTGCCAAAAGGGGATATTGAATTTCCATGTGAATTAGTCCTTTAGATTGGCTGCATTTTTTCAAAACAACAACATGGAGAAGTGTTCAAGATTATCTAGCTTGCTTAAGATGTATGGAACTTCAAAAGGGACACATGTTAGATACAATATCTTAGCATGTGATAAGGCATCTGGGTCTTTGCTCAACATGCCAGACTGTTGCATTTTAGAGTGTTTTCTATGGAAGATTTGTCTAAGATTTTATTTTTATTGATTAAGCAATATGATTGGGTGATTTAGTTAATAGCTGGATGAAGATTGATTCAGATTTAAGTTTGAATTTAAATTGTGATAAATCATATCTTGTTGGAGAGATTTATGGAAAAATCATATCCAATTGATTATGCATTATTTCTAGACAAAATCAAATCTAAAATCCATGAAAAAAAGCCTAAAACTATCATTCTATATAAGGAGCTCTTTCCTAGATTTGAAGACACATATCATTCAGTGAAGATCAATAGGTTTCGAGTTCTAAAGAGTCCTTGTTTATGTACACCACAATATGTTTCTATAACTTGACATAGTTTTGTGTTTGTCTAGTTGACTTGTAAGGGATTACATCATTCATTTTTTATTGAAGATAATCACTAGGGTTTAGTGATTTAAATACAAACACTAGGGGTTTAGTGGTTGAGAGAAAGTGAGAGGGGGTTCTCATATTTAGAGGGAGAACTTAGTAGAAACTCATTGGGTGTGGTTAGGATAAAAGGAATTGAAAAACACTGGGTTTGTTTTTGTTTGTAAGTCTAATTGTACTAAACTAATAATAGTGAATTTTCTTTATTGGGTTGGATGCCAACCCTCCAGACGTAGGTGCAAGTTGCATCGAAATAGGTTACCAATTGATTGTGTTGTTTATCGCTTTACTTCTCCATCATCTTGTATAAGAATTGATGTCATACTAGTATAGCTTGTAGGACTAGTTGTTCTAACATCGCGTTCGACATCTCTCCCTAAGGAATAGAGTTTCATGTTATCCACATAACCTTCAAATCTTCATCACTCTTAAACTCACTGTGATCTTATTTCACCATTCCATAAGTATCAATCCATGATGCAAGAAACTAAATATTTTACATTTTTATGTTCTCGGTGTCGGACAACATATTATTTAATTTGGATCTCAAAAAAGCAAGACAAGTGGTGTCCTCTGGGAGCCCAAAATTAACAGGAGGTTTCACCCTGTTGAAGTACACTTCTTCTTTTAAAAGTAATGAGGCATTGTAAGATGTTTTTGTTAACAACACATGATCCCTATTTATACAAGTTTAGATTTATTCTAGACCATATAAAAAGGTCGATACAACCACAGTCATACAAAATTGTTGGCAAAATCTCAACCCTTGAAATTACACTACTAGATTTTTTTGCAGATCCTCTAAATTCGATAAGTGCGTGATGTTTTAAAAAAAAAGGTGTTTTTAAACTACCATATTTATCAAGGTTTTGCAAAAAAAATCCAGTTCAACATGGTGTTTTTTAAAAACCGTTAAATTTTCCACACACTATTATTTTTTAAACTCGGTATAATTGCATACCAAAATTTTTAAATACGCTACCAAATTTTTTTATTTGTACCATAAATTTTGTTTGTTCTACTGGATTTTTCGTAAAAGCTTTTTGGCTATAGTTTTGTCAAGGGTAATATGGATATTATCGAAAGTTAGGGGAGTGTGTCAGATTAAATTTGGGGGGTGTCAGGATAAATTCTCTAAATTTTTGAAAAATCTCGATCCACTAGAAGACGTGATATTATTGTTTTAAAAGCATGTCACATGATATATCCCTGCCTATCATAATTGTGATGTTTGATAAAATACATTATGACGTGTATTACTACGGTGGTCTTCTTTCCACATGCCATGATATTTTATGTTATAGATTGATATAACATAAGTGAATACTTGTATCTTTTACCTTCTTTTTTATTTTCACAAAGGGGGAGAAGTATACTCTCATGAGAAGGGTATATACTCTATCTAACTCACGGGGAGAATTATCACTCCAAAATATATATATATTGCTTTGTTTCTTTTACCACCTCTCATGAAAGATGTATTGTCATAAACAAAAAAGGGGGGAATGTGGAACCTTGTTTTGTAGGTAATAAGTTTTCTTTTGATGATGACAATTGTGAAGAACAAAATAGATATTCAGCATGATAAGGATGCAACATGATAACAACTGTAAAAGATCAGAACAAATTACATTAAGCATATTAAAGATGCAACCATTAAGGAAGTCAACCAATATTCTTAAGAAGTTAAAGATGAAACCCATGAGGTTTGATAAGGATCAATAAGTTTCGGATATCAACAAAGTTTCAGATAACAACAAAGTTTCAGACAAAGGCAAACAAATAGATCATGTCAAAAGCCTAAATAGAAATCTCAAAGAAAGTGTCAACACAAAAGAAGCTATTAGACAAGACTTAGAGGAGTCAATCTCCTAATTTAGTAAGTGAGTGAAAATTTTATAAAAGAAAAATTTATTTCTTTGTAGAAGTAGATGGTTATAAGCACATATACACTTAAAATATTTATATAAATTCTTTTGAAAATAATAAGCCTTGAGAAGTATATAGAAGTTGCATAGAAAAGGATGGGAGCATTCAAAAAGCCAGAAACTATTTTTTGACAAAATCTAATCGATTAGAACAGTGTTAATCGATTAAATTATCACTCTCCCGAGGGACAAGGTAATTTTAATGCGCTCAGATACTATATATATATATATATATATATATATATATATATATATATATATATATATATATATATATATATATATATATATATATATATATATATATATATATATATATATATATATATATATATATATATATATCACTCTTTCTTATTTTGGAACTGATAATCTTTATATTTAAATGAGTTAATCGATTGGCTTAATTGATTAACAACGATCATTTTGGCTTTTATGCTATTTCCTCTTTTGGGGGAATTTCAAGCCTATAAATAGAAGTCTCATTCCTCGTTTCATTTCATCCAAAAAATAATTTGTGTATTGACATTCACGCTCTCTCTCTAAGTTTTTATTTTCACTTTCTATCACTAGTTCTTTTAGCCAAATTCTTTTGTGAGGAAAGATCTTTTGTGAGTGAGGTGTCCTTGTAATTTTGGGTGGGTAGCAATGTATAAGTTCTCCAAGAATGTTATTTATGCATCTTGGATGAACACAATCCATTTAGGGATAAAATATGTGGTTAGAAGTTAAACCCATTAAAAGCTTTGGTTGAGGATTGTGTGATCTGTTCCTATATTTAGTTTTGGTTAAAGATTGTAAATATTGATGAACTTCCCTCGGGCTCTTAGTAAGCCTTATTTGTGTAAAGGTTGAAGATCATTGTCGCATCTAGGATTTTCATCGAAGTGTGAAGGAGGCAGAAAGAAGAGTCGCCATCAATGTTATTTATCCCAAGAGAGGGAAATGAAACACTGAGTAAACCTAAAGAAAGGGAAAGAACACGATCATCACGACCAAGAGAAAAGGGTATGGAAATCGATTACGCAAGGGGAAGGTATTAACACCCCTCATGTATGTGGTACTCAACATGATCCACTTAAGTTTATTTTAATCTAAGGGTGTGTAAAAATATAAGTTTAAAGCTTAATGCTAAAAGGGAATGCATGCAAAGTATATACAAAAATAAATATTTTATTAGTTGTGTCTTCTCCATTTGTGAACCTTTGTGCATACGTACCACCAATCGTGCAATAGGGGATCCGGGCGCTCGTAGTTCACCTAAAAAGGTGTTTTGGTTTGTTGTGTGTTTTTTATGAACAATGCTAGAGAAGCATGTCCTTTTTGAAAAGGTTAAAAGAAAAAGTCTGAAGACAAAACGTTTTACATTGGTTGGTGTTTTTTACCTTGAAAAAGGATTTGTGATTTGAGCCACATTAAAGACTATGATTGAAAAAAACACAAGGTTCGGGAATGGACCCTCTTATGCACCTCTCAATGGCTTAAGGATCGTGACACATGGTTCACATAGTTATTTATCAAGTGTTTTGAGAAGTTTTGAAATAAAAAAAAAAGAAGTTTTAGTTTTAACATGGATGCAAAAGAGAAAGACTAATCAAAAGGGGATCTCAATCCTACTTGTTGTCATGTTTGTGGACCTAAAGTTGGGATGATAGGCAGATCTACCTAATGTTATCATGTATGGATAGAAAACCTAAAGTCTATTTAGTTCAATCTTAGAGAAGAATGAAATAAAGGTCTTATGGGGAGCATGCAAATCTCACAAACGAGAAGAAGATGATGAAGAAGCAAGCAAGCAATCAAATACTTAGATAAGTTAAAGAAGGAAAGAAATCATCAAAAGGGGCACCTAGACATGTTACCAAACAAAATACCTGCATAGATAAGTAAGTAAAGATAGGAGAAGATATGATAAAACATCACATAAGGATGACAAAACATCAAGAATTAATGATGGCAATACATCAAATAGAAGATGAAAAAACATTAAGTAAACAAGCACATAGGTGGATACCTAAGTAAGAGATAATAAGACACCATACAAATATGATAATGCACCAAGTGTTAAAGAAAAGGGATAGATGGTAAAACATCAAGCATGCATGCATTAAGATGACAAAACATCTAGTCTAAAAAAAGATAAGGATGATAAAACATCACTAAACACATAAGTAAATATGATAAAACACATAATAGATGGAGATCTCACAACCAAACTTGACAAATTGAAGAAGGAAAGTAAGAGAGTCATGATAAGCAATCAAAGAGGCATGGCATAAAAGCATGTCAAAGTAGGGTGTTAGTTCTGGTCCTAACATGATATACTAGTTAGACTACCCTAAGAATAGCAACATGGATCAATGTTTCACCCAAAAATTTACCCTCTTGATTCAGGCTTATGTTCCATCATAAATATCATATTGCATTGCATTCATACATTGTGATGGGATTGAGGTATTCTGGTTATCAAGTTTTTTCCTCAAGATTTTGAAGATTGATGGTGTTGACAAGTTTCTAAAGTAGAGCCTTATCATCTAAGCCTCTGGATCTTTCAATCTCAAAGGATTCACATATCTCAAGATATCTTATCCATATCATTGGGTCATCAGGAATGAAGATTATGTTGATTATTAGGAGGATCACATCCTTTTGATTCATCAGACAAAATTAGGGTTTTGGTTGATCAAGGCTATTTATGAATGTACAAGTATTTATTTTGAGGCTACAACACCTCATTTACATTTGAAATATCTTTGTGCAAGAAATTGGCCAAGATATCCAGAGGATTTGGAGTTTTGAAAATGATTCATCTTTCTTCTAAGATATTGACCAAAACTAGGGTTTGGGATTTCATTAGGATCTTTTGAGAATTTTGAGATGAAACTTTTTACATGGCCTCTATATGTTTTTAGTATCATGTGTTTGAAGTTTTGATCATCAATTTTGAAGAGAAGTTGATCAATTGATTCAAAGGGGCAAAATGGTCATTTTGGCCAAAATCAGTCAAAGTTGACCAAGTGAACTTTTGGTCAACCATCAATTCAAGGGTGTAATTTTCATATTTCAAGTCCATTTTTCTCATTGGATCAAGAAGATTAAGGTTTGGATTGAAACTTGTTCATGAAGAAACCCTAAAAAGTTTCTAAATTTGGAAAATGAGGACTTAACTTCAAAAATTCATCATTTATTCATCCTTGATAAAAAAAATGCAAATGAGGTATGCTTGGAAAGCTAATAGGATGATCCTTCATCCCATTTAGGTATCATGTCCAAATTGTCAAGGAATTAAAAGTTATGGTCTTTGGAAGTTCATGCATCAAGGTGAAATTATAAGTCATTTTCAAAAGGCAAGTTTTCCAGGCTCAATTTTGAGAAACTTGATGGATTCAAATGAAAAAACTCAAAACTACAACATTGTAGAGATTTTCCAGAGCTTTCCAAATTTTACTCGTAGGCCTCCTAATTCAAAAGCATGAGATCAAATCGAAGGAGTGAAATTGAGACTTTTTTTATGAATTCATGCATACCATGCAATTTGCAAATTCTTGATAACCTGATTTGTGGCCCTTTGTTTCACTTCAAACTTGGCCCATGACTCATTTACAATATACTAAGGCCCATCATGCCAAAGTTTTAGCTTCACATGGGAAAATGCAAGGGCAATATGTGATTTTGCAAAAAGTTGCATGAAAATGCCTAATCACCCACACTTGATTAATACAAGGAATTAAGCCTTGATCTTTTGCTAATCTCTTCCTGAGATAAAAAGACCTGAAATGCACGTGAAATGAGGGAGATGCACGAGGGATTTGAGTGCTTCATGTGCACACTTCATTTTTGCAAAAAGGGTGATTCGTTCTTTCTAACGGTTTTCAGTGTGAAAAGCCTATCCTACCCTCCTCCTCATGCACTATATATTGAGAGGCAAGATTCATTGAGCCTCATCGGTGCCTCATTTCGTCCCTGAGCTCAGAAAACTCCATAGCCACTTGTTCTGCAAATTTCTTTGATTCTCTCAATTTACTTGCGTGTTTTGAATACTTTTTCTTGCATTCTCTTCTCCAAGTGATAAGGATTGTAGATCGAGGCTTGGTTTGCAACTGGAGTGAAGGAGACAATAGATTCATTTTTGCCTCAAAGGTTAGAATTCTTAACTTTGGATCTTGATTTCTAGCCGTGCATTGTGTGTTTTGAGCTCAGAATCATGTTGTTTGAGGTTCATTAAGCATTTTTATAGGTTTAGGGCTTTTGATTTGAAGAGATGTGCATGTATGATGCAACTGAAATTTTCAGTTCAGTGAATTTTTGTCATTTTCATGAGATATGTTCTTGATCTATGGTTAATTATTTCATGTGATTCAAATAGAATAATGTAGATGTCGTTTCTAGCTTTGCTTTGCACAAAATTCCATAAAAAATGGTGTATAATTGAGCATGTTATGTTGATTAGAACATGAGGTGGTGGATCTGGTCTTGCGCGCGTTTTTGCCATATGTTGGAGGTTGAAGATGAAGTGAGGTGGCGCGCCCTGATTGGATGATTTGAATTCTTAATGCATTTTATATTATTTGATTTTTATTGATTTCTTCTGATTTTATTTTGTGATCAAAACACCTTTAAAAATTCTAAAATCATTACCATAGGCTGATATTAATTCCTAGTATTTGTCTTATTTTTTCTGGAATTTTTAAAAATTACTTGATTGGTTTAAAAATTCGCAAATTGAAATAATTGTTTATTTGATGTTTATTTTTGTTTTAATACCTTATTTGATCTAAAAATTCCATAAAGATTGTTTTGGACTCCTAAAATTATTTGGAATTTAATTCTGAAATTTGTTTGGTATTTTTCCTATCTTTGATTAAAAATTTAATTTGAGAGTTTTATTTGATCCTTTTGTTTCACAATTTTTGTTTAAATGTTTCCTTGATCTAAAAAAATCCTAAAAAATCATAGAAGCTTTCTTTTAATCATAGTATTTGAATGTAATTTTGTTTTGGTCCTCTTCTGATTTTTTTGGTTAAGGTTTGCATTTTAGGAATTAAATAATGGTTTAATGGTTTAATTGTTTGTATTCAATTTTATTTCAATATTTTTATTAATCCAAAAATCCACAAAAAAATTATAGAAGTTTGTGATTAATTCTAATTTTTGAATAATAATTTTAGGTTGATTTTCTTCTGACTTTGGATTGGAATTTTATTATGGGATGTAATTGATTGTTTAATTGATTAATTGCTTGAATTTGATTTTATTTTTTACTTTTCTTTAATTCTAAAAATGTGGAAAAATAAGTCTTCTAATCTTTATGGTTTCCTTATGATTTGCATGATTTTGCTTTGAATTTTTTGAATTTTGATCTTGCCTAATTAATATTTAAGATTAAAATTCAAACAATTAGGGTTTTGTGGCTTTCATTGCATGTTTTAATTTCAAAACCAATTTTCCTTGGGTTTTTATTGGAATTAGGGTCTTGTTTAAGGTTCATGGATCTATTGAGGATCTAAAAACCATTTTTCTTGAATTATTTGGCTTTATTGAATATTTTTCCACAAATTGTTTTGAAAGCTTGCCTAGTTTGGTAGTTTTTCCAACTAGTTTTGATCCTTGAGCCTTACTTGATCCACTCCCCTACTATCCATGAACTTAAAACTTGTTTCTGACATCTACACATCTCAAAAAATGTTGAGGAAATTTTGGTTTGAATTTTTGAAGTCCTTTTCTATTTTTGATGTATTTTTGAAGTGAAAGTGACCAATTGATGTTGCATTTCTTTGTTGCAATTTGTTGGATGGCCAATGAACTTGTGTGAGGCCAATAATTTGGCACTTAATGATCATATTTATTCTGTTTTCTCACACCAATTCAAGTCAATCCTCTTGACTTCTCATAATTGGTTGATGAGCACTTTTTGATCCATACCCCCTAAGAGATGTTCTTTTGTGAATTTTGCTTTGAGTTTTGAATTTTTGTCTTGAGTTTGAGGTCATCAAATGACCAATGATAACATGTATGGGAATGATACATCAAGGATAGTATCATAAAGACTTGAGATCACTTGACCTCTAATGTTTGAATCATCTTATTCTATTTTAAGTTTGATGATCAAGCCTTCCTTTCCTTTTGTATTAGAGGTAAAGGGAATGCACTTGTGCAACCCATACGAGATTAATATATTTTCTATTTATCATCATCTCCCCTGTTTTAGAGACTTGAGTTCATCATTGAACCATTCAAGTTCTCATTACTTGCCTATCTTTACCAATTTGGTTCATCATTTGTGAATATGTTTAGAAAAATGCATTTATGCTTTATCTTTTGAATTCATTTGGAGTCAATTTTCTTTAGGATTGAATTGCTTGTGATTATGACTTATTTGAGATTATTTGATGTCATGCAAAGCTCCTTTGATCCTTGGTTGACATTCCATTGTTAATTCAACATGGTGACAAGAAAGGAGCAATAGTTCTCTAGATTTGACCTAATTGTTGTCCGTGCCTACTTGATGCTTCCTACATCTAGTGCTTGGATGTTTTGCAAACATGTTCTTCCATTAACTTGTCATATCATCATCCTTCCCTTATTGGTTCATCATTTCTATTTGAAATCACTAACTTGTCTATTGAATGTGTGAGGTACTTTGAGGAAAGTTTTCCATTTTGACATGATGCTGTAGTGTTCCACTTTATTTTTGGAACACAATTGGTTGTGCTTGCACTACTATTATGCTTTGTATGTTTTCTATTCTTTTGCAGGAGATTTATGTGATTGTAACTGATATACATCACCTATGGGATATGTTCATATATGAAGCCTCAATGCTTATATTTGATGGCATGATTTCTGACTTGATTTGTTTACTGATGCTAGCTTGCTTGAAGTTATCTGGGTTTCTTTCTCTCATTTAGTTACTACAGACGGTTATCCGTTTGGTATTACACTACTACCCTCTTATCTCTGCCACTTACTGCTTTCTAGAGATCCTGAGAAGTAGGGTTTTCATCTCTTTCCTTTCCATGTCAAGTAGGAATAGAGATGCATGACGGAGACTTCCGTTGCTAATCATGTCAGGAATCCATCTGATTTATTTAAAGGTCTGTTTAAGGCAATTCCTCATAGGTATCTTGATACTCATGTTTAAACACTTGTTTGTTTACTTGTTTGGTTTTTACCATGCTCCATTAGGATTGCTCGTGTAGGGTTAGCCCTCGAGTTAGACCTTAGGATAGGAATCCATGTGCTAACATAGGGTAGAAACTTCCCTCTTTCATCCTCGACCTTAGGATCAACCATTGTACGATAACATAAGGGCTAGAGATTAGGGCAGTCTCCCTTAGTCGTTTTCTTTTCCTTTGCATTCTTACATCTTAAAACTAAAACTTTCTCTTGGCAAATCATATAAAACTTCTAATAAACTTAAACCCTTATTCAAGGTAAAAAAATAAAAACCAATCTCAATTGATTGTGCACCTTTCTGTTTGATGTTTCGCCATCCTTGCCATGCGATGTTGTTATCTTTTATCCGATGTTTTTCCATCGCACATTTGTTTGAAGCCGGTGTTTCACCATCGCACATGTTTGTTATCCTACTTTGATTCTCCATATCATTGCTAGGTGTGATATTTTATCATTTGGTTTATTGATGCTTCGCCATCTTTGCCATGTTATCTTCCTGTCTCTTAGCCGATGTTCGCCATCGCACATTTGTTTGAAGTCGGTGTTTCGCTATCGCACATGTTTGTTATCCTATTTTGATTTTCAATATCATTGTTAGGTGTAATGTTTCATCGTCTTGTCTGATATTTTGCTATCATGACGGCGTTGTATCTCCCTATCTGAGTTTGTGTTGCCATGCGATGTCTTTTTATCTCCATTTGCTATTTTATCATCATTGTTGACATTTTTGTAGTTCTATCTGATGTTTTGCCATCTTGTTTGTTTCTTTTATCTTCTTAACTAAAAAAAAACCAACCAAATTATATGAGCCGAACTACGGCTGCTCTGATTCCGTAAAAGGGATACGTAGGCATTGGGGTAGGGCCCAGGCGAGCACAACTTTTATTTTCCCTACATTCTTTTCTCCTTTCTTTTGCATGCATTCCCTATTAATCTTTAGATATAGATTTACACACCCTTAGATTAGAACAAATAAGAGTGGATACCGTAGAGTACTACGAGCTTATGGGGTGCTAATACCTTTCCCTCACGTAATAGACTCCCTTACCCGATCTCTCGGTTGCAAGACCGTTATTTCACCCTCTTCAGGTTTTCTCGATGTTTACCTTTCCCTTCTTGCGGGATAAAAGACGTTCGGTGGAGACCTCATTGATTTCATTATCAGATGACGGTTCCGCCAGAATGTTTCAGTTAAGAAGTAGAAGAATTTACCTAAATAGGAAAGTAGAAGTGTAAGTGTGCATTTAGAAGACAAAACTTCAATACATGTCAAAGGCATCAATCAAAATGAGAAACAAGAGGTGGATACCTAAGTCTAAACATGTTTCAAGTCATCACAAATTATCACCAAGAGATTGCATGTTGACAAACATCATCTTAAACAAACAAGTAGGCATTGTAGAAAGAGATGAAGTGTAGATAACTGACAAGATAAGACTTGGGTCTCAAATAAGTGGAAAACCATGGATAAGACATTATATGACATCAAGAGGACACAAAGAATATGTGGATACATCTCTAAGGGTAATGCTTCAAGGGTACAAATGTGGAAACCATTAAAGAGAACAATTAGGTAAATACACTAGCTAGTGAAGACTTAGGGGCCAAATGCCTAAAATATCATGTAATAAGGAAGTAAGGTGAAGTAAAATGGATGAGTTAGTGTATAAGTCAGAAGTGAACACATAAGAAACTCATATTTATCACATAATCACACTTTAGAAATATTCAAATCAAACTTATACTAGGAGAGGATCACAATAAACCCTAAGTGGACATAAGTCCTTATGCATTTCTAACAAGCAAACACGTTGGAAAAGAAAAGGTAATATGAAAAAGGAGAGATAAACATAAACATGTTATACACTTAGCACAAACCTCATGGTTAAGAAGAAGTTAAATTAGTCATTAAAAACATGGTTCAAACACCAAGGTACACTGTAATACGCTGGGAGAGCTGACTTTTGGTTTTGTGTTTTATCACAAATGTTGTGGATAGAAAGAGTCGCCACTGACTTTTATTTTATCCAATAAAGAAAGGGTGAAAAGAACAGGAAAAATGTTTGAGAATTTTTCTGAGTTCGGGGGGTAGGTTATGAAAATGGAAGGTGTGATACGGTGGCCAGAAACAGGACTGTTTTTGGAATGCTGGTTTGTGTTTTGTGTTTGTGTTCGCAAAATGCCGCGGTAAGCAAGAGTCGCCACCGACTTTTATTTTATCCAACAAGGAAAGGAAAAAAGCGCAGAAAAATTCCCTTTTTCAAGATTTTGAGTACGGGGGGCAGATTATAGAAAGGGAAGGTATTAGCACCCTTTCTATCTGTGGTTTTCCACGGGCTCTTAGGTACTTGCTCGTCACTTTCAAAATTGCTTGTGTGTTTGATTTGAAAAAAGTTTTTTACTTTGATTTAACTCTTGCTTCTGTCTTCAAGAGTGTTACGATGTGTTTTTGAAAACTTTGTTTGAAAGGAGTGTATGTGAAAAAATAGTTTGTGTGAATTGAGCAAGTACTTAAGATTCTACCTACTCGAAAAAGAGAATTGTTCTATGTTTGTTTCCTTTAGACAGTGCTATCCCACTATTAGTGAGTAGGTAGCACCGTCGTTAGAGTTTTAAGGGTCAATTCGAAAGGGACGTACGATCACCAAAGCAATGTTAGGACACCTTAGTAATAATCCTAGAGTCTTAGATCAATTATTCGAGGCACCAATATCCGAGGCAACCATTCCGAGGAAACTTTTCCGAACAAGACTTTGATCTTTGTTTAGACAAGAGAGCGACCACTAAAGCATCCTATACTTAATGACTGTTTACCGAAGGCAACCGAAGTGGGAGTATACCCTAGGAGTGCGCATGTGCGAGTGATTCAATTTCAAGTTTATTATCTTTGCACATTTAGGGTTTGCTAACTGTTTTAAAGTTTACATACATTCTTGTCATGCAACCCTAATTATTCATACATCTAACAGTCAATATTTTGCGGAATTTAAAGTGCAGAAAGTAAAGCTAAGCTATTACAAGGCTTCGGGTATTTACATAGTCAAAAACAAACCCTTAAAAAAACAATAAAATAAATGAAAAGTAAAAGTCCTAATTAAGCTATTACAACTTGTGAGCAATTACATTAATAAGGTAAAAATAAATGATAAAGTGCGCGCGAGGAAATTAAGAATGATAAGAAATTATGGTTTTGACCATTTCTAGCCTAATCGAAAGAAAAATGTTTTTTGTTGTTTTTAAGAAAAGAATTAGGTTTTTAAATTAAATACAAAAATAATTATTAATTAAATTAATTAAAGAAAATAATTATTTAACCTAATTTTGTGTTTTTGGTTATTTTTAAGAAAAAAGAAAATGGAATTTTAAATTTAGACAAACCCTAATTTCTAATTGTTTTTTAAGTTATTTACAAAGAGAATTTAAGTTACCCTAGAAATTGAAATATCCTAATTTAATTAATTTTTGTATAAAAAGAAAAAATAAATATCGTAAATCTAATTGGGTGAAAAACATTTTTTATGATTTTTTTTGATAAAAAGAATTTTTAATTTGTGTTAGTAGAATAAATAAATAAATTTAGTAAAACAAAATATAAAAAGAAAAGATTAAAGAGATTAGGCCTGAAATATCAATCTGAGGGGGGTGTGAATAGCCAAGTCTGGGCCCAAAACAGGTTGGTCCACGTTGACTGGCCAGATTCCCCACTATGCGTTGACTAAGGCCTTTGGTGCTCCTTCATCTAATGGCCCTTAGATCTGGCCACCTGGACACTTGGCTAGTTGGATGCTGATGGACCATGGTGGTCTCCACGCCTTGTATGCATGTGATCACTGAAAGAAAAAATATGTGAAATAATTGGGGGGACCTGGGATTCGAACCCAGGCCCTAAAGCACTTTCCAACGTCTGGCTACCAACTGCGCTAGCTGTTTGATTTGTACATAGAATGAATAATAATGATAATATATAATAACGTAAAAAAGGGCGCCAGAATTCAAATGGGCCAATAGGAGGAAGCCACGCTGGTCATCTCTAACCTCGCTCCGTTGGTAAAAGTCAAGGACTTTTACCTACATACATCATCCGTCACTACAAACCTGCATGTTCTCAAAAGCAACCACAGGCAAGATAAATAAATCCTAAGGCCATCAATCAACTCGTCTTGGCCTGCTAAGCACGATGGTGCCCCTTTCATAGCCCAATTTTACTTGTACACAAAGATCCTAAATCAAGCCAAAAAAACCTAGCAATGGTGAAATCTCATACAATCCATAATGCAATTAAACATTCCAGATAGCTTACAAATGTGATGGTGAACAAGAATATGTGATTATTTCATGCTATAAATGCCAGGATTACACAATTCGATTTAAAAAATAACCCAAGGTCGTGACTGACTTACAGTGAGTTATAGGGTTGGAAACTCCTTGTTCTTGATTGGTTTCGATTGCTTGTGATTGCAGGAAGCGATTGGGATGGCTAGAAGGTCTTAAGGATTCCTGGAAATATGAAATCGTGTCTGCACTTTTTGTTATTTTTTTCAAGTTTGTTCTGACCTCTCACGCCTCTCTCTAGCCTTCTTTTAAGTCTGCAAATGTTCAATATATATCAAGGGTTTGATTAGGGTTCAAAACACGATCTCAATCGTCCTCCATTATTGATTTTGATCTTGATTTGATTCTCTTAAAAACCCTTCCAAAAATAGGCTAAATACAATCTTTTTGTGCACACCAAGGCTTGGCACGAATTCAATCACTTGCCAACTGGATATAGGACCTGAAACATGTACAAGATCTTGAGATTTCAATGATTTGGATTTTCTATGTTTTGTTTTTATTAAAATTGATTAAATTCCAATAAAAATCAAAATAAATAATAAAAAATAAGATAAAGACAAGTGGCAAGAGATAGGGCTCGTGGACCATGCTAACAACTCAAGACAAGTGCAAAAAGTTAGGCCCATTTAGCAAAAATTGCAACTTTAGGCATAGTTGACTTTTGACAATTTTGCAAAAAGGATCAACTTCACAAATGCATAACTTCCTCAATTTTGACTCTTTGAAGGTGTTATTGGACTTTTTAGAAAGATTGGGATGTCCTCTAAGCAACCCTTTTGGTTTCATCTAAATTTGGTATTCCATGTTCATGTATGAAGCTTTGACAAAAAAAGGTGTTTTTGTTGACTTTTCAAAATGACCTATAATGTCCAAATTCACAACTTATTGTGAGTGCATATTTTGAACTTGGGAGCTGAAGATGGATTGTAGAGAATTGCATCCTCTTCAAAATTATATTTGGATAGGTCATTTCTCATAAAGTATGAGAAAGTTATGCTTGGTCAAAGTTGAGTTGACTTTTCCTGTAAAACCCTAATTTAGCAACTTTTGGTTCTTGATGAATTATGAGCAACCCTTGGGGAATCATGATCAACCCTTGATCAGATGATGAAATATACTTCAAGATGAGGATGTTGACCAAAAACTTGAAGTTTGACTGTATGCAGGCCACAATTGACTTTTGCCCTAGCATAATCGATTTTCAGGCCTTTGAGCAATTGACTGAGCAAACTTTCTCTGCAAGGCTTAAAACTTGACATGGATGATCTTGAGAACATATTAGGTCATTGGTGAGAATTTGGGGTTCCTTGGACTCAAGTATCTTGATGCAACATGAAACCCTAGTTTGAGGTAGACTGCCTCTAGGAGAGAGCTTGTCTGGCCAACCCTTGGACTTCCTTGAGCAACTTGAGGATCTTTCTTGAAATTCTTTTTTTTGAGAAATATGGGAGGGAAAATTTTGGGGTACAACAGCTGCCCCTGTTCAATCTTCTTAAACCCGATGATGTAGATTGGCTTGCTTGCCTTTCGTGATCCGAAGGTGGAAGATGATCGAACACTAGAGTGCCCAGAAATTTGCACTCGCATGAAGTGGTACTTGTCTTATGATGTCGGGAATGGGCTTACATATGCCATTTGGAAATTGATGACGGAAGATGGGCTTCAATATGCCATCTGAAGGAGTGTCGATCGCATAAGAGATTCCTTAGCGAGAGTCTATATACCTGTTATTGAGGAAGACTACGCTGGGGAAAGCTGATCTCTGTCTTGAGAGAAATAGAATTTTAGGAGCTTTGATCGTCTGTTATTCTACTGGGGAATCATCTCTGTTTTGAGAAAAGTTAAATTTTAGGAACTTCGGTCATCCGTTATTCTGAAGAGGTGAAAATGAACTACTATCTGGTCGTGATCCAGGCTTCATAGTAATAAGATCGACTGCTATCTGGTCGTAATCCAGGATTTACAGTGACTTACTGGGGAGATGAGATTAAACTTGTTATCCGGTCGTAATCCGCGCTTCACAATTTTTTGATTCTTATTTGGTCGTAATCCAGGCTTCAGAAGGAATTAAGTTGTTATCCGGTTGCATCCGTGCTTCAATTTGAACTTAGGGCACACTAATATCTGGTCGACTCTGAGCTTCTTAGTAATTGTCCAGGAAAACTGCTATTCGGTCAAAATATGAGTTTCGCAGTGTCTTGTACTATTATCTAGTCGTAATCCAGGCTTCAGTCCTTTTATCATTATGTGGTTGTAATCCAGGCTTCACGATGCTTTATACCATTATCGGGTCGAATCCAGGCTTCATAGTGTTCTGTACTGCTATCTGGTCGTAATCCAGGCTTCACAATACCTTACTTCTTATCTGGTCATAATCCAGGCTTCACAATACCTTACTTCTTATCTGGTCGTAATCCAGGCTTCAGAAGAGATCAAATGGTTATCTGGTCGTAATCCGGGCTTCCCTTTGGATTTGGGCCTACTAATATTCGGCCGTAATCCGGGCTTCATAGTATTTGGCTGGGTAAACTGCTATTTGGTCGTAATCCAAGCTTCACAGTGTCCCTCACTGTTATTTGGTCGTAATCCAGGCTTCAGTGTTTCTTACCGCTATCTGGTCGTAATCCAGGCTTCGCGATGTCTCATACCATTATCTGGTCGAATCCATGCTTCATGGTGTTCAGAGAAATCAAGATACTATCCGGTCGTAATTTGGGCTTCATAACTTGTGTTAAAGATATACCATTATCTGGTTGTAATCCAGTCTTCGCGGTGTCTTTGGCTGCTATCTGGTCGTAATCCAGGCTTCACAGAAACTTGTATTGCTATCTGGTCGTAACCCAGGCTTCACAATAACTTATTGAGCTGTTATCCGGTCGTAATCTGGGATTCATGGCTTGTGTTTATGATATACCACTATCTGGTCGTAATCCAGGCTTCATGGTACCTCGCACTGCTATCTGGTTGTAATCCAGGCTTCATAGTAACTCGCTGAGCTGTTATCTGGTTGTAATCCGGGCTTCACGGCTTGCTAGGGATTAAACTATTATAAGGCGAATCCGGGCTTCAAAGCTTAGAGATAAACCACTATCTGGTCGAATCCAGGCTTCGTGATGTTTGATACTGTTATCCGGTCGTTCTCTGGGCTTCACAATATGCTGTAGAAATCGAGATATTATTCGGTCGTACCCGGGCTTCATAGCTTGAACTTTGTGAGAATTTGGTTGTATCTTTCCTGAAAGGTAAAGGTTAGTCATATGCAATGCATGATATGTATCAAGCAATGATGTTCTCAAAATAAATGAGATTATGTTGTATGATGCGTATGCATATGTCATGATGTATGGATATGCAATGTTATTTTTATGATCTCTAGTTGGGGAAAATAAATCCCGGATTGCTGCTGGAAAGTACAAGGAGTTGAATTCTTCATTTCCGCTGGGGATAGTGAATGAAGATGATTGTGAGAAAAATCCTGTTGGAGAATAAACTGACGAGAAAATGACTCTGTGAGGAAGAGATGCTCTGCTAGAAGATCTGTTGATTTGGAGAAATAACCTCGGCTGGGGATGAATTACTGCAGCTGGCAATGATGAAACCTGTTGGGGATTAAGTTTCTGCTTGTGGAAGAAATAAACTCCACTGGGGATAATCTTCTATTGCTGGTGATAGGTAAACTCTACTTGGGGAGAATCTTACCGACTCATTCGTGGTTGCGAACCTCAACTGGGGAGAGTGGTGTCCTGTTCGGGACCGCTAACATCACTGTCTTTTTCTTACTCTGCGGGGAGTGAATGTACCTTCAATCGTTTTCTCCAACTAGGTCTATCCCTATACCTGGTGGATAGAGTAACTGTAAGGTTTTGACATTTCTTGTTTGCCCCTGTTTCTTGATATTACGAGTAATCGTCTTTTGTTTCGCATGTAAATATTTATGAGCAATAATTATTGTCAAATGCATATATAAAAAATGAACATTGGACGTTCTTGCAAAACAAAACAGAAAAAGGAAAACAATTTAAAATTTCTTTGTGAAAATGAATTGTATTGATTTTGAAGTTGGCCTGAAAATAGGCGTTTTTGTACAAGAGGCTGACGTCCTAGTAAGAGAATGTCGTCGAATGATAGAATTTATACAATTTGCATAAAGCAAAGAAAAACAGCTATGTGAACAATCCCACTGGGTTCCAACTCTGCTATTGCCTTTATATCTTCGAGCATCTCATCACCTCGCTACTTGGTTGAAGGTAGATCAGATTGACTAGTGTCGTCCGAGCTTGATAGTCGATACCGAAGTCTGGTTGCAAAATGATCCAATGAGACATAGCGTTACGCTTTAATCCCTAATTTTTTCCTGGACCGCCCTTTCGGGTTTTCAGTCCACCGGGATACCCTTTTTCTCCCAAGCCTCCTTTTTAGGTTTTCGACTTGCCGGGTGTATAGTTTTTTTCATTTTCATCCCTTACTTTTTCCCGAACCCTTTTGGTTCACCGGGAAGCCCTTATTTTTGCCTAGGCCAGTCAACCTAGCGAGTCTTTGATTATGTGTAGTATTTTTTCACTATGTCTGCATTGACGGGGTGGGGAAGGTCGTCACCATCCATGGTGGTTAGAATCATAGCTCCTCTTGAGAAAATGTTCTTAACCACAAATGGCCCTTCGTACGTAGGGGTCTATTTTCCCCTGGGATCACCTTGTGGCAGTATGATGCGCTTGATCACCAGATCCCCAACTTGATACTCTTGTCGTCTCACTTTCTTGTTAAATGCCTTGATCATCCGCATTTGATACGTCTGACCATGACAAATAGCAGTAAGTCTCTTTTTGTCGATTAAGTTCAGCTGATCAAGTCGGGTCTGGATCCAGTCATCCTCGCTCAAACCTACATCCTTCATAACCCGAAGAGAGGGTATCTGGACCTCAATGGGTAAGACTGCTTCCATGCCATACATCAAAGAGTAAGGTGTTGCCCCTGTTGAAGTTCATGCTGAGGTTCGGTACCCATGAAGAGCAAATGGTAACATCTCGTGCCAATCTTTGTATGTCACCGTCATCTTCTGCACAATCTTCTTGATGTTCTTTTTAGCCGCTTCTACATCCCCATTATCTGGTACACCATATCGATAAATCAAATTGTGCCGAATAAACTGTGCCACGGTGTTCTTGGTCACTGTAGCAAAGGAAGCTGCCTCAACCCATTTTGTAAAGTAGTCAATTGCTACCAGGATGAAACGATGTCCGTTGGACGCAGTAGGTCTGATCTCACCAATCATATCGATGCCCCACATTGCAAAAGGCCAAGGTTCCATCAAGACGTTTAGAGGGACTGGAGGTATATGCACCTTATCAGCATAGACTTGGAACTTATGAAATGTCCGAGAATGCTGATAACAGTCGGCTTCCATGGTAGACCAATAATATCCTGCCCGAAGGATTTTCTTTGCCATGGTGTGTCCGCTGGAATGTGTTCCGAAAATACCTTCATATAACTCTACCATAATCCTTTCTACCTCGCCCATGTCCATACATCGCAGTAAGGTCGAATCATGATTACGCTTGTAAAGGACACCATTGCTGATGAAGAACTTCGCAGCGAACCTCCTCAAAAAATTCTTATCATTAACAGATGCACCCTCGGGGTACTCTTGAGCCTCAAGATACCTCTTTACCTCATGAAACCATGGCTTATCTTCTACCTCTTTAGTCTCAATGTCACAGTAATGTGCGGGTTCGTCCAACCTCTCAATGGTGATCTGGGGACCCTCATTGTCCCATCTGACCTTGAACATAGAAGACATGGTGGCTAGCGCCTCCACTAACTGATTCTCCTCCCTGGGGAAGTGTTCAAAGGTTATCTCCTCGAAATGTGGAAGCAACGTCAATACATACTCTTTGTAAGGAATAATATTTGGGTGCTTCGTATCCCACTCGCCTTTGATCTGACTGATCACTAGAGAGGAATCTCCGAATATACTCAAGAACTTAATCCTCAGGTTAATAGCTGCTCGAAGGCCCATGATACATGCTTCATACTCTGCCATGTTGTTGGTGCAATTGAAACATAATCGGGCAGTGAATGAAGTATGACAGCCTTTAGGAGATATGATCATGGTGCCAATGCCATTACCTAACGCATTTAAAGCTCCGTCAAAATACATAGACCATCAGGATCCCTCCTCAGGTCCTTCATCCGGTCCAGGTATTTCACATTCGGTCACCAACATGATGCTCTCATCCGGAAACTCGAAATTCATAGATCCACTGCCTAATATGCAAAATGATCTGCTAACACACTCCCTTTGATTGCCTTTTGGGTCGTGTATTGGATGTCGTACTCAGTCAAGATCATCTGCCATCTTGCTATTCTTCCAGACAAGGCAGGCTTTTCGAAGATGTACTTGATTGGGTCCATCTTTGATATCAATAGAGTAGTGTGAGTCAGCATATACTATCTCAGCCAGCAAGCAGCCCATGCCAAAGCACAACAAGTTTTCTCAAGCAACGAGTATCGGGTCTCGCAGTCGGTAAAAATTTTGCTAAGGTAGTAAATAGTATGCTCTTTTCGGCCAGACTCGTCATGCTGCCCCAGCACGCACCCCATTGAATTGTCGAGTACTGTCAAGTATAAGATCAAAGGTCTCCCTTTAACTGGAGGCATCAGAATAGGTGGCTCTTGGAGATATTCTTTGATCCTTTCGAAAGCGGCCTGACACTCATCATTCCATCTTACCACTTGATCTTTATTCAGTAGCTTGAAGATTGGTTCACAAGTAGCAGTCAGATGTGAAATGAATCGGGCAATGTAGTTCAGACGTCCCAAAAAGCCTCTGACTTCTTTTTCTGTTCGAGGAGCTGGAATTTCTTGTATAGCTTTCACCTTTACAGGGTCCACTTGGATACCTTTATCACTAACAACGAAACCCAGTAGCTTACCAGACCTTACCCCGAAGGTGCACTTGTTCAGGTTTAACCTCAGCTTGTACATCTTTAACCTGTCAAATATCTTCTGGAGATGGTCGAGATGTTCCTCTTCAGTCTGGGACCTTGCAATCATGTCATCAACGTATACCTTAATCTCACGATGAATCATGTCGTGGAACAAAGCAACCATGGCACGCTGATATGTTGCCCCAGAATTCTTCAATCGGAACGGCATGACTTTGTAGAAAAAGGTACCCCACTGCGTAATGAAGGTCGTCTTCTCCATGTCCTCGGGAGCCATCTTAATCTGATTGTAACCAGAAAAACCATCCATAAAGGAGAAGATCTTATGCTGCACGGTGTTGTCGACCAGAACATCGATGTGAGGGAGTGGGAAATCATCCTTGGGGCTTGCCCTATTCAGATCCCTATAGTCCACACACATTTGTACTTTACCATCTTTCTTCAGCACCGGAACCACGTTGGAAACCCACTGAGGGTAAGAAGTAACGGCTAGAAAACCGGCATCAAACTGTTTCATGACCTCAGCTTTGATTTTCTCATACATCTCTGGGCGCATTCGGCGAACTTTCTGTTTCACTGGAGGACAGTCTTCTTTAGTTGGCAAGCAGTGAACCACAATATCAGTATCCAACCCAGGCATATCTTCATAAGACCAAGCAAAGATCTCAACATAGTCACACAACATTTGTATTAACCGTTGCTTGACACTAGACTCCAGATTTGCACCGATCTTAACCTCTTTCTTGTCTTCCTCTGTACCCAAATTAACTGATTTCACTGGCTCTTCATGGGGCTGTATGGCCCTCTCTTTCTGTAGTAACAATCTAGTAAGTTCCCCAAGCACTTAACAATCATCCTCACCTTCGTCCTCGACTTGGTTGATCAGACTTTCAAAGTCATAATTCACAGTAATAGAGTCGTTATCAGTGGGATCCAGAGTGGTTGTGGACCTGTATTATGATGTGTGAGTGTGTGTAAGACAATAACTGTTTTGATAAAGTTCAAGATAGAAAAGAAAAACAAGGAGCACAAAATTTGTAATGCAAGAAAACGTCCAATGCTTTATTGATGATATATGGAAATGACAAACATTAAGCCCTCACAAACAAAGCCACGGTGTCTCGGGCAAGGCACCGGGCCGTAAAGTTTTAAATTGTCTGTTACAAATCTCAAAACAAAAGTCTATTACTGTGTAATAAAAAAACCGGCACGAAGTCCTTCGCCGTCCAATTGTTCAATCCACCGTCGGTAGTCGGGTAGATCCAACTGTCAAACTCTGACTCTTCTTCATCATCTTCAATTGCATTCACTTCGGATTACTGATACGCAGGGGAGGTCTTCCAATTTGCGCACGCCGAACAACCCTCTGAGCTTCTGCAGTAAAACCCAAACCAAACTTGTCAGTCTTATGTGCGAAGTCAGGGAGTTGACCCCAATTTGCGCACCCACCTTTTTCAATAACAGCCTGGGCATCCTTGAGGGAAGCCATCTTCATTGGAGGATCTTCAGCAACAGTTTCAGTCGACGCCAGAGTCTGGGGGACTTCTTCAAAGTTCTGACACGGGGTTTCGATGAACTCCCCGTCCATCTCCACATATCGAAAGGAGTTAAGGTGACTCACCATGTACTCCTCTTCTCCTCGTACCGTAACAATTTTCCCCTTCACTGGATATTTCAACATATGATGGAGCATGGAAGTCACTGCCCTAGCTTTATGTATCCACGAGCGACCTAGCAAACAAGAATAAGATGGTCGAATGTCCATTACATAGAACGTAGATGCGAAAGTCTGGGAACCAACTTTAACTGGGACATCCACCTCCCCATGCACCATCCTTTTGGACCCATCAAAGGCTCTAACCACAATATTACTCGGCTTTAGAACCAACCCTTCACAGTCCAACCGGTCTAACGCTTTCTTGGGTAAAACATTCAATGAGGACCCAGTATCCACCAGTACATGGGCTAAAGTAGTGCCCCTGCACTCGATCGAAACATACAGAGCGTCATTGTGATTCCTTCCTTTGGCAGTCAAATCTACGTCGGAGAAACCCAACCCGTTGTCAGCGGTCAAACTAGCCACACAGTCTTTGAATCGATCAGCAGATGTTTCCTGCGGCACATGCGCAGTTTTAAGGAAAGCAATTAAAGCCTTTGCATGGGCTTCTGAGAAAAACAATAAAGATAGCATGGAGATCTTCGACGGGGTTTTCCCCAGCTGTTCGACTATGTTGTAGTCGCTTTTATTGATAATCTTCATAATTTCCTCTATCTCCTATCTAGAGGTTTCTACAACAATCTTCTTAGGTGCCTCCGTCCGGGCAGGCTCACATGTGATCTCTTTTCCCTGAGAATCAGATGACTCGGCGACAGGGGTGATAATTGGAATAGTCACTGAGACAGTAGCATAAGTACTGGCGGATGGAATAACAACAGGCTTCCAAACAGCTGGAGGGTAAATCTCAGGAGAGAAAAGTCTTCTGCTTTGGGTGACCTTGCTAGACCCGACAATATTGCTGACATCTGTATCAGCTTCTTCAACCTTCAAGTCTTGTTTGATCCCATGATAATACACATCAGCCCCATAGTGCCACGGGACAGCCTTATCCGAAGTGTAAGGGATAGGTCCAGGAATAGTAATGATCAATGGAGCAACTCTTGTAACGGGTGTAATCCTAACAGGCTTTCTCGAGGAAGCCTTGGAAGGATTGGCGGAAATGGTTATTATGGAAACATCTTCAACAGGAATCAATGGAATCAAAGTTTTTCCGAACAAGATTTCTTTGTTATCCATCAGGCGTTGAACACCTAATTTCAACAAATGACAACCAGTAGGCAGGATTGAACATAGGTGGCAACCTTCGCCACATCCCGGAAATAAACCGACCAATAATAGGTTCTTCTTAACTGTCATCAACGGAGTAGAAATGTCTTCCACAGAGGTCACAAATGAATTATCGTCCACAGCATTTACTCCATGCTTGGGCATAGGAGCAGTCATGATATTAGGTTTTTCCGGCGTGTCAAAATCGATCTCTTTAGCTTCAATCAAATCTTGCACCTTATTACTCAAGGCCAAGCAATTGTTTGTATCATGCCCTGGGCTATCGGAGTGATAGGCACAACGGGCGTTCGGATTATACAGCGGTGATATAGTACTGGGATTCTTCGGGGCTTCCCTCAGAGTTATCAAGTTGGTTTTCAACAATTGTAGCAGAATTTGAGATAAGGTCATACTAAGTCGAGTACTGTCTTGGCGGTCTCTGTACTCTTTCCTCGAGCTGTAAACTGCACTAGCTTCTTTTCTAAAAGGCTTCTTTTCTGTACTCGATGAAGCACCTTTCTGTATCTTTCCACTTTTGATACCAGCTTCCACTCTCTCTCCAGTCAAAATCAGTTTAGTAAACCTGGATGATGAGCTACCGATCAAATGGTTGAAAAATGGACTAGACAAAGTCCCAAGAAACATATCCACAAACTCCCTATCAGACAGAGGGGGTTGGACTCTTCCATCCAGATCTCTCCTTTTCTGAGCATAGTCCTTAAAGCCTTCGCCTGTACCCATAGACATACCCTGAAGTTGGATACGCATGGAAGCAAGGTCGGCGTTGTACTGGTACTGCTTGTAAAAAGCAGCAGCAAGGTCCTCCCAGTTGTGGACATTAGCTCCTTCCAATTGATAAAACCATTCAAGTTGAGTCCCTGACAGACTATCTTAAAAGAAATGAACCCACGGGTTTCTATCAGCAGTGTAGGGTTGAATCTTTCTGACGTACGAGCGAAGGTGTAGCTTCGGGCAGGATACCCCATCGTACTTAGCAAAGACAGGAGCTTTAAACTTTTGCAGGATCACCACCTCAGATGCCAATCCCAGATCTCCGAAGTCCAACCGAGGTATCTTCTGAATCTCCATTGCACTCAGCCGGTCTTCAAGTTGCTTATACCTATCCTCGGCAGGAGGATACTGGTCTTCATCAAAATCATTGTCATTATCAGAGACCACAGGACTAGGCCCCTTTCTTTCCTCTTGATTCTCTCCTCCTCCGGATGAATGAGACAAATCAGTTTCCTGTCGCAACCTATTTCCAATTCTGTGACCCATATTCAGCAGGACCACCTTCTTCTTTTTCTTCTTCTTCTCTTTCAAGATGAGAGTCTTCAAATCCTGTTGCCCTTTAGCCAAATTCAGGAACAACTCTTGGAATTGAGCATTATGTGCTTGAAGAGCCTTGATGGCTTGATCAGTAGGTGTTTCAGAAGACATTCTATGCTGAACTAAACAGCGAAGAAGATAAGAAACCTGTAATGGTACCTGTAATGAGGTGCATGGTAATGGAATGCGTATTAAATGATTTCAAAGACTTTGGGAGATTTAAATTTGTAAAACAAAATAAAACGCACTTTATTAGATTAAACTTGTAACAATGTTTAATAATGCCTTTAAGGCTTTACAAAAAGAAATAACTGAAAATAAATCTAAACTAGAAACAAGCAGAAATCAAAAATCCCAAGGTCGCTTTCCCTTCGTGCTGACATAATCATTGATCGTCCTTTCATTCTCAAGCTACCTTGTAAGCCTCAAGATCTTCCTCTCCTGCTCATGATACTTCTCCCTGTAGGTATCCCGCTCCTCCTTTAGCTGAATCCAGGATCTCTTTAATGCCCTAAGATCAGTAGGCATGCAGGGATGAAGGACTGTGTAAGAAACCCCTTCTTCATTAGTATGCTCCACAATCACCGACAAAACAGCTTCGTAAGGCATCCCCAGCTTTTGAGCACGGGCTCGAACCCACTGGAGATAAGGTTGCATAGGGAGATAAGTCTTCAGTCCCAGCTCTTGAGGGTCAGACCTGTTCACCCTGCTCCAAGCTCGTATAAATCTTCAGCGATGCTCATTCACGTCCCCCTTGTAGTCAAAGACAATGTCCGTAAGAAGCAGCTCATGGGGACCGTCTCTCCGGGCGCGACCAAACTGTCTCAAAGCCAAGCAAGGGCTGTCGGTTATACCCCCTCTAATTCCAAGAAATGGGATATTAGGGTATTCCCCACATCGATCAATGATAGCTACCATCTTCATATCCTTATAACTCCAAAGGATGTCTGTATGAGCAAGGGACATGATTCTGTAAGTCCAACCTAGACCTTCCTCATTCTTCAACACAGACTTGGGGAGGTGCAAAATAAACCACCTCGCCAGCAGCGACTTGCAACACATGAGGGTCCCTCTTCTTCGCACGGTACAAGTATAGAGAGCATGTAAGATGTCACCCAGAAGAGTAGGCACTGGATTACGAGACAAGAAGATCTTGACCGCATTCACATCTATGAAGGAATCTGGATTTGGGAAAAGAACCAAGCCGTAGAGGAGGAGAGCCAAGATGTCTTCAAAAGCTTGAAAATCCAAGCTATCCCAGAACTGTTGAACTTGATCGATCAGAAACTTAGCCAAGAAACCTTTAATCCCGCTCCGTGTCTCCCAATTAGACACTACATCAGCCTTTTTCAAGTGTAAAGCTGAAGCAATGTCTTCAGGTCTAGGAACCTCCTCTAAACCGGTGAAGGGTGTCTGCTCGAGGATAGATATGCCTAACAAATCAGAAAACTCCTCCAAAGTAGGGACTAGCTGATAATCCGGGAAGGTGAAACAATGATGCAATGGATCAAAGAACTGGAATAACACACTCATCATTTGCTCATCTAACTTGTAAGTAACCAAACTAAGGAGATGATCATGTCTTCTAACAAATGAGGAAGTATCAGGAACTTTTGAGACTAACTCTCTGAGCTGAGCAGGGATCTGCATGAAGTTAACTCGAATGGTATTTCTGCGCATAGAAGTCATGATTTGTAAAACAGAACAAAGATAAATCCCCTTGGTCTTTGAAATGGTTAGTCCAATGAAATATGCATGCTATGTCATGATGCATGATGTCATGATAAAAACACACAACAGGTATCACAGATAGCAAACATTGTAAGGACAAACAAGTCACACAATAGCCCTTAAGTTTCAGGCTTGCATGGAGTCTAGGTACTACCCTCTTGAAGTTCAGTTGGTTCCTCCTATCCTAATAATAGTAACCGGGTTCTAGAGGTTCTCAATATCACTGACCATCCTCCATCGGTCATGGTTTCAGATCATGCAGTCTTTTCTTGCGGCCGGAACTATCTCGAGAGTATGGTCTCAATGAGTGTAGTATCGAGTATCAACCAGTTCACAGCTCTATGCCGAGGCCGGCTATCTCAGTACTTCCTATGGCCAAGTTGGTCAATTATAGGTTCTAAGGTCAGTTGATGCTTAACGACCCATATAGCAGCCCCATATTCTCCTTGTTTCTCCACAAGGGATATCGGTACCAACTAATGTGCCACATCAACGTAGCTACTGTTTCAACCGTATCGGTCTATGCCGTACAGTTCCCTCACAATTTATTGCTACTTACCTAAAATGTGTCCCCCAGATCCGGGTTAGGATCTATAGTAACTCCGATATAAAGCCCACAAAGATAAAGTAATTAAGTCAAACAATAGAAGCAATATGATGAACTAATCCTAAGGTTTACTCCACTTATTTATCCCCAGCAGAGTCGCCAGTTTTGTGATACGGTGGCCAGAACCGGGGCTGTTTTAGGAATGGTGGTTTGCGTTTTGCGTTTGTGTTTGCAAAATGTCGCGGTAAGCAAGAGTCGCCACCGACTTTTATTTTATCCAACAAGGAAAGAAAAAAAGCACAGAAAAATTCCCTTTTTTAAGATTTTAAGTACGGGGGGTAGATTATAGAAAGGGAAGGTATTAGCACCCTTTCTATCCGTGGTTTTCCACAGGCTCTTATGTACTTGCTCATCACTTTCAAAATTGCTTGTGCGTTTGATTTGAAAAAAGTTTTTGACTTCGATTTAACTCTTGCTTCTGTCTTTAAGAGTGTTACGAAGTGTTTTTGAAAACTTTGTTTGAAAGGAGTGTATGTGAAAAAAATGTTTGTTTGGATTGAGCAAGTACTTAAGATTCTACCTACTCGAAAAAGAGAATTGTTCGATGTTTGTTTCCTTTAGACAGTGTTATCCCACTATTAGTGAGTAGGTAGCACCGTCATTGGAGTTTTAAGGGTCAATTCGAAAGGGACGTACGATCACCAAAGCAATGTTGGGTCACCTTAGTAATAACCCTAGAGTCTTAGATCAATTATTCAAGGCAACAATATCCGAGGCAACCATTCCGAGGCAACTTTTTCGAACATGATTTGATCTTTGTTTAGACAAGAGAGCGACCACTAAAGCATCCTATACTTAATGACCGTTTACCGAAGGAAACCGAAGGAAACCGAAGTGGGAGTATACCCTAAGAGGCGCATGTGCGAGTGATTCAATTTCAAGTTTATTATCTTTGCACATTTAGGGTTTGCTAACTGTTTTAAAGTTTACATACAATCTTGTCATGCAACCCTAATTATTCATACATCTAACAATCAATATTTTGCGGAATTTAAAGTGCGGAAAGTAAAGCTAAGCTATTACAAGGCTTCGGGTATTTACATAGCCAAAAACAAACCCTTAAAAAAACAATAAAATAAATGAAAAGTAAAAGTCCTAATTAAGCTATTACAACTTGTGAGCAATTACATTAATAATGTAAAAATAAATGATAAAGCGCGCGCGGGGAAATTAAGAACGATAAGAAATTAGGGTTTTGACCCTTTCTAGCCTAATCGAAAGAAAAATGTTTTTTGTTGTTTTTAAGAAAAGAATTAGGTTTTTAAATTAAATACAAAAATAATTAGTCATTAAATTAATTAAAGAAAATAATTATTTAACCTAATTTTGTGTTTTTGGTTATTTTTAAGAAAAAAGAAAATCGAATTTTAAATTTAGACAAACCCTAATTTCTAATTGTTTTTTAAGTTATTTACAAAGAGAATTTAAGTTACCCTAGAAATTGAAATATCCTAATTTAATTAATTTTTGTATAAAAATAAAAAATAAATATCCTAAATCTAATTGGGTGAAAAACATTTTTTATGAGTTTTTTTAATAAAAAGAATTTTTAATTTGTGTTAGTAGAATAAATAAATAAATTTAGTAAAACAAAATATAAAAAGAAAAGATTAAAGAGATTGGGCCTGAAATAGCAATCTGAGGAGGTGTGAATAGCCATGTCTGGGCCCAAAACAGGTTGGTCCACGTTGACTGGTAAGATTCCCCACTATGCATTGACTAAGGCCTTTGGTGCTCCTTCATCTAATGGCCCTTAGATCTGGCCACCTGGACACTTGGCTAGTTGGATGCTGATGGACCATGGTGGCCTCCACGCCTTGTATGCATGTGATCACTGAAAGAAAAAATATGTGAAATAATTGGGGGGACCTGGGATTCGAACCCAGGCCCTTAAGCACTTTCCAACGCCTGGCTACCAACTGCGCTAGCTGTTTGATTTGTACATAGAATGAATAATAATGATAATATATAATAACGTAAAAAAGGGCGCCAGAATTCAAATGGGCCAACAGGAGGATGCCACGCTGGTCATCTCGAACCTCGCTCTGTTGGCAAAAGCCAAGGACATTTACCTACAGACATCATCCGTCACTACAAACCTACATGTTCTCAAAATCAACCACAGGCAAGATAAATAAATCCTAAGGCCATCAATCAACTCATCTTGGCCTGCTGAGCATGATGGTGCCCCTTTCATGGCCCAATTTTACCTGTACACAAAGATCCTAAATCGAGCCAAAAAAGGATATGTGATTATTTCATGCTATAAATGCCAGAATTACACAATTCTATTTCAAAAATAACCCAAGGTCGTGGCTGACTTAAAGTGAGTTATAGGGCTGGAAACTCCTTGTTCTCTATTGGTTTTGCTTGCTTGTGATCCCAGGAAGCGATTGGGATGGCTAGAAGGTCTTGAGGATGCCTGTAAATATGAAATCATGTCTGCACTTTTTGTGATTTTTTTCAAGTTTTTTCTGACCTCTCACGCCTCTCTCTAGCCTTCTTTTAGGTCTGTAAATGTTTAATATATATCAAGGGTTGGATTAGGGTTCAAAACATGATCTCAATCTTCCTCAATTATTGATTTTGATCTTGATTTGATTCACTTAAAAACCCTTCCAAAAATAGGCTAAATTCAATCTTTTTGTGCACACCAAGGCTTGGCACAAATTCAATCACTTGCCAACTGGATATAGGACCTGAAACATGTACAAGATCTTGAGATTTCAATGATTTGGATTTTTTATGATTTGTTTTAATTAAAATTGATTAAATTCAAATAAAAATCAAAATAAATAATAAAAAATAAGATAAAGACAAGTGGCAAGAGCTAGGGCTCGTGGACCATTCTACCAACTAAAGACAAGTGCAAAAAGTTAGGCCCATTTAGCAAAAATTGCAAAGTTAGGCATAGTTGACTTTTGACAATTTTGCAAAAAGGGTCAACTTCACCAATGCATAACTTCCTAAATTTTGACTATTTGAATGTGTTCTTGAACTTTTTAGAAAGCTTGGGATGTCCTCTAAGCAACCCTTTTGGTATCATCTCAATTTGGTATTCCATGTTCATGTTTGACGCTTTGAAAAAAAATGTGTTTTTGTTGACTTTTCAAAATGACCTATAATGTCTAAATTCATAACTTCTTGTGAGTTCATATTTTGAACTTGGGAGCTGAAGATGGATTGTATAGAATTGAATCCTCTTCAAAATTAGCTTTGGATGTTCATTTCTCATAAAGTATGAGAAAGTTATGCTTGGTCTAAGTTGAGTTGACTTTTCTTGCAAAACTCTAATTTAGCAACTTTTGGTTCTTGATGAATTATGAGCAACCCTTAGGGAATCATGGTAAACCCTTGATCAAATGATGAAATATACTTCAAGATGAGGATGTTGACCAAAAATCTTGAAGTTTGAATGTATGCAGGCCACAGTTGACTTTTGCCCTAGCACAATCGATTTTTAGGCCTTTGAGCAATTGACTGAGCAAACTTTCTCTGCAAGGCTTGAAACTTGACATGGATGATCTTAAGAACATATTAGGAAATTGGTGAGATTTGGGGTTCCTTGGACTCAAGTATCTTGATGCAACATGAAACCCTAGTTTGAGGTAGACTGCCTCTAGGAGAGAGCTTGTCTGGCCAACCTTTGGACTTCCTTGAGCAACTTGAGGATCTTTCTTGAAATGCTTTTTTTTAGAAGTATGGGAGGGAAAATTTTGGGGTACAACAGAAGGTATTAGCACCCTTTTCACCCGTAGTTATCTACCGGCTCTTAATCGCTAGTTCATTTTGAAAATGCTTTGTGAATGTCTGTTTGAAAGTGTTTTGAAAATTCCTAAGTGCAGTAATTTTGTAATGGTTCTCGTATCATTAAGAATGCATACAAAATGTTTATTTTGAAAATATTTATTGAAAAAGTGTCATTTTGTGAAAAATATTTTGAAATGTTCGCGAGCAAGCGATTAAGAACTATCTACCTACTCAAAAGTCTTTCGCGTTATTTTCCTCTTCCTTTAGATAGTGCAATCCTACCATTAGTTAGTAGGAAGCCCTATCATTGGATGTTTTGAGGGACAGACGCAGGTCAACGTATAGTCATAAAGGCAACTTGTAGCGTGTTTTAAAAATTTATCGTAAGGGACTAAGATCGTTTACCGAGGCAACATCGAAGGGTTATCCAGGGGCTACGATCTTTTAATCGAAGGTCTTTGCTAAAGCATCCCACGTTTGAGGGACATTATTGTTTTTATCCGAAGGCAACAAGTGAGGTTACCCTAGAGGTACGTGTGTGAATAGTGATTCAGTTCAGTTTATTTTATCTATATATTAGGGTTATCTAGCATTTGATTTTAGATCTTGCCATACAATCCTATTAAACTAGATAGGTATAAGGAAAGAAGTAAAAGCAAAAAATAAATATCCTACGCTATTACAATGCTTTGGGGAAGGGGGGTATAAAACTACAGAGTTGAGGAAAGAAAGAAAGTGATAAAAAGCCTAATTAACTATTATAACCTTTAGCAGATACATAATTGCGAAAACTAATGAGAAACTAAGTAAAGCGCAAAGACTATGGAGAGAAACGAAGAAATTGTTTAACGGAAAAGAATTGATGATTAATCATAATGATTAGTTGATTTTAATTGAGAATGTTAGAACAAAGTTTGAATCTACTACCCTATATTTAAGTTTTGATGATAACAAAGTGAAAAGATATATTATTTATAAGATTCATGTATGAACTATCTGCTGCCTAAAATTATTATGTTCTGACTTGCAGATACTCTGATTGATATAAGCAAAATCACATCTATTCAGCATCAGAATTTGGTTCTTGACACCAGCATCAGAAGTTGCCATATCAGAATGTCAGAATCAGATGATCAACTCACGTATATGCTGAAGCCTGATGAACAAGACTGCGCTCAACACTCTGATAAAGAAACACAACAGTTCATCAGCAGCTAAGCTGAGTCAGAATGAGCCAAGCCATAACTTGCATTAAGTAAGCAACGGTACTGTGCATTGAAAGCAAATTAATTCCAACGGCCTCATTCCAGACAAGATCTTCTCAATAAGGAAAGTCTGTTATTAGCATTGAATCAAGAATATTGCATCCAACGTTCATCATCTCAGTGCTATATAAACAAGACTTTGAAGATTGAAATGGCTAATGCTCTCCAAATCTCTACACGCATAAAAGCTGATCAAAATCTTCTTTCTCTCAGTTTTGCTAAACCACACATTCTGATATTCTATCATTGTTTAGCAATCTAGTTTCTAAGCTTTAATTTGTGTATACATCACAGTTGTGATACAGTTTTGTAGAAAACATTCACACACTTAGTTTTATCTCTTTGTAAGAAAGTGTTTCCTTGACAAACCGGGTTGTGGTTTGGATCAAGAAGGCTTTAGCAGTTGTTAAAGCAGTCTGTAATATTCAGTTGAATATAGTGGATTAAGACCTCGTTGGAGAGAGGTGAAATCACCTTGACGGGTGGACTGGAGTAGTTTGAGATCAAACGAACCAGGATAAAAATATCTCGTTCATTGCATTAGTTTTCAGTTTTACAATTCAACCCCCCCCCCTTCTTGTGTTTTTCACCTCTTCAATTGGCATCAGAGCGCCTGGTTCTGAGCTAAAACACTTAACCGTGTCAGTACAAGATCCAGCGTCAGAAAAACACAATGGCAGGAAACAATTCTCCCATCAGCAATGACAACAATGAGGACAGAGACAGATTCAGCGGCAAACCTCCAGTCTTTGATGGAGAAAACTTTGATTACTGGAAAGACAGAATTGAAAGCTTCTTTCTGGCACATGATGCTGATCTGTGGGATATGGTGAGAGATGGATACACGCACCCTGTGAATGCAAGCGGTCAGAAGATTGATAGAAAAACAATGTCTGATCAACAAAAGCGTGACTTCAAGAATCACCACAAGGCCAGAACCATCCTCCTCAGCGCCATCTCCTATACTGAGTATGAAAAGATCTCCAACAGAGACACAACAAAGAATATTTTTGACTCACTCAGAATGACGCATGAGGGCAACGTTCAGGTCAAAGAAACAAAAGCTTTGGCGCTCATTCAGAAGTATGAGGCGTTCAAAATGGAAGAATCTGAATCCATTGAAACCATGTTCTCTAGATTCCAGATTCTGGTAGCTGGTCTCAAAGTTCTGGATAAAGGATACTCTACTGCTGACCATGTCAAGAAGATCATCAGAAGTTTACCCAAGCAGTGGAGACCTATGGTTACAGCTCTGAAGCTAGCTAAAGATCTCAACAAAATCACTCTGGAGGAACTTATCAGCTCCCTCAGAAGTCATGAGATAGAGCTAGAAGCTGATGAGCCTCAGAAGCAAGGTAAGCCTTTAGCATTAAAATCTAACAAAAAATTTGAGTCTAAAGTTTTGCAGGCAGTTGAAGAAACATCTGATGGATCCTCATCAGAAGAAGATGGACTCTCTCTCCTTTCCAGAAGAGTAAATCAACTGTGGAAGCAAAGACAAAGAAAGTTCAGGAATCCCAGAAGATCTGATCAGAACGAGTCTTCTTCCAGATACAGAAGGACAGATTCTTCCTCTGGATACAGAAGATCTAAAGGCTCCTCCAGTAGCAAAAAGCCAAACACCAAAGACATCATCTGCTATGAGTGCAATGAGCAAGGACACTATAAGAGTGACTGCCCAAAGCTTCAGAGGGAAAAGCCCAAAAGGAAGTTTGGAAGAGAGAAGAAGAAAAGTCTCATGGCCACATGGGATGACTCTGACTCGTCTGAAGCTGACTCAGAATCAGATGATGAGAGGGCAAACATAGCTCTCATGGCTAACATCTCAGAAGATAGTGAAGCTTCTGAATCAGACTCAGAATCAGATACTGAAGAGGTATTTCCTAACTTTGCTGTTAATTTTACAAAGGCTGAACTTGCTGAAAGCCTTAATGAGATTCTGGAACGTTATCAGCAAATTAGAGCTAAATTCAGAGACCTGAAAAGGAATCTTGAATCTGACTCTAATAAGACTGAGAGTCTCAAATTGGAAAATTCTGAGCTGAGAAATAAGATTTCAAAATTAGAAAACACTTTACAAAACTCTCAGAAGGAACCAATTTCTGAAACTCCCAGCAACGCTGATGAGATCATCAAGGAGTATGATCACAGTTTCCAGAAGTTCCTAGCTAAAAGCATAGATAGAAGCAAAATGGCTTCAATGATCTATGGAGTTAGCAGAAACGGCGGGAAAGGAATAGGATACCAAAGTAAGGTTCCTACACCAAAGAATGTCATGGACTTAACCATTAAACACACTCCTCTGAATTCACATTTTGTATATGGTCACACACATGATATTAAATACACTAGCAGTAAGCACTCTGTGAAACCAAAATTCAACCAGAGTTTTGGTAAAACTAACAAATCAGGACCCAAGAAAATCTGGGTACCTAAGGATAAAATAATACATGTTGCAGATATCTTTAGAAGCAAGTCAGAAACACCAGTCATGGTACCTGGACTCTGGCTGCTCACGACACATGACGGGAAGAAGGCATATGTTCCAAAGCCTGGAACTTAAGCCTGGAGGCCACGTTGGTTTTGGAGGCAATCAGAGGGGAAAGATAATTGGCTCTGGAACTGTAGGTAATGGAAATCTTCCCTCTATTAATAATGTTCTGCTAGTAGATGGATTGATGCATAATATGTTATCCATAAGTCAATTAAGTGATAACGTTTATGATATAATCTTTAATCAAAAATCATGTAAAGCTGTTAGTCAGAAAGATGGGACTATCCTGTTTAATGGTAAGAGGAAAAAAAACATTTACAAAATCAAACTTTCTGAACTAAAGAGTCAGAATGTAAAATGTCTTCTGTCTGTTAACAACGAGCAGTGGATCTGGCACAGAAGATTGGGGCATGTTAGTATGAGAATAATATCTCAGATTAACAAACTCAATCTGGTCAGAGGACTTCCTAATTTGAAGTTCAATTCAGATGCTCTGTGTGAGCATGTCAGAAAGGCAAGTTTGCAAAACCTTCTTTTAAATCCAAAAATGTTGTTTCTACCTCTAAGCCATTAGAACTTCTGCACATTGACTTATTTGGACCAGTTAAAACTGCTTCAGTCAGTGGCAAGAAGTATGGGTTAGTAATCGTAGATGACTATAGCAGATGGACATGGGTAAAGTTCTTAAGACACAAGGACGAGTCACACTCTGTGTTTGTTACCTTCTGTAACCAAGTTCAGAATGAAAAGGATCTTAGAATCGTTAAAGTCAGAAGTGATCATGGTGGAGAATTTGAAAACAAAGATTTTGAGTCATTCTTTAATGACAGAGGCATTCTGCATGATTTCTCTTGTCCTAGAACTCCCCAACAAAATGGAGTTGTAGAACGAAAGAACAGAACATTGCAAGAAATGGCCAGAACCATGATCAATGAGACAAACGTTGCTAAGACCTTCTGGGCAGAAGCAATAAACACAGCGTGCTACATTCAGAATAGAATCTCAATAAGACCTATTCTGGAAAAGACTCCATATGAATTGTGGAAGAACAGAAAGCCCAACATTTCATATTTTCATCCATTTGGATGTACTTGCTTTATATTAAATACAAAGAATTATTTGAACAAGTTTGACTCTAAAGCACAGAAGTGTATTATGTTAGGATACTCTGAACGCTCAAGAGGGTACAGAGTATACAATACAGAAACACAGATTGTGGAAGAATCAATCAGTGTTCGTTTTGATGATAAGCTTGACTCTGAAAAGTCAAAGCAGAATGAAGTTTTTATAGGTATAGAAATTGAATTTACAGGTTCTGAAGACAAGTCATCAGAAGCTCTCAACACAGACATTCCTTCAACGTCTAAAAGGAGCACTGCTTGCAATCCTACAACAGCTGCTGATCAACCTCAGAAGAGATTACCCAGAAGCAGCTTGGATCACCCAGAAGAGACTATCTTAGGAAGAAAGGAAGATCCAATCAGAACAAGAGCAAGCTTCAGAAACTCTGAAGAAACTCTTATGGGACTTGTGTCTCTGATTGAACCTTCTTCTATTGATGAAGCACTTCTGGATAATGACTGGATTCTGGCAATGCAAGAAGAGCTGAATCAATTCACCAGAAACGACGTATGGGATCTCGTTCCAAGACCAAAAGGATTCAACGTCATTGGAACAAGATGGGTGTTCAGAAACAAGCTAAATGAACAAGGTGAAGTCATCAGAAACAAGGCACGACTGGTTGCACAAGGTTATAGTCAGCAAGAGGGGATAGACTATACAGAAACCTTTACCCCAGTCGCCAGGTTAGAATCTATCAGACTTTTAATTTCATTTGCTGTTAATAGAGGCATCACTCTGTATCAGATTGATGTCAAAAGTGCATTCTTAAATGGTTATATAGAAGAAGAAGTTTATGTACACCAACCCCCTGGTTTTGAAAATACAAAACATCCAGAACATGTTTTCAAACTAAAGAAGTCACTGTATGGTCTGAAACAAGCTCCCAGAGCTTGGTATGAAAGGCTAAGTAACTTTCTGTTAGAAAATGAATTCACCAGAGGGAAAGTGGACACTACTCTATTCTGTAAATCAGTTAAGAATGACATCTTAGTCTGTCAAATTTATGTTGATGATATTATTTTTGGTTCTACTAATCCTTCTCTTGGAAGAAAATTTGCTAAGTGTATGCAGGCAGAATTTGAGATGAGCCTCATGGGGGAACTGAAATTCTTTCTAGGAATTCAGATCAATCAAACTCCAGAGGGAACTTACATTCATCAGAGCAAATACATCAGAGATCTTCTGAAGAAATTTGACCTCTCAGAATGTAAGCCATCAAAGATTCCAATGCATCCCACGTGCATTCTGGAAAGAGAAGAGGTAAGCAAAAATGTAGAACAGAAAGTCTACAGAGGTATGATTGGTTCTCTCCTCTATCTGACTGCTTCAAGACCTGACATATTATTCAGTGTTTGTATCTGTGCTAGATTCCAATCAGATCCTAGAGAATCTCACTTAACAGCTGTTAAGCGAATTTTCAAGTATCTGAAAGGTACTACTAATCTGGGTTTGTTTTATAGAAAATCTAGTGATTACAGCTTAGTAGGCTACTGTGATGCTGATTTTGCTGGAGACAGAGTGGAACGTAAAAGTACTTCTGGAAGCTGCCAGTTTCTGGGAGAAAATCTGATCTCTTGGTCCAGCAAAAGGCAATCAACAATTGCACTATCAACAGCAGAAGCTGAGTACATAGCAGCAGCAGGATGTAGCACACAAATGCTCTGGATGAAAAGTCAGCTTGAAGACTTCCAGATTTTTGAGAGTAACATTCCTATACTCTGTGATAATACTTCTGCTATTTGCTTAAGTAAGAATCCCATTTTACATTCTAGAGCTAAGCATATAGAAATAAAACATCATTTCATTAGGGACTATATTCAGAAAGGTATTTTGAACTTAAAATTTATAGATACAGACCATCAATGGGCTGACATCTTTACTAAACCCCTTTCAGAAGATAGGTTTAATTTCATTCTGAAACATCTCAGCATGAAAGTCTGTCCAGAGTGAAAATGTTTTAATTCCATATATTTACCTTCAGAATGTAATTGTTTTACTGTGAACTTCTGATCAATCTTCTTTCAGAAAGATAGAACATGCAGATTGTATCAGATGCAAGTCTAAAGATCTGAGAGTCTAAGCTCAAAGACAAACGTGCTGATCACTACATCAAACAAGTGTCATCCAATCATCAGCATATCTCTGAAGCAGAACGCGTGCATGCTTCTGAGAAGGCAAAGCGCTGATTGGGTGCATTGGGACACATGTCTGGTAACCGTTTTTAAGTATCTTTCTCAAATCCCCCAAAATCAGCAAGCATTTAATGAAAAGTAATCATGCTTTTAAAATGCAATCATGATTTTTCTCTTTCTTAAAAACGTTTATCTTTTCAAAATATTTTGAAAATCTATTTAAACCCATTAATCTCTCATTCTCATTCTTTACGTTTTCTCACTAATACTCAAGCATTTTCTGCATATTTTTGTGTTCATCTCTTGCAAAACCCTTTTCCTCAGTTTATTCTCAAAACCTTTTTAGTGTGAACATGGCAACCTCCAGCAGTGCTTCTGCAGGTCCTCAGAAGAAAGCATCATCTGAGCAATATCAAGTGCCATTCAGAACACTCCTCACTCCTGTGAAGAATCTTGAAGTGCTTTCTGAATTAATCATTGATTTTGGAAGCTTGAAGGAGAACGATTTTGACCTAACTGAAGAAGTTAGGGCACAGAAGTGGGAAAGGTATTTTGACAGGTTGGTTGGACCAACATTCCCTATGCTAGTCAAGGAATTCTGGATTCACGCCAAGGCTTCAACACATCTAGTCACCTCCTTTGTTATGGGGAAGAAGATTGTGATCACTGAGGATCAAATTGCAAGGCTAATCGGTTACAGTGGAGGTGGCATCCGTTGTGTGGACATGGCTGAAAGATGTGCTGATGTAGGTGTGATAGCTGCAAGGATTTTCACTCATGGGGTGCCCAGCAGCAAGATCAAAGATCTGAAGGATCATTACAGAGTTTGGGCTAAGATAATTCTGGGGTGCTTCAACCACAGGAAACCAACCAGTTCTCCTGATTACATAAATGTGGATCAACAGTTTCTGATCTACTTTATTGATCAGAAGGTAAAGATCAATCTGGCTCATTTTCTGTTCAACCACCTCATAACAAGTGTGAAGGAAACCAGGGAAGAAGAAAGAACCAAGAGGGATTGGATACCCTTTAGAAGGTTGATATCAGATATTCTGACAGAGAATAGGCTGATAGAGCATCTGATAGAAGCTCAAGAGCTAAGCACTATTGAACCAACAGTTGGGAAACCTCTGAACGCAAAGAACTTGAAGAAGATGAAGTTGATAGAAAATATTCAGAAGGAACCCAGAGCTACTCCCATTGCTGATATAACCAGCAGAAGAGTTCCTCTGAGTGACTTTCCTTTATTTTCTGAGATAGAATCTAAACCAGAGGTGGTTCTCAGGTACTTGGATGCGTGCAAGGCAGATGGTTCAGATCCAAATCTGATTATCAAAGCTCTGCATCAACCTCAGCAAGAAGTGACTCTGAAGAAGACGAAGAAGAGGAAGGCACCATCAGAAGGATCATCCCAGCAGACACCCAGGAAAAGAGGTAATTCATCTGCTGCTTCTGTTTTAAATTCTTCTACTATTCCAGCATCTATACCTCCTCAAACCTCTCATAGAATCTCAATTCCCATCCCTACCATAGATGAAACTGTACCAGAAGAGGACCCTTCTGAGGCATTAAAACTCAGAAGGCCCAGAACCAAATGCTCCCAAACAACCAACAATCTCAACAACATCAGCTATTGACCAAGTGCTGTCTGACATTGATCAACACACTTCTGATCAACCAAACTCTGAACCACAAATTGTCCCTCCTCCACAACCAGAACAACAACAATCTACTGAAGAACCAGAACAACAACAACAACAACCACTTTCACCCATTCCAGAAGAACCCCTTATCCCTGAACAATCATAAATTCCAACAACTTCTCCTCAACCAGCAATTCCGCCTCCCTCTCCTCAACCAGAAATTAATCCACCATCACCTCAACCAGAGTTTCATCACTCTGAAACTCCTTCTCCTCAACCATCTGAACCTCATTCACCTCAACCATCATCTTGGCAATCCAGCTGCCAGGTGGAACAACAATCACCTTAGCACAATTGCCATCCTCATCAGAATCTACACCACCAAATACTCCCAAAACACCACCCAGTCCAATCATAATCTCTGATTCTGATACTCCATCTCCAAAACAAACAGATGCCAAGAAAACCTCTGAAAACCCCAGCAGGACCTTCATAGACTTAACCAGTCTTGACCGTCTTGCTGATCTGAAACATAAAATTGCCATCCCAAAACCAAAACAACCAGATGTTGGCTCTGGTATTATGAATTTTGAAACAGGTGTGCTGCAATGGATTGCTTCTTTGAAGCAAGTCTGTCCTGGAATGATTGACCCAGCTGCTTCTGATCAGCTCTGGTCACAATTCAGACTTTGGGTACATGCTGAAGCCCTCAAGTTGCAGGATATCAACTATGAGCAGGCACAACAGAATTTCAGCAAGCTTCTGAATGAAGTTGGAAGTCAGCTTCTGAAAGAAGACGTGCTCCCTCTGGATAGTGAACCTTGGTCTGAGAAACAACAAGTTTCAAAGGTGCAATCAGAAGAAGACAAGACCATTCAAGCTGAAGAAAGTCAAGCAGAAGATGTTGCTGAAAGCTCTCAGAAGCTTCCTGCTTCTGATGCTTCTCAAGCTGCCTTGGACAGGCAGACTCTGGAAGAACTAAGGCTGAATGACATGCGTCTGCAGCAGCGGATGGATGAAAACGACCAGAAGATGAAAGAAAGAATGGATGTGCAGGATAGCAAGATTGACACTGTTGTCAGCATGGTGCACAAGCAGAATGAGACTGCTGAAAAGATCCAAGCCATGCTGGAGAACCTGTTCACACGCTTGCCTCCTCAACCTTAGTCTTTTTTTTCATTCATGTCCTTTTCATGCTTTCTTTGATTTTCTGATGTACTATTTGAATATGTTTGTACTATTGTCATGTTTTGATTCTGAACTCTTTTAATATGATTAGTTTTTCTGATCTTAATTGTTTTAGCACATCACCTACACTTTTTGATTGCTGACAAAAAGGGGGAGAACAAGAATGATATTTTAAACAATAAACGGCTAAATAGACAGAAATTCTCAAACATTCTAACCCTATTACTTGGGAATGTTTTTTCTGTTTTGCTTAAAGTCTACAGGTACAAGGAAGCTCCTGGACACTCTGAAGACTAGAAGCTCTGAGCACTATGAAGCTCTGATCCGCTCTGATACTCTGATCCAAAGCAAAGCTCTGACAAGAAAAGCTCTGAAGCTCTGCTCTGACATGCTGATCTAAAGCTTCTGATAGTCAAAGACTCTGATTCTCTGATGTTCAAAGAAAGGCAAAAAGATCTGATCCTGAAGAACACGTGTACTCAAAGGGAAGTAATAAACTCAGGGGGAGTATCTCTCAACTCTGATATCTCTTTACTCCTTATCCTTTTTACTTCTTACTCTGATGCATATCTCAGATACCTTTTCACGTTATTTTCATTTAAAAATATCTAGTTTTTGTCATCATCAAAAAGGGGGAGATTGTTAGAACAAAGTTTGAATCTACTACCCTATATTTAAGTTTTGATGATAACAAAGTGAAAAGATATATTATTTATAAGATTCATGTATGAACTATCTGCTGCGTAAAATTATTATGTTATGACTTGCAGATACTCTGATTGATATAAGCAAAATCACATCTATTTAGCATCAGAATTTGGTTCTTGACACCAGCATCAGAAGTTGCCATATCAGAATGTCAGAATCAGATGATCAACTCACGTATATGCTGAAGCCTGATGAACAAGACTGCGCTCAACACTCTGATAAAGAAACAACAGTTCATCAGCAGCTAAGCAGAGTCAGAATGAGCCAAGCCAGAACTTGCATTAAGTAAGCAATGGTACTGTGCATTGAAAGCAAATTAATTCCAACGGCCTCATTCCAGACAAGATCGGCTCAATAAGGAAAGTCTGTTATTAGCATTGACTCAAGAATATTGCATCCAACGTTCATCATCTCAGTGCTATATAAACAAGACTTTGAAGATTGAAATGGCTAATGCTCTCCAAATCTCTACACGCATAAAAGCTGATCAAAATCTTCTTTCTCTTAGTTTTGCTAAACCACACATTCTGATATTCTATCATTGTTTAGCAATCTAGTTTCTAAGCTTTAATTTGTGTATACATCACAGTTGTGATACAGTTTTGTAGAAAACATTCACACACTTAGTTTTATCTCTTTGTAAGAAAGTGTTTCCTTGACAAACCGGGTTGTGGTTTGGATCAAGAAGGCTTTAGCAGTTGTTAAAGCAGTCTGTAATATTCAGTTGAATATAGTGGATTAAGACCTCGTTGGAGAGAGGCGAAATCACCTTGACGGGTGGACTGGAGTAGTTTGAGATCGAACGAACCAGGATAAAAATATCTTGTTCATTGCATTAGTTTTCAGTTTTACAATTCAACCCCCCCCCCCCTTCTTGTGTTTTTCACCTCTTCAGAGAAAAGGGAATTAATTAAAACCTAAAGTAAAAACCCTAAATTATTAAATTGAAAAAACATTTAATGATAAAAACATAAAGAAACTAATATAACTAATTCAATTAATTTAATTTTGAAAAAGTTAAGTTGATATAATTTATTTAATTAAAGAAAAACCCTAAATCTAAATTAATTTTAACTTTAATTATAAAAAAGGGTTAATTATGTTAAAAAAAGGAAATTGAAATAAAATAAATAAAAAAGGAAGTAATTGGCGTGAATGCAGTAAACTGGGGGTGTGAGAAACATGAATCCCTAGGCCCATTAACACCAGCCCAGTATTGCGTGAGATCAAGTGTGGCTAGCTCCAAGAGTCTCATTATTATTTGCGAATCTGGGGTGCTGGATCTGAATCTATTGAGATGTGATGGTTATGACGTGAGAATACATGGTAGGCACGTGGAGCATGCCTGCATTGGATCTGTAAAGAAAGAATCATGAAAAAAATAAAATGTCAAAATACCAGGGGCAGGGATCGAACTCGTGCCCTGGTACAATAATGCCTTTGCAACGCTTGCTTCAACTGCTGGGGAGCCCTTACATCCCCTAACATAAATCAAATCACAAAAATAAATATGAAGCATGATCTTAATGGCCGGAGAGGCGCCAAAGCCCTAGCTCCGATCGTCTTCTCCAGCGATCTGTACGATCCAAAACCTGCAAAATCAACTGGTTAGTGATAAAAAATGCCCTACTCCCCCTAATTCGACCCCCTGGATTCAAATATAGGCTTAGTTTTAGCCAAAAGTTCCTATATCGTGAGATTCAAACCAAACAAAACCAATCAGAGCAACTATGGTATCTCATAGTTTTGACTGCATGGGATCATAATATTAATCCAAACTTGTTCAATCATGTCTCTGAAACTCCTTAGTAGCATCAAATCTGCTTAAACCAAGACAAAATTAAAAATACGAATTTGCAAAAAAAATTAAACCAATTATGCTATGCTATACAGTTTCACATGCTTAGGATCATGGTAACTGATCCAAACCTACCCTTCATTGTTCCTGGGAGTGATTGGAGTGAAGATTTAGTAGTGAGAAGGCTTGTAATGAGAGTTTTGAAACTCGAGAGTTTTTTTTAAGAAATTTGGATTATTTTTGAAATTCTTGAGGCAAGGAGGCGTGCTCATTGCATCTGGTCTTGTTGTGCTTTTATAGAGGAAGGATTAGGGTAAAAAAATATGGCATAAGACAATGCAATCATGGCCAAGATGAGACAAGAATAATACATGTTTCCAAGCTTCCTTTTTGAGATATTTCTTACCATATGAGCTCACACAGTTTTGCATGTTTGTCATGAGTTGTCTTGGGCCTGAACTGATCCAAAAAAACAAGCACGCATGCCTTGGTCAATTGGTTTTATATTTTATTTCAATTAATTTGAATATAAATGAATAAAAATTCAAATAAAAGAAATAAAAATCATAAAAATATGTGAATGGATTTATAGGTCCTCTAACACATTGTGGGCATGTTTGAACATAAAAAATTAGGGACATTAGTCTAAAATTTCAAGTTTGATCACTTTGCACTTCATGCATTTTACCAAAATTTCCCAAATTGAAATGGACATAACCCTCTCAATTGTCATATTTTGAAGGTGATCTTGGACTTTTTGGAAATCTCAAGATGTCTTCTTCAATTTCTCTGTTGACCATTTTTGCATTTGGAGAATTTATCTTGATGTAAGTTACCTTGACAAAAACTGTCTTTTTGTTGACTTTTGATATGACCTATAATTTATTAGCTCATATCTCTAAAATGAAGAACTTTTTGGACTTTAGCATAAATATACAGAGTTTTAGAGAATTGAATTTCCTTCAAAATGGACTTTGGTTGGGGAAAATTTTATGAAGCATGTGAAAGTTATGCTTGGTCAAAGTTCAGTTGACTTCTCCTAAACAAACCCTAATTTGACAAATTTTGACTTTGATGATTTGAGGGCTCTCCTTGAGGTATCATGATCAAACCTTGATCAAATGATGAATATCACTTCAAAATGTTGATGTTGACCAAAAATCTTGAAGTTTGACTGTATGTTGAGCATAGTTGACTTTTTACTCAATACAGTTGATTTTCAATCATCTGAGATATTGATTGAGCAAAATTGTGATGCAAGACTTGAAACTTGACATGAACATTGTTGAAGACCAATGGAGAATCATGGAAACCACTCGAGACCTTTGAATACGAATCTTCCTTGAGAAACACAAAAACCTAGTTATGGACCCATTTCTTAGGAGGAGAATTTGTCTGATCAACTCTTAAGCATCCTTGAGAATTTAAGAAACCTAGAAGAGTGTTTTTAAAGAAAATAGTAGGGAAAATTTTGGGGTACAACAGCTTACCCTGTTCAATCTTCTTAAACTTGAAGAGTTAGATTGGAATGTCCGCCATTTGTGACTTGAAGGTAGAAGATGATTGAACACTTAAGTGCCCAGAAATTTGCAATCGTACGTGCACCAAGTAACATTGTTGGTTGATTATACCGGGAATGGGCTTAAAGATGCCATTTGGATAAGTGACAAAGATGGACTTATAGATTCTATCCAGAAAACCATTGATAAGAAAATCAGACTAAGTCTACGCCCGACTTTGTCTTAGAAGATTTATTTGGAACGAGTCTACACTCGACTTTGTCTAAAAGAATAATAAAATAAATTTACGCTCGATTTTATTTGAACCAGAAGGTGTCTACGCCCGACTTTAACTAAGAGAGGTACCAGAAAGAGCTACGTCTGAATTTTCGTAGAAAAGAGCATCAGAAAGAAATCTACGCCTAATTTCATCGGAATTAGAAGATGTCTACGCCTGACTTCGCCTAGGAGAGCTACCAGAAAGAGTCTAAGCCTGAATTTTCAAAAAGAGCATCAGAAATAAATCTATGCTTGATTTCATCTGAAATAGAAGATGTATACGCCTGACTTCAACTAGAAAAGGTACCGGAAAGAGTCTACGTCTGACTTTTTTTAAAAAGAGCATCAGAAAGAATTCTACGCTTGATTTTATCCAAAGTAGGAGATGTCTACGCCCGACTTCAACTAGAAAAGGTACCGGAAAGAGTCTACGCATGACTTTTCCCATAAAGAGCATCAGAAAGAAATCTACACCTAATTTCATCCGAACTAGAAGATGTCTACGCCTGACTTCAACTAGAAAAGGTACAGGAAAGAGTCTACGTCTGACTTTTTCTAAAAGGAGAATTAGAAAGAAACCTGCGTCTGATTTTATCTGAATTAGAAGATGTCTACGCCCGACTTCAAATAGATAAGGTGCCGAAAAGAGCATATGTCTAACTTTTTCCAAAAAGAGCATCAAAAAGAAATCTACTCCTAATTTCATCCGAACTAGAAGATGTTTATGCCCGACTTGAACTAGAAAAGGTACCGGAAAGAGTCTACGTCCGACTTTTCCAAAAAGAGCACCAGAAAGAAATCTATGTCTGATTTCATCCAAAATAGAAGATGTCTACGCCTGACTTCAACTAGAAAAGGTACTTGAAAGAGTATACGTCTGACTTTTTCCCAAAAGAGCATTAGAAAGAAATCTACGCCTGATTTCATCTAAACTATAATATTTCTACGCCCGACTTCCACTAGAAAAGGTACCAGAAAGAGTCTCTGTCTGACTTTTTCCAAAAAGAGCATCAGAAAGAAATCTACTCCTGATTTCATCTGAACTAGAAGATGTGTATGCCTGACTTCAACTAGGAGAGGTGCTCTTTTAGCATGACCTTCTGGGGAAAGTGCTTAAGTAGCTATTTGTTAGATGTAACCTCTGAGGAATCTTCTTGTAGATTTTTACCTGAAAAGATTAAGAGTTAACTATATGCAATGTCATGATGTATGAAATGCATTGCATAATGATATGCTCAACATAAATGAGTGTGTGCTATATGCATTTCTTATGCATATGCTATGACGTTTGTATATGATATATGAATGTGAGATGTCGTTGAAGTGTATTATCAAATTCGCGCATCATTATTTGATTGGGAAAACAAATCTCTGACTGTTTGAGGAAACTCTGCCGGGGAATGTTGACTTTTGTTTGGGGAGAAGAGTTCAAGAACATTGGTCGTTCATCTCTACTGGGGAATTTAATTCTTATATACCGTGACTGGGGATAAAAGAGATGAATAACCTCTCGAAGTGCTATCTGACCAAGTTTATGATATGGATGTCGACTCGTCTGGAGAGGATAAGGTTAAACGATATTCGAGCCTTTTGTAACAACTCTCTGGGGTTAGTGGCCTGAACTGCCCTTTACTGGAGAGAGATTTTGCCGATGATCTGTAATGGTCAGAGAAATAGACTCATGATGGGGAGACTCAACTCTGCTGGGGAAATAAACCCTGCTTTGGGAAATAAACCTTGTTGGGGAGATAAACCTTGTTGGGGAAATAACCATGTTGGGGAAATAACCCTAAACTTTGACAGAGGAAAACTCTGCTGAGGAAATACCCTTGCTTGGGACATGAGCTCTGCTGGAGAATGGGAATTCTGCTGAGGATTTTACAGTGTTGGAGAAATAAACTCAGTTCGGGAAGAGAAATTCCATCTACTAATGCCATAGTCTCTGATGGAGATTGGGACTCTGTAGGTTGGCGATATTTCCGGGAAAAATATCATATTCCTTTATGCGCTGGAGGGATTTGCTGGGGAAATATATCCTCGCTGAAGATGAGCTTGTTAAGACTACTCTGTGGGGATAATCCCATGGAATTTTTTTGAGGTTTTTTCTTTGGGGATACGTGGACGACTTTAACATTATCTCAACTTCTAGAGTCTTGAGCAAATGTTTATTCTTGTTTTCATGCAAATACTTTTTAACAGTAATCGTATTTATATGCATATGTTCATTTAATTTATTCATTGGACGTTTTTTGTAAACAAAACAGAAAAAGGTAAATCAAAAGTTTGAATTTTGAAATTTGTATTTCTATTGATAGTTTTCCCATAAACAAATGGTTTTGTACAAAGAGACCAAAATCCTAGTAAGAGGAAATCATCTTGAAATGAAAAGAGTACAAAGTGAAAACAAAACATATAGCTATGTGGAAATAATCTCGTCGGCTTTCAACTCTGCTATCGCCCCCTATGTCTTCAAGCATCTCATCCCTTGTTGTTGGAAGAAGTTTGACTGAACTAATCTGGACCGTTTGAACTTAACGTTGGTAATAAAGCTCGTTGTAAGTGATCCAATGAGACATAGTTGTACGCCTTAACCCCCTAACATTATCCTGGACCTCCCTTCGGGTTTTCAGTCCACCGGGATACCCTTTTTTGCCCAAGCCGCCTTTTCAGGTTTTCGACTTGTCGAGTGTACACTTTATATATATATATATATATATATATATATATATATATATATATATCCCTAATTTTTCCTAAAACCTTTGGGTTCTTCGGGATGCCCTTATTTTTGTCTAGGCTAGTCAACCTAGCGGGTCACTTTTCATGTGTAGTATCTTTTGACTATGTCCATATTCATAGGGTGCAAAAAATCTTCATCGTCCATGGTGGTCAGTATCATAGCACCGCGTGAAAATATCTTCTTGACTACAAATGGCCCTTCATAAGTGGGAGTCCATTTTCCCATGGGATCACCCTATGGTAGGATGATGTGTTTTATTACCAAGTTACCAGCCTGATACAACCGATTCTTGATCTTCTTATTGAATTCCTTGATCATATACTTCTGATACATTTGATAATGACAGACAATCGCAAGCCTTTTCTCGTCAATAAAATTCAACTGATCCAACCTAGTCTTAATCCACTCATCTTCTTATAAGTCTACATCTTTCATAATTCTCATAGAAGGAATCTCAACTTCGACGGGTTACATACCGTAGACCAGAGAGATTGAGGTTGCCCTAGATGATGTTCTAGCCGAAGTGCGATAGCCATGAACAGAAAAAGGTAACATCTCGTGCCAGTATTTGTAGGTCACAACCATCTTTTGTATAATCTTCTTAATATTCTTATTGGTGGCTTCCACTACGCCATTCATCTTTGGTCGATATGGAGAAGAGTTGTGGTGCTTGATCTTGAACTGCATGCAAAGTTCTGCGATCATAGTGTTGTTGAGATTGGTTCCATTGTTCGTGATGACTCTCTCAGGGATGCCATAAAGACATATAAGATTATGCCTAATGAACTGGGCCACAACATTATTGGTAACATAGGCAAACAAGGATGCTTCAACCCAGTTAGTGAAGTAATCAATGGCGACAAGGATGAAGTGACATTCGTTAGAAGAAGTAGGCTTGATCTCTCCAATCATAATAATACCCCACACTACAAATGGCCAAGGAGCAGTCAAGACATTTAGAGGTACTGGAGGCAGATGTACTTTATCAGCATAAATCTGGCACCTGTGACAGGTTCTTGAATGGTGGTGATAGTCAATTTACATAGTCGACCAATATTAACCTGCTCTCAAAATCTTTTTGGCTATAGTATGTCCACTGGAATGAGTACCAATGATGCCTTCATGCATATCTTCCATAATTTTCTCTACTTCTTTCTTGTCCACACAACGAAGCAGAGTCGAGTCATGATTGCGCTTGTATAAAATTTCATTTCTCAAGAAGAATTTAGCTGAGAACCTCTGTAGTAATTTCTTGTCATTGATAGATGCTCCCTATGGGTACTCTTGAGCCTCGAGATATCTCTTCATTTCATGAAACCAATGCTTCTCTTCTACTCCATCAGTGTCAACTTCGTAGCAGTATGTCGGTTCGTCTAGCCTCTCAATGGTAATTCTGGGATCCTCATTGTCCCATCTGACTTTGAACATGGACAACATGGTTGCTATTGTGTCTTCAAACTAATTTTATTCTCATGGGATGTGCTCGAAAGTATTTTCCTCTAAGTATGGGATCAAGGTTAACACATGCTCTTTATAAGGAATGAGATTTGGGTGCTTCGTATCCCATTCTCCCTTGATTTGACTGATCACCAAGGCTGAGTCAGCATATACATCCAAGAAATTGATTCTTAGGTCAATAAAATATTTAATACCCATAATGCACGCTTCATATTCGGCCATGTTGTTGGTACAATCAAAGCATAATCTGGAGGTGAAGGGCGTATGGAAACCCTGAGGAGAGATAATTACAGCACCAATTATGTTCCCAAGTGCGTTGGAAGCTCTGTCGAAAACCCTAGTCCATCGAGATCTTGGCTCAGGTCCTTCATACGGTCCAGGTTCTCCATAATCTATGACTAGCATAATGTTCTCATCCAGGAATTCGAAATTCATATACTGATATTCGTCTACGGCTTGATGTGCCAAATGATCTGCCAGTACACTTCCCTTGATTTACTTTTGAATGGTGTATTGAATGTCGAGGGCTATTCTTTTGGAGAGGGTTGGCTTCTCGAATATGTACTTGATGGGATCCATTTTATAAATCAATAGAGTAGTATGAGTCAAAATATACTGTCTTAGTCGACGACCAGCCCATGCCAAAGCGCAACAAGTTTTCTTGAATAGTGAATATCTTGTTTCACAGTCGGTAAACTTTTTTCTAAGGTAGTATATTGCATGCTCTTTTCGACCAGACTCGTCATGCTGCCCCAATACACACTCCCGTTGAGTTCTCTAGCACTGTTAGGTACATGATTAGAGGTCTTCATTTAACTGTGGCATCAGAATCAAAGGTTATTGTAGGTACTCCTTAATTTTATAAAAGGCTACTTGGAAGTCTTTGTTCCATTTTACTACTTGATCTTTCTTCAGCAACTTGAAAATTGGCTCATAAGTAGCAGTCAAATGAGAAATGAATCGGGAAATGTAATTTAGTCGTCCTAAGAAACCTCTGACTTCCTTCTTAGTACGAGGAGCCAACATTTCTTGAATGGATCTGACCTTGGCAGGATCAACTTCAATACCTTTACCACTAACGAAGAAACCCAAGAAATTACCGGATCTCACCCCAAAGGTGCACTTGTTCGGATTTAACCTTAACTTATACTTCCTCAGTCTTTCAAACAGTTTATGTAGATGATCAAGATGCTCTTATTTAGTCTCTGATCTTACTATCATTTCATCAACGTATACCTCTATCTCGTGATGAATCATGTCATGGAATAATGCTACTATGGCACGCTGATATGTTGCACCATCATTCTTCAACTCAAAAGGCTTAACCTTGTAGCAGAAAGTGCCCCACTGTGTGACGAAGGTAGTTTTCTCTATATCTCCAGGTGCCATTTTGATCTGATTATAACCCGAGAAACCATTCATGAAAGATAATACCTTATACTGAGTGGTATTGTCGACCAGAACATCAATATGCAGAAGTGGGAAATCATTTTTGGGGCTCGCCCTGTTCAGATCCCTGTAGTCTACACACATACGCACTTTGTCGTCTTTCTTTGGTTCTGGAACAATATTAGAAACCCATTAAGGATATGATGTCACTTCTAAGAAGCCTATGTTGAATTTCTTCATGACCTCACCTTTGATCTTCTTTGACATCTCGGGACGCATGCGACGAACCTTCTTCTTAATCGGAGAATAACCCTCTTTCATTGGCAGAAAATGGACCACAATATCAGTATCGAGCCCCAACATGTCTTCGTGCGACCAAGCAAAGATCTTAACATAGTCAAGAAACATCTGAATTAACCTGTTCTTGACGCTTCTCTCTAAGTTGGCACCTATCTTGACTTCTTTCCGGCCCGCCTCGGTACCCAAGTTTACAACTATGACTGGTTGTTCATGTGGTTGGATAGCCTTCTCTTCTTGTATTAAGATTTTGGAAAGTTATCCAAGTATTTCATAATCTTCCTCGACTTCGTAGATCGGATTTTCAAATTCATGAGTGGCAGTAGCAGAATCAATATCAACGAGATCCAGAGTGGATATGGATCTGAAATGTAGTGTGTGGGTGTATGTAAGAAACACATAGCTATACTTGAAGGAAATAAAGTAATCAAAAAGACAGAGAGTGCAAAATTTGAATTCAAAAACGTCCAATCTTTTACTATATGAGGATATGTGGATGAAAGATAACAACCCTAACAAGTGGACCGTCGTGCCCCGGGTAAGGCACAAGGCTTAAAGTTTATTGTTTAAAAATTACATATCCCAAAAACTTGAAAGCGATAAAATAGGAAATAGCAATTAATCCTGACTAAAGGAGATTGGTATAAAGTCTTTAGCCTTCCAGTTGCTGAGTCCACCACCAGTAGTAGGGAATATCCAGTTGTCCAAATCACATTCACTGTCAGTGTCTTCTATAAAATTGATTCCATTATTGCTAATGCGGAAAGGTGGTCTCCCAGCACGAGCATAACGAACCGCCTTCTGAGCCTCTGAGGTGAAACCCAAACCAAATTTGTTGGACTTGTAAGGAATGCCCAGATGCTGACCCTAAATAGTGCAATCCCCTTTCTTCTACCACAACCCTAACATCTTTCAGAGAAGCCATTATTGGTGGATCCTTGGTAATCTTAGGAGTAGTAGGAGTAGCTTTAGCAATGGCAACCATCGGAGGGATTACTTCAAAGGCCTGGCAGGGAGTTTCAAAGAATTCACTATCCATCTCAACACATTTGAAAGAATTCAAATGGATCACTATATACTCTTCTTCTCCATAAACTGTAACAATTTTCCCTTTCATCAGATACTTCAATTTTTGGTGCAAGGTAGAGGTAACAACACATGTCTCATGAATCGAAGGGCGTCCAAGCAAGTAGGAATAGGCCAAACAACTATCCATTACATAAAAGGTTAAGTCGAAGACCTGAGATCCCACTTTGATCGGAAGATTTACCTCTCCGTGTATCATTCTCCTTGACCCATCAAAGGCTCTTACCTCAATATCGTTGGGTTTCAGCGCAACCCCTTCACAGTCCAGTCTATCTAGAGCACCTTTTGGTAATACATTTAATGAGGAACCTGTATCCACCAACACATGCGCCAAGGTGGTGCTCCTACACTCAATAGAGATGTGCAGGGCCTTGTTATAATTCTTTCCTGCCGGAGTTAAGTCAGCATCAGAAAAGCCTAATCCATTATCAGTTGTTAGGCTTGCAACACAATTCTCAAATTGATCAACAGAGGTCTCTTGTGGTACATGAGCAGTCTTAAATGTTTTTACCAAAGCTTGAGCATGGGATTTGGAGCATAATAACAAGGATAACACGGATATCTTGGAGGGCATCGGCCCCAACTGTTCAACATTACTGTAGTCACTTTTGCCGATGATTTTCAATATTTCCTCCATCTCTTGTTTGGAGGAATCTTCAACAATAACATCTTTTGGCGGTGCCTCAGTCTGGGAAGGCTCAATCATCTTTTCTTTTCCCCGAGTGTCAATAGTCGACTCAGTAGCAGGGGTATAAACATGGGTTGTGATAGTCTTCGGAAGAGAGATCTAGAAGACCTTTCCTGTTTTAGTAACTTTACTAGTCCCGACAATATTTTCGACATTGAGGTTGGTAACTTCAGTATCTTCATCTTTGGCAATCCAGGGTTCTTGCTTAACACCATGGTAATAAACTTCAGCTCCATAATCCCCAAGAATAGCCTTGTCAGAGGAATAAGGGACTGGCCCCAGTGCAGTAATGATCTGGGGAGCCGCCCTAGGCTCGGCAAGAATCCTTATAGGACCTTTAGAGGTGATCCTTACAAGAGTATTGGAAATTGTAATTATGGAAATGTCTTCAAGTCTCAGCTCTTGAGACATACTTTCATTCAAACTCTTCACAGATGAAACCTTCTCAAACAGAATTTCACGGCTATCAATCATATGCTGAATACCCTTATTCATCCACATACAACCATCAGATTGGGACGCACAATGGTAATAACTTTCAAGGTAACCAGGAAATAAACTGGCTTGCAACAAATTCTTCTTAATGATTTACAAGGGAGTGGTCAAGTCACTTATTGTGGAGACATAAGAAACATCGTCAATAGCATTAACACCTTTACTATTACTTGGCACAGGTAATGTGATCACATTAGGGGTCTCAGGAGGATTAAATTCAATCTCTTTAGCGTCAATCATATCCTGGATTTTTTTCTTCAAGGACCAGCAGTTGTTGGTGTCGTACCTAGGATTGTTAGAATGATAGGCACACTTCGCATTCGGGTTGTACTTAGTATATAAGGTGTTGGGATTTTGAGCAGGATCCCATAGTGTTATTGATTTTTCCTTCAACAAATGTTGTAATGCCTGAGACAAAGGCATACTAATCTTGGTGAACTGCCTCCTCGGAGTGTCTGACCTACGCTGATTCCCTTGTTGTTGTTGTTATTGTTGAATATGTGCAAGATTAGAAATCAACACTGCTCCCAAAGACTGATGGTGATCATTCTTACTATGGCCCGTCTGGCCATAAAAAACTCTGGTTTCTTTCTTATTATTGAACATCTTCTTTACAACACTAGAAGACGTAGCCACCAGAATCTTCCCACTCTTGACACCGCTTTAAACTTGTTCCCTAGTCAAGATTAGCTCAATAAAACCAGATGAAGAACTCCCAATTAAAAGATTAAAGAATGGACCTGTCAGAGTGCCCATGAAGATATCAGTTAGCTCTCGATCAAACAAGAGAGCTTGCAACCTTCCAGCTAAGTCTCTCCACTTTTGGGCATATTCTTTAAAACCCTCGTACGAGCCCATAGACAGGTTTTGTAATTGCACTCGAGTTAGTGCAAAGTCAGCATTATATTGATACTGCTTGTAAAACGCAGCAGCCAAGTCTTCCCAAGTGTGAATGTTGGTTCCTTCCAGCTGATAGAACCATTCTAATTGTGTCCCCGACAAAATTTCTTGAAAGAAATGCACCCATAATTTTCTATCAGAAGTATAGGGTTGCATTTTTCGGACATAAGACCACAGATAAAGCTTAGGACAAGATACACCGTCGTATTTGGAAAAGACAGAGACCTTGAACTTGTGAGGGATAACAACCCCCGAGATGAGACCCAGCTCTTTAAAATCCAACCTAGTAACTCTCTGAATCTCCATAGCTTTGAGACAGTATTCAAACCGCTTGTATTTATCATCAACCAGAGGATACGGTGTATCTGAATAGTCTGCTTCTTCTTCAACAGAACCCTGGTTGTCAGCCTTCATACTTTTATTATCTTCCACTTCATCTTCTCCTTCAAACTCCAAAGCTCGTTTGATCGGACCTATGAGTCTCCTACCCATGTTGAGGATGCCAGCTGACTTCTTGATTTTCTCTCCCCTCTCTTTAGTGATGAGGGCCTTCAGCTCTTCCTTCCCCTTGGCGAGGTTTAGGAACAATTGCTAGAACTGGGCGTTTTGAGCCTAGAGATCCTTAATTGTTTATTCAAGAGCCATTATTTCTGCTGAAATAAAAAACAAAAAGATGAGAAAACCTGTCTTGGGAAATACCTGTTATATAGTGATATGCATGATATGTATATGGAATGTTTTCAAGGACCTTATGAGATTTAAATTTGTTAACCAAAAGGAAACAGAAACAAAGATTTTTATTAATAAGTTTATGTGAATACAAAATTTTTCAAAGGAATAAATTAAAAAACTCCTAAAACTTTAAGTTTCTCGTAGACGCCTCCTCTTCGTGTTGATATATGTGTTAAGACTCTGCTCCTCGTGAAGTTGCTTCGTGAGCTACAACAATTTCTTCTCACTTTGATATAATTGAGTCTCAAAGCTGTCCCGTTCTTCCTTGAGTTGAATCCAAGACTTATGCAATTCTTCAAGGTCAATAGGCATGTCTGGATGAAGGATGGTGTGAGAGACGTCTCCTTCGACCATAGGCTCCATGATTACTGGTAGGACAACAGGATATGGAATCATGAGGTTTTGAGCATGAGCTCGTACCCGTTTGAGATAGGGCTCCAGAGGGATGGAATTCTTCTGTTGTAAAGTCTTGTAATTAATCTTGTTCACTATGCCCCCAAGCATGTAAAAACCTTTAACGATAAACTTGAGGATCATTCTCGTAATCAAATACAATACCCTGGATAAGTGTGTCATGAGAACCGTCACTTCGAGCATAACCAAACTGACGTAGAGATAGAGAAGGGTTATAAGTAATACCTCCCCTAATGCCAAGGAGTGGAACATTAGGGAATTCCCCACATTAGTCAATGATATTGATATCCTCGTGAGATCAGGAATACCAATAGATGTCTATATGTGAGAGTGGCATTATTCTTTGAGACCACCTCAAACCTTGTTCATTATTCATTATCGAGCGGGGAAGGTGAGAAATAAACCACCTGGATAAAAGAGGTATACAACATATAAGAGTTCCTCGTTTTTTCATAGTACGAGTGTGAAGATAATGCAAATTATCTCCAAGCACGGTAGGAACAGGATTACGAGCAAGAAATATTTTGATGGTGTTCACATCTATGAGTTGGTCTAGATTAGGGAATAGTACGAATCCATAGATTAACAGAGCCAAGGTCTCCTCGAAAGCCTGAAAACTCATAGCATCCAGAAACAATTGAGCCTTCTCTATCAGAAATTTAGCAAGAAAGCCCTTGACTCCACTTCTTGTTTCCCAATTAGATGCAATATCGGACCGCTTAAGATGTAAGGCTGCTGCAATATCTTCTGGTTTTGGAGCTTTCTCTAAACCAGTGAAGGGTGTCTGATCAAGAACAGGTACTCCCAGTAGTTTAGAGAACTCTTCCATTGTGGGTACCAACTGATAATCTGGAAAGGTGAAACAGTGATGTGCATGGTCAAAGAACTGGAAGAGAACACTCATCATGTCTTCTTCAAAAATTGAGGTAACCAGACTGAGTAGTCGACCATGTCTTTTGATGAATTGAGAACTTTTGGGAACCTTTGACGCTAGCTCCTTAAGCTGAGAAGGTCCTTTACAAAGTTGATCCGGATAGTAATTCTGTGAGTGGAGGCCATAACCTACAACAAAGAAAAAAAATAAATCCATTGGTCCTTGAAATGGTAAGTAAAAATGATATGGTATGATGTCATAATGTTATGATGTCATGTTCGAAAAATTACTCATACACAAACAAAACACACAAGGCCTTAGGTTCAAGCTTGCATGAAGTTTTTAGGTAAGTACCCTCTTGAGTTTTAATTTGCTCAACCTATCTTAAAAGAAGTAAACGGGTTCTAGGAGTCTAAATACCACTGATCTTTCTCTCATGCATTATTTCAGCACAACATCTGATTTGTGACCGAAATATCCTGAGAGTTTGACCTTAATGACTGTAGTATCGAGTATCATCCAACTTCAGTCTTAACCAAAGCCGGTCATCTCACTACTTTCTAATGGCTAATTTGTGTCAATGAAGGTTCTACGGTCAGTTAATGCTTATGACACCTTGCGGCAACCCAGCATTCTCCTTGACTGACTCAACGGACACCGGCGCCAACCAATGTGTCACACTAATGTATCCATCGCTTCAACCATATTGGTATACGCTGTACAGTTTTCACGATCTATTTATACTTATCTAAAATGCCCCCCGATCCGGGTATAGGATCTTAACAAAAAATAAACCCTAGTAAGACCCCAAAATGTAAAGCATACAAATCATGTAAAGAATTTTAAATATGATCTAACTCTAAGGTAACCCCACTTTTAATATCCCCAACATAGTCGCCGATTCTGTAATACGGTGAGAGAACTGGCTTTTGGTTTTGCATTTTATCGCAAATGTTGCAGATATCAAGAGTCGCCACTGACTTTTCTTTTATCCAATAAGGAAAGGTTGAAAAGAACATGAAAGGCCTTTGAGAATTTTTCTGAGTTTTGGGGGTAGGTTATGAAAATGGAAGTTATTAACACCCTTTTCATATGTAGTTATCTACGGACTCTTAATCGCTAGCTCACTTTGAAAATGCTTTGTCAATGTGTGTTTGAAAATATTTTGAAAATGCCTAAGTGCAGCAATTTTGTAATGATTCTCGTATCGTTGAGAATGCATACAAAATGTTTATTTTGAAAATATTTGTTGAAAAAGTGTCATTGTGTGAAAAATGTTTTGAAATGTTCGCAAACAAGTGATTACGAACTATATACCTACTCAAATGTCTTTCGCGTTATTTTCCTCTTCCTTTAGATAGTGCTATCCTACCATTAGTTAGTAGGAAGCCCTTTCATTGGATGTTTTAAGGGACACGCGCGGGTCATCGTACAGTCATAAAGGCAACTTGTAGCGCACTTTAGCAATTTATCGTAAGGGACTAAGATCGTTTACTGAGGCAACATCGAAGGGTCATCGAGGGGATACGATCTTTTAACCGAGGGTCTTTGCTAAAGTGTCCCACATTCAAGGGACATGACTATTTTTATCCAAAGGCAACAAGTGAGGTTACCCTAGAGGTGCAGTGTGAATAGTGATTCAGTTTAGTTTATTTTATCTGTATATTAGGGTTATCTTTGATTTTAGATCTTGCCATACAATCCTATTAAACTAGACAGGTATAAGGAAAGCAGTAAAAGTAGAAAATAAATATCCTACGCTATTACAATGCTTTGGGGAATGGAGATACAAAACCACACAGTTACGGAAAGAAAGAAAGCAATAAAAAGCCTAATTAACTATTACAATCTTTAGCAGATACATAATTGCGAAAACTAATGCGAAACTAAGTAAAGCGCGAAGATTGTGGAGAGAAACGGAGAAATTGTTTAAAGGAAAATAATTGATGATTTATCATAATGATTAATTGATTTTAATTGAGAAAAGGGAATTAATTAAATCCTAAAGTAAAAACCCTAAATTATTTAATTTAAAAAAAAATTTAATGATAAAAACCTAAAGAAACTGATTTAATTAATTAAATTAATTTAATTAAAAAAAGTTAAGTTAATTTAGTTTATTTAATTAATAAAAAATCCTAAATCTAAGTTAATTTTAGTTTTAATTAGAAAAAAGGGTTAATTATGTTTAAAAAAAATTGAAATAAAAAAAAGGAAGTGATGGGCCTGAATACAGTAAACTGGGAGTGTGAGAAACATGAATCACTAGGCCGATTAACACCAGCCCAGTATTGCGTGAGATCAAGTGTGGCTGGCTCCAAGGGTCTCATGATGCGTCTGTGAATCTGGGGCGCTGGATCTGGATCTATTGAGATCTGATGGTTATGACGTGAGAGCACATGGTAGCCGTGTGGAGGATGCCTGCATTGGATCTATAAATAAAGAATCATTAAAAATAAAATGTCAAAATACCAGGGGCATGGATCGAACCCGTGCCCTGGTAGAATAATGCCTTTGTAACGCTTGCTTCTACTGCTGGGGAAACCTTACATTTGCTAACATAAATCAAATCACAAAAATAAATATGAAGCGTGATCTTAATGGCCAGAGAGGCATCGGAGCCCTAGCTCCGGTCGTCTTCTCCGGCGATCTATACGACCCAAAACATGTGAATTCAACATGTTAGTGATAAAAAATGCCCTACTCCCCCTAATTCAACCCCTCCTGGATTCCAATATAGGCTTAGTTTTGGCCAAACGTTCTTGTATCGTGAGATTCGAACCAAACGAAACCAATCGGAGCAACTATGGTATCTCATAGTTTTGAATGTATGGGATCACAATATTGATCCAAACATGTTTAATCATGTCTCAGAAACTCGTTAGTAGCATCAAATCTGTTAAAACAAGACAAAATTAAAAATACGAATTTGCAAAAAAAAGTAAACTGGTTATGCTATGCTATACAGTTTCACATGCTTAAGATCATGGTAACTGATCCAAACCTACCCTTCAGTGTTCTTGGGAGTGATTGGAGTAAATATTTTGCAGTGAGAAGGCTTGTAATGAGAGTTTTGAAACTCGAGAGTTTTTGAGATAGTTTGGATGATATTTGCAATTCTTGAGGCAAAGAGGCGTGCTCATTGCATCTGGTCTTGTTTTGCTTTTATAGAGGAAGGGTTAGGCTAAACAAATATGGCATAAGACAACGCAATCATGGCCAAGATGAGAGAAGAATCAAACATGTTTCCAAGCTTCCTTTTTGAGATATTTCTTGCCATATGAGCTCATACAGTTTTGCATGGTTGTCATGAGTTGTCTTGGGCCTGAACTGATCCAAAAAAGCAAGCCCACATGCCTTGGTCAATTGATTTTATATTTATTTAATTTAATTTGCATTTAAATGAATACAAATTCAAATAAAAGAAATAAAAATCATAAAAAATACGTGAATGGACTTAGAGGTCCTCTAACACATTGTGGACATGTTTGAACATCAAAAGATAGGGTCATTAGTCTAGAATTTCAAGTTCGCTCACTTTGCACTTCATGCATTTTACCAAAATTTCCCAACTTCCAATGGTTATAACCCTCTCAATTTTTATATTTTGAAGGTTATCTTTGACTTTTTGGAAAGCTCAAGATGTCTTCCTCAATTTCTCTTTTTATCATTTTTGTATTTGGAGAATTTATCTTGATGTAAGTTGCCTTGACAAAAAGTGTCTTTTTGTTGACTTTTGAAATGACCTATAATGTATTGGCTCATATATCTCAAATGAATCACTTTTTGGACTTGAGAATACAGATACAGGGTTGTAGAGATTTAAATTCCTTCAAAATGGGCTTTGGTTAGGGAAAAGTTGATGAAGCATGTGAAAGTTATGCTTGGTCAAAGTTCAGTTGACTTCTCCTAAAGAAACCCTAATTTGACAACTTTTGACTTTGATGATTTGAGGGATCTCCTTGAGGAATTATGATCAACCCTTGATCAAATGATGAATATCACTTCAAAATTTTGATGTTAACCAAAAATCTTGAGGTTTGACTGTATGTTCACCATAGTTGACTTTTTACTCAATACAATAAATTTTCAACCATCTGAGCTATTGACTGAGCAAACTTGTGATGCAAGAATTGAAACTTGACATGAACATTGTTGAAGACATATGGATAATCATGGAAACCACTTGAGACCTTTGAAACCCAATCTTCCTTGAGATTAAGAAAACCCTAGTTATAAACCTATTGCTTCTGAAGAGAATTTGTCTAATCAACTCTTGAGCATTTCAGAAACCTAGAAGAGTGTTTTTAAAGAAAATGGGAGGGAAAATATTGGGGTACAACATACACAAACTAGCATCAATCAAAGTTGTGATGTAAAATGGAAACAAGTGTGTGATCAAACGAATATGGCATAATGTGTCAAGTAAGAGTGAATTCAGAAGCAAGAACTAGAGGTTAACACACACCATTTACCTATAAACAACTCTATGGCATCCCTACTTAAGCACATTCAAAATCATAGTATAATAATTGGTCAATACAACACCCTAACATACTCCTAAAGGCAAGTGAAGCACATGAAATGGATAGATGAAAAGAGAACATGGTTAGATGGTGTCAAAGCACAAAGGTTAGTATAAAAAGACCTCTAATATCATACATTCAAACATCACAAGGAAAGAAAAAAAATTATCCTACATAGCACACAAGGGAAGTGGCCAAGGGTGACAAGCATGTATGTTCAAATTAAACAAGTAAAGATCAAATGATGAAATCATAATTGAAGAATTATGGAATGTGTGACTTTTATAATAAGTTAACTCAAGATGAGGTTCAAGAGCAACAAAGAAGAAGATGAAACTCCATGCACAAACAAAATCACCTAATTGATGAATAACATCATCTAAAGATGTATAACACTTGTCTTAAACCAAATAATATTGATAAATATCAAATGAAAGTAAAATGGTACCCTATATGTCATAGGGTAATAATGTTTAATCCCTAATAAGGTATCATTTATGAACTTAAAGCCTCTAGAAATGTCAACAAAATAATATACTCATGTGTCATGACAAATTGGCAAAGTATAGTCCATATATGAACACAAACATTGTGATATAAATAGATCAAAGTTAATGTTCTTAGAAGTTATGGGCAGTAGCCAACATCAAGATACATTCATGGTACATAGCACAAAACTTCATGATGCAATCACTAAACAATGATGCTCAAAATACAACTAAGAAAGAAAATGTAGCTTCTAAAGTGTCACTGTGTTGATTAGAAAATGAGTGCTTAACCAAAGGATCATAGAAGCATGGAGAATTGAGATGAGAAGAGAGGTTAATATCAAAACTTAAGAAAAAATATTTTGGACCCAAGGTCCTTCAAAGACTCACAAAAACATTGCACACACACTAGGTCAAAACTAAGGAATATGGCTCCTAACTTGTCATCATGATAAATTGACAATGAAATTGAAGAATGGAAAAACACAAGAACGGGGGTTTGGATTGGTGTTTTCAAAATTAAAGCAATAGACACGTTCATTATCCTGGTTTGTTTGAACTCAAAGTACTCCAGTCCACCCGCCAAGGTGATTTCGCCTCTCTTAAACGAGGTCGTAACCCACTAATCAAAACTTCATTTACACAAACACAATGATTACTATCAATGTCTTCTTGAGTCTAAACCAAAACCCAGTTTTCTCAAGGTATTACAAAATAAAAACAAATTAAGAGTGTGTATAAAATATGTTTTCTTAACAAAACTATATCACAACAGTGACGTATACACAATTGAAAAGCACAAGATAAAACTGGATAAGAATATTTGTCTTTTAGTGCACAATAGTGTTTTGTGTGATTTCTTCTTCAAGTATTCTTTATATAGGCGATGCATGAGAGACATGGGAAGATGCTTTTGGAAGGTTGATAAAGTGTAGTTAATGTTCTTTCCAAGAATAGGTATCTTGTCTTGTATCCAGCCGTTACTTTTGATTTGCAATGAATAAGTTTGAATGCTTCAGAGCATGCTTTCTTGGGATCATATCAGAAGATGAATGTTACCGTTGAGACTTCCTTATTTCTTTCCAGAAATTTATTTATTAGAATATCATATTTTTTTGTTTTCAATGTTGGTGCATTCAGAAGTTGTAGCATTATAACTTCTTCATTTAAGCGTGTCACACGAGTTTGCTTCTAAGTATGACATGTCACAATAGAGCTTCAAAAATGAACCTTTCTCATCTTCTATGCTTATTACATAAGAATTTCCATGCATATCAAAAAACATTATTAGAGAGCATATTTGTTCTTTATATATATCATGTGTTTGTTATCATCAAAACTCTTACAGGGATGTAGAACCAAAGTATGTTCTAATAATCTCCCCCTTTTTGATGATGACAAGAACTTGTATATTTTCATATAATAATTAAGAACATAAAGATTTAAATTCTCTCCCTGAGTTGGATACTTAGTTAAATAAAAAATAATTCCCCGAAGATGTTCTGATCAGAGCTTTGAGATGGAGGTTTTTTAATGTGTCCATAAAATAAGTTACTTTCAGAGGTTTCTTTTCAATAGATTTTTGTTTGTTTGCTTTAAGAGGATAAAAATGGAAGTTATGATATTCAAAATGTTAGAGACTGAGTCTCAATACTATTATATTCAAAATATCTTACGTTCTCCCCCTTTTGTTAAGAATCAAAAAGCAATAAAAACACGTAAATAAAAAATGCATTTTGTATTCAATACAGGATTAAATTAAACAGAAGGAGGTATAAAACCAAAAGATTGAAATAAGAAACAAATAGTAGAAACAATTTTTTTAATCAAAACTAAGGTTGAGGAGGTGGAAGTTATATGAACAAGGCTTCCAATAAATTCTTGATCTGATTATTTGATTCCTCTTGTTTCCAAAGCATCCCCTTAATTTCCTTGCTAGTTTCATCCTGCTTGTCTAACCTTTCTTTAAACACAAGATTTTATTTCTTCAGCTCCTCTAGAGTTTTTAGCATAAAAGAAGATGAAGTTGTTTCCGCAGAAGAGACCATATTCCAGAGCTTACTGCAGCTGATTCTTGCTCAGGAGTTTCTTTGACTGCCTTGCCTTTGTCTTGAAAGATAACCAGAGGAAGAGGTTCAGGAGACAATTCATTAAACTCTGATGTATGAGGGGCTTCCCAAGGGGTGTTATCCAGCAGAAGGAGGGGTTTCTTTACCCAGTGTTGCAAAACTTGATCCTTGAAAATTTTAGGTGGTCGCAAAAGCTCTGTTTAGCAATTTCATAGCTGAGCTCCTTTAGCTTCAGAGATTCAGAGTTAAACCATTTTCTGAACTGATTCTAGTGAGAATTAGATGCAGTTCGATTGAGATTCTCCATGCAAGCTAGCTTTAAGGAGTTAACCCATTCCTGTATTTCTGTTTCAAAAATCCACAAAGATTTGCCAACATCTGCTTTGGATATTTTTAGTGTTGGTTTGGCAATAACAATTTTATGAGAGCTTGTGACAAGATTGTCCCAAGCTTCTAAATCAATGATTGTTCTAAGGGGAGAATCAAAAAGAATTATAGGTGAATTTGGTGGTGTTGAATGATAGGGAGATGGAAGATCTGGAATGGAGAAGGTTTATGATGATGTTGTGGGGATTATTGGTGGTTGAGAAACCATGAGAGGGCAAGTGATGCCAGGGATATATGTCGTGGTATCAGAGTCAAAATTTGGATTTTCAGTTTGGGGAGCTTTAAACAATGGATCAAATTGGTCAATATCAGATAGAACTTGTGCAAGTTCTGGCTGAGTCTGATCAAAATGGGTAGAAGGTGGATTTGATTAGAGGATTATTTATACGTATTGAAGTGTCAATATCTAGGTCAAAATCATCAAGGGTTTGAGGAGATGGATCTTCTGTGGGCTTTGGAGATGAGGGGTTTTCAGATGTTGATAAAAATATTGATTCATTAACAGAAACAAAAGACGAGTTACCTTTCTTTTTGGCAGCTTTGGGGGTCTTCTAAGAAGTTCCTTCTCCAGCTGCTTTCCTTTTTCTTGATTTTCTAGGAGAAACTTCCATAGCTTGTTGCCTTAGATCAAGAATGTTCACATTTGGGATTGTACCATCACTCTTGTAGGCTTCTAGATACGCGAGAATAATTTCTAGAGATGAGTCTGCTTGAGTGAAGAGAGGAAAATCCTTCAGAGGCACTCTTTGGATGGTGATGAATTCCTTGGTGGTGATTGTTGGGTCCTTCTTAATAGTTTCAATAATCTTTGTCTTCTTCAGATTCTTGGGGTTTAGAGGTTTACCAGCACAAGCTTCTAGAACACTAGCTTGTTGGGCCTTAGTCAGATGTTTTATCAATCTGTTTTCTGTAAGAATGTCTGAAATGAGTCTATCCATAGGGATCCAATCTCTCTTTGTTCTTTGTTCTTCTCTTGTTTATTTTACACTAGTCTTTAGATGGTTGTACATAAGATATGGAAGATGAACTTTAGCTTTGGTGGCGATGAAGTACAAAAAGTACTGTTGATCAATGTTGATATAGTCTGGTGAGTTGGTTGGTTTCCTGTGATTGATGCACCCCAGAATTATTTTGGACCAAATTCTGAGATAATCCTTCAGATCTTTGATTTTGTTGGATGGTTGGCTAGAGAAAAAAATTATTTTGATAAATTGGTTAGCTCAAAGCCTTTCTCTACCATTTCACTGCATCTTATGTTGCTGCCGTAATGACCTATGAGCTTCCCAATAAGGTCTTCAGTGATGATGATCTTCTTTCCCATAACGTAGGAAGTTACCTGATGATTTGAAGTTGTGGCATGGATCCAGAATTCTTTTACCAATTTTGGAAAAAATAATCCTATGAGACGATCAAAAAATTTTCCACATCCTTGGAACACAACATCGGGGGTTAAGTCATACCCATTTTCTTTCATATAAACGAAATCGATAATAAGATCACAAAGAACTTCCAGAGAATCAATGGGTGTGAGAAGCGTTTTTGATGGTTCGACGTACCTTTCTTCATTTGAGGAGGAAGATCCAAGAATGATTTGAGAAACATGAGGAATTTGTTGAGAGGAAGCCATTTGTTCACAAACTCTTTTAGGGATTTTTAAAAAATGAACAGATGAAGAGAGAAAAGTGAGTGAGAGTGAATATGTGATAGTGTTTGTGAAAGAGTGAAGTACAAATAACCAACGAAAGATAAAATAGAAGTTTTAATTTTAATTAAAAAAATGATTATGTGCATTTAAAGCTTCCTGAATAGAGGGATAGCGAAGATATGGAACAATTATTGATTTCACTCGTGCTTTAATGCATCAACTCAATCATTTCAGTCCCTTCAGGTTTTGAACATGTGTTCAGCCTTAGAGGGGTGGCCTTGTGTTTAGAGTTGACAAATGTTGATATTGTGAACTGCTTGCTTCTATCTTAGAAATGAAACGTTATTGGAGAACATTCAAATCTTATGGATAGTTCTTGATACAACTTTCCTTCTCACTTCTGAAGAACTGTTGTTCAGATGTTCACACAAAAAATTAAAGCATAAAGTTCCAAGGACTAAATGATAGAGATCCAATCATACCTCTGTAGAGATTCTGTTCTATTTTCTTATTTACCTATACTTTTTCTAGAAACATGTTTTTCGAGTGTGCTAAGCTTCTTTTGGATTGTCTTTTCTGGAAGGATTCTTCAGAAGTTATTGTAATATTTGTGATGTATTCTTTTGTATTTAGCTCAAGCTCTGAACATTTAGTTTTTGAAGATATGCAACACTTGATTTAGATTCAAACTTGTTCATATGATTATTACCAATGGTTCCAGAGCCAATAATTTCTCCTTTCTGATTGCCTCTAAAACCTGTGTATCCTCCTGATTTAAATTCCAGGCTTTGGAACATATGCTTTCTTCCTGTCATGTGTAGAGAGTATCCAGAGTCCAGGTTTTAAAACTGGTGTTTCAACCTTGCTATTAAAGACATCTACAATATGGATGACTTTATCCTTTGGTACCCATATCTTTTTGGGTCCTTGTTTGTTATAGTTTCTATAATTCTGTTTGAATTTTAGTTTTGTAGAGAAAGCATTGCTAGTATATTTTATATCATGTGTATGTCCATATGTAAAGTGTGAATATAGAGGTGTGTGTCTTATAACTATATCATCAACTTTCTTTTGTTGAGATGTTTCTTCCCCCTTTGGTTTCACATATCCTATACCTTTTCTGCCATTTCTGCTAACTCCATAGATCATTGACGCCATCTTGCTCCTATCTATGTTTTTAGTTAGAAATTTTTGAAAGCTATGATCATATTTTTTTATGATTTTATTAGAACTATTAGAAACTTATGAAACAGTTTCTTTTTGAACTTTTTGTAATTTATTTTTAATAACATAATTTTCATTTTAGAGTTTGGAAATGTTTTCTTTTAGCTCAGAGTTTTCTGTTTTTAGTTTCTTAGTTTCTTCAGAGTCAGATACTAGATCCTTTTTTAGGCTCTTGTTATTGACTCGAAGTTGCTGATATCTATCAAGAATTTATGATATACTTTCTTCTAATTGAGATCTAGAAAAAATAGAGAATACCTGTTATGTGATTATGATTCAGATTCAGATGAACTAGAGTCATCTGATAAGTTGTCCATTAAGGCTATATTGGCTCGTTCATCTTATGATTCAGTTTCAGCTTCAGGAGATTCAGAGTCATCCCACAGTGCCACAGGAATTTTCTTCTTTTCTTTGGAGAACTTTTTTTAGGATTTTCTTTTTAAAGGTTTAGGTAGTCGCTTTTGTAATGACCTTGTTCATTGCATTTGTAGAATAAAATATCTTTGTTGCTAGATTTTATGTATCCAGATGATGATTCAGAGTGATTCTTTGTTCTTTTGGGATTTCTAAATTTCCTCTGCCCATGCTTCCGTAGCTGATTGACTCTTCTGGATAAAAGAGATAGTTCATCTTCTTCTGACGAGGATCCACCAGAGTTTTCTTCTTTTTCCTGAAAAACTTTAGGTTCATATTTTTTATTAGATTTAAGAGTGAGAGACTTATCTTGCTCCGGGGGCTCATCTTCTTCTAGTTCTATCTCATGACTTCTCAAGGAGCTTATAAGTTATTCAAGATATATTTTGTTCAGATCTTTGGCTAGATTTAAGGCTGTGACCATGGGTCTCCTTTCCTCGGGTAAGCTTCTGATGATTTTATTTACATGATCTGATGTTGATTACCCTTTGTACAGAACTTTTAGCCCAACAACTAGAATTTGAAACCTTGAGAACATTGTCTCGATAGTTTCTTCTTCTTCCATTTTAAAAGCTTCGTACTTTCGGATAATTGCAAGAGCTTTCGTCTCTTTGACTTGTGTGTTACCTTCGTGTGTCATTCTTAGAGAGTCAATTATGTTTTTAGCAGAATGTTTGTTTGTGATCTTCTCATACTCAGTATATGAGATAACACTCAACAAGATTATTCTGCCTTTGTGATGGTTTCTGAATTCTTTCTTTTGTTGATCTGACATTTTCTTTCTATCAATCTTCTGACCGTTTTCATCACTAGGATGATAGTAGCCATCAGTCACCATATCCCATAGATCATCATCATGAGCTAGAAAGAAACTTTCTATCATGTATTTCTAGTAATCAAAATTTTCATCGTCAAACATTGGGGGTCTTCCGCTGATTCTGTCTTTATCATCATTGTTGTTCTGAATTGGTTCCACCATAGTGTTTTTCTTGCTAGGATCTTTTTCTAACACGGTTAAGTGTTTCCACCCATAACCCGGTGCTCTGATGCCAATTGAAGAATGGAAAAACACATAAAGGAAGGGGGGTTGAATTTGGGTTTTCAAAATTAAACCAGTAGACACGTTGGTTATCCTGTTTTGTTTAAACTCAAACTACTCAAGTCCACCCTCCAAGGTGATTTCGCCTCTCTCAAATGAGGTCTTAATCCACTAATCAAAACTTGATTAAACAAACACAGTGAGTATGTCAATGTCCTCTCGAGTCTAAACCACAACCCAGTTTTCTCATGGTATTACAAAATAAACCAAATTAAGAGTGTGTACAAATATGTTTTCTTAACAAAACTATATCACAACAGTGATGTATACACAGTTGAAAAGCACAAGATAAAACTAGATAAGAACATTTCTCTTTTGGTGCGCCGTAGTGTTATGTGTGATTTCTTCTTCTAGTCTTATTTATATAGGTTATGCATGAGAGACATGAGAAGATGCTTTTGGAAGGTTGATAAAGTGCAGTTAATGTTCTTTCCAGAAATAGGGATCTTGTCTTGATTCAACCGTTACTTTTGATTTGCAATGAATAAATTGTAACGCTTCAGAACATGCTTTCTTGGGATCATATTAGAATATGAATCTTACCGTTGAGACTTCTTTAGTTCTTTCCAAAACTTTACTTATTAGTATATTAGAGTTTTTTGTTCGCAGCGTTGGTACATTATTAGAGAGCATATTTGTTCTTTATATCTATCATGTGTTTGTTATCATCAAAACTCTTACAAGGATGTAGAACCAAAATATGTTCTAACAGAAATTTCAATCAAAGAATCAAAGGAGTTATGCATGAAAGCATTTAAGACCTTAGAGATCAAAATCAAACTCAATAGCTCTCAAGTAATTTGGATCCATGGTACTTAAGTAGAAGTGCACTGAAGCATTCTCCTAAATCATGATCATAAAAGATGAACAAATTTTTTTAAACAAAGGGGCAATGAAAGAGTATTTGAATGGTTCATGAATATGAACTCAACCCGCTAATTATTGAAGGAACTTGGTTCCTTATAGGTTGCACAAGTGCATGCCTTATATCTCAAGAAAACAGATCAAGGAAAGGTAAAATGGAAGGCAAAGGCATAAAGCATACGGTAAAGGCAATTGGTTCTCATGCTATTAGTTAACATTTCATTGAACATATCATCCTATAATCCTTATAATTGGACCATAATAGTCCCCAAGAAGAAACTGCAAAACATAAGAATGATTCAAATTAAAGTTTAAAACTTGGTCAATTAGGAGTTCAAAACAAAATGATCATCAATAGCTAAAAAATATCAAATAAAATTTTCCAAGATAATGTGATGCTAAAGGAAACCAAGGATTACTATGTTTCCAAAACTCAGCCCCAAAATATTTTCATAATCTAGAAAATGAAAAGCAATAAGTTCAAGCAAGTTTCAATGGACACTTTCATTTAAAAAATGGATTAAAAATAGAAAGAGGACTTGTAAATTCACACCAATTTAATTCTAAATTCCTTAGGGTCTCTAAAATTCGAAACAATGGTTAAAGTTCTTAGATAAACATGGAAGAGTGAAAAAGATTTGCAAACATCAAGACTAGTTAGCAAAGTTCTCAAACTAGACATGTTTAACAAAACATTTTTTGAAAAATATAAGATCAAAGTTTAAAATTTATTAAAAATTGTTTTCATGATATTTGTTAATCTAAGAACCTTAAAAAAAAATTTATCTTGAATTTAGAGGCAAAGGAAATTGGAATTTGAAACAAACATTGCAAGTGATCAACCAAAACCCTAGAAATTGGGAAATTAAATTGAATATTGATTTACCTAAGCTAAAATTCCAATAAATTTAGTCTAAGACCACCAAAAATTAGAGAAAACTCTATAGATCAACAGACATATTTTTGTACAATTTTTAGGTTGGTGGAAAATCAGAAATAAAATCAAAATACAAATGAAATAAGAAAACACATTTTATTAATTAATTTACTTGATGTGTTTCTTATTTTCAAAAATTGAAATAAAAATCATGGAATAAAATAGACTCACTAAGGTCATATTCAAATTTTCCATAATTTTTAGATCACCAAAACTATTTAAAATAAAATCAAGAAGTCAATTAAATAAAAGAGGGGAAAATAAGAACAAAATTCAAAATAATATAAACAAATGAAATGCGTGCGCGGTGGGGCCTAGTGTAATTAAAATGGACCAATAGCGTGTTATCTTCTTCATTTAAACAATCAAAATGAAACCCTAGCTCGTGTGCATGCAGTGAACTTCAGATCTATCTAACTACCTCATTTATGAATGATATTAAATGAAATTTGATGCAAAGTTGTAGATTTCATGGAGATCTACAATGTGATACCAAGAATCACATCAAACAAGATCTAATTCACAGAGAGAATGGATCAAATTTCCACTGATTATCACTTTTTCCCACAAAATTTAGAATACAATGCAAGCTCAGAATCAAACAATTATATACATCAAATCTATTGTTTGGTAAGCTTACAACATCATGAGCATGTTTACATCAATTAAAATCTATTGGAAGCACGAATTCAAGATGTAGATCTAGATCTATGGAGTTTGAGGGGTTTACCTACTGGAGCAACTCCAATGGCTCTTCAAATGGAGTGAATGATCTTCAGAAACCCGGAAACACTTGTGTAATCAACAATATAGCAAGAACTTCCAATAAGCTTCCAAGAACTTTCAAACCTGATAGCTGCTTCTTGAGTGAGATTTGAGAGAGCTTGAGAGAGAGAGAGAGAGAGAACTTGCTTCGTATGCTTCAGTGTCAATTAAATTGTATTGAATGAAGAGAGGAAAGCTTAATTTATAACCATTGAGAGTGAGGTTAAGAGTGAACACAGTTAAGCAAAGTGTGGTGAGAAAGTTTGATAAAAAAAATTAGTTCACACGGGGCTTGTGTTTTGTGTTGTATTGTTGTGAGCTTGAGGTCGTTTTGAGTGATAAAATAGAGTAGAGAGTGAGTGAGGAGAGCGTGTAAGGTGAGTTGTTACACCTTGAAAATGGGTTGAAAAGAGAGTGGAGGAAATATTTTCTCTTTTTGGCAAGGCACGAGATCATCATATGTTATACTCCAAATTTGTCCGCCCATTTCTAACCATCAAGTTATTTCAAACTTGGGTTTTATAAATTTTATAGTTTATTTATACTAACATTTTAACATTGATTTATTTTTCCTATATATATATATATATATATATATATATATATATATATATATATATATATATATATATATATATATATATATATATATATATATATATATATATATATATATAATAGATTACTTTAGATTATTTGTATTTCTTAAACAACAAATATTTCTCACCTTCATAATTTCTAAGCGGCATTTTTATTTTGAATAAGTACAAAGGCTAAGCAGGTAATGAAGTGAGGGAAAAGAGTGTAAGTATGGGAGAACTTGAGTTCAAATCTCATCTTTGTCACTTTAGTGCATTTTTTCTCTTTTATTTGTCTTTTCTTTACTGCTAACTTTTTTTGCATTATTTTCAAATCACAAAATAATTAAAATTGTCTTTTTCTTTCATTTTAAATTAATTTTCGATTTTATTATTTGGCATTTTTTAAAATTTTATTATTTTATTTAAATAATATTTTTTGTGCAGCTTTTAGACCAAAAATCAAAAAAAGAAATAAATCATTATTTTAAGAAACAAATCAAAGATTATTCTATGTGTTTTTTCACACAATTAAAATTTTGATTTGATTTTTATTATAATTTTAAATCTTTGATTTATAATCTTTTTTTTTTTAATTTTTGATTTAGTTTCTATTTTTATTTTCAATATTTGATTTTAATCTTTGATTTAGTTTCTATTTTCAATTTCAATATTTGATTTTAATCTTTGATTTAATTTCTATTTCCATCTTCAATATTTGATTTGGTTTTAATTTTAATTTTTATAATATTAGATTTTTATTTTAGTTTTATTATTAATGTATGTATAATTTATTGTTATTATTACTAATTTTTTATCTCATTATTATTAGGATTATTTTAATTTTAAATTATTTTAATACTATTTTTATTTTTTACTACAACTAATTTTAATTTAGATTTGTTTTATTTAGTCAATTCATGAAAAGAAAATAGAAAGGGTTAGAAAAGCTCTTTTTTTCTTTTTTAATTAGAATTTTGTTTTATAAATGAATTTTTTAATTTTTATTTATTTATTTTTCAAAATCATTGATTTTATGCATTTAATAGTTACAATTAAAAAAAATCGGTTAAAATCAAATCTTCATCAATCATGAACCAATCACAATATTGAAAAAAGTCACAAAAGTGTCTTGATTCATATTCTTATTCTACAAGTTTCAATCAAATATCAATTTGTATAAATCTTTCCAAAAATATCATAAAAAATGTTTTTTATTTATTTATTTAAATAATATTTTTTGTTTTCCTATATTTAATATATTTAAAAATGTTATTTTTTTATTAAAGTCATTATTTTTTGCAAAAAATAGCCAAAAAATCTAAAAACAAATGAAATATTTTGAGTTTAAATATTTTACAAATCGTATCTTGTATAGAGTCACAAATAGCACCAGATTCTTAAACTTGCTGACCAAGATAGAAATTTGGGCTTTTTATGTTGGGTAATTTCCTTTTTGGTGTTTTGAAGCTAATTTCTAATTCTATAAATAGTGCGCTCTTCACTATAATTTTTTATCAACAATTACATCATTAATTTTCTATCCCTCTCAAGAACATTCTTTCTACGCAACTCTCTTGGTTAATTTTAGGGTTTTGAACATAACACCTAAATTTTTTCCATCAACAACCATTTGGAGAATCAATAATTATTTGCATATAAAAAACTCACTAGAGTTCTCCTAAAAGTTTTTTCTCTTCACATCGAAGAGCGATAATAATTAAACCCTAAGGTCTTCATTCCATCATCGATCTGAAAAAGAGGGATCTTGTATCAAAGAAAAGAAGGAGACTGTTGCACCGAAGGAGAAAGGAAAAAAGCACAAAGAAAAGGAAAAGAAGGATGGAGGGAGCAGCTTAATTTGGTCACAGCATTCCAAGTTAGTTTTTATTTATATCTTTAAGCATGTGTATGAATATTATATTTGATGTAGATTAAAATTTATTCTTGTTTGAGTTTTGGTTTGATTATTTCATTGCTATTTGTTTTGTTTATGGTTTATAATATTTGTGTTTTTTTATTATTATTATTTTCACATTTTTTAAAAGAAAAATCTTTTCTCTAACCTAAAAGATATTTTTTAACTTTAAGTTATTATTATTATTATTATTGTTATTATTATTATTATTATTATTATTATTATTATTATTATTATTATTATTATTATTATTATTATAAAAAAATCTTTTTTTTTCTAAACTTAAAAATTATTTTTTCTAACTTTAACTTCTTATTATTAGTATTCAAAAAAAATTTATCTTTATTTTTATTCATTAATAAAAATACAAAAAAAAAAAACAATAGAAAAATACAGAAATCTAAAAAATGACTTTAGTTTCTTTTGAATAACTATATATATTATTTTTATCATTTTGCATTAAATTATAATTTTGCATATTAATAAATAATTATTGAATATTTTATCTAAAATACTTAATATGTTTTTAATAATTATGAAAAAATAGTTATTTATTAATTAAATATTTTATAAAATACTAACCCTATTTCTTAATTGCACTAAATTTTTTTCTCATTTAATTTTTTTTTTACATATTGCATAACATACTCTAAAATAGCTAATCAATCAAATACTAACTCTTTTTCTACTAACATAATAAAATCAAGATATTTTCAAAATTAATTGTGAATCTATTTTATATTAACTGTGAATTGCGTAGACGATTATGCTATTTTCAACCCAGACTTGGTTCAAGTATTAATTTAAAATATTTATACAGTCTATAAAAAAACTAACCAAACACTACGAACTACGAATTGGGACTCTGATTCCTCATAAGAGGATACGTAGGCATACGGCTTAAAACCGTGGCGAGTTCCCCTAACTAAAAATTTAAAACACTACTCCTAAACCTTAAACATAAACCCTAGTATCCTTGTGAACAAGGTAGATGAAGGGTGCATAACACCTTCCCTTCGTCTAAAGTGAGTTAAGAACTTAGAATCTCTATTTCATCAATTAGGGTTATTCCGTTATATTCCCGTCTTAGGATAAAAATTAATGGTGACGAGTCTATATTTTTTGTCGGTTATTATAGCTGGCGACTCTGCTGGGGACTCAACCCTAGAGTTTAAAAGCCTTTCCTTTTTGGGTTTATGGTTTTTGTTAGGTTTTTCTATTTTTTATGTTTTTCTATATTTGCTTATTTTATTTATTTATTTGGTATATTTATTTATTTTTATATTATTTTCATTATCATATTTTATTGGTGGTGGAATTTTAATTTCGAATAATTCAAACCCTTAGAAAGAAGGTTCGTCTATTGACCAAAGAGATACATTTCCCTATGAGTTTTTGTGACGATTTCGCCTAGAGTCGGTGGAATTTCAAAAAAGGAATATGTCTCAAGAGGTATCCTCTTTGGGGATATGACTTTGGAATAAAACCTATGACTCTTTGTATAACCCTAAACCAAAATCTCATGGTGAGACCTTGTACGACCTTAGAGATGAAACTTTTGGTCTATAATGAGGCTCCGTTTAAGGGTGGCCCTTGTGTCTTTCCGTCTAGTGTTATCCATGATACCCTTAAGGAAGCCACCTTATGGGGACGAAAGAATATATGTAGGCCGAAACTAGGAACCTACGTACTATAGAAACTATTGTCATCCCATCCTTCATGGGAAGCCTTCCCACGAGGGATATTATATCATAATTTTAAACCTACATGGGGTTACCTCTTATCATTATTATACCCTAAACTCATAGGGGTATTCTTTGGTTTAGCTTGTATGGTTTTCTATTTAGTCATAATCCCCAGCCTGTAGGGATCCCCTTTTGTCCGTCATTATCCTTAGAACCTTTATAGGATCTTGTTCCCCATATGGAACCTTCCCACGAAGGACGTCCTCGTTGATGCACGCCACGTGGCCCATATCAGGCCATGGGATTTGGTGACCGTTGACCGGTCACCATGCGCTCTCTTCTATTCTATTACCTCAAGTCCAACCTTCATCTCAACTGTCAATTGTTTAATCATAATTCCTAGCCTATAGGAATTCCCGTCCCTCTATTACAATCCCTAGCTTATAGGGATTCCTCTTCCTCTTTCATTATCCATAACCATTAAAGGAGTTCTTGTATGTCTCAATCTTTGAGTCGATGTAGGGTATCCTCATTTCCATGTCTATCATTAAATTCGTATAAGGTACCTGTTGTACCCCAAAATTTTCCCTCCCTTTTTACTCAACACATGACCATTGAGGTCCCTAACTTGCCCAAGGGTTTTAATTTTCATAAATATATGTGAGCTCCAATGGTCTCAAATTATTTCCATGGTCCTAATATGTCTTCAAGATTATTCATGACAAATTTCATGCCTTGCACAACAAGTTTGCTCAGTCAACTGCTCAAATGCCTGAAAATCAATTATATTAGGTCAAAAGTTAATTGTGGCCTATATACAGTCAAACTTCAATATTTTTGGACAAAATCAACATTTTTAAGTGATATCCATCATTTGATCAAAGGTTGATCATGATTCTACAAGGAATGCTCCTAATTCATCAAAAGTCAAAATTGCTAATTAGGGTTTCTATAGGAAAAGTCAACTAAACTTTGACCAGGCATAACTTTATCATACTTTATTATAAATTTTTCCCAACCAAATCTCATTTTTAAGATAATCCAATTCTTTACAACTTCTCATCATCCCACAAGTTCAAGAGATGCACCATTTGAAAGATACTAGTTCATACATTACAGGTCACTTTCAGAAAGTCAACAAAATCACTTTTAGATAAGATCTTCAAATGCAAATTTAATAAAAAGAGGGATTGAAGTAGACATCTTGGGCTTTCCAAAAAGTCAAAGATCATTATCATGAGATAAAAATTGAGCAAGTTATGGCTTGCCCAAGTTTGGAAAATTTGGAAAATTTCAAGAAATGTGCAATGTGCAAATTTGAACTTTTAAGGAAATGGCTAAACTTTTTGGACTTAAAAAACTTTCATGACATTATTAAAGGGCCTCTAAAATCACTTTTGCATGCCTTTGATTTTATTTGCATTTATTTTGATTTTTATTCAATTTAAAATTAAATAAATACAAGATAAATGCATAAAATGATAGGTTATTATTTTGGACATTTGGGCTAATGTGTTGGGTCAGCCTTAGGCCTATAATTTTATGCAAAATTTGTCCAAGTTCATGTACCAAACAAAGATGGCAAGAATCACACAAAAATGGATAGTTTTCAAATTGTGATTTTTGTTTTAAAACCATAAGTTAATGCTTGATTCTTTCCATTCAAGTTTGTCTCCTCCCTCTACCCTATAAATATAACTCATGTGCAAGCCAAACGGATGGAACTCACAACCTGAAAACTCTACACAATTTTGCAAGAAAATATCAAAGTTGTTAAACTCAAAAACACAACTCCAGCCTGTTTCAACCCAAACAAAGAATAAAAGCACACTCCTGGAGGTTCCCTGACACATTTCCATCCATTATCAAGCTTTGAAACATTGCCAAATGTGTCAACCAACTCTCACGATTTGCTTCATTTTCTAAGTATTTGCAAGCTTTTGGTATAGCTGGATTGTAGTTTTGGTGCAGGTATCGTGATTGGCCATTTTTAGGGTTTGAACCTTAGAATTTGGGTTTGTCAATTCAGTCAAAATTAGGCTTAAACAGGGGCACCATCATGCTCAAGAGAGTGAGGCCAGTCGATCCATGGCCTCAATACAATTTATATTGCGTATTTTGTTTGTTTCAAAATGCAAAGGCTATAGTGACAAGCATAAAACTGTCACTATAGGTCTTGTTGTCTAATACGAATGAGGGAGGTGGAGGATGAAGTGTGGCAGCCCCTGATTGGCCAATTTGAACTGCGCGCATTTTTATTTTCCAGATATTAACATTTTTTGTATATAATATATTATTGTTGTTATATACATGATTTAATGGACAACACAGTTGGTAATGAAGTGCGTTTGTGAATGAGAGGACCTGGGTTCGAGTCCCAGGTCCAACATTTTGTTTTATAACATTTTCCAATCACAGATTCAGTACACATGGGATATGCAAGTTCACTGTATGCCTCCAAGTCACACCCATTAGATCTTGCCTGATCTAAATCCAAGGGTGACAAGCACTCATATCCGCCATGTACCCTCAAGAGCTATCTTCATTGGATCCAGAAACCAGTTTGGGCTCCATTTCATTTGGGCCCAGCGAAATTCAGATTACACCCCCCCCCCCCCCCCCATTTTTGTATTGTTTTAATTATTTTGTCTTCTTTTTAACCAAATATAATAATAAAAAAACTCACAAAAAATAGGTTTAGGTATTTTGATTAAATAGTTTATTTCTTAATTAATTAATCGAATTTTAATTATTTTCTTAATTTTAAATAAACTAGAATTTAGGACATATTTTAATTTTAATATTTCTTTTCATAAATATAAAAAACCCACAAAAAGTTTAGTTTACTTTCTAAATAGACTTTAGGAAAACTAATTTAATTTTTCTCTTAAATCAAAAATAAACAAAAAAAGATTTATTATTGCCTTAGGTTCTTAGAAGTATTTTCTAACCTTTTGCGCGTTATTATTTTCTCGCTTTTTTTGTTGTAACTGCCTTCTGGATGTAATAGACTGTAACTAGGTTTTATTTTCTGCTTTTAATTTTTGTACTCCCAATTTTGTACATTATAAATACCCCATCTCCGAAGCCATGTAATAGTCTAGACTTTTACTTTCCGCACTTTACATTTCCCGCAAAATTTAAACTGCTAGTAATTAGGATTATATGGCAAGCTTAAAATTAAAACGTTAGCAAACCCTAATTTACAAAGATAAATGAAATGAATCAATACACTTGCACATGCTCACCCATAGGGTATCTCCCACTTCGGTTGCCTTTAAAAACGGTCACAATTCTCGAAACGTGAGAATTTTTAGCGGCTTCCCTTTAGTTCAATAAATCTCAAGTCCCTCAATGACCCTTTCGATGTCGCCTTGGTTAAAAAGTGAACTTAGAAGTTTAGGACAATTACTAAAAGTCCTTGCCCAGTTGCCTTAGTGACCGTAAACTTCCCTTCGATAGTCCCTCAACATCCAACAACAGGGATACCTACTCACTAATAGTAGGATATCACTATCTAAAGGAAAGGAGAAAAATAATGTCTTTTTCGAGTAGGTAGATAACTGTTAGGTACTTGCTCAAAACAAATTTTTCACACTACACTTTCAAAACCTTTTTTAAAAAATGCTTTATCAACACCCTTGAGGATTGATACAAGAGTTATCATAAAGCAACCAAACTTTTCAAAACACACAAACACGAAAGAAATTTTCAAAAATGAGCAAGTACCTAAGAGCCCGTGGAAAACCACGGATGAAAAGGGTGTTAACACCTTCCCTTTTCATAATCTACCCCCTTACTAAGAAACTCTCGAAAAAGGTCTTTTTCTGTTGTTTTCACCCTTTCCTTCGTCGGATAAAAGAAAAGTCGGTGGCGACTCTTGCTTACCGCAACATTTGCAAACACAGACGCAAAACCAGTATTTAACAATCGGTTCTGCCACCAAATCACAGTACCCTTATGTTTACCTTCATATTATATCCACATCACATCGCATATCCATGAAACTTCTTTTGCATACCCTTAAAGCCAAAAATATTTTTGCATACCATACATTCATACATATGCATTTCCATCTTCGTCCTTGTCCAACTATCATCCAGCTAACATATTGCCCGATACTTAAAGAACAAATTCCAAGCATGCTTTAAGAAAGCTTGACAGAACACAAGAAATTCATAAGTTGTTGAAGTAGAAAGTCAACCAGTGAGCTTGGTTCTACAAATATTGTTAAGGAAGGAAGGCAACCCTTTGTCATACAAGTCAAAGGCCTACACCACCTCAAATGCAACTATCATTGGTGAATCCTCCATGTAAAGAGCAACTGCCATATCAGAAGAGTTGTTATGCCCAGGAAAAGTCAAACAATACCCCATGCTTTGACAAGTCCAAGAACTAAGAAGCATCTCTTCAAGTCAAGTGGATAAAATAAAAAAGCTCTTTCATAGGATCATCAGACTTATCAATTTCAATTTGTAATTTCTGAGTTCCTCAGTTGTATTTGGTGTGAATTTGTATCTTTTGACTAGTGATTCAAATAAAATAATTATGCCTGTTTTTGAAATCGATCCATTCGTGTTCACTCTTTTATTACTTTCCATAAATGATCAACGACTTTCCATTTTCACTATTCTTTTCCAGTTTCATTTTTAAAAAACTTTGAGGGAGAATGATGAAAACTAAATAACTGAATTTTGCTAAACGTATGCTTTTAATAGTAAGATCGGTCTGACAATGTAAGGCATTCTTTCAATTCCTAAACAGTGGAGAAATAAGGAGTTAATCCGTAGTCAACCCCCTCAAGCCTGGAGTTGGAGTTTTGTTCTATTTTCTGAAAAAACTTAATTTTAACCGGGGGCAGGATAGTCTTTCAATTAATTCAACAATGCATTCCAATCTCAGGAGAATCAGGTCACCTAAGCAAAGGTTCAAGCGTATCTCTTTCCTCGATACATCATTGAGGGGACAATCTAAACAAAATTTCAAGCATAGCTCATTCCTCAATACATCATTGAGGAAAAAATCTAAGCAAAGGTTCAAGCACATCATTTTCCTCATATTCTTCATCCAAGATTGAGGAATCAATGAAAATAAAGTCCACGGTATTCTTCCTTTATACATCATTCAAGATCGAGGAAACAATGAAGACAAAGCTTACAACAATCAGTATGGAAGTCAAAAATGTTCAAAAAAAAAGAAGAAATTCAAAATAATAAAGCCCGCTAAGTCAAGTAAATATTGAAAAAACTTGACTTAGGAAAAAGTTAGGGCATTCTGATGGATTGCAAATTCAAAAAGATTGGTCCATGCAAAAATAAGCTATTGAAAACAAAAAAAGCAGAATATTGGAGAACAATCTTGTGACTTCTACCTTAAAAAAGGATTATTTTCAATGCTTGGATCTTAATAATGCTTTTCATCAGTTCTTGGATCTTTACCAATGCTTATCATCCCAACTTGTCTTCTCCAACCTTATATCAATATCACTCTCTACAATGCACAAAATAGAATGAATTTTGAATCAAAGTTGAAGAGGAAGGTTCAAGCTTTAATTTTGATGTTGATGAAATTTTGAATTGAGTCGAAATAGATCCTTAAAACTATTCAGAAGAAATCACATTTTATGCACATGACTTGGAGATTTCACTAAGTGTCAATAAGGTTCTAAGCCACATAACTTCCCCTCCTTTCACTTTTTGGGATTGAGCTCACAAGGACAAAGTTAAAGAAATTTTTTTCCTCTTTCCATGGATATAAGGTTTTCCTAGATTAGATAAAAAATGAGTGAGATATGATTTTTCCAAAGTTTAATTTAAAACCCTTAAAAACTTGGAAATTTTCTAAGTTATCAAGGTAACTTCTTTGACAAGTTACTTCCAAAATCCAATAAACCCTTATTTTTATTCACCAATAACCAAATGACATTGAAACATGGACTTTGAATTGAATGTTGACCAAAATCTCACTTGGTTAACCTTGACTTCTGTTGACTTTTGCTCAAATTACGTTTTTACCCCCAATTGACGAATTGGATCTCTTCCAATCAAAATTGGTGCTCAATCCTTCAACTATAGGTGATTAGAAACATGTAGAGAAGCATGAAATCAAGTGTTGCTCAAAGAATCATAGGAATTCTGATTTTCTCCCAAACCTAATTTTGAACACTTGTGTTAGGAGATGATGACCAAAATTCAAAACCCTAATTCCATGGATTATGATGAAGAATTCCTTGAAAAAAGATGTCTCATATGATAATGAGAGGATGTTGCTTCAAAAAATTGGTTCATAAGAGCACCACACACTTCATCTGGCCAAAACCCTAATTTTAACATATGGATATGAGAAATGTGATTCACTTAAAAACACTTGCAACTTTCAATCTTATGATGAATCAATGAGACAATCGAGATGTCTTGAGGTATGAGAAACTCTTGTGGCTTAAATGATCAAAGGAATAAGGATGTGGGACTCTTCCTACATTGATTGTCAATACAACCAACTTCTATTGTCTTGAAGAAAACCATGAGAGCCAAAGTACTTTGATCCTATAAGGTAAAAGAAGAGGGCAAATTTTAGGGTGCAACAAACTAGATTGGATACAAAAAGAACCCAAAAATTTATGCTCTAGACAAAGCACTGGCGCAGAAATACTAGTAATTGTATTATTATTATTTTTTGTATTTTCTGAAATTTTGGTATCAAACAAACTGGATTGGATTTGTCGGTATCGTGAGCAAAAGAGGAGAAGACTAGTGAATACTAGACCTTACCAAAGAGTGTCAGTAAAAATTGGACTCAGAAGATATGCCAATAGAAATTGGACTTGAAAGGTAGACCAACAGAAATTGGAACTAACCCAAGATGACTAGTATAAACAAGACTCTAGAAGGTGGTGCGCCAGGATCGAACTGGTTCGCAAATAACCAAAACGAGTAGAAATTCAACCCAAGATAGGACTAGTAGAAACTAGACTATAAAGATAACAAATAGACATTATATCCAACAGATATTACCAGACTAATCTAGTCTCGATCAACAAGGGATAGTAGACACTAAACCCAAAACAATTTGCACGCTAGCTGAATGCTGGTGGGATCGAGGAAAGGTAACGAGTAGAGACTCGACCTTTAAGGAGTACTAAAAAGAATGCACCAGGTTGAAACTGGTGTGCGGACAAGGTAACAAGGTAAAAACTCGACCTAAGAGGAACTAGTAAAAACTAGACTCTGAAAAAGTACTCAATAGGATAACAATAGAAATTGGTTCCTATAGCAAGGTGACTAGAAACTGCACGTATTTCAAAAAAAACAGTTGCAGGTCTCAACTGAGGATATGCATTAGGTACTGAAGTAATCTAAGGGGTATAATAGACATATAATGAGTAAAGACTCGAATCAAGAAGACTATTAGTAGAGACTAGTCCAAATATGAGAACCAGGATAAAACCGAGTAGCACACACAGGTAACGAGTAGACACTTGACCTAAAAGTAATTAGTGGAAATTAAGCTCAAAACGAATACCACGGTAGAATTGGATTCGAAAAGGTATACCAATAGACATTTGATTGATTGATCTTTGAATAGATTCACCTCGAGAGGACTTCTTGAGATATGTGTCATCATAGATGAGTTGCCCCAATGTCAAGAACTTCAAAACACTGCCTTTGGCTAAAAAATGTTGAAGATGGTTTCAACAACAGTTTAGTAATGGTCCCTGATTACTCAATGCTTTGAGAGATTCATCGACTTCTTGATATAACTTCCTAGATTGGCGAATGTTTGAAAACAATTCTCGACGTGATTGCGCCAGATTGGATGAATCTGTGAACTTCACTCCATTTTAAGAGTACACAAGACTGGGAAAACAACTTGTGTGATTCTCAATGAAGTCTCTACGCAAAATTCCCCTTGATATTGTCAATTCTCTTGAGATAGCTAGCTTTTGATTTAGCAGAGTATTCAAGCTTTTACTCTTCGATAAGATTAAGCTCTTCACTGATGTTCCTTGTATAAACTCTCTTGATGTTAAGAAAAAGTTTTGCATGTAGAAGACTGTTTATTATGAGAATGATAATTCTAATGCAAAACTTATGTAAGTCTTGACGTTTTTTTTATGGAAAATACATTGCGACTTCTTGTGAACGAATCACTTTTTAAAGTGCAACATTGAAAAGCTTTTTCTTTTTAAGAATGATAAGACAAGCATAGGATACCAATATATATTTAGCACGCACATTGGGAGTCAGTTAAACGTTATCTCGTTGCAGTATGTTTTCAAATTAACTCATGCTTCAGTTAGGACTTTTGAGAGATTTGTCGATTTCTTGATATAACTGCTCAGATTGGCGAATCTTTGAAGAAATTTCTCGATGTGACTGCCCCAAATTGGATGAATCTGCAAACTTCACTCCCTTTTATGATTACAAAATATTGGGAAGATAACTTGTGTGATGCTCAATGAAGTCTCTAGGAAACATGCCCCTTGATATCGTCAATTCTCTTGAGATGGCTAGCTTTTGATTTAGCAGAGTATTCAAGCTTCTACTCTTCGACAAGATTAAGCTCTTCACTGATGTTCCTTGTATAAAATATGTTGATGTTAAGCAAAAGTTTTACATGCAGAAGACTGTTTATTATGAGAATGATAATTCTAATGCAACACTTATGTAAGTCTTGAAGTTATTTTATGGAAAATACATTGCGACTTCTTGTGAACGAATCACTTTTTAAAGTGCAATGTTGAAAACCTTTTTCTTTTTAAGAATCATAAGACAAGCATAGGATACCAACACAGATATTTAGCACGTACATTAGGAGTCAGTTAAACCCTATCTCATTGCAGTATGTTTTTGAATTAACTCATGCTTCAGTTAGAACTTTTAAGAGTTGTAATGTGGCCTAGTTCACATTTTTTTAGAAAAAAAGATTTAAGGCTAAAAAGTTATATGGTACCCACCCATTATCCATGATGTTCTTCAGTCCTAAGTTCAGCTAACTTGATATGAGAACTCATCTCTCAAGAGGATTTTACGATGGTTGAGGAACCACGAGTTTTTTTGGACACGACAGTCACTCACCTTTGTTTTAGGTGTCTGATCACATGTCTTTGTTCTTTACTGAGGATTTTATTTTGAAATCCTTTCTTTTTTAGGATGTCTTATTCTTTTTTTTCTTCATATCCCTAACTTTTTCCTGAACGAATTCTTTTTGAATTTGTACTTTCGAGTCCAGCGGGATGCCCTAATTTTTGCCTAAGTCACTTGTTTTCAAGTATCGACTTATAGGGCTTTTTTTTTCTTTTTTTTTAAATTATCGTTATCCTCCCTCCAATCTTTGCCTAGGAAAGAGACTTGGTAAAGTTGATACAATATGCAATCAAATATTTTTATGAGTGATAACAAATGGATGAGTGAAAACGAATGGATTAATTCAAGACAAACATGCTCAATGCATTAAGATTTTCATTTAAAAATAAACAAGTTTCTACATGCAAGCAATGTTTAAATAAACAAGCAATATTACAAATGAAAATGCAGTAAAGAAACCAATGATTGCCATTATTGAGGAGACTTGAATCCGCCTGGACTTATTGATTCTTACGAATTTCTAAAGTCTTGATTCTCACTTGGGAATGAGATCCCCATTTCTAATTTGGTGTGAACATACTAGTCTCTGAATTGATCCAATCTTGGTCCTTGTCTCTGGATAATATACCATTTTTACTTGAATGGTCAAGTTCCCTAAGATGGTGTTCACATTGGATTCTCTCAAAATATGTGATCAATGCTTTACCAAGCGAACTTGCATACTGAATCACCAAGTGTCTTCTGCTTCACATAAGATATATTCATATGGGGAGAAAAGTCTGAAACAGTTTTCCAAATAGTAATTGGACTTTAGAAAAAACGTCTGACAGGTGCTGAACTTTATATTTCGAACCCCTTGCATTTCTTGATATTATGACCAAGTGCCCCATAATGGAAGACACACACTGATGTTCAAGCTTCTTTTATCTCTTTTGATAGGCCTTGCCCCATGGATTCACTTGGGGAACAAACATTGGTTGCAGATGAGGAGACCTAGGAACAACAAGTTGTGGAAGAGATCCACAAAATACCTTATTATTTGAAAGTGATCTCACGAGATGGTTATTAATGACAACTTCTATTGTAGCAGCAAGTATAGGATTACCTTTACCAACACTGTATTCAAAATTTCCATGACCAGACTCATATGAGTTTCCAACTGACTGCTTTCCTCTCTCAAAGAGTTTATGACCACTGACCATAGCTAGAATATCTCTCATAATCAACCTCATATGAACCCCCATTTCAGCCAATTCCCCACGAAGTTGTTCCATAACTAATCTCTAAGCACAAAGCGGTGAGAAGTACGGATTTGCAATTTTGAAGAAAACCAAGTCAGAACAAGAATCCATGTCTCTGCGTACCTATTATAAATGCGTAAATATGCATGAGATGCACAAGTGGATACAATTCCATGTTCAATAATTTTCAAGGAACCCGCATGCTTTTAATTTTGATTTTAAGCAAGTAAGAGATGGGAAAGCACATCACAAGGCTCACAAGCATGGTTCCTTGAAAAAGGAAAGAACATGTGTGTTAAAATGATGTTATCATGTTATGTATGTACTAATACATGATCAAAGTCTCCATCACAACGGATAACTGTTGTGCCGGTTCTGGACCATATAAATATCATAGGATTAAAGGTCTGGAATCATCTAAGTATAAGAACCAAGTACTATGAAGATCAACAACAATATAGGGTCAAGTCTCTCCAATATCTATATAATTGTTGAACTTATTTTGAATAACCGAATGTCACACGATCAAAAATACGAAACACACACAAAAGAACCAAATAGTCACCAATTGTACCTGTATGTTCATTCCCTCTCCACTCACTGGTGAAGTCTAGGTCAGGGTAAGGTCAAAAGGCAAATCAGAGTCATGAGTTCTCGTGAAAGAAATATCACTGTAACACATACGTTCATAATGATAGTACCCCATTTAAACCTCGTCTGAGCATGGATCTCATGATCAGACTAGTAAGATATACGCCTTGTAGATGTCATGACTCTCCAATCTATTTATATGTGTTCCTATGTGTTTACAACTCTGGCCTATGTATTGGGCCTTTTACCTCATGTAACAACCTGCCCACCAAGAAAAACACAGACATTCCAGTATATCCAGAATATAGGAAACTAAAAAATAAAATGCAATGCATGAAAGCATATAAAAAATGAATCAATAAAGCAATAAAAAAACAAGACACCCAAAGAAAAGAAATCAAACAAAAGTTAGGACTGACTATGATATCCCCAATAGAGTCGTTAGCTGTCGTGGTATTTTCATCGAAGCGTGAAGAGTGGTCATCAATGTTATTTATACCAAGGGAGGGAAAGGAAACAATGAGTAAACCTAAAGAAAGATAAAGAACATGGTCATCGCGACCAAGAGAAAAGGGTAAAAAAGTCTAGTATGCAAGGGGAAGGTATTAGCACCTCCCACATTCGTGGTACTCCACATAATCCACTTAAGTTTGTTCTAATCTAAGGGTGTGTAAAAATATAAGTCTAAATCTTAATGCTAAAAGGGAATGCATGCAAAGTATATACAAAAAGAAAGTTTTTATTAGTTGTTCCCGCCATAGTTGCGAAACTTTGTGCCTACGTACCATCTTTTGTGCAATAGGGGACCAGGGCGCTCGTACTTCACGTAAAAAGGTGTCTTGGTTTTTTGTGTGTTTTTTATGAACAATGCTAGCGAAACATGTCCTTTTTAAAAAGGTTAAAAGAAAAAGTCTGAAGACAAAAAAGTTTGCATTGGTTGGTGTTTTTTAACTTGAAAAAGGATTTGTGATTTGAACCACATTAAAGACTATGATTGAAAGAAACACAAGGTTTGGGAATGGACCCCCCCATGCTCCTCTCAATAGCTTAAGGCCCGTGAGACATGGTTCACATCATTATTTATCAAGTTTTAGTTTTAACATGGATGCAAAATAGAACATCTAATCAAAAGGGGATCCCAATCTTACTTATTATCATGTTTGTGGACATAAAGTTGGGATGAGAGGGAGATCTACATAATGTTGTCATGCTTGGATAGAAAACCTAAGTTCTATTTAGTCCAATCTTAGAGAAGAATGAACTATAGGTCCTATGGGGAGAATTAAAATATCACAAACAAGAAGAAGAAGATGAAGAAGAAGCAAGCAATCAAATACTTAGATAAGATAAAGAAGGCAGGTAATCATCAAAAGGGGAACTTAGACAAGTTACCAAACAAAATACCTACTTAGATAAGCAAGTAAAGATAGGAGAAGAGATGATAAAACATCACATAAGGATTACAAGATATCAAGAATCAATGACGCTAATACATCAAATAGAATATGAAAAAATATCAAGTAAACAAGCACATAGGTGGATACATAAGTAAGAGATAATGAGACACCACACAAATATGATAATGAACCAAGTGTTAAAGCAAAGGGATAAGTGGTAAAACATCAAGCATACATGAATTAAGATTACAAAACATCATGTCTCAAAGAAAAGAGAAGGACGATAAAACATCACTAAACACATTAGTCAATATGATAAAAAACATAAGAGATGGAGATCTCACAACCAAAATGGAAGAATTGAAGAAGGAAAGTAAGAGAGATCTGATAAGAAATCAAAGAGGCATGGCATAAATTCACATCAAAGTAGGGTGTTAGTTCTGTCCCTAACATGATATACTCCTTAGACTACCCTAAGCATAGCAACATGGGTCAAGAAGTAGAAGAACTTACCTAACTAGGCAAGTAGAAGTGCAAGTGTGTATTTAGAAGACAAAACTTCAATACATGTGAAAAGCATAAATAAAAGTGATATACAAGAGGTGGATACCTAAGTATAAACATGTTTCAAGACATAAAAAATTATCACCAAGAGAATGAATGTTAATAAACATCGTCTTAAACAAACAAGTAGGCATAATAGAAAGAGATGAAGTGTAGATAAAGACAAGATAATACTTGGGTCTCAAATAAGTGGAAAACCATGGATAGGAAATGAAATGGAATCAAGAGGACATAAATAATATGTGTATACATACATAAAGGTCATGCTTCAAGGATATGGATGTGGGAACCATGAAAGAGAATAATTAGTTAAGTACACTAGCTAGTGAAGACTTAGGATCCAAGTGCCTAACATATCCTGTAATAAGGAAGTGAGGTAAATTGAAATGGATGATTGAGTGTATAAGTAATAAGTGGACACATAAGAAGCTCATATTTATCACATAAACAAACTTTAGAAAGATTCACATGAAACTCATACAAGAAGAGGATCACAATCAACCCTAAGTGGACATAAGTCCTCATGCATTGCTACCAAGCAAACAAGTTGGAAAAGAAAAGGTAATAGGAAAAAGAAGAGATAAACATTAACATGTTATACACTTATCACACACATCATGGTTAATAAGAAGTTCAATTAGTCATTAAAAACATGGTTCAAACACCAAGATACACAAACTAGCATCAATCAAAATTATGATGTAAAGTGAAAACAAGTGTGTGATCAAATGAATATGGAATAAAGTGTAAAGTAAGAGTGAATTAAGAATCAAGCAATAGATTTTAACACACACCATTTACCTATAAACAACCCTAAGGCATCCCTATCTAAGCACATTCAAAAGTTAGTACAAGAATTGGTCAATACCACACCCTAACATACACCTAAAGACAAGTGAAGCACAACAAAAGGGATAGATGAAGAGATAACATGATTAGAGGGTGTAAAATCACAAAGGTCAGTAGAAAATGACCTCTAATATCATACATTCAAACATCACAAGAAAAGAAAAAAAAGTAGCCTACATAGAACACAAGGGAAGTTGCCAAAGGAGACAATCATGTATGTTCAAATTAAACAAGTAAAGATCAAATGATGAAAGCATAATTGAAGAACTATGGAATGTGTGACTTGTATAATAAATTAACTCAAGATTAGGTTCAAGAGAAACAAAGAAGAAGATGAAAAAGTAGCCTACATAGAACACAAGGGAAGTGGCCAAAGTAGACAATCATGTATGTTCAAATTAAACAAGTAAAGATCAAATGATGAAAGCATAATTGAAGAATTATGGAATGTGTGACTTGTATAATAAGTTAACTCAAGATTAGGTTCAAGATCAACAAAGAAGAAGATGAAACTTCATGCACAAACAAAGTCACCTAATTGATGAATAACATCATCTAAAGATATATAACACTTGTCTTAAACCAAATAAGATTGGTAAAGATCAAATGAAAGTAAAATGATCCCTTATATGTCATAGGATAATGGTTAATCCCTCATAAGGTATGAATCATGAAATTAAAGCCTCAAGTAATGTCAACAAAGTAACATAATCAACTATCATGACAAATTGGCAAAGTATAGTCCATATATGCACAAAAGGATTATGATATAAATAGATTAAAGTTAATGTTCTTAGAAGTTATGGGCAGTAGCCAACATCAAGATACATTCATGTGACATAGCATAAAAGATCATAATGCAATCACTAAACGATGATGCTCAAAACACAAGTAAGAAAGAAAATGTAGCTTCTAAAGTGTCACCGTGTTGTTAGAAAATGAGTGCTTAACCAAAGAATCACAGAAGCATTGTGAATTGTAATGAAAATAGAAGTTAAGATCAAAACTTAAGCACAAAGATGTTGGACCCAAGGTCCTTCAAAGATTCACAAAAACATTGCACGCACACTAGGTCTAAACTATGAAATATGGCTCCTAACTTGTCATCATGATAAATTGACAATGAAATGTCAATAAAAGAATCAAAGGAGCTATTCATGAAAGCATTTAAGACCTTAGATGTCATAAGTAAACTAAAAAGCTCTCAAGTAATTTGGACCCATGATACTTAGGTAGAAGTTCACAAAAGCATCCTCCTAAACCATGATCACAAAAGATGAACAAAAAATTTTAAACAAAGGGGAAATGATAGAGTATTTGAATGGTTCATGAATATTAACTCAACCCTCTAACATGCGATGAGAATTAGTGAAGGAACTTGGTTCCTTAAAGGTTGCACAAGTGCATGCCTTATATCTCAAGCAACAAGATCAAGGAAAGGTCAAATGGAAGGCAAAAGCATAAAGCATAAGGTAGAGTCAATTGGTTCTCATGTTCTTAGTGAAAATTTCATTGAAAATATCATCCTATAATCTTGATAATTGGACCACAAGAGTCCCCAAAAACAAACCACAAAACATAAGAATGATTCAAATTAAAGTTTAAAACTTGGTCAATTAGGAGTTCAAAACAAAATGATCATAATTAGATAAAAAAGATCAAATAAATTGTTCCAATCTAATGTGATGCTAAAGGAAACCAAAGATTAATATGTTTCCAAAACTCAGCCTCAAAATATTTTCATAAGCTAGTAAATGAAAAGCAACAAGTTCAATAAAGTTTATATGGACACTTTCACCTCAAAAATGGATTAAAAATAGAAAGAAGACTTGTAAATTCACACCAGTTTAATTATAAATTCTTTAGTGTCTCTAAAATTCAGAAACAACGGTTAAAGTTCTTGGATCAACATGGAAAAGTGAAAAAGATTTGCAAACATAAAGACTAGTTAGTAAAGTTCTCAAACTAGACATGTTTAACAATACATTTTGTGAAAAATATAAGATCAAAACTTAAAATTTATTAAAAATTGTTTCATGATCTTTATTAATCCAAGAACCTTAAACAAATTTTATCTTGAATTTAGAGGCAAAGGAAATTGGAATTTGAAAGCAAACATTGCAAGTGATAAACCAAAACCCTAGAAATTGAGAAATTAACTTCAATATTGATTTACCAAAGCTAAAATTTCAATAAATCTAGTCTAATACCACAAAAAATCAGAGAAAACTCTAAGGATCAACACATATATATTTTGTATAATTTTTAGTTTGAAGGAAAATTAGAAATAAAATCAAAATTCAAATGAAATAAGAAAATTCATAAGGAAAACACATTTTATCAATTAATTTAATTAATGTGTTTCTTATTTTTAAACATTGAAATAAAAATCATGGAAATAAAACAGACTCACTGAAGATTATTTTCAAAATTTTCCATAATATTTAGATCATCAAAACTATGTAAAATAAAATCAAGAAGTTAATTGAATAAAATAGGGAAAAAAAAGAAAAAAATTCAAAATAATATAAACAAATGAAAAGTGTGTGCATCGGGGCCCGATGTAATTCAAATGGACTAATAAAATGTTATCTTTTTCATTTAAACCATCAAAATGAAACCCTAGCTCATGTGTGTGCAGTGAACTTCAGATCCATGTAACTACCTCATTTGTCCATGAAATTAAATGAAGTATGAAGAAAAGTTGTAGATCTCATGAAGATCTACAATGTGATACCAAGAATCACATCAAGCAAGATCTAATTCACAAAGAAAATGGATCAAACTTCCACTGATTGTCACTTTTCACCTAAAATTCAGAACACAATGCTAGCTCAGAATCCAACAATTATATACATCAAACTATTGTTTGACCAACTAACAACATCATGAACATGTTTACATCAATTAAAATTTATTGGAAGCACAAATGCAAGATGCATATCTAGATCTATGGAGTTTGAGGGGTTTACCTAGTGGAGCAGCTCCACTGGCTCTTTAAATAGAGTGAATGATCCTCAGAAACTCGAAAACACTTGAGGAATAAAGAATATAGCAAGAAATTCCAATAAGCTTCCAAGAAATGTCAAACCCAATAGCTACTTCTTGAGTGATATTTGAGAGAGATTAAGAGAGAGAGAGAGAGAGAGAGAGATCTTGCTTTGTATGCTTCAGTGTTAATCAAATTGCGTATTGAATGAAGAGAGGAGAGCTCCATTTATAACCGCTGAGAGTGAGGTTATGAGTGACCATTGTTAAGCAAAGTGTGTTGAGCAATTTTAATAAAAAAATCAGTTCACATGGGGCCCGTGTTTTGTGTTGTATTATTGTAAGCTTGAGGTCGTTTTGAGTGACAAAATAGAGAGTAGAGAGTGAGTGAGGAGTGTGAGGTGAGCTATCACAGCTTTCACATGGGTTGAAAAGTGAGTGGAAGGAATATTTTCTCTTTTTGGCAAGGCACAAGATCAACATGCATGCATGTGAAATTCACATTGTTTTTCCATATTTGGAAAAGATGATGTGTGCATAAGTAAGGGAGCATGTGGACGAAGGAAAAGCAAGGGAATTATGCAGAAAAAATGCACTTTATCCATTAAATCTCAAGTGTTATCTTGGGTAAAATCAAGTGAAAACCCATTCCAGCTGTGATACTGTGGCAGGACCGACTATTTTTACTGGTTTGTGTTTTGCGTTTTTTGTTTGCAAAATGTTGCGATAAGCAAGAGTCGCCACCGACTTTTATTTCATCCAACAAAGGAAAAGGAAAAAGAAGAGAAAAAAACCTTTTTCGAGATGTTTCTGAGTACGGGGGGTAGATTATAGAAAGGGGAGGTGTTATCACCCTTTCTATCCATGGTTTTCCATGGGCTCTTAGGTACTTGCTCATTTTTTAAATTTCTTGTGTGTGTGCTTGTCTTGAAAATGTTTTACTTCGTGATAATCCTTGTATTAGTCCTCAAGGATGTGATGAAGTTGTTTTGAAATTTTGTTTTAAAAGGTACTTGGGTGAAAAGTTTTTATTGAGAAATCACTTAAGATTCTACCTACTCGAAAAAAGATTGTTCGTTCTATTTCCTTTAGACAGCGCTATCCTACTATTAATGAGTAGGTAGCACCGTCGTTAGAGTTGTAAGGGACATTCGAAAGGGACAAGTACAATCACTAAAGAAATAGTTAGAAAACTTTAGTAGTAACCCTAGAGTCTTAAGATCTTTCTGAGGCAACATTTCTGAGGCAACATTTCCGAGGCAACATTTGAATGGGAGAATTTGATCTTTTAGACTGGAGGACAACCACTAAAATCTCCTATGCTTAGTGACTGTTTACCGAAGGCAATCGAAGTGAGGCAAACCGTAGGAGTGAATATGTGCATGTGAACTTTTTTTAGTTTTTTAGTCTTTGTACATTAGGTGATCTACCATTTTAAATTTTGAGCATTCTTTCCATACAATCCTATTAGCCATGCATTTAGGCAGTTAAAGATTGCGGGAATTTAAAGTGCGGAAAATAAAACCTAGCAATTACAAGGCTTCGGGGAGGGGAATTAATTACATAACCAAAAATCTGGGAAAAGCGATAAATAAAAACCCTAGGTTAACTATTACAAACCCTGAGCAGTTACAAAATAATGGACAAATAATTAACAAGTGTCGGGCAAATAAAATGCGAGGACGGTTGAAAAAATCTAAAACCCTAATTGAGAGAAAAAAGATTTTTTTGTGGATTTTTATTGAAGAAAACATTTAATTGCAAATTAATCAAACCTGATTTCTAATTGTTTTTAAATTATGAAAGAAATTAAATTAACCTAATTTTCTAATTATATAATTTCAATAAAAATAAAATATTTTGTACAAAAAGATTTTGTATGTTTTTTTGGTTTTTTATTTTGAGAAAAGAAAAATAAATTGTAAAATTAAAACCTAGATTCTATTTGATTTTAAATGAAACAAAAATTAAATTTACCTAACTTACTAATTAAATTAAATAATTTATTATTATTAAAAAAATTCTTTTTTTGTGTTTTTGTGATTTGTTGATTTTATGATTTTAAAAAAAAGTAATTAATTCGGTAAAAAATAATTAAACAAAACAATTAAAATATAAGAAATAAATTGAGAAAAAAAGAATATGGGCCTGTGTTGTTAGCAATTCTGGGGGGTGAGAATCTGAATTTCCAAGCCCATTAAGCTGAGCCCAATCAACCACGTTGGGTTAGGTGTAGTGTTGACTTGGAGGTGTATCATGGACCTTCAGGCTGGAAGCGTTGGATCTGGGTAGAAGTGCATCCAGTGGTCATGAATTGCTAGCGCATGGTGGATGGTTGAGAGCGTGATACACCTGATTACAAAAGAAAAAATAATACAAGGAAATCGTTGGGACTTGGGATCGAACCCAGGTCCTTATACTCCCCTCCAACGATATATTTCAAGCTGCGCTACCTTGTTAATTTGTTGGTATAATGAAAACAAAACATAATAAATAAAACAAAATAATGGATTTAGAAAGGCGCGCAAGATTCAAATGAACCAATGGTGGGTTGCCACATACTATCTTCTTCGCTGCAACCGTCGTATTAGGTGATGGACTTATACCTACGGACGTTTGTTGTAACTACAGCCCTGTAAAACTCAAAAATATCATACAAGCATGATAAATTAATTGTGATGGTACCAATCAATTCGTCTTGGCCTCACGAGCATCTTGGTACCTGATTCATAGCCTAATTTAACTTATACCAGAAATCCCCAAATCGTGACCCCAAACCCTAACAATGGCAGATGCGTGTAAAGGTCCCAAAAATGCAATTAAACTATGTGGTCATCTTGAAAACATGATAATGATTACAAATATAACAATTAAAAGTGCTAATGATGCATAAATTATAATAATCGAATTTCAAAAAACTTTCAAACCGTGATGAGTCTAGGCGATGGTTCTTGACGTTTTGAAGGCTGCAAATGATATTGTTGGCTTCAGGAGATGGCCAGGAATTGATTAGGGTCTTTGAATGGCTTGGAGTCGTCCTCTAGGGCAGAAATCAAATGCACACTTTTATCCAATTTTTGAGTTCTTTTTCTTGCTCCCTACGACTTCCAAAACCTCCTCCTTTGATCTGCAATTGTTGTATACATATAGTAGGCTGAATTAGGTCAATAAAATTGGCATGAATCTTGAGAAATAATGGAAATTGGATTTGATTTGCTTTTGTATGATATCTTTCTAAAACAAGCTTCAATACAATATTTTCCAACCCTAATGAGTCTTGCACGAATTGATCATCATGCTAGTTGTACATAGACTCCAAATGTGCACAAAAATCCCAAGATTTGATTTGCTTTTATTATTTTACCATTTAATTTGATTTATTTTGATTTAAATGAATAAAAAATCAAAATAAATGATAAAAGTATTAAAATAATAGGTGGAAAATCTCAGGGGTCGTGGGTCCTATTAGAAACATGTTTCAAATAAGAAAATTGGGGCCCATTTGGAAAAAAGGCAAATTTGATCAATATTGACTTTTGACAATTTTCCAAAAATTGCCAACTTTGACAATGCACAACTCTCTCAATTTTGAACCTAGGAGGGTGTTCTTTTGATTTTTATAATTCTTAGTATGTCCCCTAAACAATCCTTTTGGTTTCATCTCAATTGGGTCTTCCATGTTAATGTATGAAGCTTTGACCCAAAAGGTGTTTTTGTTGACTTTTCAAAAGGACCTATAATGTAAAAATTCATATCTTTTGATGAGTGTATATTTTGAACTTGTGGGATGAATATGAATTTTAGGGAATTGAATCCTCTTCAAAATGAGCCTTGGACGGAAAATTTCTGATAAATTATGAAGAAGTTATGCTTGGTCAAAGTTGGGTTGACTTTTACTGAGAACCCTAATTTAACAACTTTTGGGTTTTGATGAATTTGGAGCATTCCTTGGGTAATCATGGTTAATCCTTGATAAAATGATGAAATTCACTTCAAAATGTTAATGTTGACCAAAAATCTTGAAGTTTGACTGTATGTGGGTCATAGTTGACTTTTGACCTAATATAGTCGATTCTCGAGCATCTGAGCAGTTGACTGAGAAAACTTCTTGTGCAAGGCATGAAACTTGACATGTAGGGTCTTGAGAACATATTAAGACCATGGATAGAATATTATTCCTTTGTGATTTACCCATATTGATGAAAATAGAAACCCTAATTTGAGATACACTGCCTTAGGAGAGAGTTTGTTTGGTCAACTCTTGGGCAACCCTGAGCAAATTGAGGATCTTAAAGGACATGTATTGAGTAAAATGAGAAGAAAATTTTTGGGGTACAACAACTACCCCTGTTCAATCTTCTTAAACCTGCGGATGTAGGTTGGCTTGTCTTCCTTTCGTAATCTGAAGGTGGAAGATGATTGAACACTAAAATGCCCAGAAATTTGCACTCGCATGAAGTGGCACTCGACTTGTGACATCGGGAATGGGCTTGTAGATGCCATTTGGAGGTTGATGATAGAAGATTTGTCGGAGATGGGATTAAAGATGCCATCTATAGAGTTTTGATTTCCTGAGACATTCCTTCTATGAGAGTTCCTATTACTGTTGATGATGAGGAATCTGCTGAGGAACGTGGGTAGCTGTCTTGGCAGAAATAGAATTTTAGGAACTTCAGTTGTCCATTATTCTACTGGGGAAAATCGTGTTTGATTAGATCCAGGCCTTTCAGTGTTGTGGACTACTGTTTGGAGATAAGAGGGAAGGAACTTGGATAGTAAGGTTATGAGAAGGAACCTGGATAGTAGGGTTAATTTGATATGAAAGCCTGGATAGTAAGGCTGCTTTGATATGAAAAAGCCTGGATAGTAGGACTGTGAGAAGGAACCTGGGTAGTAGGGTTACTTCGATATGAAATCCTGGATAGTAGGGTTGTAAGAAGGAACCTGGGTAGTAGGGTTACTTCGATATGAAAGCCTGGATAGTAGGGTTGTGAGAAGGAATCTGGGTAAGGTTGATTTGGGATAAGTTCGTGTAAAACTTAATAATGAACCGGGGTAAGGTTATAAGTTTGTGTAAAACTTCAAGAGGAACCGGGGTAAGGTTACTTTATGATAAATTTGTGTAAAACTTCAGGAGGAATCTGGGTAAGGTTACTTTGAGATAAGTTTGTGTAAACTTCAGGAGGAACCAGTGTAAGGTTACTTTGAGATAAGTTTGTGTAAAACTTCAAGATGAACCGGGGTAAAGTTACTTTGAGATAAGTTTGTGTAAAACTTCAGGAGGAACTGGGGTAAGGTTACTTTGAGATAAGTTTGTGTAAAACTTTAGGAGGAGCCGGGGTAAGGTTACTTTGAGATAAGTTTGTGTAAACTTTAGGAGGAACCGGGGTAAGGTTACTTTGATATGATAATGTAGATTAGTTGACCCGTTTGATTTCGGGAACTGGGTTTCCATTAGTCGTCTCTAGATGTAATTTGTATAACTACTGGATTTGTTGAAGCTAATCGTATTTTCCTAAAAATATATCAGGGTTAGTTATATGCGATGTATGAAATGCAGGGTGAGATGATGTTCTCAAAATAAATGAGATTATGTTGTATATGATGTGTATGTGTATGTCATGATGTAGGTTCATGAAATGCTATTGGGGTATGCCTGTGTCTGGGAAAATAAATCCCTGACGGTTGCTGGATATTTGTAAATATTCTGTCGGGAAGAGATGCTGGAGAATAACTCTGCAGGGACCAGACTTAGGGGGAAGAGATACTCCATTGGTAGACCTGCTGATCTAGAGGAATAAACTCAGCTAGGGATGAAGTTTCGTTGCTGGATATGGTAAGCTCTGCCGGAGAGGGAGCTTCTGTATTTGGAGAAATAAACTCCGCTTGGGGGATGAAATTTACTGACTCGCTTGCGATTATGAACCTCGGTCGGGGATAGTTATGTCTTGTTTCAATGCCTTCGGATACTCTTACTCTGTGGGGAGTGTATGTACCCACAATTATATTCCCAAGCTGGCTCTATCCTGATACCTGCTGGGCGGAGTAACCGTCGGGTTTGGCACTTCTTGTTTTTCCCTGTTTCTGGAATTACGAGCAATTAAATTTTGTTTTATATGTAAATATTTATGAGAAGCAATCATTTTCAAATGCATATATCAAAAATAAATCATTGGACGTTCTTGCAAAACAAAACAGAAAAAGAAAAATAGATTCAAGTTTCTTGTGAAAATGATTTGTATTGATTTTGAAATTGGCCTGTAATAGGCGTTTTTTGTAAAAAGAGGCTGACGCTCTAGTAAGAGAATACCGCCGAAGAATAGAAAATATACAATTTGTGTAAAATAAAGAAAAACAGCTATGTGAAACAAACCCATTGGGTTCTAACTCTGTTATTTCCTTTATATCTTCAAGTGTCTCATTGCTTTGCTACTTGGCCGAAGGTTGATCAGAATTATTGGCGCCGTCCGAGCTTGATAGTCAATACCGAAGTCTAGTCGCAAGATGATCCAATGATACATAGTGATACGCTTCAATCCCTAACTTTTTCCTGGACTGCCCTTTCGGGTTTTCAATCCACCGGGATACCCTTTTTTTCCCAAGCCTCCCTTTCGGGTTTTCGACTTGCCAGGTGTACATATTTTTTTCATTTTCATCCCTTACTTTTGCCCGAACCCTTTTGGTTCGCAGGGAAGCCCTTATTTTTGCCTAGGCCAGTAAACCTAGCGGGTCTTTGATTAGGCGTAATATCTTTTCACTATGTCTGCATTGACAGGGTGAGGAAGGTTGTCACCATCTATGGTGGTTAGAATCATAGCTTCTCTCGAGAAAATATTCTTAACCACAAATGGCCCTTCGTACGTGGGAGTCCATTTTCCCCTGGGATCACCTTGCGGCATTATGATGCGTTTGATCACCAGATCCTCGACTTGATATTTTTTATGCCTGACTTTCTTGTTAAAAGCCTTGATCATTCACCTTTGATTCGTCTGACCATGGCAGATATCAGTAAGTCTCTTTTCATCGATTAGATTTAACTGATCAAGTCGGGTTTGGATCCAGTCGTCTTTGTTCCCCGCATCCTTCGTAATCCTGAGAGAGGGTATCTAGACTTTGATGGGTAGGACTGCCTCCATGCCATATACAAGAGAGTAGGGGGTTGCCCCTGTCGACGTCCGTGCTGAGGTACGGTACCTATGAAGAGCAAATGGTAACATCTCATGCTAGTCTTTGTATGTCACAGTAATCTTTTGTACAATCTTCTTGATGTTCTTGTTAGCTGCTTCAACAGTGCCATTCATCTTTGGCCGATAGGGGGAAGAATTATGATGTTGTATCTTAAACTGTTTATAGAGCTCGGTGATCATTGTGTTGTTGAGATTCATACCATTGTCAGTAATAATTCTCTCTGGTACACCATATCGACATATCAGATTGTGTCAGATAAACTGCACCACGACATTCTTGGTTACTGTAGCAAAAGAGGCTGCCTCAACCCACTTCGTGAAGTGGTCAATAGCCACCAGAATGAAATGATGCCCGTTAGACGCAGTATGTCTGATCTCGCCGATCATGTCGATACCCCACATCACAAAGGGCCAGGGAGCCATCAAGACATTCAGAGGAACCATAGGTATATGCACCTTATCAGCGTAGACTTGGCACTTATGACAGGTTCGAGAGTGTTGATAGCAGTCGGCTTCCATAGTGAACCAGTAGTATCCTGCCCGTAGGATCTTCTTAGCCATGGTATGTCCACTAGAATGGGTTCTAAAAGTTCCTTCATGTAGATCTATCATGATCCTCTCTGCTTCGCTCTTGTCTACACACCGTAATAGTGTGGAGTCCTGGTTGCGTTTATAGAGGATTCCATTACTGAGGAAGAACTTTGCAGAGAACCTTCTCAGAAACTTCTTATCATTGACAGATGCCCCTTCGGGATACTCTTGAGCCACGAGATACATTTTGACTTCGTGAAATCAGGGCTTGTCTGCCACTTCTTCGGTATCGATTTCGCAGCAGTGTGCCAGTTCATCCAACCTCTCAATGGTAATCTGGGAAGCTTCATTGTCCCATCTAACCTTGAACATAGAAGACATGGTAGCTAGCATGTCCGTAAACTGATCCTCTTCTCGTGGGGAATGTTCAAAGGTTATCTCCTCAAAGTGTGGGAGAAATGTCAGTACATACTCTTTGTAAGGAATAAGATTCGGGTGCTTCGTATCCCACTCGCCTTTGATCTTACTTATCACCAAAGCGGAATCCTCGAATACACTCAAGAACTTGATCCTTGGGTCAATAGCAGTTCTAAGACCCATGATACACGCTTCATACTCTGCCATGTTATTGGTATAGTTGAAACATAATCGGGCAGTGAACAGAGTATAACAGCCCCCGGGAGATATGATTACAACGCCAATATCGTTACCTAGTGCGTTTAAGGCTCCATCAAAGTACATAGACCATCGGGATCCCTCCTTAGGTCCTTCATCTGGTCCAGGTTCTTCGTAGTCAGTCACCAACATGATATTCTCATCCGGGAACTCAAAATTCTTGGACTGGTAGTCATCCACGGCCTTATGAGCCAAATGATCAGCCAATACACTCCCCTTTATAGCTTTTTGGGTTGTATATTGTATGTCGTACTCAGTTAAAATCATCTGCTACCTTGCTATCCTTCCGGAGAGAGCGGGCTTCTCGAAAATATACTTGATCGGATCCATCTTTGAAATCAACAAGGTAGTGTGAGTCAGCATATACTGTCTCAGCCGGCGAGCATACCATGCCAAAGCACAGCAAGTTTTCTCGAGCAATGAGTATCAGGTCTCACAATCGGTAAACTTTTTTCTAAGGTAGTAAATGGCGTGCTCTTTTCGGCCAGACTCGTCATGCTTCCCCAACACACACCCCATTGAATTGTCTAGCACAGTCAAGTATAATATCAAAGGTCTTCCTTCAACTGGAGGCATCAGAATTGGCGGTTCTTGAAGGTATTCTTTGATTCTTCCGAAGGAGGTCTGGCATTCATCATTCCACTTTACCACTTGATCTTTCTTCAGAAGCTTGAAGATTGGCTCACAAGTAGCAGTCAAATGTGAAATGAACCTGGCGATATAATTCAGATGTCCCAAGAAACCTCTAACTTCCTTCTCTGTGCGGGTAACCAGCATCTCTTGTATGGCCTTTACCTTCACAAGGTCTACCTGAATACCCTTGTCACTGACGATGAAACCCAGAAGCTTACCAGAACTTACCCCAAAGGTGCACTTGTTCGGATTCAACCTCAACTTGTATGTCTTCAACCTGTCAAACAATTTCTGGAGATGATCAAGGTGCTCTTCCTCAGTCTGAGACCTGGCTATCATGTCATCAACATAGACCTCGATCTCGTGGTGAATCATATCATGGAACAGAGCGACCATGGCGTGCTGATAAGTTTCCCCAGCATTCTTCAATCCAAAAGGCATCACCTTATAGCAGAAGGTGCCCCACTGTGTAACGAAGGTTTTCTTCTCTGTTTCTTCAGGAGCCATCTTGATCTGGTTGTAGCCAGAGAAACCATCCATGAAGGAGAAAATTTTATGTTGTGTGGTGTTGTCGACCAGAACATCAATGTGAGGAAGAGGGAAGTCATCCTTGGGGATTGCCCTATTCAGATCTCTGTAATCCACACACATCTGTACCTTACCTTCCTTCTTAGGTACCGGGACGAAGTTGGCAACCCATTGTGGATAGGAAGTGACAACTAAGAATCCTGCATCGAACTATTTCATGACCTCTTCCTTGATCTTCTCTGACATTTCAGGGTGCATACGATGGAACTTCTGCTTAACCGGAGGACAATCTTCTTTAGTCGGCAGGCGATGTACCACAATATCATCGTCCAAACCAAGCATGTATTTATAGGACCAAGCGAAGATCTCAACATAGTCGTGCAACATCTATATCAACCTCTGTCTGACGCTAAGCTCCAGATTTGCGCCTATTTTAACCTCTTTTCTGTCTTCCTCAGTACCCAAGTTCACTGTCTCAACCCCGGCTCTTCATGAGGCTGTATGGCCCTTTCTTCCTGTTGTAATAGTCTAGCAAGTTCTCCAGGCACTTCACAATCATCCTCACCTTCGTCCTCGACTTGGTTGATCGGATTTTTGAAGTCATAACTGGCAATATCATACCTGTTATCAATGGGATCCATAGTGTATATGGATCTGCATTATGATACGTGAGTGTGTGTAAGATAATAGTTGTTTTGATAAAGTGAAAAACAGGAAAGAAAAACAGAGAGCGCAAAATTTGTATGCAAGAAACGTCCAATTCTTTATTAATGATTATGAAATGACAAATAATAGCCCTCACAAGCAAAGCCAAGGTGCCTCGGGAAAGGCACTGGGCCGTAAAGTTTCAAATTGTGTATTACAAATCTTAAAACAAATAAGTCAATTACTGCAGAATAAAAGAAACAAGTATAAAGTCCCTAGTCTTCCAGTTACTCAGTCCATCGTTGGTAGTTGGGTAGATCCAGCTGTCAATGTCTGAGTCCTCTTCACTATCTTCAATGGCATTAATCCCATGATTGCTGATGCGTAGGGGAGGTCCTCCAGCCCGAGCGCGTCTAACAGCCATTTGAGCCCCTATACTAAAGCCCAAACCAAATTTGTCGGTTTTATGAGTGAAATCAAGGAGCTGGCCCCAATTGGCACACCCACCTTCTTCAACCACGGCCCTGGCGTCCTTGAGAGAAGCCATCTTCAAAGGAGGTTTGTTGCTAGTATTTTCAGTTGATTCCAAGATCTGAGGGACCTCTTCAAAATTCTGACAAGGAGTTTCGATGAATTACCCGTCCATCTCCATGTAGCAGAAGGAATTGAGGTGACTCACCATATATTCTTCTTTACCCCGTACCGTGACAATCTTTCCTTTCACTGGATACTTCAGCATTTGATAGAGTGTGGAAGTAATTGCCCCAGCCTCGTGGATCCAAGGACGACCCAGCAAACAAGAATACGACGGCCTAATGTCCATCACATAGAAGGTGGACCCGAAAGTTTGAGAACCTACTTTGACAGGGATGTCCACCTCTCTGTGCACCATTCTCTTTGATCCGTCAAACACCCTTACCACAATGTTACTAGGTTTTAGGGTTAGACCCTCGCAATCCAACTGGTACAACGCCTTCTTCGGCAGAACATTCAGTGAAGACCCAGTATCTACCAGCACATGAGCCATAGTGGTTCCCCTGCATTCAATTGAGACATGCAGAGCATCATTATGCTTCCTTCCCTTTGGTGTTAAATCTGCATCTGAAAAACCCAGCCCATTATCAGCAGTCAGGCTGGCCACACAATCTTTGAACAGATCAGCTGAAGTCTCCTGCGGCACATGCACAATCTTGAGAAATGCAATCAAAGCCTTCACATGGGCTTCAGAACACAATAGCAGAGACAACATGGATATTTTTTATGGGGTCTTCCCCAGCTGCTCAACCACATTATAGTCGCTATTCTTAATGATTTTCAGTATTTCTTCTATTTCTTGCTTATAGGCTTCCGCAACAATTTTCTTAGGCGCCTCCTTCCGGGCAGGCTCACCTACAACCTCTTTGTGGAGGGTATCAGACAATTCTCCGACAGGGTTAATAACTGGAGTAAGAACATGAACAATAGTTGATGTACTAGAAGGAACAACAAATTGAATGACAATTGGCTTGTTGACAGTCTTAGGGGAAATATCAGGAGAGAAGACCCTTCCACATCGGGTGATTTTGCTGGTTCCGACAATGTTAGCAATATCAGGATCAACCTCTTCATCTTTCATATCGTGTTTGATGCCATGATAGTACACATCGGCACCATAATGCCATGGGACAACTTTGTCCGAGACATACAGGACATGACCAGGAACAATGATTATCAGCGGAGCAATTCTTGGAGTAGCTATAATCCTAACAGGTCTTCTCGAGGAAACCTTGGAAGGATTGGCGAAAATGGTTATAATAGCAACGTCTTCAATTGGAACAACAGGAATCATAGCTTTCTCAAACAAAATCTCTCTATTATCCATCAGGCGCTGAATACCTGACTTCAGCAAACAGCAACCAGAAGGTAGAAACGAACACATGGGGCAACCTTCCCCACAACCTGGAAATAAACCGGCCAACAGCAAATTCTTCTTGACAGTCATGAGAGGAGTAAACACTTCATCGACATAGGTAACAAACAAATCAGTATCAATAGCATTGACTCCACGGCCGTGCTTGGGCATGGTAGAAGTTATGACATTTGGCTTCTCTGGAGCATCAAAATCTATTTCCTTGGCTTCAATCAAGTATTGTATCTTATTCTTCAGAGCCCAGCAATCATTTGTATCGTGGCCAGGAATCTCAGAATGATAAGCACACCGGGAATTCGAATTATATCGGGGAGATGTAGTATTTGGATTCTTGGAGGCCTCTCTCAAGGTTTCCAAGTTGGACCTCACAGGTGAGGTAAAACTTCAGCCAATGTCATGTTGATGCGGGTAAACTGTTGTTGTGTTCTTTCCACCCTTTGTTGATTGTTGTGTTATGGAGTAACTGCAGGTCTAGGTAACATCACGGCACTTACTGTCTGACGTTGTTCAGCCCTGCTCTGACCCCTCGGGTTGTAGATGGCACTGGCTTCCTTCTTACCAGCAAAAGGCTTCTTTAATAAACATGATGAGGAATCCTTCTGTATTTTGCCGCTTCTAATCCCAGCTTCTACTCTTTCCCCAATTAGGATCAGCTCAGTGAAACCAGCTGATGAGCTGCCGATCAAATGATTGAAAAATGGACCAAATAGCGTCCCCATAAACATATCAACCAACTCCCTCTCAAATAACGGCGGTTGAACTCTACCAGCTAAGTCTCTCCATTTTTGTGCATAATATTTAAAGCCTTCACTTACACCCATGGACATACTCTGGAGTTGAGTACGAGTAGGAGCAAGGTCGGCATTATACTGATACTGCTTGTAGAAAGAAGCAACCAGATTTTCCAAATTTCGAACATTGGCTCCCTCAAGCTGGAAGAACCATTCAAGCTGAGTCCCTGACAGACTATCTTGAAAGAAATGGACCCACAGATTTCTATCAGCGGTGTGGGGCTAAATCTTCCTGACGTAAGAACGGAGACGGAGCTTTGGGCAGGACACCCCATCATACTTGGCAAAAACTAGAGCTTTGAACTTTTGCGGGATGACCACTCCCGACACCAAACCCAACTCTTCAAAATCCAATCCATGTATCCTCTGAACTTCCATGGCACTCATACGATCTTCTAATTGTTTGTATCTATCCTCAGAAGGAGGATATTGTTCATCATTGTAATCGGTATCATTGTCAGACCCTGCAGGACTGGGGTCCTTCTCTTCTTCTTGATTCTCCCCTTCCTTGGATGAAGAGGTCAGATCAGTTTTTCGCTTCAACCGCTCTCTAAACCTTTTGCCCATATTCAAAATAACGACAACCTTCTTCTTTTTCTTCTTCTCTTTCAGAATGAGGGCTTTCAGATCCTCCTGCCCTTTTGCCCGACTGATGAACATTTGTTGGAACTGGGCGTTCTGTGCCGGAAGGTCCTTGATGCTTTGTTCGGAAGACATTTCTGCTGAAATAAACAACGAAGATGATGAGAAACCTGTAATGGTACCTGTAATTATGTGTATGATAATGGGATGCGCATGCAATGATTTCAAAGACTTCGGGAAATTTAAATTTGCAAACTAAAATAAACAAAGATTTTATTAGCTGAGTTTGAAGTTCAAAATGCCTTTTAGGCGTTACAATTAAAAACAAATCTAAAACTATAAAAGACATCAAAATTCCCATGGATGCTTCCTCTTTGTGCCAAGATAGTCATCCGGTCCTCTTTCTTCATGCAGTTACTTTGTGAGCTCTAAAACCTTCCTTTCCTGATCATGGAACTGATCCCTGTAAGTATATCGCTCCTTCATCAACTGAATCCAAGACCTCTGTAATTCCCCAAGATCAGTGGGCATATAAGGATAGAGAACTGTGAAAGGAATACCATCTTCTATAGTGGGTTCCACAACCACTGGCAAAACAGCCACATAGGGCATCATAAGCTGTTGGGCACGAGCTCGTACCCATTGTAGGTAAGGTTCCATAGGAATGGAAGTCTTTGGCCCCAAAGCCTAGGCGCCAGATCTGTTTACCATGCCCCAAGCTCGTATGAACCTCTAGTGATACTCTTTAACATCATCCTCATAGTTGAATACAATGCCCTCGATAAGCAACTCATGGGGGCCATCCCTTCGAGCGTGACCAAATTGTCGCAGAGCTAAACAGGGGTTATAGGTTATACCTCCTCTGATACCAAGTAGCAGGACATTAAGGTACTCTCTGCAGCGATCAATAATAGCAGTATTTTCCATAGCTCGAGAACACCAGAGAATATCCGTATGAGCGAGCCACATTATCCTTTGCGACCAACCCAAACCTTCTTCATTCTTTAGTATGGACTTAGGGAGGTGAGAAATAAACCACCTCGACAGAAATGGCATGCAGCATATAAGAATCCCTCTTCTCTTCATGGTGCGAGTATAGAGAGTGTGCAAAATATCTCCGAGCAAAGTAGGCACCGGGTTGCGAGAGAGAAAGATCTTGATAGCATTCACATCTATGAATGAGTCCGGATTAGGGAAGAGAACTAAACCATATATAAGAAGAGCCAAGACCTCCTCAAAGGCCTGAAAATCCATATCCTCCCAAAACAGCCGGGCCTTGTCTATCAGAAACTTAGCTAGAAAACCCTTGGCTCCGCTTCTAGTTTCCCAATTGGATACCACGTCGGCCCGTTTCAGATGCAGAGCTGAGGCAATGACTTCTGGCTTAGGAACTTCTTCTAGACCTGTGAAGGGCAACTGTTCAAGAATGGGTATATCCAATAGCTGAGAGAATTCTTCCAAGGTAGGTACCAACTGATAGTTTAGAAAGGTGAAGCAGTGGTGCTTGGGATCGAAGAACTGAAAAAGTACACTCATCATATTTTCATCAAAGTTTGACATAACCCGGTTGAGAAGTTGACCATGTCTATTAGTGAACGTAGAAGTTTCAGAAACCCTTGATGCTAGCTCTTTGAGTTGGGAAGGTATCTTCACAAAGCTAATTCGGGTAGTGTTTCTACGAACGAAAGCCATGATCTGCAAAACAGAACAAAGATAAATTCCATTGGTCTTTGAAATGGTTAGTGAAATAAGCATGGATGCCATGCTATGATGCATGATGTTATGATAAACCACATGTATAGCAAACACAGGTATATCAAACACAGTCAAGTCACACCAAGTCCTTAGGTTTAAGGCTTGCATGAGGTTAAAGGTAGTAACCTGTCCTAAAAAGTAACCGGGTTCTAGAGATTCTCAATATCACTGACCATCCTTTATCAGACATTGTTTCAGCTCAATCAATCTTTTATTGCGGCCAAAATATCCCGAAAGTCTGATCTCAATGAGTGTAGCATCGAGTATCAACCAGTTCTCAGCTCTACACCGAGGTTGGCTATCTCACTAATTTCTAATGGCCAAGTTTGTTCAACTAAGGTTCTAAGGTCCGTTAGTGCTTCACGACACCACGCGGCGGCCCCGTATTCTCCTCGTTTCCCCATAAATGATACCGGTACCAACAAAAGTGCCACACAGACACAACCATCGCTTAAACCATATCGGTGTACACTGTACAGTCTCCATGATCTATTGCTGTTTACCTAATGAGTGCCCCCAGATCCGGGTGTAGGATCTATAGTAACCCCAAACAAACCGTCAAAAGTAAAGCAATCAAGACAATCAAGAGAAGCAATTTATGACCTAGATCCTAAGATAAACCCCACTTATTTACTTCCCCAGCAGAGTCGGCAGTTCTATGATACGGTGGTAGAACCAACTGTTTTTACTGGTTTGCGTTTTGCATTTTTTGTTTGCAAGATGTCGCGGTAAGCAAGAGTCGCCACTGACTTTTATTTCATCCAACAAAGGAAAAGGAAAAGAACAGAAAAAACCTTTTTTGAGATGTTTCTGAGTACGGGGGTAGATTATAGAAAGGGAAGGTGTTAGAACCCTTTCTATCCATGGTTTTCCATGGGCTCTTAGGTACTGGCCCATTTTTTAAATTTCTTGTGTGTGTGCTTGTCTTGAAAATGTTTTACTTCGTGATAATCCTTGTATCAGTCCTCAAGGATAGGACGAAGTTGTTTTGAAAATTTATTTTGAAAGGTGTTTGTGTGAAAAGTTTTTATTGAGCAAGTACTTAAGATTTTACCTACTCGAAAAAAGATTGTTCGTTCTATTTCCTTTAGACAACACTATCCTACTATTAAGGAGTAGGTAGCACCGGCGATGTAGTTGTAAGGGACATTCTAAAGGGACAAGTACAATCACTAAAGCAATAGTTAGAAAACTTTAGTAGTAACCCTAGAGTCTTAAGATCTTTCCGAGGCAACATTTCTGAGGAAACATTTCCGAGGAAACATTTCTGAGGAAACATTTTAATGGGACAATTTGATCTTTTAGACTGGAGGGAAACCACTAAAATCTCCTATGCTTAGTGACTGTTTACCGAAGGCAACCGAAGTGAGGCAAACCCTAGGAGTGAATATGTGCATGTGAACTTTTTTCAGTTATTTAGTATTTGCACATTAGGTGATCTACCGTTTTAAATTTTGAGCATTCTCTCCATACAATCCTATTAGTCATGCATCTAGACAATTAAAGATTTCGGGAATTTAAAGTGCGAAAAATAAAACCTAGATATTACAGGGCTTTGGGGAGGGAAATTAATTACATAACCAAAAATCGAGGAAAAGCGATAAATAAAAACCCTAGGTTAACTATTAAAACCCTGAGCAAAAATATTTTTTTGTGGATTTTTATTGAAGAAAACATTTAATTGCAAATTAATCAAACCTGATTTCTAATTGTTTTTAAATTATGAAAAAAAATTAAATTAACCTAATTTTCTAATTAAATAATTTCAAGAAAAATAAAATATTTTGTACAAAAATATTTTGTATGTTTTTTTGGTTTTTTATTTTGAGAAAAGAATAATAAATTGTAAAATTAAAACCTAGATTCTATTTGATTTTAAATGTAACAAAAATTAAATTTACCTAACTTACTAATTAAATTAAATAATTTATTATTATTAAATAAATTTTTTTTTGTGTTTTTGTGATTTGTTGATTTTATGATTTAAAAAAAAAGTAATTAATTTGGTGAAAAATAATTAAACAAAACAATTAAAATAAAAGAAATAAATTGAGAAAAAAAGAATATGGGCCTGTGTTGTTAGCAATTCTGGGGGGTGAGAATCTGAATTTCCAATCCCATTAAGCTGAGCCCACTCAACCACGTTGGGTTAGGTGTAGTGTTTACCTGGAGGTGTATCATGGACCTTCAGGCTGGAAGCATTGGATCTGGGTAGAAGTGCATCCAGTAGTCATGAATTACTAGCGCATGGTGGATGGTTGAGAGCGTGATACACCTGATTAAAGAAGAAAAAATAATACAAGGAAATCGTTGGGACCTGGGATCGAACCCAGGTCCTTATAATCGCCTCCAACGATACATTTCCAGCTGCGCTATGTGATACGGTGGGAGAACTGACTTGAGGTTTTGCGTTTGTTTTCGCACTTGTTCGGTTTAGCAAGAGTCACCACCGACTTTTTATTTTATCCAAAGGAAAGGTCAAAAAGCACAAGAAAGACCTTTGAGATGTTTTCTTGGGTTCGGGGGGTAGATTATGAAAAGGGAAGGTGCTAGCACCCTTTTCATCCATGGTTATCCATGGGCTCTTAGTTACTTGTTTTAGATCACTTGCCTTTGCTTTTCAATTGTTTGAAATGGTGCTTAGTGTGTGTGGTTTTGAAAATGTTTTGAAAAAGATGCCTTGTCTAGGCAACCTTTGTAATGATTCTTGTTTGAATATATACAAAGGTGTGTGTCTTTTTGAAAAGATATTTCAATATTTTGAAAGTTGTTTTGAAATTGTTTTGAAGTTGTGTTGTGAGGTGTGTTTGAAAATGGCAAGGATGTTTTGCAAGCTTTTGATTAAGTAACTAAGAGTTGTCTACCCTATTTTACTCAAAGGTCTTTCTTATGTTTTTAACCCTTTTTAACAGTGTTGTTTCACCATTGTATTTGATGAACAACCTTGTGTTAGGATATTACACGGGACAGGCGCGGGTCATCGTATACAATCATTGAAAGCAACTTGTGAGACGCTCTAGCAATTTTGTAAGGGACGAGATCATTTTATCGAAGGCAACATCGAGGGACTAAGATCTTTGTTTATCGAAGGGGCATTTTCTAGAGTGTCTCGTATTCGAGGGACATGATTGCATTTTCCGAGGCAACAAGCGAGGTTACCCTAGAGGTGCAAGTGTGAATTGTGTATTGATTTTTCATGCATTTATCTTGTATTAGGTTATCTAGCGATTGATTTTGAATCTTCCCATACAAACCCTAATTACTATACAGTATATTGAAAGCGATAAATTGCGGGAATTTAATGTCTAAGTTATTACAAATAAGTATCCGGGGATGGGGGTACAATTATTTACAAATGGGGATGAGTCTTATCAGAATAATAATGTCCAAGTATATATTACAACCAAATTGAACTGTCGCATTTTCAATGTAAAAATTGTAACAAATTATAAAATAAGGAAGATCAAAGATATATGGGATACATGTATTTATTTACGAATGAACAAACAAAAATTTAACCTAGTGAAGATTAAGTGTGATTATTATTTTTTTGTGTTTTTTATTGATTATGTAAAGAAAAAATTTTATAGAAAGAAAATTAATTAAATTAAATCTTCTATTGTTTACATATTTTTATTAATCAATAACTAGTTTTAAGGAAAACCAAGAATTATTTAAATTAAACTGAATGTTCTTTTTTTGTATTTTTATTATAAACAAAATTAATAATAATTTTAACTAAAAAAGTAAATCCAAAATTAAATTAGTATTTTTATTAACTAAAAGAAAGAAAATAAAAAAAACATTAGTCTTGAAAGAAAGATATGGGCTTAGGATTATGGCCCAAATAAAAACAAGAATCAGATTGAAGGGGGGTACATTGGCTAAAATGTTGTGGGCTAAAGCGTTTGTTTGGGCAAAGGCCCAGAATGGAATGTTGTAACAATTTTAGGGTTTGTCATTTGGTTAGGGTTTGCAGTTTTGGTTACAGCGGCGCCTCCTTTCACTCATCTCTTCTTCTCCGTTTCATCTTATCTTTCTCGGGCCATGGTTCTGACACTCTTCCTAAGCCCGGCTACTGGAGCGCCGCCCCCTTCCACTCTTTCATCCTCTCACAGTGGTCCAAGCTTGGTGTTTTGAAAGGTGCGAATTGTTCATTCACGTTTTTTAGGGTTTCACAATTATGTTTGTTTCTTGATTGCTTGCATGTTTTAATCTTATGGTTTTTTGATGTTTATATGTATTAAAAGCTTGAGGGTTTGAGACGTACCTTGAACGTCTTGCTTCTGAAAAACGATGGAGGGAGAGGGACGTGAGGCTGGTGGCGCTTCTTGGTGGCCAGGCGGGGAAGAGAGCGTGATGGTTGCTTGCTTGATTTACTGGTATCTCTGTATTTGATTTGTTTGATGATGAGCTTTAGTCTCTGAATCGTGTTATTTCTGAATCTCTCTCTTTCTCTTTGCTGAATATTGTTGATGATGATGAACTTTTGCTTCTGAATCGTGTTACTTCTGAATCTCTCTCTTTCTCTTTGCTGAATATTGTTGATGAAATGGTTCTGAAAAAAGCTAGCTTTTTGAACTGAACTTGATGACTTTGTTGATGATGAATATTCTGAAACTGTTTTTGTGTTGTCACTTCTGAATCTCTCCTTCTTCTTTGGGTGTTTGAATATTGATGATGAATGTATTTCTGAGATTGTTTTGGTTGCTTGCTCTTTGTTGGTTTGAAACTTGTTGGTGATAGTTTTGGTTGGGTTTTTTGAGCAAGTTGCAGTTTTGGCTTGGACTGTATGTTTGGGTTTGGCCTGTGTGCTTAGCAGGTTTGCTTGAGTATGGTAAACATGTTTATTGTTGTTTTTGGACAAGTTGCAGTTATGCGGTTAGATTTGTTGGTAAACAAATTTGTGGTTTTGCAGACAGGTTTACAACTGTAGTTTGCATTTTATTTAGGCAGATTTGGCCTTTGTGCAGGCTTGACAACAGGATTTTGGTGTTTGGATTTTGCAGTTTTGAGATGCAGTTTTGGTAAGTTTGAGCTTGCAGTTTATGCAGGTTTGGGATTTTGGTATGCAGGCTTGCTGGTCTGTTGTGTTTTGGGAGGCAGGCTTGCTTTTAGTTTTTGGGAGGTAGGCTTGATGTTAGTTTTGTGCTTGCAAGTTTTTGACTTGCAGGTTGTGGTTTTTCTCAAATGTTTTTTTCCTCTCCCTAGACTGTTACGCAGTAGCCTCTTTATATCTTTTTGTTTTCTTTTACTGTCTTGAAGAACCTGCTTTTGTCAAAACTGCAAACCTCTTTCACCAAGGTTCTCTCTTTCTCTCTCTCCTTAAGCACTTTTGCTTATAATATTTTATTCTGAAAAGTCTGCTGGCCAGAAAATGATGATAGCTAGGACAGGTCTCTTTGGCTTGTAACTTTGTTTATCTCTCTGCATCGTGTACTTTGTTTCCATATTTTCTGCATTGTGTACTTTGCTTTGACAGTTTTGTAACTCAGTTTAACATTCAGTTTGCATTTCTAGTTAGCTTGACATGCTTGCTCATGCTGACTTGGTTGACTAATGCAGTTTGAAACTCAGTTTGCAGTACCCTTTGCTTTGCCTTGCAACTTCCCTATGTTTTTGCATTTTGAATTAATTGTATGCTTGCAATTTATATCTTTTATTTTTCTCTCTGTGAACCGAGAAAAGCGGTCTTCTTGTGATTTGCAGAGAGGAACATAAAATATGATGAACATAGCATTTCTGATTCCGGCCGGTAGACTTTAATGATGATTTTTCTTTTTATCTGCTTGAAAATTCTTTTTTCAGTTAATTGCGCTGATTTCATTTTCTTCTGTCTTTTGCAGGTAAGTACCAGTTGGATGATGGAGGATGCAGTAAAAAGTCAAAGATCTCAAGAGATTTAGGCTTAGATTTATTTTTCATTTATTGTAAACAAATATTATCCTAAACATTATAAGTTGTAATCTTACAATATTCGAATAAATTTGTAACCATATTTGAAGTAAATAAAAAGTCTTAATCAAAAGAAAATTCTACTGTCCAATATCTTTTCCATCTTTCCATTATATTTATTTAATTATTTAGGACTCTTAAATCAAAATAATTGAAACTGTGTCTCAATAATTCTAATCCAGATGAAATAAATAACCAACAAACTTTGCAGTCTCGCAACCTTGCATCAATCACAATACACGTTGTATTCCAATTAACATATGCGTTGTACAATTAAACAAACAAATATTCCATAAACCTTTCACTCCACTGATCCAAACAAATGCCTCAATGTTCCAAACAAAAGTCTCAGCTCTTATCCCAGATATTTAGGTTTTGAGAAATAACCAGTAATCTTGAACAAGCGTAAAAATAATGTAACAGTTAACTGAATTTCTGAGGATTCATTTTCTTCTGAGAAATACGAGCGCAAACCCTGATGCCAAAGAAAGATCTGTCTGATCGATTCCTGAGTCAATCTTAACAAATCAGAGAAAACCCTAATTCTGGATTGACTGATAAAGAAAAGTCTGTTTGACCTATTCTCGAGCCAATCTTAAAAATCATAGAAAACCCTGGGGTTGTGATTTCTTGTGAAAAAGGGAAGGCAAATTTTGGGGTACAACAGTTGCCCCTGTTCAATCTTCTTGAACCTGAAGAGTTAGATTGGAAATTTTGTCGTTCGCGACTTGAAGGTAAAAGATGATTGGACACTAGAGTGCCCATAAATTTGCACTCGTCAAAGCATAGTTGAGGGAATGGGCTTAAATATGCCATTTGGAGATGTGATTGAATCTTGTCGGAGATGGGCTTAAAGATGCCATCTGAGAATGTTTGTTGAACTGTATGTTGTAGGTGAAAGAATGAGTATCAGAAAAGTATCTGTGTTTGGAACATCTCTGAGTTAGGGGGTCTGAATAAGCAATAGATTAGCATCTGTGTCGGGAGGCATCCGTGAACTGTTTTCAGAAATCCTTGAAGTTTGAAACTTGCTAAACTTATCCTGCGACGGATGAAATATTAGCTGAAACACAAAGTTATGTTGTATGATGCAATGTATGTGTTATATCAATGCTTATGATATATGAATGTAATGAATGCGCATGTAAGTTGATTAGGCGTCTTGCTGAGGAAGATAAATCCTGGATAACTGGGGATAATAAAATCTTTGACCGCCGTCGGGGAAAGTAAATCCTTGACTGCTGCCGGGGATTGAAAGTCCTTTGATCGTTGAAAATGAGAAGTCATGGGACCACTGTTGGGGAAATCAGGAGTTTGGGTTATATGCCAATCTACTGGGGATTCCTGTTTCGAGGAGATCTTCTTCGGGGAATATCTGAAAAACTCTGAGGAATTGAGAATGAGAGTCTTCATTCTGCTTGGGGAATTGGTGTTGAGGAGCCAAGAACGAGAATCTTCGATCTGCAGGAGATTTGAAATTATGACAAATTCATGTTGGGTGTAAAGAAAGCTCCAGAGAATCAAGGATGAGAGTCTTGATTTTGTTGGGGAGTAAGAACTCTATGGGGAATAGCCATACTATTGCGGAGTGGCTATCCTGTTGGAAAGTAAAAACTCAGGACTCTGGGAAAAGCTTATTCCTGTCTAGAAGAAGTTCAGGTTTAGGTTGTACGCCACTTTGGGAATGAGAATCTTCATTCACTTTGAGAATGAGAATCTTCATTCTGTTGGGAATATCAGGAGGTTGGGAGTATGCCAATCTACTGGGGAAGCAAAAATGAGAATCTTCATTCAGGCGTTTGGGTCAGGAGGTTGGGAGTATGCCAATCTCTTGAGGTTTCAAGGATGAGAATCTTCATTCAGTTAACGGTATCAGGAGCTTGGGAGTATACCAATCTACTGGGGAAGTAAAAATGAGAATCTTTATTCAGGCGTTTGGGTCAGAAGGTTGGGTGTATGCCAATCTACTGGGGAAGCGAGAAATGAGAATCTTCATTCAGGCGTTTGGGTCAGAGGGTTGGGTGTATGCCAATCTACTGGGGAAGCAAGAATGAGAATCTTCATTCAGGCGTTTGGGTCAGGAGGTTGGGAGTATGCCAATTTACCGGGGTTTTAAGGATGAGAATCTTCATTCTGTTAACGGTATTAGGAGCTTGGGAGTATACCAATCTTTTGAGGTTTCAAGGATGAGAATATTCATTCTGTTAACGGTATCAGGAGCTTGGGAGTATACCAATCTTCTGATGTTTCAAGGATGAGAATCTTCATTTTGTTAACGGTATCAGGAGCTTGGGAGTATACCAAATCTCTTGAGGTTTCAAGGATGAGAATCTTCATTCTTGAGAGAAACCTAAATTTAGGAGCTTGGGAGTATACCATTCTCTTGAGGTTTCAAGGATGAGAATCTTCATTCTGTTAACGGTATCAGGAGCTTGGGAGTATACCAAATCTCTTGAGGTTTCAAGGATGAGAATCTTCATTCTGTTAACGGTATCAGGAGCTTGAGAGTATACCAATCTCTTGAGGTTTCAAGGATGAGAATCTTCATTCTGTTAACGGTATCAGGAGCTTGGGAGTATACCAATCTTCTGAGTTTTCAAGGATGAGAATCTTCATTCTGTTAACGCTATCCGGAGCTTGGGAGTATACCAATCTCTTGAGGTTTCAAGGATGAGAATCTTCATTCTTGAGAGAAACAAAATTTTAGGAGCTTCATTTGTCCATTATTCTGTTGGTGGGTTGTTTTCGTTTGAGATTTAGGAACTTGTCCGGAATTCAACTGAAGTAAAAGCTTTGTAGAAATTTAGGAACTTGTCCGTAATTCGACTGAAGAAAAGCTTTGTCGCTTGAATTTAATTGTACCTTTCCTGAAAGGTAAAGTTTAGTGGCATATATCAAACAATGATGTTCTCAAAATAAATGAGATCGCGTTGCATGATGTCCTGATGCACGGAGGTGTAATGATTTTCAAGATGACCTTTTGCTGGGGAAAATAAATCCCGAGCTGATAAAGGAGAAAAGAGTTGGATTCTTCATCTCTGGTAGTGAAGATAATCAGAATAAAATCGCTGAGAGATTTATCTGAAATATCAAAAACCCGGAAGGTCTTACATTGGCATAAGAATCAGGGAGATCTTAGTGTCGATCTGACAAAAACAGAGAGGGTCCTGGATTAACTTTGATTCAACTGGATGATGGAAGAATTTTCGACGACCGTAACTTCCAACAGGTGATGAAGGAATTTTTGACGACCGTAACTTCCAACAGGTTTTGAAGGAATTCTTGACGACCGTAACTTCCAACAGATGATGAAGGAATTTTTTATGACTGTAACTTCCAACAGGTGATGAAGGAATTCTTGACGATCAATCTGAGTATGTTATGAAGGTTATTAAAATGTAATTTGTTTCGGAGAATAAATCCTTGACAAATTTTGGGGAAATAAACCCATGACTGCTGGTCTGCTAGAGAGGTGATGAACTTCTCGAGGACGCTTGAATTTTTTATAGAAAGATTTCGGAGAGGTTCGTCATTGCCCCTAGTATCAAATGCTTGTGGCACTGCCAGGAAACTTGGATTGTTTATAACCCTTTGATGATATTGACGTTTAAATGCCCCAAGTGATGGTGAGGGAGACTTGCCCCAGGTTAAACTGCAATTGAGGGATTTCTTGAAGTCTTGATTGGGCTGCCCCAGGTTTAGTGGACTTTGAAAGATTTGTTGAAATCTTGACTGGACTGCCCCAGGTTTACTGGACAATACCATATCAAGTCCCCTTTTGTTGATGGGAGATTTTTTTTTGCAACGAGAGTGTCATCCCACTTGAAATGATTTTATTCACTGAGAGAGCTTTCGTTCATCCGAACATTCACTGTGTGAATATCTTCGCTGTCAAACAAATAAACATGTGCAAACAACGATATTCAAGTAATGCAAAGTTCATGTTTGTCTCGAAGTTTTGAAAAATGCGTTTTTAGCAGAAAACTTTTTATAAGATAAATTCAACACAAGATTTAGAGCAAAGCCTTACAGGAGTCATGATACGTTTTGTAACAGTATGCTTTCGAACTAACCCATGCTTCAATTAGGAATTTTGAAGGGTTGTAACGTGGCTTGGTTCACGGTTTAAGAAACAAAGGATAAAGGCTCAAAGTATATTTGTACCCACCCGCTCTTCATGATGTTCTTCAATCCTAAACTCAGTTAATTGTGCGCCGAACTCTATTCGAGTTTGGAACGACGTTTTGGTGATGGTTCACACAAGTTAAATTTGTTGGAAGACAGTCATCATCATTTTTTGCAACATTTTTCATGTTGTTGAGGATTTGTAATGGCCTTTTTCTTTTGATTCATTATCCCTAACTTTTGCCTGACTGTTCTTGTTTTCGAGATTATGGTCAGCGGGATGCCCCAACTTTCTTAAACCTCCTTTGTAGGTTTTGGCTCAATGGGCTTTTCTTTTTTGAGAGATAATGACTGCTTATGAGATAAAGAACCATCACTTTCTTTTGGTTCCAAAGGAATGTTTTTGATGTCATTCGTTGTATTACGAACAGAGAGTTTGCAACTTCGATGCACATCTTTTGAATTAACTGAGAGACTACCCTGCCCCAGGTTTGATTAAAGGTTTCAAACGAGTTTAAAACAGAAAACTTCTACTTCTTTGGCTCGAAGGGGTTGACTAGGGATTATCTTCCTTATAACTCCAGTGTTTAGGGTTTGAAAGAAATTCATGTACATCGTTAGCAAGGTCTGTTCAAAAGCATACCGTATGAGATTATGGCATTGTTTCGTCATCCTCCCTCTAAAGGCTTGCAGCTTTTTTTGCAAGATTTAAATGTCATAAAGAAAGTAGAAAGCGTAGTTCGAGAATAGTGAAAACGAATGGATGAATTCAAGACAAACATATGCAATGCATTAATGAAACAGAGTTTGACATCAATAGATAATTGTTTGAATAGCAAAGGCAATTACAACTTGAAAATTCAAATGAAACAAAACTCTCTTAGTTCGAACTTTGTCATTTCAGGTGGAGAACCCTCAGCGGAAAACTTTCATCTCGCCATCCGGCATGAATTTCAGCACTCCATTGTCAATCAAGTCTTGGATCTTGTTTTTCAAAGCCCAACAGTCGTCAGTGTCATGTCCAGGACTATAGGAGTGGTATAAACAAAATGCACCGGGGTGATAGCTAGGAGCAGAGGTATTAGGCTTCCGAATAGGATCCCTTAAAGCAGTCAGATTGACCTCCAACAAGCATTCCAGTATTAGAGATGATGGTATGTCGGTCTTAGTAAACTGTCTTCCAGACGTATTTTGCTTATGCCGATTACCCCGTTGATGCTGGCGAGGTTGTTGTTGGGCTTGTGACTCCGAGGCAAGCTGGGGAGCCTTTCCCTTGTCTTCTTGTCTCAAAGGAGGTTGAATGATGACCTGATCTTCAACCCTCGTTGTTTGCCCCACTTGGTTATCTTGAAGCAGTTTGTTGACGAGGACCCTGAGCTCCTCTTGTCTTTGAGCCAGGTCTTGAATGAGAGCCATCTGGCCCACCAGCTGTCCCATCATCTGGATCTTCATTGTTGCCAGCTCAATCTGTAATCCTTCCAATTGGTAATTCCTGATGCCGCCTGGATTCCCTAGGACCATGCCCCTTGTGAGGAGAGCTTTCACCTCTTCTTGCCCCTGGGATAGGTTCAAGAACATTTCTTGAAGTTGATCGTTCTGAGCCTGGATGTCTTCGACGGTCCTTTCTAGAGCCATCTCTACTGAAATAAACAGTAGGAGAATAAGGAAACCTGAAAGGGAAAACTTGTTATGATACAATGCATGATATGTGGATGCATGTTTTCAAGAATCTCTCGGGGTAAACACAAGAAAATGTTAGAGGTTGAACTTTGATCAGCATCTTTGACTGGAGAACTTTGTATCAGTGGATGTCTTTCCACGAGAATCAAGCTCACCATGCCGAGTGGGTCATAACCCTCGATTCAAGTTGTTGTAATTGATCTTTGACGGCATTTGTTTAGAGGAAGATGAATCCTCTTGCCCTCTAGTAGACGTCTGGTTCAACGTGACCCTGCATCAAAGACCCTCGAGATCCTTGAAATGGTTATTGAAAATGCTATGGTGTGATGTTATGATGTTATGTACAGGTATGCAAAAGTAAGCAAGTGTATATACAGATAACCACATTCACACAAAACAAACAAGTCCTTAGTTTTAGGCTTGCATGGGGTTTGTAGGTAAGTACCCTCTTTGAAGTTAATTGGCTCAACCTGTCCTACAAATAGAAATCGGGTTCTAAGGAGCTCAATATCACTGGATTATTTTCTGTGTTCATTGTTTTGGTTTAGCCACTTAACTGGCGACCAAAATATTCCAAGAAAACAACCCTCGATGAGTGTAGTATCGAGTATCTACCAACTTCGGACTGCACCAAAGCCGGTCATCTCACTACCCCTAATAAGGCCAAGATGGTCAAGTAAGGTTCTAAGAGTTCGTTAGTGCTTCATGACATCACTCAGCGGCCCCGTATTCTCTTTGATTGACTCAAAGGCTACCAGTACCCACAAATATGTCACACTAACGTAGCTACTATTTCAACCATGTCGGTATACCCCGCACAGTTCCCTCACAGTTTATTGCTACTTACCTAAAAGGTGCCCCCAAATCCGGGTGTAAGATTTAAAACAAACCCAAACAAGGAACCCAAAAAGTAAAGCAATCAAAGCAATTAAGGTAAGCATGTAAAGGTGATCTAAAACCCTAAGGTAACCCCACTTTTAGAAATCTCCCCAGCAGAGTCGCCAGTTCTGTGATACAGTGGGAGAACTGACTTGAGGTTTCACGTTTGTTTTCGCACTTGTTCGGTTTAGCAAGAGTCGCCACCGACTTTTTATTTTATCCAAAGGAAAGGTCAAAAAGCACAAGAAAGACCTTTGAGATGTTTTCTTGGGTTCGGGGGGTAGATTATGAAAAGGGAAGGTGCTAGCACCCTTTTTATCCATGGTTATCTATGGGCTCTTAGTTACTTGTTTTAGATCACTTTCCTTTGCTTTTCAATTGTTTGAAATGGTGCTTAGTGTGTATGGTTTTGAAAATGTTTTGAAAAAGATGCCTTGTCTAGGCAACCTTTATAATGATTCTTGTTTGAATATATACAAAAGGTGTGTGTCTTTTTGAAAAGATATTTCAATGTTTTGAAAGTTGTTTTGAAATTGTTTTGAAGTTGTGTTGTGAAGTGTGTTTGAAAATGGTAAGGATGTTTTGCAAGCTTTTGATCAAGTAACTAAGAGTTGTCTACCCTATTTTACTCAAAGGTCTTTCTTATGTTTTTATCCCTTTTTTAACATTGTTGTTTCACCATTGTATTTGATGAACAACCTTGTGTTAGGATATTAAACGGGACAGGCGTGGGTCATCGTATACAATCATTGAAAGCAACTTGTGAGACGCTCTAGAAATTTTGTAAGGGACGAGATCGTTTTATCGAAGGCAACATTGAGGGTCATCGAGGGACTACGATTTTTGTTTATCGAAGGGGCATTTGCTAGAGTGTCTCGTATTCGAGGGACATGATTGCATTTTCTGAGGCAACAAGCGAGGTTACCCTAGAGGTTCAAGTGTGAATTGTGTATTAATTTTCATGCATTTATCTTGTATTAGGTTATCTATCGATTGATTTTGAATCTTCGCATACAAACCCTAATTACTATACAGTATATTGAAAGCGATAAATTGCGGGAATTTAAAGTCTAAGTTATTACAAATAAGTATCCGGGGATGGGGGTACAATTATTTACAAATGGGGATGAGTCTTATCAGAATAATAATGTCCAAGTATATATTACAACCAAATTGAACTGTTGCATTTTCAATGTAAAAATTGTAACAAATTATAAAATAAGGAAGATCAAAGAAATATGGGTACATGTATTTATTTACGAATGAACAAACAAAAATTTAACCTAGTGAAGATTAAGTGTGATTATTATTTTTTGTGTTTTTTATTGATTATGTAAAGAAAAATTTTTAAAGAAAGAAAATTAATTAAATTAAATCTTCTATTATTTACATATTTTTATTAATCAATAACTAGTTTTAAGGAAAACCAAGAATTATTTAAATTAAACTGAATGTTCTTTTTTTTTGTATTTTTATTATAAACAAAATTAATAATAATTTTAACTAAAAAAGTAAAGCCAAAATTAAATTAGTATTTGTATTAACTAAAAGAAAGAAAATAAAAAAAAACATTAGTCTTGAAAGAAAGATATGGGCTTAGGATTATGGCCCATATAAAAACAAGAATCAGATTGAAGGGGGGTGCATTGGCTAAAATGTTGTGGGCTAAAGCGTTTGTTTGGGCAAAGGCCCAGAATGGAATGTTGTAACAATTTTAGGATTTGTCATTTGGTTAGGGTTTGCAGTTTTGGTTACAGCAGCGCCTCCTTTCACTCATATCTTCTTCTCAGTTTCATCTTATCTTTCTCAGGCCATGGTTCTGACACTCTTCCTAAGCCCGACTACTGGAGCGCCGCCCCCTTCCACTCTTTCATCCTCTCACACTGGTCCAAGCTTGGTGTTTTGAAAGGTGTGAATTGTTCATTCACGTTTTTTAGGGTTTCACAGTTATGTTTGTTTCTTGATTGCTTGCATGTTTTAATCTTATGGTTTTTTGATGTTCATATGTAGTAAAAGCTTGAGGGTTTGAGATACGTACCTTGAACGTCTTGCTTCTGAAAAACGATGGAGGGAGAGCAACGTGAGGCTAGTGGCGCTTCTTGGTGGCCAGGCGGGGAAGAGAGCGTGATGGTTGCTTGCTTGATTTACTGGTATCTTTGTATTTGATTTGTTTGATGATGAGCTTTAGTTTCCGAATCGTGTTATTTCTGAATCTCTCTCTTTCTCTTTGCTGAATATTGTTGATGATGATGAACTTTTGCTTCTGAATCGTGTTACTTCTGAATCTCTCTCTTTCTCTTTGTTGAATATTGTTGATGAAATGGTTCTGAAAAAAGCTAGCTTTTTGAACTGAACTTGATGATTTTGTTGATGATGAATATTCTGAAACTGTTTTGTGTTGTCACTTCTGAATCTCTCCTTCTTCTTTGGGTGTTTGAATATTGATGATGAATGTATTTCTGAGATTGTTTTGGTTTCTTGCTCTTTGTTGGTTTGAAACTTGTTGGTGATAGTTTTGGTTGGGTTTTTTGAGCAAGTTGCAGTTTTGGCTTGGACTGTATGTTTGGGTTTGGCCTGTGTGCTTAGCAGATTTGCTTGAGTATGGTAAACAGGTTTGTTGTTGTTTTTGGACAAGTTGCAGTTATGCAGTTTGATTTGTTGGTAAACAAATTTGTGGTTTTGCAGACAGGTTTGCAACTGTAGTTTGCATTTTATTTAGGCAGATTTGGCCTTTGTGGAGGCTTGACAACAGGTTTTTGGTGTTTGGATTTTGCAGTTTTGAAATGCAGTTTTGGTAAGTTTGAGCTTGCAGTTTATGCAGGTTTGGGATTTTGGTATGCAGGCTTGCTGGTCTGTTGTGTTTTGGGAGGCAGGCTTGCTGTTAGTTTTGGGAGGCAGACTTGATGTTAGTTTTGTGCTTGCAAGTTTTTGACTTTCAGGTTGTGGTTTTTCTCAAATGTTTTTTTTTCCTCTCCCTAGACTTTTATGCAGTAGCCTCTTTATATCTTTTTGTTTTCTTTTACTGTCTTGAAGAACCTGCTTTTGTCAAAACTGCAAACCTCTTTCACCAAGGTTCTCTCTTTCTCTCTCTCCTTAAACACTTTTGCTTATAATATTTTATTCTGAAAAGTCTGCTGGCCAGAAAATGATGATAGCTAGGACAGGTTTCTTTGGCTTGTAACTTGGTTTATCTTTCTGCATTGTGTACTTTGTTTCCATATTTTCTGCATTGTGTACTTTGCTTTGACAGTTTTGTAACTCAGTTTGACATTCAGTTTGCATTTGTAGTTAGCTTGCCATGCTTGCTCATGCTGACTTGGTTGACTAATGCAGTTTGAAACTCAGTTTGCAGTACCCTTTGCTTTGCCTTGCAACTTGCCTATGTTTTTTGCATTTTGAATTAATTGTATGCTTGCAATTTATATCTTTTATTTTTCTCTCTGTGAACCGAGAAGAGCGATCTTCTTGTGATTTGCAGAGAGGAAAATAAAATATGAAGAACATAGCATTTCTGATTCCGGCCGGTAGACTTTAATGATGATTTTTCTTTTTATCTGCTTGAAAATTCTTTTTTCAGTTAATTGCGCTGATTTCATTTTCTTCTGTCTTTTGCAGGTAAGTACCAATTGGATGATGGAGGATGCAGTAAAAAGTCAAAGATCTCAAGAGATTTAGGCTTAGATTTATTTTTCATTTATTGTAAACAAATATTATCCTAAACATTATAAGTTGTAATCTTACAATATTCGAATAAATTTGTAACCATATTTGAAGTAAATAAAAAGTCTTAATCAAAAGAAAATTCTACTGTCCAATATATTTTCCATCTTTCCCTTATATTTATTTAATTATTTAGGACTCTTAAATCAAAATAATTGAAACTGTGTCTCAATAATTCTAATCCAGATGAAATAAATAACCAACAAACTTTGCAGTCTCGCAACCTTGCATCAATCACAATACGCGTAGTATTCCAATTAACATATGTGTTGTACAGTTAAACAAACAAACATTCCATAAACCTTTCACTCCACTGATCCAAACAAATACCTTAATGTTCCAAACAAAAGTCTCAGCTCTTATCCCAGATATTTAGGTTTTGAGAAATAACCAGTAATCTTGAACAAGCGTAAAAATAATTTAACAGTTAACTGAATTTCTGAGGATTCAGTTTCTTCTGAGAAACACGAGCGCAAACCCTGATGCCAAAGAAAGATCTGTCTGATCAGTTCCTGAGTCAATCTTAACAAATCAGAGAAAACCCTAATTCCGGATTGACTGATAAAGAAAAGTCTGTTTGACCGATTCTCGAGCCAATCTTAAAAATCAGAGAAAACCCTGGGTTGTGATTTCTTGTGAAAAAGGGAGGGCATATTTTGGGGTACAACACGCTACCTTGTTAATTTGTTGGTATAATGAAAACAAGACATAATAAATAAAACAAAATAATGGACTCCAAAAGGCGTGCAAGATTCAAATAAACCAATGGTGGGCTGCCACATACTATCTTCTTCGCTTCAACCGTCGTATTAGGTGATGGACTTATACCTACGGACGTTTGCTGTAACTACAGCCCTGCAAAACTCAAAAATCTCATACAAGCATGATAAATTAATTTTGATGGTACTAATTAACTTCTCTTGGCCTCACGAGTATCATGGTACCTGATTCATAGCTTAATTTAACCTATACCAGAAATCCCCAAATCGTGACCCCAAGCCCTAACAACGGCAAATGCGTGTAAAGGTCCCAAAAATGCAATTAAACTATGTGGTCAGCTTGAAAACATGATAATGATTACAAATATAACAACTAAAAGTGCTAATGATGCGTAAATTATAATAATCGAATTTCAAAAAACTTGCAAACCGTGATGAGTCTAGGCGATGGTTCTCGATGTTTTGAAGGCTGCAAATGATGTTGTTGGCTTCAGGAGATGGCCAGAAAGTGAGTAGGGTCTTTGAATGGCTTGGAATCGTCCTCTAGGGAAGAAATCAAATGCACACTTTTTATCCAATTTTTGAGTTCTTGTTCTTGCTCCCTACGACTGTCAAATCCTCCTCCTTTGATCTACAATTGTTGTATACATATAATAGACTGAATTTGGTCAATAAATTTGGCATGAATCTTGAGAAATAATGGAAATTGGATTTGATTTGCTTTTGTATGATATCTTTCTAAAACAAGCTTCAATCCAATCTTTTCCAACCCTAATGAGTCTTGCACGAATTGATCATCATGCTAGCTATATATAGACTCCAAATGTGCACAAAAATCCCAATATTTGATTTGCTTTTATTATTTTACCATTTAATTTGATTTATTTTGATTTAAATGAATAAAAAATCAAAATAAATCATAAAAGTAATAAAATAATAGGTGGAAAAGCTCAGGGGTCGTGGGTCCTATTAGAAACATGTTTCAAACAAGAAAACATGGGCCCCTTTGGAAAAATGCAAATTTGATCAATGTTGACTTTTGACAATTTTCTGAAAATTGCCAACTTTGACAATGCACAACTCTCTCAATTTTGACCCTAGGAGGGTGTTCTTGGACTTTTTAGAAATCTTAGGATGTCCCCTAAAAAATCCTTTTTGTTTCATCTCAATTGGATCTTCCATGTTCATGTATGAAGCTTTGACCCAAAAGGTGTTTTGTTGACTTTTCAAAAGGACCTATAATGTAAAATTTCATATCTGTTGATGAGTGTATATTTTGAACTTGTGGGATGAAGATAAATTGTAGGGAATTGCATCCTTTTCAAAATTAGCCTTGAATGGAAAATTTCTGATAAAGTATGAAGAAGTTATGCTTGGTCAAAGTTGGGTTGACTTTTACTAAGAAACCCTAATTTAACAACTTTTGGGTTTTGATGAATTTGGAGCATTCCTTGGGGAATCATGGTCAATCCTTGATCAAATGATGAAAGTCACTTCAAAATGTTAATTTTGACCAAAAATCTTGAAGTTTGACTGTATGTGGGTCATAGTTGACTTTTGACCTAATACAGTCGATTCTCAAGCATTTGAGCAGTTGACTAAGCAAACTTCTTGTGCAAGGCATGAAACTTGACATGTAGGGTCTTGAGAACACATTAAGACCATGGAGAGAATATGAGATCTTTTTATTTACCCATCTTGATGAAAATAGAAACCCTAATTTGAGGTACAGTGCCTTAGGAGAGAGTTTGTCTGGTTAACTCTTGGGCAACCCTGAGCAAATTGAGGATCTTAACGGACATTTATTGATTAAAATGAGAGGGAAAATTTTGGGGTACAAAACCAGCATAATGCAAATATCTCCATCATATCTCCACCATTTGAGATGAACCTTAGATCTTTAGAAAGCTAACGATATGAGGAACAATATTGGTGTTGAATGTATTTTGAAATGAGGCTTGCAAAGACCTTCAACTTGAGCCTGAGTCTTATGTGTGATGACATCAAGAAAATCTGGCCAGATGAGATGTGCACGAGGCCTAAGAAATATCTCCAACCTTATGCAAATTTCTCTCTCAATTCTACACCAGTTGAGGTGTTCTTGTTATCAATGGAAAGCCTTTCTTATTATCTTTAATATTGGTTAATGAATGAAATTTAATTGATGCTTGAATCATGATGGAATATTGGTATGAAAGTTGGTGGTGATGGCTGACCAGGCCTGGCCAGGCATGTCACGCGCTATGTTAGCAACTTGCCTTCTCTAACAATCCCAACCTTATCTAAATATTTCTCTATACAATGCATAAAATGAAATGAATTTTGAATCTAAGTTGAAGAGGAAGGTTCAAGCTTCAATTTTGATGTTGATGAGTTTTTGAATTGAGTCCAAATAGATCCTTAAAACTGACCATGAAGAAACCATATTTTATGCACATGACTTGGAGATTTCACTAAGTGTTAAGAATGTTCCAAGCCACATAACTTTCTCTCCTTTCACTTTTTTGGATTGAGCTCACAAGGACAGAGTTAAAGAACTTTTCTTCCTCTTTCCATGGATATAAGGTTTGCCCAGATTAGATCAAAAATGAGTGAGATATGATTTTTCCAAAGTTTAATTTAAAACCCTTAAAAATTAGAAAATTTCTAAGTTATCAAGGTAACTTCTTTGACAAGTTACTTCCAAAATCCATTAAACCCTTAAATTTCTTCACCAATGACCAAATGACATTAAAAAATGGACTTTGAATTGAATGTTGAGCAAAATTTCACTTGGCCAACCTTGACTTCTGTTGACTTTTACTCAAATGATTGTTTTACCCTCAATTGACCAATTGAATCTCTTCCAATCAAAATTGGTTCTCAATCCTTTAACCAAAGGTTCTTAGAAACATGCAGAGAAGCATGGAATCAAGTGTTGCTCAAAGAATCAGAGGAATCCTGATTTTATCATAATTCCTAATTTTGAACACTTGTGTTAGGAGATGATGACCAAAGTTCAAAACCCTAATTCCAGGGATTATGATGAAGAATTCCTTGAATAAAGATGTCTCATATGATAATGAGAGGGTGTTGCTTCAAAAAATTAGTTTGTATAAGCACCACACACTTCATATGGCCAAAACCCTAATTTCAAGATATAGACATGAGAAATGTGATTCACTTCAATACACTTGCAACTTTAAATCTTCTGATGAATGAATGAGACAATTGAGATGTATTGAGGTATGAGAAACCCTTGTTAGTTGAATTATCAAAGGGACAAGGATGTGGGACTCTCCTTGCACTGATTGTCAATACAACCAACTTCTATTGCCTTTAAGAAAGCCATGAGAACCAAAGTACCTTGATCCTGTAAAAAATGCATGAATGTGTATGTTGAAACATAAGGCATATAAGGTAAAAATAAGAGGAAATTTTGAGGTGTAACAATCATCATTATTGATGAATTTACCATTGATTCATGATTAGCCTGTTTAAAACTATAGGTTAGAAGATCAGCCTGTTAAAACCTTAATAGGTTATTGGTTATATTGTTAAACCAGTTTGAGTTAAGTTATATTTGTAGAGATAAGACTAATCGATTCAATCTACTGTTGGGAAGAAAACTTTGCCACTTCAGTCTAAGAAATTCCAATGAAGAAGACGCAAATGATCATATCTACTATCTTGTAATATTTTGGTTTAAGGACAATCACCCTTTTCTTGTATAAGGGGGTTCGTGAGCTTTACCTATTAAAAGTTCTCAAGCATGTAATGGAAACTCCCAAGATCAATTCTTGGGGAGAAGAATAAGTCTTTTTTTACCGAACCTCTATAACTCTTGGTGTTATTCTTTTTCCCTTAACTCTTTTATTTTTGCACTTTATTTTGATATATATTTATATTCCACTGCTAAGTTTTCAAAACCATATTTTTTTCAAACCACACAATTCACCCCCTCTTGGTAATTTCATTTCTTTTGGAAATATTTCTAGTGCATTGGCACTGGTCACACTTTTTTTAATAAATGAGTGTATATCTTTGAAAAGGCTTGGCCGATATAGACTTGCTTGGAGTATTTTAGCAACTATTTTATATGTGTTGTCATATTCTTCGTTGGTGGAAGAATGAAAATGGGTTATGCCACTCTCCATTTCTTCTTCTAGAACACACCTTCAAAAAGTTTCATCGACACCTTTATTAAAAGTCAGAGGCTCGTCCCTCTAATAGTGCCCTAAGTCAGAAAAGAATTTCTTTTTCTACTAATATTTCATATTCGGAGGTAAGACTCTGACCACAAGGTAGTTAAAAAGTTCAGTTTGTATCAACACAAACATCTTATCATCAAGAAAATAGTTATCTAAAGGAAACTCTTCTTTTATCATGTCAATCATCCTAGACAGTTGATTAGTGACCACATTCTTAGTCCCTTTCTTGTCCCTAATTTCCATATTGAACTCTCGAAGCAGCAAAATCTAACGGATTAATCTAGGCTTAGCATCATTTTTTTTACCATAACTTGCTTATTAGCTGCAAGATTGGAATAACAATTTTTTTATATCCAAATAAGTAAGAATAAAACTTTTCAGTTGCAAATACCACATCTTGAACTTCCTTTCCGGTTCTTGCATAATATATTTGTGCCACATCTAAGGTCATGCTCGTATAGTAAATAACATGTATTTTTTGTAATTCTTTTTCCCCAAAACAACGTCTACAATGTAGTCACTAGCATCATACATGATCTCAAATGAGATACTCGAATATGGAGGTTGCATTATTGGTATAAAGATCAGTGCTTTCTATAGTTTTTGGAAGGATTCTAAGAAATGTTCATCAAAATTAAATCCAACGTCTTTGATGAGCTGACTAGTCGGAGGGATGGAAATTTTTTAGAAATCCTTTATAAAATGACGGTAAAAAGCGAAATGGCCTAGGAAGTTTCTAAATTCTCTAACGATGGTAGGATGTGTCAATTTTTCTACAACCTATATTTTCCTTTGTCCACCTCTATCCCTCTCTCAAACACTAAATTCCTAAGTATTATGCTCTCCCTGACCATTAAGTGGTAGTCCTCCCAATTCAAAACTAGGTTAACCTTGAAGCATCTCTCATGCACTATTTCTGAATAGGATAGAAATTTCTTGAAACATGATCCATAAAGAGAGAAATCATCTGTGAAGACTTCCATAATATCTTCCAGGAAGTTAGAGAAAATTGACATCGTGCAGCGCTGGAATGTAGTCAACCCATTACACAACCCAAAGGGCACTCTCCTGCAGAAAAATATATCATAAGGACAAGTAAAGGTCATTTTTTATTGATCTCTTGGTTGAGTAAAGATCTGAAAAACCTCTGAATATTCATCCAGATAGCAATCATGTAAATTTTTTTCATAGCGCTCTTACATTTGATCAACAAACGAGAGTGAAAAATGATCATTTCTAGTAGCCTTGTAAGGCTTTAGATAATCAATACACATATTTCACCCCCCATTAAAATACTTGTTACCACTGAATCATACTTGTCATTTTCTATCATTGTTATTCCCTATTTCTTTGGCACTACTTGAATAGGCTAACCCATTAATCGTTTGAGATTGCGTATATTACCCTAGCATCTAGGAGTTTTGCAACAACCGATAATTTAATTAATTATTTAATTAAATTATTTTCAAATTATTTCTTTAAATGTGTGAAACATTATTATATGTTGTTAAGTTGTTATTTGGTTGATTATTTTAGTTGATTAATATTAGCAATAATATTAGAAAGTATAGAATATTAGTTGGACCTATTTTGATGGTTAGAAGTAGAAATAGGTGGGGCGTGTAAGTCGAGCCCATTAGGAATAATAATATTATTATTAGGATTAGTTATAATAATAAGCAACTAGGTTAATTAGAAAGATTAAGAAAGTCTTGGAGAAGTAACATAGGAAGTGGCAAAGAAGAGAAACAAGGAAAAGAGGCAAAGCTAGGTTCGATCGGAAAATTGTAGAGCGACCTTCAATCCGAGGTAAGGGTGGGGTTTTGACTCTATAATAGGGCTTATGATGAATATTATGTAGGAATTGGGTTGGTGTAATTGTTGTACGTGTAATTGTGTTTCTCTGTTCCTGAATGATAATGAATTCATCTGTAAAATTGTTGATATTAATTGTCCGTGTTGTAATTTATCTATTGATGAAAGTGTTGTTAAGTGTTGTCTTGCTGCGATTGGATAGACTAAAATTACAAAACAATATCTAGAATTTGGACGTGTGCCAAGGGGAACATGAAGCATGCCGAGCAGTACAAATCCATGGAGATCGGAAGGTAGTGTACTGAAGGGAACAAGTTAATATGATGTGCCGAGCAGCATAATCCTTGTGCCGAGGGGAAGGATACTTTGGTTCCAGTCGTAACCCTAATCTATTCCATTCATAGTATATTTCAATCTCTAATTCAATTAATCATGGCCAGATGTAACCAGAGGAATTTTATAATGAGTACACATTAGCAGTAATTATATGATTAGTAGTAATTGAATAGTAGAAGAAGACATAAGTATTGAATCGTAATAGAGTAAATGCTACCAGAAGGTAATTTAGCTGAAAACATAATGATAATTGTTATGTAGCAGAGTTAGAAAAAATAAATGATAACATAGACTATTTGTTAGTTACCGAAGTAAACAAATTGAATATTAGCATATATAGTAGGTAGGATTAATAGATGACAGAGTCAAAATGCTTAGCAGAGACAATTATTAAGTTGTTGTGATGATGTTGTTGTTAATTGGGAAGTTGCAGGTAGTGATGAATTTTATTGTGTTTCCTATATTGATTGGCTAAAACCAAGTTGTAGCCTATTAAAAGTAAAACAATAGCAGAGATAATTCATGGTAGTAGGAGATAATTCATAATAGTAGGATGTAATTGCAGGAACCTCATAAGAAAACTATTACCAGTATAATAGCATAGTACATGTAGCAGGAATAAGTTGATAGTAGGAGTTAATTGTGAAATAGTGACAGAAAGCTATTATCAATAAAACAACAATAGAGAATTAATTAGTAGCACTAGCAGTAGTAGAAATTGTTGATAGCATTACTAGCTTATATAATAGTTGCAGCAGGTTAATATTAGAGGAACCTTCACAGAACGTGTAATAACCGAATATAGACGTATAGCTGATTAATTATGTAGTGTTATTGCAATGGGTTTCGATTGTATTTGTGAATTTTACCATGTTGTTGAAATGTCAATATTGTTGATGATGCTAAGTTACAGAATATACCAATGTTGTTGAAATGTAAATATTGTTGACGATGCTAAGTTGCAGGAGATACCAATGTTGTTGAAATCCCTCTAATTCTTGGTAGATAAGTTGTAGGCTTGTGGCCAGTGTTGAATTGTTATTGGGTTTTGTTGAATTGTTGTTGTTGTTGAGTTATTGTTGAATTGTTGTTGAGTTATTGTTGAATTGTTGTTGAGTTATTGTTGAATTGTTGTTGTTGTTGAGTTTTTGTTGAATGGTTAATGTTGTAGTTGTTGTTGTGTTTCATAATGTTGTCACATACATAGCATAATAAGTTGGGAGCTCATGCTTTGTAAGTTGGTCTAGAATGGCAATATTTGAAGTTGAAGGCTTATGCCTTGTTGATGCCTCTATTAATTGGCAGATTATTAAGTTGGAAGTTTTTCTCCTTTGGTACCACATGCATTTGCATCATGACAAGTTGCATTTCATGTTGCATCTTGAGTTGTTGTGGTGATGAATTAGTTGTGATATTAAGTTGATGACTTGGTCGTAATGGATGTTATTTAGAAGCTATGAAGCGGTGATTTTGTATGATCTGATACTAATATATTATTTATCATACATTCAGTTATATTGTTTGATATCTTACCCCTTTTGTTTGATTGTTACCCCTATGTTGGTAACATGCAGGTAACCCAGAGTGAAGGTTGTTTATGTAACGCCCCGATATATAATTATTTATTTAATTAAATATTATTTTGATTATTTTATTTTAATTCGAATTTTTATCGTTGAAGTCAGAATTATTTTATTAAGTTGGAATAATAATTTAATCAGGTTTATATAGGTATGAATAAGTTGAGGTAACATTTTACTAGTAAGCTTAGAATTGATGTTATGCTTAAGTATGGTGATGCGAAGTAATAAGGGGGGTGTTTTATTTAGGCCCATTTAAGTTACTAAGGGTTAAATAATAATATTTTATTAGAAAATAGAAGAAAAGAGAGAAAGTGTTGTTATCAAGAAAAACAAAAAAAGAAGAGAAAAGAGAATAAGGTTTTGTGAGAAGAGGAGAATAAGGAGGAAGCTACTAATAGGGCTAGTTTCCAAAAATTTCATTGAAGCTTCCTTGATTGTTTTCAAAATCAAACCAGGTAAGGGTGGGTTTCTTATACTATAATTGGGTGTATGATATTTTGTATGTGGGAATTTGCATGTGAAATCGTTACTGTTTTATTGACTTGTGTTTGGCTTGTGTTGTTGTGATAGTAATTGATTTGTGTTGGTTTGTGTTGTTGTGATAATAATGATTAATATTGTTTTAGTTATAGAACTGCCAATAAAAATATGTGGGTTGTTGTGTTAAATACTTGTCTGGGTTAAGTTTGGATTAGGAGACAGAAGAATTACTGAAGCAGTATGGAAACTACCATAGAAAATAAGTATAGAAACTACGCATAAAAATTAAGTATAGGAAATAAGAAGAAGAAATGAAAACGAAACTGGAAGTGGAAGTGCCGTCCGACACTTGTGTTTATGGGGGTTGCCGTTTGGAAACCTTGGAAGAATGGAGAAGTGCCAATCGGCACTAGGTGGAGGTGGAGAGGAAAAGTGTCACTTTGGCACTGTGAGGCAGGGGCACTTGTTTTCTCTGTTTTCTCTGTTTTTCTACTTGTCCTTCTATGGAACTATGTTGCATAATTCTCAAATAATATCAGTAATAGCTAGTAGCAGTATATATGAATGTCAATGTTTTCAGTAGCAGTAAATTAAATTTAGTTGCTAGAAGCTAATTTTATGTTGAAGAATGGCACACCCATTATTTGTATAATAAGTTAGCAATTTTAGGGAGAACAAATAACAGTGGGCTATATATATTTTAAATGGTTGAATTAGTATTTTATTAGTAATGAAAATAATTAACAGTGGGATTAATTTAATTAAGTTGGCGAGTAATTTGGAAATGAATCGATTAATTTGGTATGTTGGTAATTGATGTAATTTGCAAAATGACCGAAATGCCATTTTGTTTTGATATATTTGTGGTGAATAAATGTTGTGTATTACCCTTGATTAATTGGTAATAACTGTGATATAGGCCTTTGACCAATGTTGAAGGTGTGAATTATTTTTATGTCGACCTTTATTATGTTGTTGTCTTTGTTGCGTTTCCAAGTTGTGGTTTCTTATATCATCGCATAGCATTAAAGTTGGCCTGGATTGGCATGTTCTAAGTTGGAGCGAATGCTCACCGTGTTGTCTTTTATTGGAAATATTTTATGTTGAGGGCTTATGCCTTATGCCTCGGTAAACTGTCACTTTCTAAGTTGGGAGTTTTGCTCCAATGGTACCACATGCATTGCATAATTGAGTCGCATTTGGAGTCATTGATTTGTTGCTTAATTAAAGTGTTGTTTATGCACGTAATGTTATAAGTTCAATTGAGGTGTTGATGAATGGTATTGTTTTTTGTTGATTTGGTATGAAGTGGTGATTTTACATAACTGATTTTCGATATATTATTTATCATATGTTCTATTATAGTATTCGATATCTCACCCCTTCTGTTTGAATGTTACCCTTCGTTGGTAACGTGCAGGTAACCAAGAGGAGTAGCCGTTAGCGTTGTTAGTTTGAGTTTGGTATCATTTGCTCTGATATGTTGCACTCGGGGGGGGGGGGGGGGGGGGGGAATGAACGCTTCTCTTTTTTTGTTGATTATTTATCAAACTTTATGTTACTATTTGAGGAATTATTGTATTGATGTTCTTTTATGATTCAAAAGATATTATGTCTCATATGGAGAATTATTGTGAATCCGCTGCGTGAATAATCAAAGTTGGTTTATGTTATGAATACTTTATTCATGAGTTGTGTTCATTCTGTTTTCTTTAAGTGTTATGTATTTATTCTAAAAGCATGATAGGTTTATGTGTCTCTATTGAATGTATAGCATCCTGATTATTTTGGAGATTTTTATACTCTGATTTTCTGTAAATTGCTTGGGGTAGAATTGGGGTGTTACATTAGTGCTATCAGAGCAGATCGGTCCGTCCGATCAAGTTATCGAGTTGTAGTTGTGTAACAATCGAGTATTTTTAGTTTTCTTAACCGTTGTTTGTGTTGTAGTGATAAGATAAGATGGCTGGGAGGAACAGTGTTGCGATTGCTGCTGCTCTGTAAGCGATGGCTCAGGCTATGAAGCATCAGCCAATTGCGGACGAGAATTCCAGATCTTGTAGCTTGGAGACTTTCCAAAGGGAGAATCTGCCGGTGTTCAAGGGTGGGCATGATCCTGATGGAGCACTAGACTGGTTGAAGTAAATCGAGAGGATTTTCCATGTGATGGATTGCACCCCAGCACAGAAGGTTTGGTATGGCACTCACATGCTAGCAGTTGAAGTTGATGACTAGTGGCTAGAAATGTGTGCAAGGTTGGAAACTGCAGGTAAGGAAATCACTTGGGTTATGTTCTGTAGGGAGTTTCTGAGGATGTATTATCCTGAAGATGTTCGGGGTAAGAAAGAGATTGAGTTCCTTGATTTGAAGCAAGGGAACAAATTCGTCACTGAGTATGCTGCTAAGTTCATTGAGCTAGCTAAGTTCTATCCACATTTTGATGGTGAAGGTGCTGAATTTTCTAAGTGCATCAAGTTTGAGAATGGGTTGCGCTCGGAAATCAAGAAGTTTGTTGGATATCAGAAGATTCGTGTCTTTTCTGATTTGGTTGATAGTTGCAAGATCTTTAAAGAGGATAGCAATGCTCATCACAAGATTGTTAGTGATAAGAGAGGCAAGAATCAACAGAACCGTGGCAAGCCTTATGATGATGGTAGAGGAAAACAAAGAGTTTCTCATGGTCAGAGGACTAGTGGGGGAGATGCTCCTGCTAGAGTTATATGTTTCAAATATGGGAAACCTGGTCACAAGAGTAATGTTTGCACTACTGCGATGGAAGAGGTGTTTCTGTTGTGGTAATATTGGGCATACGATATCTGACTGCAAGCATAGGGAGATAATCTGTTTCAACTATGGTGGAGAAGGACACATCGGTAGTAATTGTCTGAAACTAAAGAAGGCACAAACTGGTGGCAAGGTGTTTGCTTTGGCTGGGACTTTGACAGCTAGTGAGCACAAACTCATCAGAGGTACATGTTTCATTAATAGTACTCTTTTAATTACTATTATTGATACTAGTGCTACTCATTGTTTTATTATTGTCGATTGTGTTGAAATATTGGGTCTTGTGTTGTCTTCTATGGATGGAGAAATGGTCGTCAAAATCCCGGCTAAGGGATTAGTGACTACTTCTCGTGTGTGTTTGAGTTGTCCTTTGTCGATCTTCGGCAAGGACTTTGCTATTGATTTGATTTGTTTTCCATTAAGCGGGTTAGAGGCGATCTTGGGTATGAATTGGTTAGAGTATAACTATGTTCATATCAATTGCTATAACAAGTCTGTGAGGTTTTCTACTCCTGAAGAGGAAAGAGTTGCTTTATTGACCGGTAAACAGTTGAGGAAACTGATGCAAGAAGAAGCGCAAGTGTTCACGTTGATAGCGTTGCTATTAATGGAGAACCAAGTTAGGATTGATGAGTTGCAGGTGGTGCGAGAATTTCCTGAAGTGTTTTCTGATGAAATTCCTGATATACCGCCAGAGAGAGAATTTGAATTTGGGATTGATCTTGTACCTGGTACCAGACCTATTTCTATAGCACCGTATAGGATGTCTGCATTTGAATTGTCTGAATTGAAGAAGCAGTTACAAGAGTTGCTTGAGAAAAAGTTTGTAAGACCCAGTGTATCACCGTGGGGAGCGCCTGTGATGTTAGTAAAGAAGAAAGATGGAAGTATAAGTCTTTGTGTTGATTATAGGAAGTTGAAGAAAGTGACGATTAAGAACAAGTATCCGCTTCCGAGGATTGATGAGTTGATGGATCAATTGATGGGTGCAAGTGTGTTTTCTAAGATTGATTTGAGGTCAGGATATCATCAGATTAGAGTGAAAGAAGATGATATTCAGAAGACCGCGTTCAGAACTCGGTATGGACTCTACGAGTATTCGATGATGCCTTTTGATGTGACCAATGCGCCGGGAGTATTCATGGAGTACATGTACCATATCTTTCATACTTATTTGGATCGGTTTGTGGTGGTATTCATTGATGACATTCTGATTTACTCTAAGTCAGAAGAGGAACATGAAAAGCACCTAAGAGTTGTATTGCAAGTTTTGAAAGAGAAGAAGTTGTATGCTTGGTTGCATGAGGTTAGTTTACTTGGTCATGTCATTTTTGGTAGTGGCATTACTATGGACCCTTCTAAAGTTTATGCTGTGTTGCAATGGGAATCTCCGAAGTCGGTTATTGAGATTAGAAGTTTCTTGGGATTAGTCGGTTACTATAGACGGTTTATAGAATGTTTTTCTAAGTTGGAACTTCCGTTGACCAAGTTGACTTGTAAGGGTAAAGCCTTTGTATGGGATATTCGATGTGAAGAAAGTTTTACCGAGTTGAAGAAGAGGTTGACGTTGGCTCCAGTTTTGACCTTGCCTAATCCGGGGGAACCTTTCGTTGTGTATTGTGATGCTTGTCTGATGGGGTTAGGTGGTGTACTCATGCAGAATAGTAAGGTGGTTGCTTATGTGTCGAGGCAATTGAGGACTCATGAAAAGAATTATCCTACTCATGATTTAGAATTGGCTGCAGTTGTCTTTGTGTTGAAAATCTGGAGGCATTATCTCTATGGTTCTAGATTCGAAGTGTTTAGTGACCATAAGAGTTTGAAGTATCTTTTTTATCAGAAAGAGTTGAATATGAGGCAGCGAAGGTGGTTAGAATTGCCGAATGATTATGATTTTGGTTTGAATTATCATCCAGGAAAAGCTAATGTTATGGCCGATGCTTTAAGCCGAAAGACGTTGCACATGTCGACAATGATGGTTAGAGAGTTGGAGTTGATTGAGCAATTCCGAGATTTGAGCCTAGTTTGTGAAGTGACACCGCAGAGTGTTATGTTGGTAATGTTAAAGATTAATAATGACTTTCTCAACAGTATCGGCAAGGCTCAAAAGCTAGATATGAAGTTGGTGGATAAGATGATGAGAATTGATCGATCTGAGAATGATGATTTCAAGATAGATGCGCTAGGTGTGTTGAGATTCCAAGATTGTATTTGCATTCCTGATGATGAAGAGATTAAGAAATTGATTCTTGAGGAAATTCACAGAAGCAGTTTGAGTATTCATCCAGGAGCTACTAAAATGTATCAAGATTTGAAAGGTTTATTTTGGTGGCCTGGTATGAAGCGTGATGTGGCACAGTTTATGTATGCTTGTTTGACTTGTCAGAAGTTGAAGGTTGAGCATCAGAAGCCTGCGGGGTTGATGCAACCGTTAGAGATTCGAGAATTGAAATGGGATAGCATTTCGATGGACTTTGTAACGGGATTACCTAGTATCTTGAGAGAACATGACTCGATATGGGTGATTGTTGATAGGCTTACAAAGTTGGCACACTTTATACCTATTAATATCACATATCTAATTTCGAAGTTGGCAGAGATTTACACCGGAACAATTGTGAAGTTGCATGGTGTTCCTTTGTGTATTGTGTCCGATAGTGATCCGAGATTTAGTTCTGATTTCTGGAAAAGTTTGCAAGAGGCGTTGGGATCTAAGTTGAGATTGAGTTCAGCATATCATCCTCAGACGGATGGTCAGACCGAGAGGACTATTTAGTCGTTGGAGGATCTGTTGAGAGCATGTGTTCTTGAACAGGGAGGTTCGTGGGATACTTATCTTCCGTTGATTGAGTTCACTTATAATAACAGTTACCATTCTAGTATTGGGGTGGATGCTTTTGAGGCATTGTATGGTCGGAGGTGTAGGACTTCATTCTGTTGGCATGAATCTGGTGAAAGTGTGGTACTTGGGCCTGAGATTGTTCGAGAGACTACTGAGAAAGTGAAGCTTATCTGAGAGAAGATGAAGGTTTCTCAATGTAGACAAAAAAAGTTACCATGACAAGAGAAGGAAAGATTTAGAATTCCAAGCTGGTGATCATGTGTTTTTTAGAGTCACACATGTGACTGGTGTTGGGCGAGCTCTGAAGTATAAGAAACTCACTCCTTGTTTTATTGGTCCGTATCAGATATCAGATCGAGTTAGGAAGGTTGCTTACCGAGTGGCGTTACCGCCAAACCTTGCTAATTTGCATGACGTGTTTCATGTATCATAACTTCAAAAGTATATTCTCGATGTGCCTCAAGTGATTTAGATGGACGATGTGCAAGTACGGGATAATTTCACAGTGGAGACGATGCCTGGACGAGTCGCGGATCATGATATGAAGATTCTAAGGGGGAAGGAGATCGCATTGGTGAAAGTTGTCTGGTTAGGAGCTGCTGGAGAGAGTATGACCTGGGATTTGGAGAGCAATATGCGAGACTCCTATCCCGAGTTATTTGAACTAGGTAAACTTTTATTTTCGAGGAAGAAAATATTCTAAGTGGGGGAGAGTTGTAACGTCCCGATATTTAATTATTTATTTAATTAAATATTGTTTTGATTATTTTATTTTAATTCAAATTTTTATCGTTGAAGTCGGAATTATTTTATTAAGTTGGAATAATAATTTAATCAGGTTTATATAGGTATAAATAAGTTGAGGTATCATTTCACTAGTAAGCTTAGAATTGATGTTGGGCTTAAGTATGGTGTCGCGAAGTAATAAGGGGGGTGTTTTGTTTAGGCCCATTTAAGTTACTATAGATTAAATAATAATTTTTTATTAGAAAATAGAAGAAAAGAGAAAAAGTGGTGTTACCAGGAAAAACAAAATAAGAAGAGAAAAGAGAATAGGGTTTTGTGAGAAGAGGAAAAGAACAAGGAACCTACTGTTAGGGCTAGTTTCCAGAAATTCCATTGAAGCTTCAATGATTTTTTTCAAAATCAAACCCGGTAAGGGTAGATTTCTTATACTATAATGGGGTGTATGATATTTTGTATGTGGGAATTTGCATGTGAAATCGTTACTATTTTATTGATTTGTGTTTGGCTTGTGTTGTTGTGATAGTAATTGATTTGTGTTTTTTTGTGTTGTTGTGATAATAATGATTAATATTGTTTTAGTTATAGAACTATCAATAAAAATATGTGGGTTGCTGTGTTAAACACTTGTCTGGGTTGAGTTTGGATTAGGAGACGGAAGAATTATTGAAGTAGTATGGAAACTACCATAGAAAATAAGTATAGAAACTACGCATAGAAATTAAGTATAGGAAATGAGAAGAAGAAATGAAAATGAAACTGGAAGTGGAAGTGTCGTCTAACACTTGTGTTTATGGGGGTTGTTGTTTGGAAACCTTGGAAGAATGGAGAAGTGTCGATCGACACTAAGTGGAGGTCGAGAGGAAAAGTGCCACTTTGGCACTGTGAGACAGGGGCACTTGTTTTCTCTGTTTTCTCTGTTTTTCTACTTGTCCTTCTATGGCACTATGCTGCATAATTCTCAAATAATATCAGTAATAGCTAGTAGTAGTATATATAAATATCACTGTTTTTAGTAGCAGTAAATTAAATTTAGTTGTTAGAAGCTAATTTTATGTGGAAGAATGGCACACCCATTAGTTGTATAATAAGTTAGCAATTTTAGATAGAACAAATAAAAGTGGGCTATATATATTTTAAATGGTTGAATTAGTATTTTATTAGTATTGAAAATAATTAATAGTGGGATTAATTTAATTAAGTTGGTGAGTAATTTGGAAATGAATCGATTAATTCAGTATGTTGGTAATTGATGTAATTTGCAAAATGACCAAAATGCCATTTTGTTTCGATATATCTGTGGTGAATAAATGTTGTGTATTACCCTTGATTAATTGGTAATAACTGTGATATAGGCCTTTGGCCAATGTTTAAGGTGTGAATTATTGTTATGTCGACCTTTATTATGTTGCTGTCGTTGTTGTGTTGCCAAGTTGTGGTTGTTTATATCATCGCATAGCATAGTATATCATTAATGTTGGCTTGGATTGGCATGTTCTAAGTTGGAGCGAATTCTTACCACGTTGGCCTTTATTGGCAAGATTTTATGTTGAGGGCTTATGCCTTATGCCTCGGTAAACTGGCACTTCCTAAGTTGGGAGTTCTGCTCCAATGGTACCACATGCATTGCATAATTGAGTCTCATTTGGAGTCGTTAATTTGTTGCTTATTTGGAGTGTTGTTTACGCACTGTAATGTTATAAGTTAAATTGAGGTGTTGGTGAATGGTATTGATTTATGTTGATTTGGTATGAAGCGGTGATTTTACATAACTTATTTTCGATATATTATTTATCATATGTTTTATTATAGTATTCGATATATCACCCCTTCTGTTTGAATGTTACCCTTCGTTAGTAACGTGCAGGTAACCAAAAGGAGTAACTGTTAGTATTGTTAGTTCGAGTTTGGTGTCATTTGCTCTTACACGTAGCACTCGGGGGGGGGGGGGGGGGGGGGGGGATGAACGCTTGTCTTATTTTGTTGATTATTTATCAAACCTTATGTTACTATTTGAGGAATTATCGTATTGATGTTGTTTTATGATTCAAAAGATGATATGTCTCATATGGAGAATTATTGTGAATCCGCTGCGTGATTAATCAAAGTTGGTTTATGTTATGAAGACTTTACTCATGAGTTGTGTTCGTTCCGTTTTATTTAAGTGTTATGTATCTATTCTAAAATCATGATAGGTTTACGTGTCTCTGTTGAATGTGTAGCATCCTGATTATTTTGGAAATTTTTATACTCTGATTTTCCGTAGATTTCTTGGGCGTAGAATTTGGGTGTTACAGTTTACCTTCAGTAGTTCGAGTCAGTGTCATCGCTCTGATACGTAACACTCGAGGGGATGAACGCTTGTTCTTTTATTGTTGATTTCACTTTTGTTTCTAAATTTTAAGTTGATTTCGTTAAGTACTTGTTATTTTAAAGTTGTTTTCAGGTTGACAAAGATGTTATGTCATTTGAGTTGAAAATTATTATTCCGCTGCTTAACTATAAAAGTTGTTTTGTTTTCAAAGAATAATTTATGTTGCCATTGGTTCATCCGAGTTTTAAGTGTTATGTATCTATGTTACATGCAATTAAGTTCCGTTGTTATAAGTTGTAAGTGTAGCATCCTATTTGTATGTCGAAATTTTGTAACTCTGGTTTTAATAATATTCGTTGGGTATAAGTGGGGTGTTACATTAGTGGTATTAGAGCAGGTTGGTTCTTCCAACCAAGTTGTTGAGTCAGTAGAGTTGTGTGACATTTGAATATTGTCGACGTGTTGTTTCTTAGTACGTGACATCTGTGCGACACACTGTCGATACTTGTTTGCTTTTCCAATTGATTGTATGCAGGAGTTGGTTTGAAGATAAGTGGGGGAGAAGTTTTGCTTCTCGGATATGTCTCAGTTGTAAGATGTTGGTCCGGTATGACGATAGTACAAGTATTGTTGAATTTCTGTTGGTTCCCCAATCTGAAGGTGACATGGTGTTGTACCCCAAAATTTGCCCTCCCACATTCTTCAAGAAATTGCCAAGCCAAGTCACAAAATTCCCCAAGGGTTGCACAATGCAAAGGTCTCCTATACAGTCAAAACTAGGGTTTGTGTGCTGATCAAGAAAATGAAGTTTTCAAAGGTCCAATCAAGTCTCATATGCCTACAAATGGGGTCAAGCATCCTCACATCAAGTTTCAAGGCATTCAGCTCAAAATTGCACAGTCAAAAACCCTAAATTGCACTACAGTCAACTGTAGGGGCAAAATGGTCATTTGACTGTCAAAAGTTCAAATTTTTGGTCAACATATCATTTTGAAGCCACAAACATCATTTGATCAATGCTTGATCATGATTCTCAAAGTTTGGCTCAGAAATCATCAAGATGCAAAAAGTTTCCTTATTTGGACAGTTGAAAAAGTCAACTGAAATTGACCAGGGTATAACTTTCACATGGATTATCAGAAAAATTCCATCCAAAGCTCATTTTGAAGAGAAAGACATTTCCTACAACTCATCTTCATACTTCAAGTCCAAGAAATGAGTGTGAGGTGGTAATTCCTTCTTCAGATGTTTCCCTCTCCGACGGTGAGTGTGAGGTGATAGTCTCTTATGGTCCCCTCTCCAACGGTGAGTGAGGTGGTAATTCCTTCTTCATATGTTTCCCTCTCTGACGGTGAGTGTGAGGTGATAGTCTCTTATGGTCCCCTCTCCAACGGTGAGTGAGGTGGTAATTCCTTCTTCAGATGTTTCCCTCTCCGACGGTGAGTGTGAGGTGATAGTCTCTTATGGTCCCCTCTCCAACGGTGAGTGAGGTGGTAATTCCTTCTTCAGATGTTTCCCTCTCCGACGGTGAGTGTGAGGTGATAGTCTCTTATGGTTCCCTCTCCAACAGCGAGTGAGGTGGTAAGTCCTTTTTCAGATGGTTCCCTCTCCGACGGTGAGTGAGATGACAATTCCTTTTCAGATGGTTTCCTCTCCGACGGTGAGTGAGGTGACAATTCCCTTTCAGATTATAAGTGCCTATGGTTCTCTTCCCGATACTGCAAAGATGGTAATTCCCGCTAAGATTTTTCTCAACGAGCGTTGTTGAGGTTAAAGTCGCCCAAGGTTCTCTTACCATTCATGCTAAGACAGTAACCATCCCTGGTTCATTCATCATCGTTTGAAGCTCCAGACTCAGCTCCTGTAACCAGTCAGGACATATCTATGCCAAGCATCTAAAATCAGCTCCTGCAACGTGTCAGGTACTCATTTTTCTTTTTTGTAGGTATGCAGGTTCTCGCCAAGGAATCTCCCACGCAATCAACATCCAGATGGCATCTATAAGCCCATCATCCTATCCAGCAATCTCCAAATGGCATCTATAAGCCCATTCCCATCACACTGCTAACATGTGAGCGCAAATTTCTGGGCACTCTAGTGTCCAATCATCTTCTACCCTCGGATTACGAAAGGCACGTCAGCCAATCTGCATCCTCAGGTCTAAGAAGATTGAACAGGGGCAACTGTTGTACCCCAAAATTTGCCCTCCCACATTCTTCAAGAAATTGCCAAGCCAAGTCACAAAATTCCCCAAGGGTTGCACAATGCAAAGGTCTCCTATACAGTCAAAACTAGGGTTTGTGTGCTGATCAAGAAAATGAAGTTTTCAAAGGTCCAATCAAGTCTCATATGCCTACAAATGGGGTCAAGCATCCTCACATCAAGTTTCAAGGCATTCAGCTCAAAATTGCACAGTCAAAAACCCTAAATTGCACTACAGTCAACTGTAGGGGCAAAATGGTCATTTGACTGTCAAAAGTTCAAATTTTTGGTCAACATATCATTTTGAAGCCACAAACATCATTTGATCAATGCTTGATCATGATTCTCAAAGTTTGGCTCAGAAATCATCAAGATGCAAAAAGTTTCCTTATTTGGACAGCTGAAAAAGTCAACTGAAATTGACCAGGGCATAACTTTCACATGGATTATCAGAAAAATTCCATCCAAAGCTCATTTTGAAGAGAAAGACATTTCCTACAACTCATCTTCATACTTCAAGTCCAAGAAATGCTCTCACAAAAAGTTATCAATTTCAACATTATAGGTCATTTTCAAAAGTCAACAAAAAGGGACTTTAAGTCAAAGGCCATAACTTGAGATTGGTAAATCAAAATGACATGGGACCAAAGGCATTGGTTAGAGGACTCAAAGACCTTTCCAAAATGTCAAAGAACATGAGAAATTCTTAAAAATTGAGCAAGTTATGCCTTGTGGAAGTTGGGAAAGTTTTGGATATTTTGAAAAGTCAACATTGATTCAAATGGTCTAAAAATGCTAATGGGCCCATTTTTCTTCCATGATTCATCATTCCAAGCATATGCACGACCACTTGGCCCAAAGGGAAGTATTTTCTCATTTTTTATTTATTTATTTGAATTATTATTTATATTAATTCATTTAAATTATTTAAATACATGAAAAATATCTAACTTGCCTTAACAAATCTTTTTATACATGTTTTGCCATCAAGATTTCGTGCACATGCTAATTAGGAAAGAATTGGATTGATTGGCATAATTTTGACACAAAGAACACTTGAAAAAGATTGAAAAAAGATCCTTAAAATCAAATTTCCAAAAATCATTATGGCAAGAGATTTGATTGAATTTTGTTAACCTAATAGCCTCACTACATATGCCTAATGAGAAACCTAATGCAGAGAGACTGAAAGCTGCGCAAGAAAGGCCATTACCAACTTGAAATTTTCTCCATAAAACTCAATTCTGAAAACGTTGTTAGAGGACGATTCAAGCCCTAATCTTCATTCCAATAGCTTCCTTGGAGGTCCCTGATCATATTGCAATCCAAAACATCAACTCAAACTTCAAGAATTGGTAACGAGAACCTCTCCTGTACAGAAGAAAAGTCACAATCGTGTTTTTAATTTTAGGCATTCTCATGGCATTCTAATCATGGATTTGTATTCTTCATGATGTTCTGATACTAACCAATGCGTTTAATTGTATTTTTATGCTATACACACGATTATGCCATGATTACTTTTTAGGGTTTGCAAGCTTCAGATTGGGGCTTTTCACCCAAGGCAAAATTATGACTCCAGACCAAGACCACTCTACTCAGCGCATGGAGACGAACAGGAATCACCTACCGCGCCCAATTTATGGACACCATAGCGCTAGTCGCTATTTTCTGGAAACTAACCTAATGAAACGCGTCTAAAACCGTTGCCTATATGTTTTGTATTACAGGGAACGTGGAGAAGACGAAGTCGTGGCAACATGCGATTAGCCAGTTTAAATTTTCGCGCGTTGGATCCATTAACTCTCCGTTTTCTTTTTATAATATTTGTTGTTTATTTATTTAACAAACGCGTAAGTTGGCTCAGTTGGCACGCATCAAGGCTGGCAATACACTTGACCTGGGTTCGAGCCCCAGGTCTCACGCTTTCTCAATAATGTTTTTCCAATTATCTTCCCATGCAGGCATAACATTAAGACGCACCATACACCTCAAGATGCAGCCATCCACGCGTCCAGTTGAACCAATTCAAAGGCCAGGATTCATGGAATACGGTGGGTGCTAGTCAACGCTTGGACACGTTACTTGGAAAGTCAATAAGGCTATACTAAATGGGCCAGAATTTCACAAATTTAACCTCCACAATTGGGGACTGAACCCCCCCTGGTTTGCAATTTCCTATTTTTTGTCTTTCTTATATTTTATTGTTATCTTATTTTCTTTATTATTTTTAATTTGATCAATTATTTTACAAAATACAAAAAATACCTAAAAACTCAGAAAAAGATAAAAAAATATAATGATTATTTATTTTAATATTTTCATGTAAATAAATTAACTTAGATTAGAGGTTTTAATATTAATTCTTTTCACAATAAAAATATAAAAAATGTAGAACTAGGTTTAATTGATAATTTTTATTCCCTTTTAATTTTTCTTTTTTTTATAATAATATTTATTTTATTTATTTTTATAATTAAATTTGCATGTAAATTAACTTAGGTTTAAATTAGGTTAAAATTCAATATTTTTCATAATAATTTAAAAATAATTAGAATTAGGTTTAACATTTCATTTTAATTGCAATTAATTCTTTTTCTATTAAATCATAAAACACTAAAAATACCAAAAACATTTTCTTTTAATTTTAATTTTAATTCCTTATTAATTTAACTTTGCAAAAGGGTCCAACGCCCATACTTTTAATTGTTTAATTTCGCATATTTATTTTATTTCTCGTAAATATTAATGTATCTCTCCCGAAGCCTTGTAAATAATTGCTCGTACATTTTTAATTCCTTATTTTCTTTTTAATTTCTTTATTTTTCTGTCAAATCGGGTCCTGGTTAATTTTGGCGATGTGGACCCGCGCCGTTTGTAATAGCTTAGAATTTACTTTTCTCGCAATATTTTTAACTGTTAACAAATGACATGAAAGACTGTATGGACGAAAAAATAAAAACAAGCGTAGAACACTTTAACATGACAAGACAAATACAAATGAAAACGACACACAAATCGCACACACCACCCCTAGGGTACGCCTCACTGTTGCCTTGCCTCGAAAGGTGATCGTCGAGTAGAGGATGTCTTAGTAAGTCCTCATGATCCGGGAACCTGGCATGAGGGTAGCTTCTAAGGTGTCTTCCCATTGCTCTGGTGATCACCATGTCCCGAACCTCGAATTGACCCGAACACCTCCAACGGTGGTGCTACCTACCTCTCGATGGTAGGATGGCACTACTTTAAAGGACATCTACACAGACGAATTCCTTAGGGTAGGTAGACGACTCTATATACTTGCTCTAATTTCAAAACAAATCAAAAATACTTTTCACACCGACACCTTTTCAAAAGCTTTCAAAGCAATTTTTCAAACACTCTGACACAAGAGTCGATCTGAAACTTTCAAAGAAACTTTTTAAAACCCACAGTTGAAAAGCAAACAAACCAATTTTGAAAACACAAGTGAGCAAGTATCTAAGAGCCCATGGACAACCATGGATAGAAAGGGTGCTAACACCTTCCCTTTCTATAACCTACCTCCCGAACCGAGAGCAATCTCTATAAGGAATTTTTCTGTGCTTTTGTCCTTTCCATTTGGAGAAAATAAAAGACGGTGGCGACTCTTGCTTCCGCGACATTTCGCGAACCAGCATTAAACAGTCAGTTCCAGATCCACCGATCACAGAACTGGCGACTCTGCTGGGGATACCTTTATAAAGTGAGGTGTACCTTAGGGTTAGTTCATAACTGTGTTTTCAATTGCTTTCCTTGTGTGCTTTAAATTGTGGGACTGTCTCGGGAGTTCTATAGATCCTAACCCGGATCTGGGGGATACCTTCTTAGAAAGTAGCAACAAGGCTGTGAGGGAACTGTGCGGGGTATACCGACATGGTTGAAACAGTCTGCTACGTTGATGTGGCACTTTGGTGTGTACCGGTAACCCTTGAGTTCAGTCAAGGAGAGTACGGGGCCTCCGCGTGGTGTCGTGAAGCATCAACAGACCTTAGGAACCTTAATTGAACTATCTTGGCCTCTTTAGGGTAGTGAGATAACTGACTTTGGTGCAGTCCGAGGTTGGTTGATACTCGATACTACGCTCAATTGAGGGTTGCTTTCCTGGAATATTTCGGTCGCCAGTTCAGTGGCTAAATCGAAACGATGAACAATGAAAGCAATCCCGTGATATTGGGAACCTTAGAACCCGGTTACTTTGATTAGGACAGGTTGAACCCACCAACTTCAAGAGGGTACTACCCAGACCCCATGCTGGCCTTAAACCTTAAGGGCTTGTCTTGTGTGCCTTGTGTGCCTTACATGTTTGTCTTTGTAAATATCTGTGGTGTGTTTAATCATAGCATCATGACATCATCCAGCATCATATGCATTGACTAACCATTTCATGGGTTCGAATTTTCATCTTTGTTATTGTTTTGTAGGACATGGAAACTGTTCGTAGAAAGACAATTCAAGTCAGTCTTGTAAGGATCCCTCCTCAGCTTAAGGAGCTTATATCCAGGATTCCCGAGAACTCTTCATTCAGTGAAAGGCATGGAAGCCTCATCAGCTTGGTCAACACCAACATTGAGGAAGATATGATAAAGGTCTTGTTCCAGTTCTTTGATCCTCTGCATCACTGTTTTACCTTCTTGGATTATCAGTTGGTACCTACATTGGAGGAGTTCTCCCGGCTCCTGAAGATCCCTATCCTTGATCAGCTACCCTTCAACGGTACAGAAAAGGAACCTAAGCTTGAAGAGATTGCTAAAGCCTTGCACCTACAGTCATCTGATCTCAAGGGACATTGGGAAGTTAGAAGTGGTATCAAAGGGTTCTTAGCCAGGTTTCTGTTTGAAAAGGCCCTTGAATGTTGGAACTCCCTTGACTTGCAAGCTTTTGAAGAGATTGTGGCCCTCCTTGTTTATGGTCTGGTGTTGTTCCCTAATCCAGATCAGCTTATTGATATCAGTGCTGTCCAGATCTTTATGTCCAGGAATCATATACCTATGTTGCTGGGGGACATCCTTCACTCATGTTACACTCGAACCATGAGAAAAAGAGGTGTCCTTATGTGTTGCACTCCTCTCCTGGGAAGGTGGTTTATTTCGCACCTTCCACAATCAGTCTTGAAGAATGAGCGGGGTTTGAGATGGTCACAACGGTTGATGACTCTTACACATGCAGATATACATTGGTGTCCTAGGTCCAGAGAAGATGTCACTATCATTGATCGTTGCGGAGAATACCCTAATGTTCCTTTACTTGGAATCAGATGAGGTATTACTTATAGCCCATGCCTGGCTTGGAGACAGTTTGGTTATGCTCGGAGGGATGGTCCTCATGACATGTTAATTCCTGACATAGTTTTTGACTTCGACAACGATACTCAAGGACTTCGCCAGAGATTTATCAGAGCTTGAAGGATGCCCAGTAGGATAGACAGCAAGACACTGGGGCACAGGAATTCCATCCCATTGGAACCCTATCTCAAGTGGGTACGCGCCCGCTCTCAGAAGTTAGTGATGCCTTATCCTCATGTACTCCCAGTAATCAAAGAACCAGTCTTGGAAGGGGAAGTGCCCTACACTATTCAGCACCCTGATATGCCCACATCCTGGGAAGAGATGCAGAAGAGCTGGATCCAGCTTAAGGAAGAAAGGAATTCTCTTGAGACTAGTCTGCATGCCAGTGAAAAGAAGGTCTTGGAGCTCACCCGCCTGTTGCATGAGGAGAGGAATCTCAACACCTACATATCTCCGAAGAGGATGCGCAGTGTATTTTGGGATTGATTTGATTTTTGTATTTTTTCCCATGAGGCCTTGATGTATTAAACAATGATTTCCTTAATGATAACGTGTGTTCCTTTTTGTCTACAACAAATTTGACCTTTCGAACCCTTGAATGCATTGCATACGCATTTCATACATCATGTGCATAGCAGGTTTTTCCTCTTTTCAGGTTGCTTACCGTTCTTCGCTGTTTATTTCAGCATCATGAATCCCGAATCTGCATCAACTGAGACATCAATCAAGGCTCTTCAGGCGCAAAATGCGCAGTTTCAAGAATTAATCAAAGGTCTGGCTCAAGGCCAAGAAGAACTGAAGGCTATGCTCCTGAAGAAGGAGAAGAAGAAGAAGAGAAGAACTGTTCTGTTCAACTCGGGCCGAAGGTTTGGCAATACTCTGCAACACGAAGAGGCTGGTTCTTCTGTTGGCAAGAGCCCTTCTCAGGCAGAAGTAAAGGTTCCTAGTCCGGTAGTCTCCGACAACGAGACAGATTTTAATGAAGAGCAGTACCCTCCTGCAGACGACAGATATAAGCAATTGGAGGACAGGTTGAAGGCTATGGAGGTTCAACAGGTACCTGGGCTGGATTTCGGAGATCTGGGTTTGTCAACTGGTGTGATCATCCCCCACAAGTTCAAAGCACCATCCTTCTCTAAGTATGACGGGGCGTCTTGTCCCAAGCTGCATTTAAGGTCCTATGTTCGGAAAATTCAGCCGTACTCTGCGGATAAGAATTTATGGATCCACTTCTTCCAGGAGAGTCTTTCAGGGACTCATCTCGAATGGTTCTATCAGCTGGATGGGACCAAGGTTCGTAACTGGGAGGAGTTGGCTACTGCTTTCTATAAGCAGTATCAATATAATGCCGACCTTGCCCCCACACGTACCCAACTCCAGGGTATGTCGTTAGGTGCAAGCGAAGGTTTTAAGGAGTACGCTCAGAAGTGGAGAGACCTGGCTGGCAGGGTGCAGCCATCATTGACTGATCGGGAGCTGGTAGACATGTTCTTGGGGACCCTATCTGGGCCATTTTTCAACCATCTCATTGGGAATTCTTCTGCTGGGTTCACTGATTTGATTCTGACTGGAGAAAGAATTGAAGCTGGGTTGAAGTCTGGAAAGATTGCGAAGGGTGCATCATCTAGTTTGGAAAAGAAACCATTCAAGAAAGAGTCTAGTGCCGTGTATGGTTCTAGGAAATCAGAGAGACCTGAGCACCGCCAATCTGTCAGTGCGGTGATGATTGCTAAGCCTGCTGCCGCTCCTCGGCCAAACAATCCTCAAAGGGCTGAAAGACCCCGGCGAGAGTTTACCCGGTTAAGCATGACCCTATCACAGATCCTGCCACAGTTGCTATCCACTAACTTAGTGACTGTCAGGGAGGCCCCGAAGTTCCCCAATACTACATCTCCCAAGTACAATCCGAATTCTCGTTGTGCTTACCATTCAGATAGCCCGGGGCACTCTACTGATGACTGTTGGGCGTTAAAAAACAAGCTGCTGGACCTTATTGACGCTAAGGAGGTACAGTTTGAGGCATCTGACAAGCCTAATGTGGTGACAACCCCCCTGCCTGCTCATGGAGTAAATGCTATTGGGGACGAAGACGAAGTGGACGATGCTGAGTTTGATAGCTGGATCTACCCGGCAGCCGACGGCGGATCTAACAATTGGAGTGCAAAGGACAACTTATCTGTTTCTCTTGTTACTAAGTAATAAATTTCTTTGTTTCGTTATTTTGTAATAAACAATGATGAACTCTATGGCCCGGTGTCTTACCCGAGGCACCGTGGTTCTATTTGTGAGGGCATACAAACTGTCATTTCATATATCATGAATAAAAATCTTGGACGTATTTTTCGCATTACAAATATTGTGCTCCTTTTCTGTCTTTCTTTTCCTTTACATAATTTTCAAAACAGCTGTATTTACACACACACTCACTCATATAGGTTCCAATCCACTCTGGATCTCACTGATAACAACTCTGCTACCTCCAATTATGACTTCAAAAATCCGATCAACTTAGCCGAAGACGAAGGTGAAGATGATTGCGAAGTGCCCGGCAAGCTTGCAAGGCTGTTGCTTCAGGAAGAGAGGGCAATTCAACCTCATGAAGAGCCAGTGGAAACAATAAACTTGGGTACCGAGGCAGACAGGAAAGAGGTAAAGATTGGCGCCAACCTAGAGCTCAGCATGAAGCAACGGTTAACCAAGATGTTACATGACTATATGGAGATCTTTGCCTGGTCCTACGAAGACATGCCAGGGTTGGATACCGATATTGTGGTCCATCATTTTCCAACTAAGGAAGACTGCCCTCCAGTTAAGCAAAAGGTCCGTCGGATGCGTCCAGAGATGTCTGAGAAGATTAAAGCCGAGGTCATGAAACAATTTGATGCTGGATTTCTTGCAGTAACTTCTTACCCTCAGTGGGTTGCTAACGTGGTGCCGGTACCTAAGAAGGACGGTAAGGTCAGAATGTGTGTCGACTACAGGGATCTGAACAGGGCCAGCCCCAAGGATGACTTTCCCTTACCTCACATTGATGTCCTTGTTGATAATACGGCTCAGCACAAAGTGTTCTCTTTCATGGATGGCTTTTCAGGTTACAACCAGATCAAGATGGCACCTGAAGACATGGAAAAGACTACATTTGTTACTCAGTGGGGCACCTTCTGTTACAAGGTCATGCCATTTGGATTAAAGAACGCTGGGGAAACCTACCAACGTGCCATGGTTGCTTTATTTCATGATATGATCCATCATGAGATAGAAGTGTATGTTGACGACATGATCGCTAGGTCCCAGACTGAGGAAGAGCACCTAGATCATCTGCAGAAGTTGTTTGACCGGTTGAAACTATACAAGCTGAGATTGAACCCGAACAAGTGCACCTTCGGAGTAAGATCTGGGAAGTTACTAGGCTTCGTGGTCAGTGATAAGGGAATTCAAGTGGACCCCGCCAAGGTCAAAGCTATTCAAGAGATGCCAGTTCCTAAAACAGAGAAGGAAGTCAGAGGCTTTTTAGGACGCCTGAATTACATCGCTCGTTTCATCTCACATCTGACTGCTACCTGTGAGCCAATCTTCAAGCTGCTGAAGAAAGATCAGGTAGTACGTTGGAACGATGAATGCCAGGCTGCTTTTGACAAAATCAAAGAGTATCTCCAAGAACCACCTATCCTTATGCCACCGGTTGAAGGGAGACCTCTGATACTATACCTGACAGTGCTTGACAATTCAATGGGGTGTGTGATGGGGCAGCATGACGAGTCTGGCCGAAAAGAGCATGCCATTTATTACCTTAGCAAAAAGTTTACCGACTGTGAGACCCGATACTCACTGCTTGAGAAAACTTGCTGCGCTTTGGTATGGGCTGCTCGCCGGCTGAGACAGTATATGCTGACTCACACTACCTTGTTGATCTCAAAGATGGATCCGATAAAGTACATATTCGAAAAGCCTGCTCTGTCAGGGAGGATTGCAAGATGGCAGATGATCTTGACGGAATACGACATTCAATACACAACCCAGAAAGCCATCAAGGGGAGTGTATTGGCAGACCACTTAGCTCATCAAGCTGTAGATGACTACCAATCAATGAACTTCGAGTTTCCGGATGAAAGCATCATGATAGTAACAGATTGTGAAGTGCCTGGACCGGATGAAGGACCTGTACCAGGATCCCGATGGTCTATGCACTTCGACGGAGCTTCCAACGCTTTGGGAAATGGTATCAGCGCCATAATCATATCTCCACAAGGTACTCATACTCCACTCACTGCCCGGCTGTGTTTCAACTGTACCAACAACATGGCGGAGTATGAGGCGTGTATCATGGGTCTTCAAGCTGCGATCGACCTAAGGATCAAATTTCTAAGTGTCTTCGGAGATTCCGCTCTTGTGATCAATCAGATCAAAGGAGAGTGGGATACGAAACATCCAAACCTGATTCCTTACAGAGAATGTGTGTTGACCCTGATTCCCCACTTTACAGAGATAACCTTTGAGCACTTTCCAAGAGAAGAGAATCAGTTAGCGGACGCGTTAGCTACAATGTCTTCAATGTTCAAAGTCAAATGGGATAATGAGGCTCCCCGGATCATCATCTGGAAACTGGACGAACCGGCATACTGTTGTAATCTCGAAACTGAATTGGTAACTGAGAAGCCTTGGTACCACGAAGTGAAGAGATATCTGGAAGCTCAGGAATACCCTGAAGGTGCATCTGTCAACGATAAGAAATTCCTGAGGAGGTTCGCAGCCAAGTTCTTCCTTAGCAACGACATCTTGTACAAGCGAAACCATGATTCAACCTTACTGCGTTGTGTGGATAAAACTGAAGCAGAACGGATCATGGAAGAGCTACATGAAGGGACCTTTGGTACGCATTCCAGTGGACACACTATGGCTAAGAAAATCCTACGGGCAGGATATTACTGGTCCACAATGGAAGCTGATTGTTACCAACATTCCAGGACATGCCATAAATGCCAAATTTACGCAGACAAGGTGCATGTTCCTCCGGTTCCCCTGAATGTTCTGACCGCGCCATGGCCGTTTGCAATGTGGGGCATAGACATGATCGGCGAGATTAAACCTACGGCATCTAATGGGCATCGCTTCATCCTAGTGGCGATTGATTATTTTACGAAGTGGGTTGAGGCAGCATCCTATGCTACGGTAACCAAGACTGTTGGTTCATTCGGCACAACCTGATATGTCGGTACGGCGTCCCTGAGCGAATTATTACAGACAATGGTACCAACCTGAACAACAAGATGATTGCTGAGCTCTGCGAACAGTTCAAAATACAGCACCACAATTCTTCTCCTTACAGACCGAAGATGAATGGGGCTGTAGAAGCAGCAAATAAGAACATCAAGAAGATCGTGCAAAAGATGACAGTGACTTATAAAGATTGGCACGAGATGTTACCGTTCGCTCTACATGGGTACCGTACCTCAGCTAGGACGTCAACCGAGGCAACTCCTTTCTCTCTGGTTTATGGCATGGAGGCAGTCTTGCCGATCGAAGTACAAATTCCCTCTCTCCGGATAATGAAAGATACAAATCTGAACGAAGATGATTGGATCCAGACACGACTTGACCAACTCAATCTCATTGACGAAAAGAGACTTGCTGCTATCTGTCATGGTCAGACGTATCAGAAACGAATGATCAGGGCATTTAACAAAAAAGTCAGACCACAGGAATATCAAGTCGGGGATCTGGTAATCAAGAGAATCATCCTTCCTCAGAGTGATCCAAGGGGCAAATGGACCCCTACATACGAAGGGTCGTTTGTGGTTAAGCATGTGTTCTCAGGAGGAGCAATGATATTAACCAATATGGATGGTGACGACCTTCCTCACCCCGCCAATGCAGACATAGTAAAAAGATACTACGCATAAAAAGACCCGCTAGGCTGACATGCCTAGGCAAAAATTAGGGCTTCCCGTCGAACCAAAAGGGTTCGGGCAAAATGAAGGGATGAAAATGGAAAAAATCTGTACACCCGGCAAGTCGAAAACCTGAAAAGGCGGCTTGGGCAAAAATGGGTATCCCGGTGGGCTGAAAACCCGAAAGGGCAGTCCAGGCAAAAATTAGGGATAAAGCGTAATACTATGTCTCATTGGATCACTTTGCATCCAGAATCCGGTATCTACATCAAGTTCAGACGGCATCGATCAGTCAGCTTCACCTTCAACCAAGGTCATCAAGTGATGAGACGCTCGGAGTTATAAAGGCAATAGCAGAGTTGAAACCCAGTGGGATCGTTCATTTCACACAGCTGTTTTATTTTCTTTTGTACAAAATTTGTATAAAACTATCTTGTTCGGCGACGTTCCTCTTACTAGGACGTCAGTCTCTTGTACACAAAACGCCTATTCACAGGCTATTCAAAAAAATCAATACAAATATATTTTCAGTTAAACGTGCCAAGTGTTTTTCTTTTTCTGTTTTGTTTTGCGAAGAACGTCCAAGGTTCAATTTGTGATATATGCATTGACAATAATTTGCTAACTCATAAATATTTGCATACGAAACAAAGGAATTAATTACAGGTGACACTAGAAACAGGGGCAATAAAAGAGTTGTCTGAGCAGTCTAATTGTTCCATCCTCCAAGGTACCAAGGTAGGTTCAGCTAAAGAATACGACCAAGTACACATTAAAATCCCCAGAGAGTGGTTCAGCAAAACAGTACATTCTTCTCCAAGTAAATTATCAAATCTCAAGGAAGCTGAGTATCCTCCAGCAGATCTCAATACTTCCCCAGCAGCATATATTCTTAACAAGCATCCCCGGCAATCTTGGTCTAAAGATTGTTCCCCGGCGGTATATCAACATTCAAAGGAATCACTTCTTCCCCAGCATATCAAAACTTCCCCAAAAGAGTCCAGTTCAATCCAGTTTCCCCAGGAAAGATGGAAATCATATCCCCAAGCAGTAAGCTTATCCCCAGTATATTCTGGAAGCTTATCCCCTCGCAGAGCACGAACGCGTCGTCCGGCTTGATTTAAAGAGTTATTTCCTTAACAGGATATAACTGGGTTATCCTCAGCCAAAAGCCCCGGAAAGAGCGTCGTCAACAAAGCCTTCTTACCCCAGCGAAGTCCATCAACACTTCCAACAACAAGGGTTTCCCCAGCAAGTTACTATCAATACTCAACAAGGCCTCTCTCTCCCCACAGAGTATTGCTTCCCAGCATGGTCGTCAGAGTATCTTTTCTCCCCGCAGAATCCTTCATTTGCCAAGTTTATTCCGCAACGGAGTCATCTTCTCCTACCGGTATTCTTACAGCTATTATCCCCAGCGGAAGCAAAAGCTATTCTTCATCATCAGCCCAGGATATGACTTCCTGGCACCCGTCAAGGATTTACTTTCCTAGACAAAAACATACATAAAACATCACATACATACATCATTATAGCATGCATAACACATCATATCATACAAATCTCATTTATGTTGAGAACATCATTGCTTGATCCATATCATGCATTGCATATGACTGACCTTTACCTTTCAGGAAAGACGCAGTTGAAATTCTCAAACATATTTCAAGACCTCCTCTAGTCCAGCTAAATCGATTCCCAACAGATTTTTCTGATAAAGACTCAGCAGAACCTATGGTCCCCTCTCCAACGGTGAGTGAGGTGGTAATTCCTTCTTCAGATGTTTCCCTCTCCGACGGTGAGTGTGAGGTGATAGTCTCTTATGGTCCCCTCTCCAACGGTGAGTGAGGTGGTAATTCCTTCTTCAGATGTTTCCCTCTCCGACGGTGAGTGTGAGGTGATAGTCTCTTATGGTCCCCTCTCCAACGGTGAGTGAGGTGGTAATTCCTTCTTCAGATGTTTCCCTCTCTGACGGTGAGTGTGAGGTGATAGTCTCTTATGGTCCCCTCTCCAACGGTGAGTGAGGTGGTAATTCCTTCTTCAGATGTTTCCCTCTCCGACGGTGAGTGTGAGGTGATAGTCTCTTATGGTCCCCTCTCCAACGGTGAGTGAGGTGGTAAATCCTTCTTCAGATGTTTCCCTCTCCGACGGTGAGTGTGAGGTGATAGTCTCTTATGGTTCCCTCTCCAACGGCGAGTGAGGTGGTAAGTCATTTTTCAGATGGTTCCCTCTCCGACGGTGAGTGAGATGACAATTCCTTTTCAGATGGTTTCCTCTCCGACGGTGAGTGAGGTGACAATTCCCTTTCAGATTATAAGTGCTTATGGTTCTCTTCCCGATACTGCAAAGATGGTAATTCCCGCTAAGATTTTTCTCAACGAGCGTTGTTGAGGTTAAAGTCGCCCAAGGTTCTCTTACCATTCATGCTAAGACAGTAACCATCCCTGGTTCATTCATCATCGTTTGAAGCTCCAGACTCAGCTCCTGTAACCAGTCAGGACATATCTATGCCAAGCATCTAAAATCAGCTCCTGCAACGTGTCAGGTACTCATTTTTCTTTTTTGTAGGTATGCAGGTTCTCGCCAAGGAATCTCCCACGCAATCAACATCCAGATGGCATCTATAAGCCCATCATCCTATCCAGCAATCTCCAAATGGCATCTATAAGCCCATTCCCATCACACTGCTAACATGTGAGCGCAAATTTCTGGGCACTCTAGTGTCCAATCATCTTCTACCCTCGGATTACGAAAGGCACGTCAGCCAATCTGCATCCTCAGGTCTAAGAAGATTGAACAGGGGCAACTGTTGTACCCCAAAATTTGCCCTCCCACATTCTTCAAGAAATTGCCAAGCCAAGTCACAAAATTCCCCAAGGGTTGCACAATGCAAAGGTCTCCTATACAGTCAAAACTAGGGTTTGTGTGCTGATCAAGAAAATGAAGTTTTCAAAGGTCCAATCAAGTCTCATATGCCTACAAATGGGGTCAAGCATCCTCACATCAAGTTTCAAGGCATTCAGCTCAAAATTGCACAGTCAAAAACCCTAAATTGCACTACAGTCAACTGTAGGGGCAAAATGGTCATTTGACTGTCAAAAGTTCAAATTTTTGGTCAACATATCATTTTGAAGCCACAAACATCATTTGATCAATGCTTGATCATGATTCTCAAAGTTTGGCTCAGAAATCATCAAGATGCAAAAAGTTTCCTTATTTGGACAGCTGAAAAAGTCAACTGAAATTGACCAGGGCATAACTTTCACATGGATTATCAGAAAAATTCCATCCAAAGCTCATTTTGAAGAGAAAGACATTTCCTACAACTCATCTTCATACTTCAAGTCCAAGAAATGCTCTCACAAAAAGTTATCAATTTCAACATTATAGGTCATTTTCAAAAGTCAACAAAAAGGGACTTTAAGTCAAAGGCCATAACTTGAGATTGGTAAATCAAAATGACATGGGACCAAAGGCATTGGTTATAGGACTCAAAGACCTTTCCAAAATGTCAAAGAACATGAGAAATTCTTAAAAATTGAGCAAGTTATGCCTTGTGGAAGTTGGGAAATTTTTGGATATTTTGAAAAGTCAACATTGATTCAAATGGTCTAAAAATGCTAATGGGCCCATTTTTCTTCCATGATTCATCATTCCAAGCATATGCACGACCACTTGGCCCAAAGGGAAGTATTTTCTCATTTTTTATTTATTTATTTGAATTATTATTTATATTAATTCATTTAAATTATTTAAATACATGAAAAATATCTAACTTGCCTTAACAAATCTTTTTATACATGTTTTGCCATCAAGATTTCGTGCACATGCTAATTAGGAAAGAATTGGATTGATTGGCATAATTTTGACACAAAGAACACTTGAAAAAGATTGAAAAAAGATCCTTAAAATCAAATTTCCAAAAATCATTATGGCAAGAGATTTGATTGAATTTTGTTAACCTAATAGCCTCACTACATATGCCTAATGAGAAACCTAATGCAGAGAGACTGAAAGCTGCGCAAGAAAGGCCATTACCAACTTGAAATTTTCTCCATAAAACTCAATTCTGAAAACGTTGTTAGAGGACGATTCAAGCCCTAATCTTCATTCCAATAGCTTCCTTGGAGGTCCCTGATCATATTGCAATCCAAAACATCAACTCAAACTTCAAGAATTGGTAACGAGAACCTCTCCTGTACAGAAGAAAAGTCACAATCGTGTTTTTAATTTTAGGCATTCTCATGGCATTCTAATCATGGATTTGTATTCTTCATGATGTTCTGATACTAACCAATGCGTTTAATTGTATTTTTATGCTATACACACGATTATGCCATGATTACTTTTTAGGGTTTGCAAGCTTCAGATTGGGGCTTTTCACCCAAGGCAAAATTATGACTCCAGACCAAGACCACTCTACTCAGCGCATGGAGACGAACAGGAATCACCTACCGCGCCCAATTTATGGACACCATAGCGCTAGTCGCTATTTTCTGGAAACTAACCTAATGAAACGCGTCTAAAACCGTTGCCTATATGTTTTGTATTACAGGGAACGTGGAGAAGACGAAGTCGTGGCAACATGCGATTAGCCAGTTTAAATTTTTGCGCGTTGGATCCATTAACTCTTCGTTTTCTTTTTATAATATTTGTTGTTTATTTATTTAACAAACGCGTAAGTTGGCTCAGTTGGCACGCATCAAGGCTGGCAATACACTTTACCTGGGTTCGAGCCCCAGGTCTCACGCTTTCTCAATAATGTTTTTCCAATTATCTTCCCATGCAGGCATAACATTAAGACGCACCATACACCTCAAGATGCAGCCATCCACGCGTCCAGTTGAACCAATTCAAAGGCCAGGATTCATGGAATACGGTGGGTGCTAGTCAACGCTTGGACACGTTACTTGGAAAGTCAATAAGGCTATACTAAATGGGCCAGAATTTCACAAATTTAACCTCCACAATTGGGGACTGAACCCCCCCTGGTTTGCAATTTCCTATTTTTTGTCTTTCTTATATTTTATTGTTATCTTATTTTCTTTATTATTTTTAATTTGATCAATTATTTTACAAAATACAAAAAATACCTAAAAACTCAGAAAAAGATAAAAAAATATAATGATTATTTATTTTAATATTTTCATGTAAATAAATTAACTTAGATTAGAGGTTTTAATATTAATTCTTTTCACAATAAAAATATAAAAAATGTAGAACTAGGTTTAATTGATAATTTTTATTCCCTTTTAATTTTTCTTTTTTTTATAATAATATTTATTTTATTTATTTTTATAATTAAATTTGCATGTAAATTAACTTAGGTTTAAATTAGGTTAAAATTCAATATTTTTCATAATAATTTAAAAATAATTAGAATTAGGTTTAACATTTCATTTTAATTGCAATTAATTCTTTTTCTATTAAATCATAAAACACTAAAAATACCAAAAACATTTTCTTTTAATTTTAATTTTAATTCCTTATTAATTTAACTTTGCAAAAGGGTCCAACGCCCATACTTTTAATTGTTTAATTTCGCATATTTATTTTATTTCTCGTAAATATTAATGTATCTCTCCCGAAGCCTTGTAAATAATTGCTCGTACATTTTTAATTCCTTATTTTCTTTTTAATTTCTTTATTTTTCTGTCAAATCGGGTCCTGGTTAATTTTGGCGATGTGGACCCGCGCCGTTTGTAATAGCTTAGAATTTACTTTTCTCGCAATATTTTTAACTGTTAACAAATGACATGAAAGACTGTATGGACGAAAAAATAAAAACAAGCGTAGAACACTTTAACATGACAAGACAAATACAAATGAAAACGACACACAAATCGCACACACCACCCCTAGGGTACGCCTCACTGTTGCCTTGCCTCGAAAGGTGATCGTCGAGTAGAGGATGTCTTAGTAAGTCCTCATGATCCGGGAACCTGGCATGAGGGTAGCTTCTAAGGTGTCTTCCCATTGCTCTGGTGATCACCATGTCCCGAACCTCGAATTGACCCGAACACCTCCAACGGTGGTGCTACCTACCTCTCGATGGTAGGATGGCACTACTTTAAAGGACATCTACACAGACGAATTCCTTAGGGTAGGTAGACGACTCTATATACTTGCTCTAATTTCAAAACAAATCAAAAATACTTTTCACACCGACACCTTTTCAAAAGCTTTCAAAGCAATTTTTCAAACACTCTGACACAAGAGTCGATCTGAAACTTTCAAAGAAACTTTTTAAAACCCACAGTTGAAAAGCAAACAAACCAATTTTGAAAACACAAGTGAGCAAGTATCTAAGAGCCCATGGACAACCATGGATAGAAAGGGTGCTAACACCTTCCCTTTCTATAACCTACCTCCCGAACCGAGAGCAATCTCTATAAGGAATTTTTCTGTGCTTTTGTCCTTTCCATTTGGAGAAAATAAAAGACGGTGGCGACTCTTGCTTCCGCGACATTTCGCGAACCAGCATTAAACAGTCAGTTCCAGATCCACCGATCACACATGGATTAAAGATTTTGTTTGTTAATCCATTTGGAGCATCTTGAGGGAGGATGATCGAACATTGTTGATGATTACTTCTCAAAGGATGAGGATCAAGGTAATGATTGTTGATATACAAGTAGAGTGTAAATCCTTGATGTTTATGAAGGTGATTGTTAAGTAACAAGGATAATTTTTAGAAGATGGAATTTAGAAAGTTACGATGTTTCAGCGCTGCTGGTGGACTGTGAAGTTGTCGGTTTGAGTAGCCCTTGCATAAGATGTAAATGTCTAAATGGTGATAGAGTGACAGATTACTGTAGACCATTTCATGGGATCCTTGTGAGTGATTGTAAAAGTAGTTGAAGTAGTTGGAATGTTTTGAATCACTAGTCTGAGTCAGAAATGCGATGAGATGAGTGCGATTTCAAGAATGGTAAGTGTTAGTACTGGTACAAAGAAAATTTTTTCTGATGTTATTGTAAGGTATTTAATAGTATGTCGCTGCATGACATCGGTGTTCGCATTTTCGGATAACTTCGGAAATTCATATCTTGTGTTCTGAGTATCGGATTAATGTTCCGTTTGAACCTGTGAGGAGATATAAATATTTTCTATCCTATGAAAGTGTTTTCGAATATGGTAGATACATTCCTATATGGAGGGACTCTGAATTCGGTTACAGAACTAGCAACTTTTTTAGGCATAAATGGTTATTATCGCAGTTGTACGAGACGAGGTCAAGCGTAATATATTATTGGCGAATAAGTTGAGAAACGAGAAGTTCAGTATTAAAAAGGATGTGAAAGTATTGGATAAGCGCATAAAGATGCAGATTATGATGATTAATAATGATTATAATGAAGATGTCCTTTTAAAGAAAGATGCTTTTAAGAGGAGTTATAGTCGTGTTTATGATGCCAAGGTAGTGGCATGTGTAAAAGAAGAATTGGGGAGGTTCTATCACCAAAACAGTAAAGAACGACATTGTTAAGATTTCAATTGGAACGAGACGATGTGTAATGTACTTGTATAGTAGTAATTCTTAAGTTGGAGAATACTTAACCTTCGTGTGAGGTTAAGTGAGTGTAATATGGACCGTGTAATATGTTGGGCGTTAGTGGCTCATCGACAAGACCAAATGAGAGGGAATTGTGAGAGTATTTGTAAACCTGATTGGAGATTATTGGATTATGGTGCTTTAGGTGACTTGAGTACAAGTTCTAAAGGAACACTATTATGGTTTGGTAATGATGGGTTATACTCCATTATGGTTGTCGACTATATATTGACAAATTGAGAAACTGATCACCCTTAATCTCTTGTTGATAGTAGACGAGATTGTGTTGGATGGTATAGACTTGTCTTACTATCTTAAAGGTGTGTAAAGTGATTGATGTTATATCATGAGGATAGTCGCTCACCAATTTGTGTGAAGTAATAGAGGAGTGGCTAGAAAAGAGTTGAGACGTATTGAAGAATTCGGAGTAGCGGGTTTATATGCCAGCTAACGTTGCAAAGTGAAGGATTGAGAATATCAAGTGAACAACAATTTTATGGTGGATGTTAAAGAAAGTATGAAACTAGATTGAAACTTATAAACCATATAGTTGACAAAAATTTTAATGAGGATGGTTACATAAGGTGGATGATTAGAGTTGCACATCTGAAGCGTGATGTGGCGCAGTTGCTATGCGTGTACGACTCATTAGAAGTGAAAGACTAAATATCAGAAGCCTATGTGATTGATATGTATTGATCTACATATTTGATTTGGTGGATTATTAATATAGGGATGATGTGCCAGGGTACTGTGTTTTCTCGTAAAAATTTGTTGATTTTATAAGGATATTATTATGGTTGTTGGTTGTTGGTCGATGGTGAGTTGTGTGTATATTTGTTGAGTTATACTGTTAAGTTGACGTTATAATTATTTTGTTCCCATTGTCGTGATGTTGTTGTTGGTTACCGTAAATGATGAATAATACCCTATAATATGACATAGTTGATTATGTTGGCTATGTTGATGTCACTATAAGGGCGATACGACGATATGAATAGCATTGTTGATATTTTGTTGATAATTGACATATATATATATATATATATATATATATATATATATATATATATATATATATATATATATATATATATATATATATATATATATATATATATATATATATATATATATATATATATATATATATATATATATATATATATATATATATAATACCCCATAATATGACATAGTTGATTATGTTAGCTATGTTGATGTCACTATAAGGGCGATATGACGATATGAATAAAGTTGTTGATATTTTGTTGGCTATGTTGTGTATGTGTTTTGGTGTTGAAAATGTTGTTAAGATGATAATGATGTTGTATATCCAAGTATAAGTGTGTTATGGTTGTTACTACTTTAAATGTTGATATGTCAAATATTGTTGAAGTGGTTGATAAGTTATTAACGATTATGTCGTGAAGGTGTTGAGTGATTAGTATGTGTGTATTTGATTTAAATCGTGTTGAGTTATTGTTGTGTCGAGAAAGTATTGGTCAAAGTGTTGGGAATCAGAGAATGAGATGTGAAATTCGCGTTAAGAGTGGTAGTATCGGGTAGATTTTTGAGGAACAAAATATTCTAAGTGGGGGAGAGTTGTAACACCCGATAATTTAATTAATTATTTAATTAAATTATTTTTGAATTATTTGTTGAAATGTGTGAAACGTTGTTATATGTTGCTAAGTTGTTATTTGGTTGATTATTTTAGTTGATTAATATTAGTAATAATATTAGAAAGTATATAATATTAGTTGAACCTATTTTGATGGTTAAAAGTAGTAATAAGTGGGGTGTGTAAGTTGAGCCTATTAGGAATAATAATATTATTTGTAGGATTAGTTATAATAATAAGAAATTAGGTTAATTAGAAAGATTAAGAAAGTATTGGAGCAGTATCGTAGGAAGTGGAAGAGAAGAGGAACAAGGAAAAGAGGCAAAGCTAGATTCGATCGGAAAAATTGTAGAGCGACATTCAATCTGAGGTAAGGGTGGGGTTCTGACTCTATAACAGGGTTTATGATGAATATTATGTAGGAATTGGGTTGGTGTAATTGCTATACATGTAATTATGTTTCTGGGTTCCTGAATGATGTTGAATTCGTCTGTAAAATTGTGTATATTAATTGTTTGTGTTGTAACTTATCTATTGATGAAATTGTTGTTAAGTGTTGTGTTGTTGCGATTGGATAGAGGAAAATTACAAAATAATGTCTAGAATTTGGACGTGTGCCGAGGGGAAGATGAATGATGCCGAGCAGTACAACTCCATGGCGATCAGAAGATAGTGTGCCGAGGGGCACAAGTTTGTATGATGTGTCGAGGGGCACAATACTTTGGTTATAGCCGTAACCCTGATCTATTCCATTCCTATTATATTTAAATCTCTAATTCAATTAATCACGGCCAGATGTAATCAGAGGAATTTTATAGTGAGTACACATTAGTAGTAATTATATGATTAGCAGTAATTGAATAGTAGCAGAAGACATAAGTATTAAATCGTAACAGAGTAAATGCTTGCTGAAGGTAATATAACAGAAAACATAATGATAAATGTTATGTAGCATAGTTAGCAAAAATAAATAATAGCATAGATTATTTGTTAGTTACCGAAGTAAACAAATTGTAGATTAGCATATATAGCAGATAGGATTAATAGATGACAAAGTCAAAATACTTAGCAGGGACAATTATTAAGTCGTTGTGATGATGTTGTTGTTAATTGCGAAGTTGCAGGTAGTGATGAATTTTGTTGTGTTGCCTGTATTGATTGGCTAAAACCAAGATGTAGGCTATTAATAATAAAACAATAGCAGAGATAATTCATGGTAGTAGGATATGATTCATAGTAGTAGGATGTAATTGCAGGAACCTCATCGGAAAACTATTAACAATATAGTAGCATAGTACATGTAGCAGGAATAACATGACAGTAGGAGTTAATTGTGAAATAGTGATAGAAAGCTATTAGAAATAAACAACAATAGAGAATTAATTAGTAGCACTAGCAGTAGTAGAAATTGTTGATAGCAGTACTAGCTTATATAATAGTTGCAACAGGTTAATATTAGAGGAACCTTTGCAGAACATCTAATAACCAAATATAGACGTATAGCTGAATAATTATGTAGTGTTATTGTAATGGGTTTCGATTGTATTTGTGAATTTTACTATGTTGTTGAAATGTCAATGTTGTTGACGATGCTAAGTTGCAGGATATACCGATGTTGTTGAAATTCCTCTAATTCTTGGCAGATAAGTTGTACGCTTGTGGCCAGTGTTGAATTGTTATTGAGTTGTTTTTGAATTGTTGTTGTTATTGTTGTTGAGTTATTGTTAAATTGTTGTTGAGTTGTTGTTGAATTGTTTTTGTTGTTGTTGTTGAGTTGTTGTTGAATGTTTGATGTTGTAGTTGTTGTTGTGTTTCATAATATTGTCGCATACATAGCATAACAAGTTGGGAACTCATGCTCTGTAAGTTGGCATTGAATGACAAGATTTGAAGTTGAAGGCTTATGCCTTGTTGATGCCTCTATTAGTTGGCAGATTATTAAGTTGGGAGTTTTTCTCCCTTGGTACCACATGCATTTGCATCGTAACAAGTTGCATTTCATGTTTCATCTAGAGTTGTTGTGGTGATGAATTAGTTGTGATGTTATGTTGATAACTTGGTTGTAATGAATGTCGTTTAGAAGCTATGAAGCGATGATTTTGTATGATTTGATTCTAATATATTATTTATGATACATTTGGTTATATTGTTTGATATCTCACCCCTTCTGTTTGAATGTTACCCCTATGTTGGTAACGTGCAAGTAACCCAGAGTGAAGGTTGTTTACCTTCAGTAGTTCGAGCCGGTGTCATCGCTTTGATACGTAACCCTCGGGGGGATGAACGATTGTTTCTTTATTGTTGATTTCACTTCCGTTGCTGAATTTTAAGTTGATTTCGTTAAGTACTTTTTGTTTTAAAGTTGTTTTCAGTTGGACAAAGATGTTATGCCATTTGAGTTGAAAATTGTGATTTCGCTGCTTAACTATAAAAGTTGTTTTGTTTTCAAAGACTAATTTATGTTTCCATCAGTTCATCCGAGTTTTAAGTATTATATATCTATGTTACACGCGATTAAATGCCATTGTAATAAGTTGTAAGTGTAGCATTCTATTTGTTTGTCGAAATTTTGTAACTCTAATTTTAATAATATTCGCTGGATAGAAATGGGGAGTTAGAAGTTTCAACACCTCATTCTTAACCACATCTCTCATGTTGGATTTAATCTCCTCTAATGCTCTCTAGAGGGCTTATAGTTCTCTTCTATCATGATATTATGCATGCAAACAAAGAGACGAATCCAAAGTTCAGCATATCTTAGCAGGGTTCGTTCATAGTTATGATTTGGCATGCAGTATCAGTGTCCAAAGCTACTTCATAGATTTCATAGTTTGGTGTGGCGGGAGCTACAACATTAATGCTCAGGTTATCTATTTTCTGGTACAAAGTGTCCACCTTAGTGTTTATATGGTCAAAGGCGTTAGCTCCTTGTATTCCTCCTCTTTGCAAGGCTTTTTCTCTAGGAATGTGTTCGTTTCCCCACTAATAATTGTTATGTGACATGTCCTCCATTAAGGCCCCACCTACAGCAGCGTCTAAAGTCATGTTCGTCGAATAGAGAAAACTATTGTAAAAAGTATAGGCTATAAGCCATTTTCAGCCCATTGTGTGGACAAAGTCTCAACATTCCTTTGAATCGCTCTTATGCTTTGAAGAGATTTCACCACCAATTTACTTGAAGTAAGTAATTTGGTTTCTTAATTGTGCTATTTTGCTCGGAGAAAAATATCGGGCGAGGAAAGTATCTTTTAATTCATTTCATGTCGTAATGGAATTTGATGGTAGGGATTGGAGACATGCTATGGCTTTATGCTTAAGGAAAATTGAAAAATTCTTAATCTAATTGCGACTAGGTCTACTCCGTTCATTTTGATAGTATAGAAAAATTATTTAAAAAAGGACAAATATAAATTCGGGTCATTTGTCGGTAAATCGAAAAACTAATTATGTTGTACCATGGACAACAAATAGGGTTTTAACTCGAAGTTGCTAGCCCTTATAGAAGGACGAACTATGGTTGTATGATGCTCCTCATTCGTGAGAATAACATATTCCTCCAGTGGGCGATTTTGCGCAGACGCAACCATCGCTACAAGTCTTTGTTGTAATCGACGCCTTTCATGAAAATAATATTCGGTTTCATTAATCGATTCAACGAGGTCTCCTAAACTATGGGTTCTTCACATACAACTGAAAATGAGAAGTTTGCATAAAAAAATATAAAAATAGGAAAAGTATCTTAGTCTAGAGAGCGAAATATTATAATAACTATATCGAATTGATCCCCGGCAACGGCGCCACAAATTTGACATGTCGCAAACGTATGGCAATATCAAAGTAATAAAAAGAGTGATCATTCCTCAAAGACTAATTTGAGTATTGAGTTCTAATAATTCAATGTTTATCTAAGACTATCAACTTTTTTACTTGTTTTGCGAATAATTGAAAATTAGTTTTAATAGTATAGAAGAATCTAAGATAATGATGACTTACTCATAAGTTCGATTCAAATAATAACGAGAAGTTTGTAAAAAACAATAGAAATTAATAGTAATACTTTCTTTAGTGCATTACCGTGTTCTAAACTAACATTTACTTGTTTCTGTAGCGTATCTCGATCATTTAAAAATATTTGAAAACTCAATTATTAAAATAATTGAGTATTTTTCAGTTGTCTCCGAGATACTTGCCTCGTCTCATATTTAACCGATCAAGTTTTTAAGTTGAACATCAATTACATCCTTTCTTAACGACATTTTGCGTACCAACAATTTCATTACCAAATTTTCCAAATATGTAATTACTTTATTTATAAAAATCTTTATGTGATCACTAAACTCCTTGTATTAGCTGGTGGGTCATATTCATTTCCTTGTTGTCAATAGCTGCAAAGTCCAAAAGGAATGGCCAACACATACTTATAAAATTAGTTAAAAAGAAAAGGAAAGAAATGTAATTCGTGCAGACAAAAACTGTTGTCAAAAGTATTATTTGGTGGAGAGGGACAGGAGATGACTAGTTCACAACTTTGCTTAATCAGCAAACCATTTTCTATATGAATTAATAAGCTTTCTCTCTTTAGGTACAATCAGCAAAGCATTTTAGGTACAATCAACAAATATAGCTGTATAGACAATAACTTTATCAATGGCAGTTTGATAAAAATAAAAATAAATGTCACAAAACACAAGTCTTATTTGTTCTTCTGTATTTTTTTTTAACTAACATTGATCAAATTAGGCTCTCCCTCACAAGGATGAGATTGACCAAAAATATATACTTTTAAAAAACATCATAAATCTTTATTGAATAGGTTATAGTTCATAGCTAAACTTTGAAAATTTATTGTATGTGAGACTCAAGAATTTTGAAGTCTCAAAGTCTTCTAAAGTCTGATCTTATGTAACCTATTTCTAACCCATTAAGATAAACCATTGTAAAACATGTCATGAAATAACTACATGATTATCACCTAGACAATTTTACTCTTGTAAAAATTTCTCCAACAACCACGTTATTCTTTTTCCGTGTATATCTTGCCAGCAGAGCTTAAACAGGCTTAATTACTTAATCAACAAAAATAATAATACAACATTAACTTAAAATCAGATAGTAAATCAAGCAACCAAGTAAATGACTAAACTCACAGTGTGTGTTGAGGTTGGTTGAAAATATATATGGTGTTGAAGTCCCACATTGTTTAGTTTTGTGAATAAAGAGGGAGTTCAAAGCTATATATAAAATACAAGTTCTTTGAAGTCCCACATCAATTAGTTTTGTGAAAGAAAATGGAGTCCAAGACTATATAAAAGATACAAGTTCTTCGTTACAAGATGCACCAGTCAAAAGTATGTTAAACTTGTATTTGACTTTCTTTGTTCTCTTATGCTCTTGTATTAATGTGTTGTGAGATGTAGTTAAATATTTATTTTGGAGGATATGAGTGTATTGAGGGTCTAGGTTAGTTGATGGTATATTATGTGTTGTAACAATTTTCACATAGTATTATTCTCTAGTTGTCTATTGACAACGGACGTGATTTTTTCTCTGTTTTTGGAGTTTCCACGTTAATATATGTTTTTTTTTTCTACAGTGGTATCAGAGTCGTGGTTCGGCTTGGCGGGGGAGCAGGAGCTGAATTCGGTGTTATATCATGTTATAGCATGTGGAGACTCACACTTGTGGTGGAAAATATTGGGTGTAAGTGTGAGTGATTTAAAGTCTCACATTGTCTATGAATGAGTGTAATGTTAGATTTATAAGAGAGATGACTCACTCACCTAACACCTTAAGGTTTTGGATTGAGATGCAGCGTCTTTCTCTCTTATAATCCTGGAGCAATAGACTCCTTGGTGCTCCCGACTCTCCTGAACTCCTCAACAGTTGTATAAAGTCTCGTTACAATACATAATATACTCTCAACTAACCCAAACCCCCAATACACCCACACCTTCCAACACAAATATTTAACTACATCTCACAACACTCTGATACAAGAGCATAAGAGAACAAAGAAATTCAAATACAAGCTGAAAGTGCTTTTGACTAGTGCATCTTGTAACGAAGAACTTGTATCCTATATATAACTTTGAACTCCCTCTTCTTTCACAAAACAAAGTGATGTGGGATTTCAAAGAACTTGTATTCTATATATAGCCTTGGACTCCCTCTTCATTTACAAAACTAAGCGATGTGGGACTTCAACAAAATGTATATTTTCAATCAATCCCAACAATCTCCACCTTGATTGAAAATAATACATAAGCTTTAAATTGTCTTCACCAACAATCACACTCCATCATAAAGAGTATCAACATGTATATCTTAAATAAATATCAACAATCTCCACCTTGATTGAGAATAATACATCAAACATTCATTGTCTTCACTGACAATTATACACCACCATAAAGAGCATGGTCACTTGAAGCTACATCACTCTAAAAAATTTCAGATTTTCTTCACCGACAATCATAGTTTTAAAAACTAGCATACTCTCTCATGAAGAAAATATTTCACTTGAAGATAAATCACTTCAAGAATTTCACATTGTCATCACCGAAAATCATATACTATATCATGAAGAATAAATTTCACTTGAAGTTAAACCACTCCATGAATTTCACATGTCAAAAACTAGGTTGAAACCTTATGGTGTTACTTCCTTGTTGACGGGAAGCTCTTCAACCACCGAAATAATCTTGCACCTTATGTAATCTTGATTGTATCAACACATCTTTGACGTGAACTTTCCACAAGTTAAAAAAAATTCTTCCATCAACTTTCTTTAGCCCAAACTGCACAGCTGAATTTGTGTCTGCAGCTCAACAACTCTTTCACAATATTACCCTTTTTTTCGGATGTGAAAGATCAGATAAAGTTGAAACCATAGAGCATACTAACACAATTTTCACATAGTATTATTCTCTGATTATCTATTGACAACGACCGTGGTTTTTTTTTCTCCGGTTTTGGAGTTTCCACGTTAATCTCCTATGTTGTTATTTTATTCCTCTTTTTCTCTATATTTTGTTTTTTTCCCAACAGTGGTATCAGAGCTGCGGTTCAGCTTGGTGGGGGAACGGGAGATGGATTTGGTGTTGGATCCGGTTATAGCATGTGGGGACTCACACTTGTGGTGGAGAATATTGGTTGCAAGTGTGAGTGATTAATGTCTCACATTGCCTTTGAATGGATGTAATGTTAGATTTATAAGAGAGATGACTCATTCACCTAACACCTTAAGGTTTTGGGTTGAGATGTGGTGTCTTCCTCTCTTGTAATCCTGGAGAAATAGTCCCGTTGATGCCCCCGACTCTCCTGAACTCCCCAATAGTGTTATCTTATCTTACTGATATAAGTTTGTACCTGTAATTTCAAGAAACGACGTTCAAATCCCAATGAATTTACATCACCAACCAGACAATCTACTATATCATTTCTTATATTATTCTGCTCTTAACTTGGGAATATGGTGGTCATTCTTCTCTTTCTTCATCATATGAGGTAATACTTTTTAAGATCTAGAAGGCTTTCCAACATTTCAAAGACTATATACTAGTGTACTATAGAAAACAAAATTTGAATAACAACTTTTGGACTCCATTTTCTTAAGCATCATTATACTTCCTCAAGTCATTCTTTCTATTGATTCAAATTATAATTGTGTGACCTAACTCAAACATATTTGCTCATTTCTCAACTAAATTATGTTAAATATTTGGCGTTTACATAAACTATTATTATCATTTGTTCTAAAATAACATAGAATTAAATAATTCAACAATGTGTAGGAGATGCACAATTGTGTGTTCTGAAAATAATCTCAAGCCATACTTTTCACAAATCTAGAAAGCCATGAGTGTAATTTCTTTCACACCTTCTCTCTCAAAAGTCAAATATATAGAAATAAATATAGTTTATTAATTGAGTTAGACGTACTTAGGACTTGTGCAAAATTCTTTAAGATACCCAATCACATTCAAGCTTAAACCAAGAAATTTCATTATTGTGATCCTCAACTCTAAAGATTGAGTGTGAGTAGTGTCATACCCCAAATTTTCTCTATTGATTTTTAAATAATTTATTCTTTATTGCTATGTTATCATTTTTATATAAAGATTAGATTACTTAGGATAAATTCATTGGGGGTTTAAACCCTTAAAGAGATGGGTTTTTTATAAAGGGGTTTATGGACTTTCTAAATCAGAAAAGCCCATGTGAAGTTGATGATCCACTCGGTGGGTTGTATAATTAAAGAGAGGGGTGTATTTAGTTTCTAAGCTCACTATAAGATATATTCTATTTTAGGCCCATTAAGGATTATTTTGATTTTTGTTAAGAGTTAAGCCCATTAAGGTTTGTTAAAAGTTTTCTAATTAATGGAAAGGGGAGTATTATATTAAATGGACCATCAAAATCTGATGGCCAATTAAGACAACTTTCTGACCCGGTTCAAAATAGAAAGAGGGTGTGCGTTTTTCTTAAAGAAACTTGTTGCTACAGTTTTTATTGGGGCGATCCATTAAGAGTTTTTTGAGGCCCAATAGTTGGACAATTTGAACCCATTTCAATATTTACAGCCTAGTCCATTTCTAATATTTATTGAAAAGTATACTTATTTATTTTGATTTGTTAATGTTATTATTATTATTTTTTTTATTTTAATTATTAATTATTAATGTTGACTTTTAGTCAAAATTAGGGATGGAAACCCGAATTGTTTTGCAGCGCCACTTCCTTCTTCGTTAAGACAACACAACCCCAGGCATAATGAACAAGTATTGTACACATCTAAAGGGAAAAATGCTTTTTGAAACGCATACAAAACTAAAACAATCAAATTAATTTCAATAATATCTTTACATAACAATTCGTCCAAACATCTCAATACATAATCAATCACATGAAATCAAATCCAATTACAATCAAATGTTAAACCTAATTTCTTCAATCAACTAATTGTAACGACAAATTACAGAATAATTTCCTAAATTGAACTAATTCCTAAACGATAAATAGCCCTAATTCTAAGAGTAAAAGGGACCCAAAAATTTGGAGAGAAGAAGCTATCATAGAAGTAGAATCCACGAGTCAATTGCCTCCTTGAGATCTGTGTTTCAATTTCTGAAACCCTAGATTTGTGCTTCAAGCCATCACGCACCATCATACCTGCAAACAAAGAAGGAGAGATGAAATTAAAAAGAGAAAATTAAATTACAAGAAGAATCACTGCAAGGAAGGTAAGCCTCAAACATAGCTTTAATTGGCATCGTTGCTGGATTTGGGGACGATTGGTGTTTGGTCTTGAATTTATGGATTTCTGAGGGTTAGGGTTCATTAGGGTTCTTGTTTAGGGTTAGGGTTCATCAGGGTTAGGTTACGGTTCATCACGATTGTTTGGTTTCTGGGTTTTGGGTTAGGTTAGGATTCATCATGAACCCTTAGAGTTCTTAGAGTTCTTGGGGTTCATATGAACCTAGACGGTGGTGAGGTTTGAAGGGGGTGGTGTCTTGGAGGAGCCGTCGGCGAAAGCGATTTCTGGCCGGTGGCGCCCAAGGAGGAGGAGATTTCCGGCGATGGAAATCTAGAGAGAAGTCATAGCTTCCCTCTCTAAGCCTCTAAAGATCATTTTTGTTTTATGAAGAGAGAGGGAAAATAAGAAAAATGGGCCTTCAGCCCAGAAGCATGTTTTTATAATACTCAATAATCTGATACTCACGGTCCCATGCCCTTATCATACGCCCATGTTGTAAGTCCACATGATCATCATCAAACGTTCCAAAAATGCGCATCCACCATAATGACTGTGTGCCTTGCCGCATGGAGTCCAAACGGACTCCCCAAACATTTGTAAATTCTGGGCCATACCCATTGCTAATTATGCCCCATGTTTTTGTGTTTTTACTACAACCTTATGAAATTGCACCCATACGTACTACTGGACCAAGTCCAACATCTAGACTTGGACCCTTGCTAAACCAGACCCCCGACTTTTACTGCCCAAACAAAATACACCCCCTTGCGTTTTTAACTATTTTATTTTTATATTTTATTTTTATATTTTATTTATTTATTTATTATATTTAATATTTTAATATTTTAATATATTTATAAAATTCTTCAATTATTTTATCATTATCAAAATCCAAATATTTGTTTTTCTAATCCATCCAATTATTTATTTATTGCATTAAAAATCATTTTTGTCATGCATTAAAAAGACTTTTATATATTAATACATTTAAAAAATACTTAACCAACATCAAATCTATTTTCCTTACTAATTTAATTAAAATTCAAGATAATATCCAAAAAGGATTATGAAGATACTTTTAATTGACTGCAAACTTCGTCTAACAATTCCGCTATTCACACACCTAGGCTTGTGTGATACGGTGAGAGAACTGACTTGAGGTTTTGCGTTTGTGTTCGCAAATGTTGCAGTTTAGCAAGAGTCGCCACCGACTTTTCTTTTATCCAAAAGGAAAGGTGAAAAAGCACAGAAAAGACCTTTAGAGATGTTTTTGAGGTCGGGGGGTAGATTATGAAAAGGGAAGGTGCTAGCACCCTTTTCATCCATGGTTATCCATGGACTCTTAGTTACTTGTTTTAGATCACTTGCTTTTGTTTGAATGTACTTGTGGTGTGTGTTTTGAAAGTATTTTTGAAAATGGAACTTCGTAATGGTTCTCGTTTCTATGAGAATGCCAACAAAGTGTTTGTTTCGAAAAATAGTTCAAAAGTGTGAGTGTGGGTGTATAAAAATGTTTTTTGTTGTGAGCAAGCGAGTAACTTGGAGCAAATCTACCTACTCGAAAGGTCTTAAATGTGCTTTTCCTTCTCCTTTAGACGTGGCTATCTTACCATTGATTTGGTAAGAAGCCCCATCGTTGGATGTGAAGGGACGGGCATTGGGACGTTTGTATAGTCATAGAAGGCAACATATGAGATGTTTTAGCAATGTCATTTTAGGGACTAGATCGTTTATCGAAGGCAACATCGAGGGTCATCGAGGGACTACGATCTTTGATCGAGGGTCTTTGCTAAAACTCCCATGCTCGAGGGACATGACTATTTTCCGAGGAAACTAGTGAGATTACCCTAAGGGTGCATGTGTGCAAAGTGTGTTTTATTGCATGCATTTGTCTTTGATTTTTAGGTTGTCTACTTGTTGGTTTTATCTTGCCATACACACCTAGTTACTAGCATTTGTACAAAAGTAACAAAAAGTGAAAAAAATAAATCCTACACTATTACAACCATATTAAAGTGCATAGAAATGTAAAGGAAAAAATAAGATAAAAAGAAGTAAAAAAGAGATCCTTCGATTCAGGCAGGAGCACCCTTCGATTTGGATTCTGCTGGCCTCCTTCGATTGGGACTAGCACTAGTGAGGTCCTGGCCTTCGATTGGCCTGGAAGTCAGTGTATGGCAAAGCCTTCTGGTTCTGCCTTGTTGTCTTCTTCGACTGGAGGTCGAAAGCAGTGAGGGAATGCCTTTCGACTGAGCCTGGAATCAGTGAAGGCATGTTTATCGTCCTGGTTATCTCTTTCGTTTGACCTGGAGAAAGAGGGTAGAAGCCAGAAGCTTCGTTTCCTATTTCCTGTTTCCTGTTTTCTTTCATTTAAAGCATTAAATGGAAACATGGCCTGAGGCCATGCTAGTATTTGTCTTGTAAACAGTTTAACAGTTAAAGCAAGTTCAGATAAACATAAAGCAAAACGAAAGGGTTAGCTCTGAAAAATATGTTTAAAATGTGGAAACGAAAGGAACAATGGTATGCACAATGTTTCAAACAAAAAGGAATTGTATTTACATGTTATGAAACGAAAATTTCAAAGGTAAGAATAACTTACCTTGCTTCAGGCCTTGAATGGATATGGGATTCGAAATTAAACTGCTACCTGGATGTTTCTGGAATTCAAAGAGTAGTCACAGGGGGTTTGCTTTTGGTTCAAAGAGTTGTCTTTGAGTTTGAACAAACTTCTATGTGTGGGGTGTTCTTCAGAATCGAAAGAGGTGAGTGTTTGGGATTCTGGGTTTTTTTTATTTCTCAAGTGTTGATGAACTTGAGAGTTTTGTTGTGTTTGAGAAAATTTGGGGGATTCGTTCCTCTGGTCCAAAGATCCTCCTTAAACATGTGTTGGAACCTCTTATTTATAGGCAAAGTTGGCTGAAGCTTTTGGAGGGAAAACAAAATAATTTGAACAATTTGAGTAAACTGCTCTTTGTAGCCTTCGAGGGACATTGGTTGTATGCTATTTTGGTGCAAGAATGGGGCAGTGTTTCAAGACTGTTGTGCAGCAGTTTTGGCCAGTGTACCATGCCTGAACTTGGCAGCAAGCATCTTTGAATATTTCATCCTTTCATTTTGACCCTCCTTCGACCCGATTCTTCTTCAACCATATTATTTGACTTTCTTCCAACAAGTGTCCTTCGAACGAATCACCTTTGTGCATCGTTTGAAGGGGTCAAATGTGGCTTAAGGTGGGGCTTTGTAAATCCTTCGAATGGGCCCTCAAGCATGTCCTTCGAATGGGATTCCGAGACGTGTCCCTTGAATGGATCATGTATGCTTCCTTGAAGAGGGCCAAATGTGTCCTTGGAATGGACTAGTCAGGCGTACCCTTCGACAGGGACTCATATGTATGCTCCTTAAGTCCACCACTATATGTCTTTTGAAGGGGCCATCAAAAGACTAAAGAGAAATGTTGTCCAGACGAAAATAGTACAAACGTAGTCAATGTTTTGTTGAAACCTTGTGGTCGAAACAAGCTAATGCCCAATCGAAGCTTGTATCGAATAAAACATATTGCCAAATTGAAAGCTCATGCTCGAAGGAAGCATATTGCCCAATCGAAGCTTGGGTCGAAACAATCATAAAGGGAGTCATTGCCTTTTAGCGTGAGGGAAGTTCCTGGCTTCTGAGTCGAAGGGTATTCCCAAGTTGCATTCGAAGGAGGCTCTTGCTCAAAATGAAAGATGTAATCCAAGTTGCATTCGAAGGAGGCTCTTGCTCAAAACGAAGGATGTAATCTAAGTTGCATTCGAAGGAGGCCAAGAGTCAATCGAAGGGTGCTGAATCGAAGGAGACCTATTTTCCTCCAAATTTGTCAAAATATTATTTTTATCTTTTTTCTCCCTTTTTGACAGTTTCCTTTTAATTTTGGTACTGGAAAAATTCCAAAGTACTTGTGCAAGCTTGAACCTTGAGAATCCTTGTGAGAAAGGCCTTGAAGAATGAGAGGGCAAATTTTGGGTACAACAGTTGCCCCTGTTCAATTTTCTTAAACCTGAGGATATAGATTGGCTTTCGAGCCTTTCGTGATCCGAAGGTGGAAGATAATTGAACACTAGAGTGCCCAAAAATTTGCACTCGCATGGTGTAGTATCAGCATTGTGATGTCGGGAATGGGCTTACAGATGCCATTTGGAGAGATGATGGATAGTTGTTGGAGATGGGCTTAAAGATGCCATCCAGAAATGATTGTTGGACTGTATTTAAATGAGTGACAGAATGACATCCGAATTTGGATCGTATCTGGACTGTATTTTGAATGAGTGACAAAATGACATCCGAATCTGGATCATATATGGACTGTATTTTGAATGAGTGACAGAATGACATCCGAATCTGGATCGTATCTGGACTGTATTTTGAATGAGTGACAGAATGACATCCGAATCTGGATTGTATCTGGACTGTATTTTGAATGAGTGACAAAATGACATCCGAATCTGGATCGTATCTGGACTGTATTTTGAATGAGTGACAGAATGACATCCGAATCTGGATCGTATCTGGACTGTATTTTGAATAAATCTAGAATAAGTATCAGAATGTCAGCCATATCTGGATCGCATCTGAACTGTCTCTAAAAGGAATCTGGAATAAGTATCAGAATGTCATCCATATCTGGATCGCATCTGAACTGTCTCTAGAAGGGATCTGGAATAAGTATCAAAATGACATCCATATTTGGATCGCATCTGAACCGTCTCTAGAAGGAATCTGGAACAAGTATCTGAATGTCATCCATATCTGGATCGCATCTGAACTGTCTCTAGAAGGAGTTTGGAATAAGTATCAGAATGTCAGCCATATCTGGATCGCATCTGAACTATCTCTAGAAGGAATCTGGAATAAGTATCAGAATGTCAGCCATATCTGGATCACATCTGAACTGTCTCTAGAAGGAATCTGGAATAAGTATCAGAATGTCAGTCATATCTGGATCGCATCTGAACAGTCTCTAGAAGGAATCTGGAATAAGTATCAGAATGTCAGCCATATATGGATCGCATCTGAACTGTCTCTAGAAGGAATCAGGAATAAGTATCAGAATGTCAGCCATATCTGGATCGCATCTGAAATGTCTCTAGAAGGAATCTGGAATAAGTATCAGAATGTCAGCCATATCTGGATCGCATCTGAACTATCTCTAGAAGGGATCTCAGAAGATGATGATCTTTTCCTGTTGATTGATCTTTCCTGAAAAGGTAAAGAGTTAGTTGTATGTAATGTCATGATGTATGCATTGTGTAATGATGTTCTCAAAATAAATGAGATTGTATCGTATGTATTTTGTATGCATATGTTATGAATGTTGTTGAAGTGTAATTTTGTCTTGGACTTTGCTCAAAATGTTTCCACCGGGGATTCCTACTTTGTTGTTTAAGGAGAACTCCGCTTGGGGATATTGAAAACTCTGTGGGGAGTATGTTTATTTCTGCTTGGGAAAAGAGTTTAGGAGTCTTAGTCGTCCGTTGCTCTACTGGGGAGTCAAAGTTGAACTGATATCTGGTCGGGTCCAGGTTTCGCAGTAACTTGTTGGGGATTGTAGAGTAGTGTACTGGGGAAGAGGAGTTGTGGTCCTTTGATTTGTAGTAGTCAGAGATGCAAACTCAAGCTGGGGAATCCTGGTGTTGTTGGGGAAATAAACCCTGTCGTCAGTCCGCTAGAGAGGTGGCATCTTTGTTGGGGGAAGTCCTCGAGGATTCTTGAGGTTAATTCACCTGGGAAAAGGGGTCAGAGATTATACTCTTGCTGGGGAATCATCCTATAAGAAGGATTTTGGGGATATTTGTCACTGCCCCTAGCAGCGAGTGTTTGTGGCACTGCCTGGAAATGTTTGACTGTATGTAACCCTTTATTGAGATTGGCGTTCAATGTCCCAAGTGACAGAGATGGAGACTTGCCCCTGGTTACTCTGCACTTCTTTGAGAGATTTCCTGGAATCTTGACTGGACTGCCCCAGGTGTGCTGGATAGTGACATGTCAAGTCCCCCTGTTGATAGGAGATTCGTCAATGGAAGTGTCATCCTTTTTGAAGTGATTTTGTTCACTGAGAGGGCTTTCGTTCACTAGATATTCATTGTGTGAATTTCTCCGCTGTTAAACAAATAGCCATATGAAAACAATGATATTCAAGTAATGCAAAGTTTATGTTTGTCTTGAAGTTTTTTTTTTTGAAAATGCGTTTTAGCGAGTAAAGGAATTTTGTAAGAAAATTCAAACTCAGGATTTAGAGCAAACCCTTACAGGAGTCAGGATACCTTTTGTAACAGTATGCTTTCGAACTAACCCATTCTTCAATTAGGACTTTTGAAGGGTTGTAACGTGGCTTGGTTCACGGTTTAAGAAAGAAAGGATAAAGGCTCAAAGTATATTTGTACCCACCCGCTCTTCGTGATGTTCTTCAATCCTAAACTCAGTTAATTGTGCATCGAACTCTATTCGAATTTGGAACGATGTTTTTGGTGATGGTTCACGCAAGTTGAATTTGTTGGAAGACAATCATTTTTGCAACATTTTTCATGTTGTTGAGGATTTGTGGTGACCTCGTTCTTTTGATTTGTTATCCCTAACTTTTGCCTGACTGTTCCTGTTTTCGAGATTACCGTCAGCGGGATGCCCAAAATTTCTTAAGCCTCCTTTGTAGGTTTTGGCTTAGTGGGCTTTTCCTTTTTTTTGAGAGATAATGACTGCCTATGAGATAAGGAACCACCACTGTCTTTTGATTCCAGAGGAATGCTTTTGATGTCGTTCGTTGTATTACGAACTGAGAGTTTGCGACTTCAATGCGTATATTTTAAATTAACTGAGTGACTACCCTGCCCCAGGTTTAAAGGTTTCAATTTATGTTTAAAACAGAAAACTTCTACTTCTTTGGATCAAAGGGGTTGACTAGGGATTATCTTCCTTATAACTCTAGTGTTTAGGATTTGAAAGAAACGCCTGTACATCGTCAGCAAGGTCTGTTCAATAGCATACTGTTATGAGATTATGGCATTGTTTCGTCATCCTCCCTCTAAAGGCTTGTAACTTTTAGCAAGAGTTAAATGTCATAAAGAGAGTAAAAAGCACAGTTTAAATGTAATGAAAATGAGTGGATCAAATCAAGAAAAACATATGCAATGCATTAATGAAACAAAGTTTGACATTAATAGATAATTGTTTGAATAACAAAAGGAATTACAACTTGAAAATTCAAATGAAACAAAGACGCTCTCAATGATTTGCCAAAGGAGCATTGATTATGCTGGAGTCTCCGGAGGACCAAACTCAATCTCCTTGGCATCAATCAAATTCTGAATCTTGTACTTCAATGCCCAATAATCATTAGTATCATGCCCGGGACTGTCAGAATGATAAGCGCACGTTGCATTAGGATTGTAGTTAGGAGAAGAAGTCTTGGGGTTTGGGTGAGGTCCTATAAATGCAATCAGATTCATCCTTAACAAGTGTTACAGCGCTTGAGACAGCGGCACGTTGATGTTGGTGAACTGTCTTTTAGGCTCGTCTGGCCTTCGTTGATTTCCCTTTTGCTGTTGTCGGTGTGACGCAGAACCAGAGATCAGGACTGCCCCTACGTGTTGGTCACGACGACTCTTTTGACTGTACACAGCATTGGACTCTTTCTTCCCACTGTAAGGCTTTTTCTGAGCATCAGAAGGTGTAGCTTCTTGAATCTTCCCACTTTTGATGCCAGCTTCGACCCTTTCGCCGGTCAGTATTAGCTCGGTGAACCCGGCTGAAGAGCTTTCGATCAAGTGTTTGAAGAAAGGCCCTATCAAAGTTCCCATGAAGATGTCAATCAGCTCCCTGTCAGTTAAAGGGGGTTGCACTCTACCAGCCAGATCTCTCCACTTTTGAGCGTATCCTTTGAAGCTCTCGTTGGAACCCATGGTCATGTTCTGCAATTGCACACGATTTGGTGCAACATCAGCGTTATACTGATAATGTTTGTAAAAAGCAACAGCTAAATCCTCCCAGGTGTGGATGCGAGAACTCTCCAATTGATAAAGTCCCTACCAAGCTTTCTTGGAAGAAATGGATCCAAAGCTTTGGATCAGTTGTGTATGGTTGAATCTTGCGGACATAAGACTTTAAGTGCATCTTAGGGCAAGAAACTCCATCGTACAAGGCAAAGGTAGGGACTTTGAACTTTGGAGGGATGACCACTCCAGAAACCAAACCCATGTCTCCTAAATCCAAGCCAGGTACTTGTTGAATCTCGATAGCACTGAGGCGATCCTCCAACTGTTTGTATTTGTCATCAGCAGGAGGATATTGTTCCTCGGAGTAGTCAACTTCTACTTCATCAATCTCCAAATTGTGGTCTTCTTCAAGACTATCCCCTATGTTGGATGGAGTTGAAATATCTAGGGTTTTAGGTCTTCTTCTCAAGTTTAAGACGCCTACTGACTTCTTGGACTTTTCTTTGAGAAGGAGAGCTTTCAGGTCCTCTTTCCCTTTACCCATAGCCAGAAGCATTTGTTGGAACTGAGCGTTTTGAGCTTGGAGATCTTTCACTGTTTGTTCCATATCCATCTTACTGAAATAAACAGTAGGAAGATAAGGAGACTTGTATGGGAGAAACCTGTCATGATGCAATGCATGATATGTGGATGCATGTTTCCAAGAATCTCGCGGGGTAAACACAAGAAAATGTTAGAGGTTGAACTTCGATCAACATCTTTGATTGGAGAACTTTGTATCGGTGGATGTCTTTCCACGAGAATGAAGCTCACCATGTCAAGTGGGTCATAGCCCCTGATTCAAGTTGTTGCACTTGATTTTTTACGGCGTTTGTTTAGAGGATAACCCTTTTGCCCCTTGGTAGACATCTGGTTCAACGTGACCCTGCATCGAAAGACCATCTAGATCCTTGAAATGGTTATTGAAAATGCTATGGTATGATGTTATGATGTTATGTACATGTATGCAAAAGTAAGCAAGTGTATATACAGACAGTGATATTCACACAGAGCAAACAAGTCCTTAGGTTTAGGCTTGGATGGAGTTTAGGCATTACCCTCTTTTAGTTTAGTTGGTTTAAACCTGTCCTAGAAATAGTAACCGGGTTCTAGAGGATCTCAATATCACTGACTACCCTCAATCGATCATAATTCCAGTTTAGCAACCTTTTCTTGCAGCCGGAATCATCGCGAGAGTTTAGTCTCAATGAGTGTAGCATACTGCTACTGTTCTATGGCCAAGTTGGTCAATTTAAGGTTCTAAGGTCAGTTGGTGCTTAATGACTCCTTAGAAGACCCATATTCTCCTCGTTCCAACATAAGGGATATCGGTACAGACCAAGGTGTCACACCAACGTAGCTACTACTTCATCCGTGTCGGTCTTCACCGGATAGATCCCTCACAGTTTATTGCTACTTACCTAAAGGGTATCCCCAGATCCGAGTTAGGATCTATAGAACTCCGATACAAGCCCACAAAATTTAAAGTATACAAAGAATACAATTGAAAACACAAGTGATCTAATCCTAAGGTACACCCCACTTATATGTATCCCCAGCAGAGTCGCCAGTTCTGTGATACGGTGGGAGAACTGACTTGAGGTTATGCGTTTGTGTTCGCAAATGTTGCGGTTTAGCAAGAGACGCCGCCGACTTTTCTTTTATCCAAAAGGAAAGGTGAAAAAGCATAGGAAAGACCTTTAGAGATGTTTTTGAGTTCGGGGGGTAGATTATGAAAAGGGAAGGTGCTAGCACCCTTTTCATCCATGGTTATCCATGGGCTCTTAGTTAATTGTTTTAGATCACTTGCTTTTGTTTGAATGTGCTTGTGGTGTGTGTTTTGAAAGTATTTTTGAAAATGGAACTTCGTAATGGTTCTCGTTTCTAGGAGAACGCCAACAAAGTGTTTGTTTCGAAAAATAGTTCAAAAGTGTGAGTGTGGGTGTATAAAAATGTTTTTTGTTGTGAGCAAGCGAGTAACTAGGAGCGAATCTACCTACTCGAAAGGTCTTAAATGTGCTTTTCCTTCTCCTTTAGATGTGGCTATCTTACCATTGATTTGGTAAGAAGCCCCATCGTTGGATGTGAAGGGACGGGAATTGGGACGTTTGTATAGTAATAGAAGGCAACATATGGGATGTTTTAGCAATGCATTTTAGGGACTAGATTGTTTACCGAAGGCAACATCGAGGGTCATCGAGGGACTATGATCTTTGATCGAGGGTCTTTGATAAAATTCCCATGCTCGAGGGACATGATGGTTTTCCGAGGCAACAAGTGAGATTATCCTAAGGGTGCATGTGTGCAAAGTGTGTTTTATTGCATGCATTTGTCTTTGATTTTTAGGTTGTCTACTTGTTGGTTTTATCTTGCCATACACACCTAGTTACTAGCATTTGTACAAAAGTAACAAAAAGTGCAAAAAATAAATCCTACACTATTACAACCATATTGAAGTGCATAGAAATGTAAAGGAAAAAATAAGATAAAAAGAAGTAAAAAAGAGATCCATCGATTCAGTCAGGAGCACCCTTAGATTTGCATTCTGCTAGCCTCCTTCGATTGGGACTAGCACCAGTGAGGTCCTGGCCTTCAATTGGCCTGGAAGTCAGTGTATGGCGAAGCCTTTTGGTTCTGCCTTGTTGTCTTCTTCGACTGGAGGTCGAAAGCAGTGAGGGAATGCCTTTCGACTTAGCCTGGAATCAGTGAAGGCATGTTTATCGTCCTGGTTGTCTCTTTCGTTTGACCTGCAGAAAGAGGGTAGAAGCCAGAAGCTTCGTTTCCTATTTCCTATTTCCTGTTTTCTTTCATTTAAAGCATTAAATGGCAACATGGCCTAAGGCCATGCTAGTATTTGTCTTGTAAACAGTTTAACAGTTAAAGCAAGTTCAGATAAACAGAAAGCAAAATAAAAGGGTTAGCTCTGAAAAATATGTTAAAAATGTGGAAACAAAAGGAGCAATGGTATGTACAATGTTTCAAACAAAAAGGAATTGTATTTACATGTTATGAAACGAAAAGTTCAAAGGTAAGAATAACTTACCTTGCTTCAGGCCTTGAATGGATGTGGGATTCGAACTTGAACTGCTACCTGGACGTTTCTGGAATTCAAAGAGTAGTCACAGGGGGTTTGCTTTTGGTTCAAAGAGTTGTCTTTGAGTTTAAACAAACTTCTATGTGTGGGGTGTTCTTCAGAATCGAAAGAGGTGAGTGTTTAGGATTCTGGGTTTTTTTGATTTCTCAAGTGTTGATGAACTTGAGAGTTTTGTTGTGTTTGAGAAAATTTGGGGGATTCGTTTCTCTGGTCCAAAGATCCTCCTTAAACATGTGCTGGAACCTCTTATTTATAGTCAAAGTTGGCTGAAGCTTTTGGAGGGAAAACAAAATAATTTGAACAATTTGAGTAAACTTCTCTTTATAGCCTTCGAGGGACAGTGGTTGTATGCTATTTTGGTGCAAGAATGGGGCAGTGTTTCAAGACTACTGTGCAACAGTTTTGGCCAGTGTACCATGCCTGAACTTGGCAGCAAGCATCTTTGAATATTTCATCCTTTCATTTTGTCCCTCCTTCGACCAGATTCTTCTTCAACCATATTGTTTGACTTTCTTCCAACAAGTGTCTTTCGAACGAATCACCTTTGTGCATCGTTTGAAGGGGTCAAATGTGGCTTAAGGTGGGGCTTTGTAAATCCTTCGAATGGGCCCTCAAGCATGTCCTTCGAATGGGATTCCGAGACGTGTCCCTTGAATGGATCATGTATTCTTCCTTGAAGAGGGCCAAATGTGTCCTTGGAATGGACTAGTCAGGCGTACCCTTCGACATGGACTCATATGTATGCTCCTTAAGTCCACCACTATATGTCTTTTGAAGGGGACATCAAAATACTAAAGAGAAATGTTGTCCAGTCGAAACTAGTACAAACGTAGTCAATATTTTGTCGAAACCTTGTGGTCGAAACAAGCTAATGCCCAGTCGAAGCTTGTATCGAAGAAAACATATTGCCAAATCGAAAGCTCATACTCGAAGGAAGCATATTGCCCAATAGAAGCTTGGGTCGAAACAATCATAAAGGGAGTCATTGCCTTTTAGCCTGAGGGAAGTTCCTGGCTTCTGAGTCGAAGGGTATTCCCAAGTTGCATTCGAAGGAGGCTCTTGCTCAAAACGAAAGATGTAATCCAAGTTGCATTCGAAGGAGGCTCTTGCTCAAAACGAAGGATGTAATCCAAGTTGCATTCGAAGGAGGCCAAGAGTCAACCGAAGGGTGCTGAATCGAAGGAGACCTGTTTTCCTCCAAATTTGTCAAAATATTATTTTTATCTGTTTTCTCCCTTTTTGTCAGTTTCCTTTTAATTTTGGTACTGGAAAAATTCCAAAGTACTTGTGCAAGCTTGAACCTTGAGAATCCTTGTGAGAAAGGCCTTGAAGAATGAGAGGGAAAATTTTGGGGTAAAACAGCTTGGTTCAAGGAAAATTCGAAATATCTTCGTCATCCATAAAAAACACCAACCAATTGCAAACTACAAATTACGACTATGATTTCTCCTAAGAGGATACATAGGCATACGACTAAAATTGTGGCGAGTTCCCCTAATTAAAATAAAAACCCTATTTACTAAACTGTAAATCTAAACCCTAGTACCCTTGTGAACAAGATAGATGAGGGGTGCCTAACACCTTCCCTTCGTCTAAAACGAGTCAACAACTTAGAATCTCTGATCCAAATTAGGGTTATCCGTTATATTCCCTTCCTTAGAATAAAAATTAATGGTGGAGACTCTCATTTTAAACTGGTTATTACAGTTGGCGACTCTGCTGGGGAATCATCCCTATGGTTTAGAAGCCTCCCTTTTAGGTTTAGGGTTTTTGTTTGAGTTTTTTTTACTGTTTTCAATATTTTCTTTTATTTATTTATTTGCTTTTATTTGTTATTTTGATTTATTTATTCTTATCATATTATATTCATTTGATGATGGGATTTTCATTTTTTTTTAATTATTATATTTTTAAAAACCCTTAGAAAGAAGGTCCGTCTATTATCCAAGGGGATAAATCAGCCCTATGAGTTTATGTGACAACTTCTCCTAGAGTTATTGGAATTCCAAGAAAGGAATACGTCTCAAGAGACATTCTCTTAGGGGATAGGACTTTGGAATGAAACCTATGACTCTTTGTATAACCCTTAAACCAAAACCCCATGGTGAGACCTTGTATGGCCTAGAGACGAAAGTTTCGGTCTACAAAGAGGATCCACTTAAGGGGGGCCCTTGTGCCTTTCCCTCTAGTGTTATCCATGACACCCTTAAGAAAAACACCTTATGGGGAGGGTAGAATATACGTAGGCCAAAACTAGGAGTCTACCATCTAAGGATACCTTTCATTAAATCCCTTCAGTAAGCCACACAATCATGCATTCATACATCTTTCATTTCATATATTCATCACCCTCCATTTCTTTTTGCTTGTCTTATTCAGAGGATCAAAAAATTAATAATCAAAGGTTTTTGGTGAAGTGTCATAAAAATGAATGCCAAAATAACTTGTGTGTATTAATGCCATCAAGCCAGATATGGGAAATATCAAGACTATTGAGGGGAAACTGTCTAAAAGAGTCTTGAAGATGTTCACTCGCTGTTATGGGGATAGTGGAGGTACAATTGGATGTTGTTTCTGCCTTAATTCAGTTCTACGACCCTCCATTGAGGTGCTTTACCTTCCAAGACTTCCATCTAGCACCGACTCTAGAAGAATTTGATAGACTTTTGAATTTTTCTAAAGGGAAGGCTTATGTGGGAATTGGGCAGACTATTGACATTAAATACTTAGCAGATGGTTTAGGGATCCCTTATTCTGAATTGTCACTTAATTACAAAAAGGAAGGTGATGTAGAAGGGATTAAGATATGTTGTTTGGAAACTAAAGTTCTTTATTTTTCCGATAACAAAGAATGGGAGTCTTGTATTGATTGTTTATGTCTGCTTGTGTTTGATGTAATCTTATTTCCACAGACTTTGGACTATATTGACCCTGCGGCTATTAGTGTATTTTGGGGCGCAAATTTTTTCAATGTGGACCCAACTCCCGCTTTACTTTCTCATGTATATTATGCACTTCACATCCGGTACGAAAAGGGGAGGGTACTCTAAATTGTTGCATCCCACTCTTATATTCTTGGTTTATGACTCATCTCTATAAGGAAGATTAAATGATTCCAAATCTGTCAAGATACGAGTGGCCTCAAAAACTAAGGTCTCTTACTGCTAATTTTGTGTTATGGCATGCGAGGAAGTTTGACATTAGAGATATCATCTATAGTTGCAGAGAATTTCCGAATGTTATGTTAATTGGATCATGTGGTTACATCAATTACAATCCTACCTTGGCTCTACGACAATTGGGGTACCCTTTGGAGGATAAACCCTCAGATGAACAACTTCGACAAATGATTATTCATGACATGGGCAAGAACGACCAAGAATTTCTCAACAAGATCATCTGAGCTTGGAGTAGGGTTAATAAAAGAAAAGCTGAAAGGAAGAATGTTGTTGCGAAAGAGCCTTACACTCGATAGATTTTGGATAGCGTGCAAGTTGTTAAGTTACCGTTTAACATTGATCCTGAGTACAAGCCAGATGTCCCAGGTTCTCCGCTTATGTCCTTAGAAGAAATAAATAATTTGAAGAATGCTTTGAAACAAGTTCAAAGGGAGAAAGAAGAATTAGAGCTTAACCTCCCTAACTTAACTAAGGAGAAAATACAAATGCAACACATACTTGAACCAAAAGACCAACAAATTCAGAAAGATCGTGAGGCATTTGAGAAGGAGAGTCTTAAGCGGAAGCGTTCAACTAAAGGCTTGTTAAGTGATACTTTTAACTTGGATTCCTACAACCAGCGGTTGGAGGATGCCGCTAATGAAATTGGGATATTAAATAGGTGGTATGAAAAGGCAATGCAGGACAAAAAGGCGATGGAAGAAGATTTAAGGGATCAAATCTAAAGATTGGCGCAAGCTTCTTTAGATCAAGAAGAACAAATGAAGTATCTTACAACCAGACTCCAAGATAGCGAAGAATCGTAGGTAGGGGAACGCTTTAAAAGTATGATGGTAGAAAGGTTTCTTGCCCAAAATACTGATGAATACGAGCAAGTGTGTCTTGAGTTAGAAGGCCTCTGAAAGGATTTCCTAATACAATGGAAACTCTACACGGGGACGGGGGCTGAAAAATTATACTGGGAAGAGCAGCATGTAAAGATCGCCAAAGCAGGAAAAGACAGTCATAAGATAAATCTTGACCTCTATCGAGAATATCGATTCTACAAAGATAAGAATGCAAGACTCTCCTTCTTAGCCAACAATATTATTAGTGACATCCCTAGAAGTTTTAAAGATGTAGAAAATGTGATGGTCCCTCGTTTGAAAGACGTCGAAGACTTCCTCAAACTTTGTAGGACAATGGTCGATGACTTCGGAGCATAAATCCGAAGGCGCACTTAAAAGACTTCTGTTTCCCTTTGATTATTTCTTTCAGAAAGTTTTAATGTTTTAAGTTTTAATATTTTTCAATATCTGAATCGTATTATTTTCTAAAGACAATTACTATTTCAATAAAGGCATTTGTTATCGTGTCTCATTTGCGTATTTATTTTTTTAGATACTCACCAATAAAAAGAAAAACATAATATATATATATATATATATATATATATATATATATATATATATATATATATATATATATATATATATATATATATATATATATATATATATATATATATATATATATATATATATATATATATATATATATATATATATATATATATATATATATATATATATATATATATATATATATATATAAGGCATTCAAAAAATGAAGCTCTTAACATATTTATATGCATTCATGCATTTACAAATATTTGCATCTCATAAACTCATACAAAAAGAAACCATCATTTTTCAAAAACATTCTCCAATTAAACCATTGGTAGAAGAGATAGAAAAGCACCACCTCTTTGACCACCATATCAAACAAGAGCCCATCAACCAAAAGTGATGGAACAAATTGAAGAGAATAAAGCTACATTCAAGGAGGATCTTGAACAAGTCAAGGTCAACATCGACTCAATGAAAGGAGATATGAGTCAAGTTCTTATAGCCTTGAAGAACATCATTGAATGTTAGGAACAAATCCCTAGGGAAACCTTTGAAGAAGTAGCCCAAACCATTGGTGCATCAAGCTGTCACCAACCAAGAAGAGAACCATAATCAGGACCCCAAAAGTAGACTATAGCTCAACAAGAAATAAGACAAGCTGATACTGAAGGGTTTGTCCCACCTCCACCGAAGGTAAGGGGCATCTCATACCTTACAAATTTCTATCAACAACATGGACAACTACATAGATTTGTAGTATGGAGACCATGACTTAGAAGATGTCAACCAAACACCCCAAAGGACAACTCATACGCATGCTACTAAAAATCCATTGGCGCTCAATAAATATAAAGCCCTTTAAGAAAGGTTGAAGGTTGTGGAGGGTTATGATGCTTTCGATGTTGACGCTCTCGAGATGGGTCTAGTTCCATATGTGGTGATCCCGTCAAAATTCAAAGTACTTGACTTTGGAAAATACAAGGGACTCACATGTCCTAGAAACCATCTACGCATGTATTGAAGAATGGGGCATCCCTAGATCCATTGTTTCCAAGACAGTTTGAATGGGGCATCCCTGGATTGTTACATGCAGTTGGAACGGGTTCATATCCAACATGGGTAAATCTTGTTAATGCTTTCTTGAGACAATACAAGTACAACTTGGACATGGAACCTAATCGCATGCAACTCCAAAACTTATCGCATAAAAAGAGGAGTATTTTAAGGAGTATTCTCAAAGGGGGGGGGGAGTGGAAGCCCGAGTACAACTACCACTTATGGAGCAAGAATTAGTCGATATGTTCATGGGAACTTTACAAGGGTTGTACTACTAAAAGATGGTAGGAAGTGTCTCTTCCGGATTTTATGATTTGGTAACTATTGGTGAAAGAATTGAAGTTGGCATAAAGAGCGGGAAGATATAAGGGGCATCATCTAGTACCCCTTATAATGCAAAAAGACACGTTCCTAACTTCACAAAAAAGAAGGAGGGAGAAATAAATGTTGTAGCCTCGCATCCAAGTGCACAACAACCATTAATAATCCCACGAGAACAACAACAAATAGGTTTGAAAGGCATAGTCAATTATTGCAATACCTAGTCAAGGCATCTTTAGTAGAGCTAAATCCTCTAGCTCCTCCAATCGGGGCACTCCCACCAAGATATGATGCCAATGCCAAATGTGAATATCACGCCAATTCTCCCGGGAATACTATAGAGAAATGTTGGGCCTTTAAGCACAAGGTACAAGATTTGTTGGACTCTCAGGATATCACTTTTGATAAACTGAATATCAAGACAAACCCCATCCCTCCGCATGGAGGACCAGCAATAAATGCAATTGAAGTGATCACTAACTTTGGGGCATCCAGATGAGTAAAGGCCCCAATAAACCTTTTAAAGGAATATCTATTGGAGTGTCGGTTCCTCTTGGAATATAATGAATCTTTTGAGAAGACATTATAAAAATTGGTGGATCAAAGGATAGTCCAATTTGGATCATACCCTAAAGGAGAATATGTAGCTGCAATCAAGGGAACTACAAAGAAACCATTGGTAATTCCTTGATGAGGGTCGAACCTTAATAAAAAGACTCTTGTGATTCATAGGGAGAGTAAACAGAAACACTAGTGATCATACCAAGAAAAACCTTGAGGATTCCAGTGGAACCTAAGACTATGATGGTGATTATGGGGCCATCTCCTACACATTATGAATGTAACAAAGCAATACCTTGGAGTTATGATTCAACTGTATACGTTAATGGCTTAAAGCAAGAATATGAGCCATCAACAAGTCAAGGACCTGCAATATCAAATATAGCAGGAACATGGGGCATAACTCATAGTGGTCAAATCTTTGGCTCCGAATCACAAAAGAAGAATGATGCTATGGTGAAAAATAAGATTAATGCTTTGGGGAAGGATAAAGGAAAAGAAATTATGGAGGCAACTCAAGAACAAGAGCCTCCAAGCAAGAATTTTACCAACCAAGAGGCAGAAGAATTTTTGTAAATAATCAAGAGAAATGATTATAGGGTGGTGGATCAGCTTCACCAAACCCCAACCAAGATTTCAATACTTTCATTACTCCTCAATGCAGAAGCATATCGAGACTCTCTAATGAAGGTTCTGAGTTCTGCTCATGTCGCAGAAGATATTACTATAAACCAATTTGACAATGTTATAGCAAATCAAACATTTGAATTATATCTAGGTTTTAATGACAGTGAGTTACCTCCACAAGGTCGAGCTCACAATAAAGTGTTACACATCTCTATTCAGATAGGTACTACAAACCTGTCCAGGGTACTCAAAGATACTAGTTCTTCCCTCAATGTACTACCAAAATCCAGCTTGATGAAGTAACACTAGATGGTGTTGTTATAAGGTCTAGTTCCACGATAGTCAAAGCATTCGACGGTTCCCAAAGTTCAGTATTTGGAGAAGTGGGATTTCCTGTCAAGATCGGACCGCATATGTTTTATATCACTTTTCAAATCATGGATATAGAACCAGCGTATACATGTTTACCCGGACAACCTTGGATTCATGCAGCACGGGAATTCACTTCAACTTTACATTAGAAATTTAAGTTCTTTGTTGAAGGAAGACTGGTTATAATCGATGGTGAAGAGGACATCTTTGTAAGTCACATAGAGCCCTACATGTATATCAATGTTGATGAAGACTGCATAGCAACATTTTTTCAAGTCCTAGATGCCGCTTAAATGGTAACACTACCAGTGGAGAAAATCGAGAAACCTACCTTGACTTTGTGGAGAGACTTACAAATAGTTTCGGAGGTTGGTACCTTAAAAGGTTGGGATAAACTCCCAGAGATACCTGAAATGAAGAATCGTTTTGGTTTGGGCTACGAATTATCAAAGGCTACTATGAAATGTAAGGCACATTTTCCTCCTATCCAAGAGACCTTCGTCAGAAAAGGAGTAGAGCACGACAGACAAGTGGCAATGATATATAACAATAGAAACATAAAAAAGGCATCATATTTCATCCATTAATGCACCCCAGGAGAAGAACTCAAGAATTGGACAACTGTGGAGATTCTAGAGATATTTTTCTTTTTAAAGTAATTTTCTTATTTTTGAAAGAACCTATATCAAGCCTGAGGCACAGGGGTAGCTTGTAAGGGTCCCCCAATTTTTTCCAGACAATATTCACAATTAATAAATGTTATATTTTTCATTCAATTAAGATCCCCGTCTTTCTCTTGCATTTATCTCTTATATTTAAAAATGAAAATACTTTTATTCATATGCATTTTTCAAATTCACATACTAAAACTGCACCAAAACATGATAAATATGCAGATCCATGCCTAAAATCACCGATAATGTTACTGTTTTATCCAATATAATTTTGATGCACCCCTTAACCAAGCACAAGAGGAAGATGATGAAGATCTTGAACTCTCTGGAGAATTGGCGAGGGAGATAGAGAAAAAATATGATAATATACAATCATACCAAGAATCAATTGAGACCATTAATCTTGGCATAGAGGAAGATATGAAAGAGATCAAGCTATGGGCAACATTGGAGAAAAGCGTAAAAGAAAAGTTGATAAAGTTGTTACATGAATATGTGGATATATTTTACTGGTCTTACAGAGATATGCCAGGATTGGATACATATATTGTGGTGCATAGATTACCTCTCAAAGAAGGTTGTTCTCTAGTTAGGCAGAAGCTCATAAGAACCCGTCCAGACATGTCTAGCAAGATTCAAGAAGAGGTCCTTAAACAATTTATTGGATGGTTCTTAGCGGTGGTAGATTATCCACCTTGGATAGCTAACATCGTGCCAGTCTCCAAGAAGGATGGCAAAGTACGCATGTGCGCAAATTATCGGGATCTAAACAAAGCACGTCCCAAAGACGACTTCACGTTACCTCACATAGATGTTTTGGTGGATAATACATCTCAAGCTTTGGTATTCTCGTTCATGGATGTTTTCTCGGGCTATAATCAAATCAAAATGGCATCTCAGGACATGGAAAAGACTACTTTCATGACACCTTGGGGCACTTTCTGTTACAAGGTAATGCCTTTCGGTCTAAAGAATGCAGGGGTAACTTATCAATAAGTTATGGTCACACTATTCCATTATATGATTCACAAAGAAGTTGAGGTATACATGGATGATATGATTTCCAAATCTCATACAAAGGAGGATCACATCATTCATTTACAAAAGTTATTCGAGCGTCTACGAAAGTTCAAACTGAGATTGAATCCAAACAAATGTAAATTTAGTGTAAGGTCAGACAAGTTATAAGGTTTTATTGTAAGTCAACATGGTATTGAGGTAGACCCAACAAAGTAAAATCCATACAAGAAATTCCATCTCCAAGGATAGAAAAAGAGGTTTGTGGTTTCTTAGGACGATTGAATTACATTTCAAGGTTCATATTGCACCTAACTACTACGTGTGAGCCTATATTCAAATCACTGCGAAAATATCAGACGGTGGCATGGAATAATGATATCTAGACAAATTTCGAGGCAATAAAGCAATATTTATAAGAGCCACCAATCTTAATGCCACCAGTTCCTGGAAAACTGCTCCTCACGTATATGACAATGCTTGAAGGGTCAATGGGATGTGTATTGGGAGAACATGACGAAACAGATAGAAAAAGAATGCAATCTACTACCTCAGCATGAAATTCACTGATTTACGAAACTAGGTACTCAGTTCTCGAGATGACTTGTTATGTGTTGGCTTGGGCTACTAAAAGATTGAGGCAGTACATGTTAACTCACACCATATGGTTCATAGAAAAAACGAATGCTTTAAAGTATGTTGTTGTACTCCAAAATTTTCCCTCTCATTTTTTCCAAGATTTTCTCTTACATGGGTGATTACAAACACTTGCGTAAAGAAAATAAGAATTTTGAAGATAAACAAGGTATCTTCGATTGGCGTTGAAACAAGGTGTCTTCGATTGGCCTTAGGACAAGGTGTCTTCGATTGGCATCTGAGCAGGTTGTACTTTGATTGGCATCTGAGCAGGTTGTCCTTTAATTGGCATCTAGACAACGAGCTTCAATCGGATGTCCAAAATCCTTTGACACAAGTTTGGTTCATAAGACTTCGACTAAGCATTGGCTGTTTCATTCCCGATTCGATTGACAAGGAAATGACTTTCCTTGTGCATGCCTTCAGTATACAAGGCCAAGACTTCTTCAGAATTGCCTTCAATCCACTAGGAAAAAAGCTTCCTTCGACCCATAAGGCAAATTCCTCCTTCATGCCTGATTTGATTCACTAGGCAATGGCTTCTTTTGCGCTTGCTTTTGCCTCCCTCATGCTAGCATTCACAAGGCGTTGGTTGCCTTTGTGCCAGCTTTGACTGGGCAATGGTCCCCTTTGAAACAATTTTGATTCCACATTTAAAAATCCTCAGCACACAGTTCTCCACCTTGATGACACCTAGTAAGGCATATTCGAATGAAGCACAAGTGATGCCTTCGAAGGACATGCATTTGGTCCAGTCGAAAGGCATATAAGGGTTGGAAAAAAATTTTGCTTGATGGACAAAGTGTTGCATACTTCCAGGCCCAAGCCTCCTGCATAATCACATTCATGACAAAAGAAGTGTCGACTGGCCAGAAAAGAGCTTTCAATTGGGTTAGTTAAAGAGTTTTAGATCAAGCTACTAAGGAAAATAGTGGCTCAATCGAAGGCCACAATGCTGAGGCCTGGGGAAATTCGAAGGAAGGTGAGGAGGCTTCTATGAAGCCTTCGATTGATAAAGAGCTGAAGCAGCATTCGACCAGTCAAAAAGGAAGAGTTGATGCTTCGATCGGTTTGAATTGAAGGAAAGGAAATCAAAGAAAGTAACGTTTTGGGGCATATCGAAGACACTTTGGTGAAGAAAATTCTGAGCAATTTGAATTTGTACAAGGCGCCAATTATCACCTGTCCAGGTTCATTCCCAATTCCAAAAAGGCATGAAAATTCTCTAAATGAAAATCTTTAAATTGGTCTAATTTTATTTTCAAAGCCATGTTTAATGGCTAGTCTTTAAGGACATGTTTCTTTCCCCATTTTCTTGTCTCCTCCCACTCCTATAAATATAAGACACCAACACAAGCCAACGGAGACTACTTACATACGCACACACTGCTTCAAAAAACATATCAAAATTCTAACCAGTTTTGCAGGCACCCTCAATCCAAACGAATACTATATTTGTGCCTCTGAGACTCCCTAGAGTTTACTCCAAGCCAACCCACACCAAATCAAAGCATCTCGTCCTTGGTAAACTTCCTAATTCATATTCATGTTTCATGATGTATTAATGTTTTCCAGTGTTTGATTTATGCCCAGGGTATCTGTGATCGGTGGGAATAGAACTGACTGTTTTTGGAATGCTGGTTCGTTTTTGCGTTTGTTTTCGCAAAATGTCGCGGTAAGCAAGAGTCTCCACCGTCTTTTATTTTATCCAACAAGGAAAGGACAAAAGCACAGAAAAATTCCTTTTTGAGATGTTTCTCGGGTTCGGGAGGTAGATTATAGAAAGGGAAGGTGTTAGCACCCTTTCTATCCGTGGTTATCCACGGGCTCTTAGGTACTTGCTCACTATGTTTTCAAAAATTTGCTTTTCTTTGTGATTGTGGGTTTGAAAAGAGTTTTTGTTTGAAAGAGAGTGTAAGTGCGAAAAGTTTTGTTTTTGTTTTCAAAAGAGCAAGTACTTAAGAACATCTACCTACTCAAAAAGGAATTAAACTGTGTAAATGTCCTTTAGACAATTCTATCCCACTATTGAGGAGTAGGTAGCACCGTCGTTGGAGTTTTCGAGTCAATTCGATTTAAGGGATGTATGGTCACTAAAGCAATGTTAGGACGCCTTAGCGGTAACCCTAATGTCTTAGATCATTTTTTCTAAGGCAACCGTTTCGAGGCAACTTATGATCTTTAGACAAAAGGACGACCTCTAAAACTTCCTATACTCAATGACCACGTTCGAGGCAACCAAGTGAGGTGTACCCGAAGAGTGGCATGTGCGAGTGTATTGTTTTTCAGTTAATTTTATCTTTGTACATGTCATGGGTGAGCTATGTTGATTTTAAGTTCATACATTTGATCTTGTCATGCATTCCCTATTTATCAAACATCTAACAGTTAATGGTTGCGGAAAATAAAGTGCGGAAAATAAAGCTAAGCTATTACAAGGCGTCGGGTATTTACATCACCAAAAACAAACCCTTGAAATTAAATGCGGAAAGATAAATAAAAGCGGTAAATAAATCCCAAGTTAAAACTATTACATCCTCGGAGCAATTACAATATATAGATAAAAATAATACTTGCGAGAAAAGTTGAATCAGATTGTCCTTTAGGGGTTTGACCCTTTTTGAAGAAAGCATGTTTTTGGTCTTTTTTGAATTAAGAATCAAGTCTAAATTAATAATGGATTTAAAGAAAAGGTGTTTTTGAGTTTTATTTTAATTAAGGCAGTAAAATAGGAGTGATTAAAAAAAGTTAATAAAATCCTAATTCTAACTCAATTTTAATTTAATGCAAAATTGTTAAAATTAAACCTAACTAAAAAACTAAATTAATTGGTTACAATTTATTTACAAAAATAAGTAATAAAATTAAAATAAAAGTATTTTTGTTGTTTCTGATTTTTTTATGAAAAAAAGTTAATTAATTAATTAGGGTGATAAAATAAAAAACAGTGAAAAGAAAAAAATAAGGAAACAAACTCAGGGGTGCTAGGCTCGAAAAGGGAGTATGAATTGCAGTTTCCAAGCCCAAACGTCCAGCCTGTTGGACTTTCAGATTTCCTGGGCATTCGTTGGCCAAGGTTCATGGTGAACCTCATCCTGGACCACAAGATCTGGATCTGGAACCACCTGGCGTGTGAGATCTGGAGGTGTATGATGCTCCCTGCCTGGAGCGCTGCATCTGAGCACCTGTAGAAAAATGTAACAATGTTTTGGGGGGACCTGGGATTCGAATCCAGGTCCCAATACTCATGTGCCAACGCGCTAACCACTCGCCCCATCTGCTTCATTCGTTAGTTAAATAGAACATAAATATTATATCAAACAATAATTATGCCTGGCCTAAAAAAATAAAAAGACACGCAATTGGTTCAAACGAACCAATCACGCCCAGCCACGTTATCATCTTCCTCACAATAGCCTGGTTCGTTTACCTGCAGATTTTGTTCTGCAGGAAGTTTCGTGGGCTCGTTCGGACGTCCCTCCTAGGCCATGAAAATAAAATCTAAGAGTACCAACGTACTCGTCTCTTCCTCCTGGTCATCCCTGTAACCAGAACCGGAACCCTAGGCTCTATATATGGGGTTAGAAGCCATGAAAATTAAATTGGATAATGCCAAAACATTCTAAATCAAATAAAAATCACAAATATGTCAATATTTTAAAGAAAAGATGCAAGCATGGATGTTTTCAATTTCATGTTCAGAGGCGTTTTCTAGAACACTTACAATGCGACTTAGATGATGAAAAGCTTGGTTTTTGATTGGCCTCGCTTCAGGAGGTTGATGGCAAGAGAGTTGCGTCTTTCTTAGGGTCGGAATCTGCCTCCAAACCAAAACCTGATCACCACTTTTCAAGCTTTTCTTTTCAAGGTTGGGGCGCCGTTCCTGCAGAGTTTGTGTAGGTGTTTTTCACGTGTCTTTCTGCAAGGGTTTTTTGTGTGTCTTTCTGCAAGGGTTTTTCGTGTGTCTTTTGTTTATGAGCAGCAGGTTTATATAGGCAAAGAAATTAGGTCAACAAATGTGTATCAAATCTTGGTCCATTATGGTGGAGAGATTTGATTTGATCTTCATGAAAACTTGCTAAATTTGATTCAATCATGCGTTTCTGCCAGCTTGCTCTGACTTGTTTGGGCCTCCAACTTGATGGAAATCAAAAACTGACTTACCCCTCCGATTTTGCCTTCTTTGCCAGTTTCGATTGCTTCAAAGTCCCAATTCGAATTTATTCCTTATTAGACAACCTCGACCAGCCCTTGGCCTTGTGATGAGTCTAAGTTCTGATTCGAAGTGTTCAAAACTTCCTTTATCAGAGCACCTTAGGTTGAGAGAAACTCTGCACTGAAATGCCATTTGAAAATCATTTCGTTCTGATGTTCTTATTCAGGGAAATTCTGCACTGAAATGCCATTCGAAGGACATTTGTCCATATACCATTCGAAGGGTACTAACTGAAACTTCAATTGAAAGACACTATTAACAGGCCAATCGAAAGGTCTTGTTCATGCTAATCAAAGGGTGGTGTGTTGCTAGTCGAAGGGTCTTGCACTGCCTCCTTCGAATGGACTTCTTATGTACCTTTCAAATGGGCCTTCTGAGTGTTTCTTCGAATGAGTCATTTACATGTTCTTCGAATGAGCTTCTTGCCTGGTGAGTCAAAAGTAAGCCTGAAGTATCTAATGCATAGTCGAAGCATTGCGATATTCACTTGATCGAAGGAGGGTCCAGCGCTCAATCGAAGACCTGCAGACCAAAGCTTGATCGAAGAGTTCCAAATGCTCAATCGAAGACTGGTGAACCAAACCTGATCGAAAGGTTCCAAACGCTTAATCGAAGCCTGGTGAACCAAACCTGATCGAAAGGTTTTGAATGCTTAATCGAAGCCTTTTCCCAGATGCCGATCGAAAGACACTTTGTATATCTTCAAAAACTTTATTTTTGTTAGGCAAGTGTTTGTGACTAACTATGTAAGGGAAGACCTTTGGAAATATGAGAGGGCAAATTTTGGGGTACAACAGTTGCCCCTGTTCAATTTTCTTAAACATGAGGATATAGATTGGCTTTCGAGCCTTTCGTGATCCAAAGGTGGAAGATAATTGAACATTAGAGTGCCCTGAAATTTGCACTCGCATGGTGTAGTATCAACATTGTGACGTCGGGAATGGGCTTACAAATACCATTTGGAGGTTGTTGGTAGGAGGATGGGCTTATAGATGCCATCTGCAGGAGTGTTGATCGCATAAGAGATTCCTTAGCGAGAACTTGCATACCTGAGAAAGAAAGATGGTCTTCCTGGCTTGTTACAGGTGTTAATCTTCAATCTCTTTGTGTAAATGGTTTTCCTGGCTTTTTACAGGTATCAGTCGTCCACAAATAGTTTTCCTGGCTTGCTACAGGTATTCAAGTGGGACTTGAAGAGGTTGGTCGAGGAGATAGCTGTCCTGGCTGGTTTCAGGTATTAATCTCTGACGTGAGAAAGAAAGATGGTCTTCCTGGCTTGTTACAGGTATTGATCTTCAATCTCTTCATGTAGATAACTTTCCTGGCTTGTTACAGGTATTGATCTATAATCAGTCGTCCACAAATATTTTCCTGGCTTGTTACAGGTATTAATCTGGAACTTAAGGAGGTTGGCCGATGAGATAGTTGTCCTGGCTGGTTTCAGGTATTAATCTCTGACCTGAAAAAGAAAGATGGTCTTCCTGGCTTGTTACAGGTATTGATCTTCAATCTCTTCATGTAGATAACTTTCCTGGCTTGTTACAGGTATTGATCTATAATCAGTCATCCATAGATATTTTCCTGGCTTGTTACACGTATTAATATGGAACTTAAGAAGGTTGGTGGTAGCCCTCTTTTGTTCGACCTTTTCCTGAAAAAGGTAAAACGTTAGCTGTATGCAATGTCATGATGTATGAAATGCATGATGTCATGATGTTCTCAGAAATAAATGAGGTTGTGTCGTATGCATTTTATCATATAGGTAAATGTGACATGTTTATGAATGTATTTTCGTCTGGGAAAATAAATCCTTGACAAATGCCGGGGAGTTTGTTAAATCCTGGGCTGCTGTTGAAGATTATGGTTAACTTCTTCGTTTCCACTAGGGATGATGCACGAAGATGATTGCAAGAATAAACCCGTAGGAGAAAATAAATCTGTTGGGGAATAAACATGGTGAAGAGATTACTCTGCGGGGGATTACTCTGTGGGGAAGAGATACTTCGCTGAGATTTTAATGATAAACTCCACTGGGGATTCCGTTGATAGGTTCTGTTGGGGATCTTGATGATGAACTCCGCTGGGGATAGAAAGAACTTCGTTGGGGATGATCTTTCAGTTGCAACTTGTTGAGGATAACCCGGTTGGACTCTTGTGAGGATAACTTCTGCACTTAGCTGGGGAGACTTATTTGTGTTTTGTAGGGGACAAGCTTCCAGAACCTACTGGGGAAGATGATTCAGCTCCATTGGGGAAACCTTTTTTAGACTGCACTGGGGAAATGGCTCCATTGGGGGTACCTTACATTCTGCCGAGAAACATTCTTATATTCTGTTGAGGAATATTAAGGCTGCCAGGGATACTCTTATGCTTGCTGAGGAATATCCTTATACGCCGCTGGGGGATATTGAGGCCTTCTGGGGATACCCAATCTTTTTAGGGCTGATGGTAGACCAACTCTGTTTGGGGAGAGTATTGCTGACTCGTTCGTAGTTGCAAGTCTCAGCTGGGAGAGCTATCATTACTGTCTTACTCTGCGGGGAGTGAAGGTATCTTGGTCGCATTCTTCAGCTGAACTTACCTTGGTACCTTGGTGGACAGATCAACTAGACTGCTCAGACAATTCTTATTGCCCCTACTTCTGATATCACCCGTAATTAGTCCTTTGTTTCGCATGTAAATATTTATGAGCCGCACTTAATTGTCAAATGCATATATCAAAAATGAACATTGGACGTTCTTTGCAAAACAAAACAGATAAAGGAAAAACAATTTGAAATTTGTCTGAACATGAATTTGTATTGATTTTGAAGTTTGCCTGTAAATAGGCGCTTTTGTACAAGAGGCTGACGTCCAAGTAAGAGAACACCGTCGAACAAATAGGATTTATACAATTTGTAAAAAGAAAACAAAACAGCTATGTGAATAATCCCACTGGGTTCCAACTCTGCTATCGCCTTTATATCTTCAAGCATCTCATCACTTTGCTGCTTAGTTGGAGATGGATCTGATTGATTGGTGTCGTCCGAGCCTGATAGTTGATACCAAAGTCTGGATGCAGGGTGATCCAATGAGACATAGTGTTATGCTTATCCCTAACTTTTGCTTGGACCGCCCTTTCGGGTTTTCAGTCCACCGGGTTACCCATTTTTGCCCAAGCCGCCTTTTCAGGTTTTCGACTTGCCGGGTGTACAAATTTTTTATTTTATTTTCATCCCTTATTTTTGCCCGAACCCTTTTGGTTCGCCGGGAAGCCCTTATTTTTGCCTAGGCCAGTCGACCTAGCGGGTCTTTGATTATGCGTAGTATCTTTTCACTATGTCTGCATTGACGGGGTGAGGAAGGTCGTCACCATCCATGGTGGTTAGAATCATCGCTCCTCCTGAGAAGATGTTCTTAACCACAAATGGCCCTTCGTAAGTAGGGGTCCATTTTCCCCTGGGATCACCTTGAGGTAGAATAATGCGCTTGATTACCAGGTTCCCAACTTAATACTCTTGTCGTCTTACTTTCTTGTTAAATGCCTTGATCATCCATTTTTGGTACGTCTGACCATGACAAATAGCAGTGAGTCTCTTTTCGTCGATTAGGTTCAGTTGATCAAGTCGGGTCTGGATCCAGTCGTCTTCCCTCAAGCCTGCATCTTTCATGATCCGAAAAGAGGGTATCTGAACTTCAATGGGCAAGACTTCCTCCATGCCATAAACTAAGGAATAGGGTGTTACCCCTGTTGACGTCCGTGCTGAGGTACGGTACCCATGAAGAGCAAATGGTAACATCTCATGCCAGTCTTTGTATGTCACTGTCATCTTCTGCACAATCTTCTTAATGTTCTTATTTGATGCTTCGATAGCCCCATTCATCTTCGGCCGGTAGGGAGAAGAGTTATGATGATGTATCTTGAATTGCTCACAGAGCTCAGTGATCATCTTGTTGTTAAGATTGGCACCATTGTCCGTAATGATCCTCTCTGGTACACCGTATCGACAAATCAGATTGTGCCGAATGAACCGTGCCATGACGTTCTTGGTTATGGTAGCAAAGGAAGCTGCTTCAACCCATTTCGTAAAGTAATCAATCGCTACCAGGATGAAACGATGCCCGTTGGATGCCGTAGGTCTGATCTCGCCGATCATATCAATGCCCCACATTGCAAAAGGCCAAGGTGCTGTCAGAACATTCAGAGGAACTGGAGGAATGTGCACCTTATCAGCATAGACCTGGCACTTGTGACATGTCCGAGAATGCTGATAACAGTCGGCTTCCATTGTGGACCAGTAATATCCTGCCCGAAGGATTTTCTTTGCCATGGTATGTCCACTGGAATGAGTTCTGAAAGTACCTTCATGCAGCTCTTCCATGATCCTTTCTGCTTCAATCTTATCCACACAACGCAGTAAGGTTGAATCATGGTTACGTTTGTAAAGAATGCCATTGTTGATGAAGAACTTTGCCGCGAATCTCCTGAGAAACTTCTTGTCATTAACAGATGCACCCTCGAGGTATTCTTGAGCTTCAAGGTACCTCTTCACTTCATGATACCAAGGCTTTTCTGTTACCTCTTCGGTCTCAAGATCACAACAATGTGCAGGTTCATCCAATTTCCAAATAATGATCCGAGGAGCCTCATTGTCCCACTTGACTTTGAACATAGAAGACATCGTAGCTAACGCGTCTGCCAACTGATTCTCCTCTCTTGGGAAATGGTCAAAGGTTATCTCCTCGAAGTGGGGAAGCAACGTCAATACATACTCCTTGTGAGGAATAAGATTTGGGTGTTTCATATCCCACTCTCCTTTGATCTGACTGATCACGAGAGCGGAATCTCCGAAGACACTCAGAAACTTAATCCTTAGGTCAATTGCAGCTCGAAGACCCATAATGCATGCTTCACACTCTGCCATGTTATTGGTGCAGTTGAAACACAGTCGGGCGGTGAGCGGAGTATGAGAGCCTTTAGGAGATATGATCACAGCGCCAATGCCATTACCTAAAGCGTTTGAAGCTCCATCAAAGTGCATAGACCATCGGGATCCTTACTCATGTCCTTCATCCGGTCCAGGTATTTCACAATCCGTCATCAACATGATATTCTCGTCCGAGAATTCAAAGTTCATAGACTGGTAATCGTCCACTGCCTGATGTGCCAAATGGTCTGCCAATACACTTCCCTTAATTGATTTTTGAGTTGTGTACTGGATGTCATACTCAGTCAAGATCATCTACCATCTTGCTATTCTTCCGAAGGCAGGCTTTTCAAAGATATACTTGATTGGATCCATCTTTGAAATCAATAGAGTAGTGTGAGTCAGCATATACTGTCTCAGCCGGCGAGCAGCCCATGCCAAAGCGCAACAAGTTTTCTTGAGCAGTTAATATCGGGTCTCACAGTCGGTAAACTTTTTGCTAAGGTAATAAATAGCATGCTCTTTTCGGCCAGACTCGTCATGCTGCCCTAGCACACACCCCATTGAGTTGTCAAGTACTGTCAAGTATAAAATCAAAGGTCTCCCTTCAACTGGTGGCATAATAATAGGTGGCTCCTGGAGATACTCCTTGATTCTTTCGAAAGCGGCCTGGCATTCATCGTCCCAACGTACCACTTGATCTTTCTTCAGTAGCTTGAAGATTGGCTCACAAGTAGAAGTTAGGTGCAAGATGAATCGGGCAATGTAGTTCAGACGTCCTCGGAAGCCTCTGACCTCTTTCTCTGTCTTGGGAGCTGGCATCTCTTGTATAGCTTTCACCTTGGCAGGGTCCACTTGAATACCTTTGTTGCTCACGACAAAACCTAGCAATTTACCGGACCTCACCCCGAAGGTGCACTTGTTCGGGTTCAACCTCAATTTGTAAGACTTCAAACGGTCAAACAGCTTCTGTAGATGGTCAAGGTGTTCCTCCTCAGTTTGAGACCTTGCAATCATATCGTCGACGTATACTTCAATCTCATGATGGATCATGTCATGAAACAAAGCAACCATGGCACGCTGATATGTTGCCCCAGCATTTTTCAACCCAAAAGGCATGACCTTGTAACAAAAGGTACCCCACTGAGTAACAAAGGTGGTCTTCTCCATGTCTTCAGGAGCCATCTTGATTTGATTATAACCGGAGAAACCATCCATAAAGGAAAATACCTTGTGTTGAGAAGTATCGTTAACCAGAACGTCGATGTGAGGTAGAGGGAAGTCATCCTTGGGGCTTACCATCTTTCTTCAGCACTGGAACCACATTGGCGACCCACTGAGCGTAAGAAGTCACTTCTAGAAACCCGACATCAAATTGTTTCATAAACTCAGCCTTGATTTTCTCGGACATCTCTGGGCGCATACGACGAATCTTCTATTTTACGGGAGGGCAGTCTTCCTTGGTAGGCAGGCGATGAACCACAATGTCAGTATCCAACCCAGGCATATCTTCGTAAGACCAGGCAAAGATTTCCACGTATTCATGCAGCATCTGAATCAACCGTTGTTTCACACTGAGCTCCAGGTTTGCGCCGATCTTGACTTTCTTTTTGTCTGTCTCAGTACCCAGATTCACTGTTTCCACTAGCTCTTCATGTGGCTGAATGACCCTCTCTTCCTGGAGTAGCAGTCTTGCAAGTTCACTCGGCACTGTGCAATCATCTTCACCTTCATCTTCGGCTAAGTTGATCGTATTTTCAAAGTCATAACTGGCAGTAGCAGAGTCGTTACCAGTGAGATCCAGAGTGGATTGAGACCTGTATATGTGAGTGTGTATAAAATAGTTGTTTTACAATATATAATAAAGAAAGACAAAGAGCGCAAGATTTGAAATACAAGAACGTCCAATGCTTGTATTAATGATATATGAAAATGGCACACAAAAGCCCTCACAAATGAAGCCACGGTGCCCCGGGTAAGACACCGGGCCATAAAGTTTCACAATATTGTCTGTTACAAATTCAAAACAAAGAGTTCATTACTGGGTAACAAAAGTAATAGGGATGAAGTCTTTTGCTGTCCAGTTGCTTGGTCCACCATTGGTCGTAGGGTAGATCCAGCTGTCGAATTCAGACTCCTCCACGCCACCTTCAATGGCATTTACCCCCGAGTTGCTGATGAACACAAGAGGTCTTCCAATCCTTGCACTACAAACAACCCTTTGAGCTTCTGCAGTGAAACCCAAACCAAACTTGTTAGTCTTCTGAGTGAAATCAGGAAGTCGACCCCAGTTTGCATACTCACCCTTCTCAATAACAGCCCGGGCATCCTTTAAGGAAGCCATCTTCAAAGGAGAATCTTCAACCACAGTCTCAGCTGATGCCAGTGTCTGAGGAACCTCTTCAAAGTGTTGAAATGGGGTCTCAATGAACTCCCCATCCATCTCTACGTATCTGAACGAGTTGAGGTTGCTGACCATATACTCTTCCTCCCCCTGTACTGTCACAATCTTCCCTCTGACCGGGTACTTCAGCTTCTGATGGAGTGTGGAGGTCATAGCTCCAACTTTATGGATCCATGGACGACCCAGCAAACAATAATAGGACGGTCGAATGTCCATCACGTAGAATGTAGAATTGAAGACCTGAGAACCAACTTTAATTGGAATATCGACTTCACCATGCACCATCCTTTTAGACCCATCAAAGGCCCGGACAACAATGTTACTTGGCTTTAGCTCCAACCCTTTACAATCCAACCTGTCTAGAGCTTTCTTGGGCAAAACGTTCAATGAGGAACCAGTGTCAACCAACACACGTGCAAGAGTAGTGCCCCTGCATTCAATGGAGACATGCAGGGCATCGTTATGGTTCTTCCCTTTAGCAGTCAGATCAGCGTCAGAGAAACCCAAACCATTATCAGCAGTTAAATTGGCCACACAATCGGTAAACTGATCAGCTGACGTCTCTTGTGGCACGTGGGCCGTCTTCAGGAAGGTAATCAGAGCCTTGGCATGGGCCTCTGAACACAACAACAGTGATAACATAGAAATCTTGGATGGGGTTTGCCCCAGTTGCTCAACTACGTTATAATCACTCTTCTTAATAATCTTAAGAATCTCTTCCATCTCCTGTTTGGAAGCTTCAACAGTGGTTGTCTTTGGCGCCTCCGTCTGGGAAGGCACATCAGGGGTGATCCCTTTGCCCCGAGCGTTAGATGACTCGGCGACAGGGGTAGGATTAAGAACTTGATCAAGAATGGTATTAGGCGCACTTGCAGGCGTAATGACAGCAGGTCTTCGGACAGCTGGTGGAGCAATGTCAGGTGTGAAAAGTCTACCACTGCGGGCGACTTTAGTAGGCCTGGTAATGTTGCTGACGTCGGTATCAGCATTAAACTCTTGCTTAACTCCAAGAATATAAACATCTTCCCCATAATGCCAGGGGACAGCTTTGTCAGAGGTGCAGGGGATGGGCCTCGGAACAGTGATGATTATGGGTGCAATCTCCTGAACAGGCGTAATTCTGACAGGCTTCCTCGAGGGAGCCTTGGGAGAATTATTGAAAATGGTAATAATGGAAACTTCTTCAGTAGGGGTGGCAGGAACAACAATCTTCTCAAACAGGATTTCCTTATTATCCATCAGGTTTTGGATGCCTGACTTCAAAGATGGGAAACCAGTAGGTGAAACAGAACACAAATGGCAACCTTCACCACATCCCGGAAATAAACCGGCTAGCAACAGGTTCCTCTTGACGGTCATCAACGGGGTAACAATATCATCCACAGAGGCTACAAAAAAGTCTTCCTCCACAGCATTTACTCCATGTTTGGGCATGGGAGCAGTCACGACATTAGGCCTCTCGGGCGCCTCAAACTCAATCTCCTTTGCATCGATTAGGTCCTGAACCTTATTTTTCAAAGCCCAACAATCATCCGTATTATGCCCCGGGCTGTCAGAGTGATAAGCGCAACGAGCGTTAGGATTGTACTTTGGGGATGTTGTGTTTAAAATCTTCGGAGCTTCTTTTAGAGTCACCAGATTGGTCGTCAATAACTGTGGCAATATCTGAGACAAGGTCATGCTGAGACGAGTGAACTGCCTTTGAGGTCTCTCGCCCATTTGTTGGTTGTGATGCTGAGGAGAACTAGCAGGTTTTGAAATAACAACAGCATTGACAACTTGGCGGTGTTCCGTTCTATTCTGTCTTCTTGAACCGTAGACAGCACTGGATTCTTTCTTGAATGGTTTCTTCTCGGTGCTCGATGAGGCACCCTTCTGTATCTTCCCAGCCTTGATACCAGCTTCAATCATCTCACCAGTCAAGATAAGGTCTGTAAACCCGGCTGAAGAGTTTCCAATCAAATGGTTAAAGAATGGACTATACAGGGTCCCTAAAAACATATCAACAAGTTCACGATCAGTTAAAGGTGGTTGCACCCTTCCGGCAAGGTCTCTCCATTTTTGAGCATACTCTTTAAATCCTTCACCCATCCATATTGACATACCCTGGAGTTAGGTACGCGTAGGAGCGAGGTCGGAGTTATATTGATACTGCTTATAGAACGCAGTAGCCAAATCTTCCCAGTTACAGATACTGGCTCCATCCAGCTGATAGAACCACTCAAGCTGAGTCCCTGAAAGACTGTCTTGAAAGAAATGGATCCACAAATTCTTATCAGCAGTGTAGGGTTGGATCTTCCTCACATATGACCGGAGGTGCAGCTTTGGACAGGAAGCTCCGTCATACTTGGCAAAGGTAGGCGCCTTGAACTTATGGGGAATCACCACCCTAGAGGATAGACCTAGATCTCCGAAATCCAGACCGGGCACCTTCTGTATTTCCATAGCGCTCAAACGGTCTTCCAGCTGTTTGTACTTATCCTCAGTAGGAGGATACTGTTCTTTATCATAGTTCGTCTCGTTTTCGGAGACTATAGGGCTAGGGACCCTCCTTTCTTGTGGGCTGTCTTTCCCTCCAGATGAGGTGTCCAGATCAACTTCGCTCTGCAGCCCCTTTCCAAACCTGCATCCAGTATTGAACAGGACGGTCCTCTTCTTCTTCTTCTTCCTCTCTTTCAGAATCAGGGTCTTTAGGTCCTGCTGACCCTTAGCTAGGCTCATAACCAACTCTTGAAACTGGGCATTCTGGGCCTGGAGGGCCTTGATAGCTTGCTCAGTGGAAGGTTCAGCAGACATGATGATTGCTGAAATAAACAACGAAGGAGATAAGAAACCTGTAAAAGGGTACCTGTTTATGCAGTGCATGAGATGAAATGCGTATGATTTATGATTTCAAAGACAATCGGGATTCAAATTTGTAGACAAGAAAGGAAACACACTTTATTAGATTTAACTTCAGAATTTAAATTGTTCAACAAATTTCCCTTAGGCGTTACAAGAATGGAAATACGGAAAAGTAAATAAAACCGTAAAAGAAATCATCAAAGGTCCATCAATGTTCCCATGGCCTCTTCTTCTTAGTGCGGATATAATCATTCAGGATCCGCTCATTCTCCAATTTCTTAGTCAGCTTCTAGATCTTCTGTTCTTGTTCGTTGAACCTCTCCCGATAAGAATCCCGTTCTTCCTGCAGTTGCGCCCAAGACCTCTTCAGTGTGCCAACATCAGTGGGCGTATGAGGATGGAGAATAGTTGGAGTAACCCCGTCTTTATCAGCAACTTCAAGAGTAATAGGTCTGACAGCTTCGTATGGCATACCTAACTTCTGGGCACGGATGCGGACCCATATGAAATATGACTCCATTGGCAGAGAAGTCTTTGGTCCCAACTCATGTGGATCAGATTTGTGAACTCTATCCCAAGCCCTGATGAATCTACGACGCAGCTCGTCGCTATCTCCTTGAAAATCAAAGATGATATGAGGTATCAACATCTCATGAGGCCCTTCTCTTCTGACTCTTCCAAACTGACGGAGAGCTAAACATGGGTTATAAGAGATTCCTCCACGGGTTCCGATCAATGGAACATTAGGATATTCTCCACAACGATCAATGAAAGTCACCTCATCCAAGCCTTTGATGGTCCAAATAATGTCATTATTAATAAGAGACATTATCCTATGAGCCCACCCCATTCCTTCTTTGTTCTTCAGTACGGGCTTAGGGAGGTGCGAAATAAACCACCTCGACAATAAAGGAGCACAACACATCAAAGTTCCCCGCTTTCGGGCAGTACGAGCATAGAGCTGATGAAGGATATCACCTAAGAGAGTGGGTACAGGGTTCCGAGAGACGAAGATCCTTATGGCATTAACATCAACAAAGGTGTCAAGATTTGGAAACAATACCAGACCATAGATTAAGAGAGCCAGAATGTCCTCGTACGCTTTGAAGTCTAAGTCATTCCAAAAGCAGTTAGCTTTTCCAACCAGAAACTTAGCCAAAAAACCCTTAACCCCACTTCTAGTCTCCCAGTTAGCCATTACCTCTTCTTTGGTCAAGTGAAGGGCTACAACAATCTCTTCAGGCCTAAGAGTCTTTTCCCAACCAGTGAATGGAGTCTGCTCCAAAACAGAGATACCAAGCAACTCAGAGAACTCTTCCAGGGTAGGAACCAGCTGTAAGTCTTGAAAGGTGAAGCAATGGTATAGGGGATCATAGAACTGGACCAGGACGCCCATCATTTGTTGGTCCAACTTTGAGGTGAGTAAACCGAGAAGAGAACCATGCCTCCTGATGAAGGAAGTAGTGTCGGGAATCCTGACAACCAACTCTTTAAGCAAAGTAGGTGTTTGAACAAAGTTGAGCCGGATAGTATTCCTACACATGGGCATTATGAGGTCCTACAAAATAGAGCAAAGATGAAACCCTCTTGTCTTTGAAATGGGTTAGTCCTTATGCAAGATGTACGCAATGTTATGATGTTATAATGTCATGGAAAAGGCACACCACAAGTATTCACAAAAGGCAAACATGGTAAAGGCACACAAGTCACACAAAAGAGCCCTTAGATTTCAGGCTGGCATGAAGCTTTAGGTACTACCCTCTTTCAGTTTCAGTTGGTTAAGACCTGTCCTAAAAATAGTAACCGAGTTCTAGAGGATCTCAATATCACTGACTATCCTCAATCGGTCATAATTCCAGTTTGGCAACCTTTTCTTGCGGCCGGAACCATCGTGAGAGTTTAGTCTCAATGAGTGTAGCATACTGCTACTGTTCTATGGCCAAGTTGGTCAATTTAAGGTTCTAAGGTCAGTTGGTGCTTAATGACTCCTCAAAAGACCCATATTCTCCTCGTTCCAACATAAGGGATATCGGTACAGACCAAGGTGTCACACCAACGTAGCTACTGCTTCATCCGTGTCGGTCTACGCCGGACATATCCCTCAAAGTTTATTGCTACTTACCTAAAAAAGGGTACCCCCATATCCGGGTTAGGATCTATAAAACTCCGATACAAGCCCACAAAATTTAAAGCATACAAAGCATACAATTGAAAACACAAGTGATCTAATCCTAAGGTACACCTCACTTATAAAAATCCCCAGCAGAGTCGCCAGTTCTGTGATCTGTGGGAATAGAACTGACTGTTTTTGGAATGCTGGTTCGCGTTTGTGTTTGTTTTTGCAAAATGTCGTGGTAAGCAAGAGTCGCTACCGTCTTTTATTTTATCCAACAAGGAAAGGACAAAAGCACAAAAATTCCTTTTTGAGATGTTTCTCGGGTTCGGGAGGTAGATTATAGAAAGGGAAGGTGTTAGCACCCTTTCTATCCGTGGTTATCCAAGGGCTCTTAGGTACTTGCTCACTATGTTTTCAAAAATTTGCTTTTCTTTGTGATTGTGGGTTTGAAAAGAGTTTTTGTTTGAAAGAGAGTGTAAGTGCGAAAAGTTTTGTTTTTGTTTTCAAAAGAGCAAGTACTTAAGAACATCTACCTACTCAAAAAGGAATTAAACTGTGTAAATGTCCTTTAGACAATGCTATCCCACTATTGAGAAGTAGGTAGCACCGTCGTTGGAGTTTTCGGGTCAATTCGATTTAAGGGATGTGTGGCCACTAAAGCAATGTTAGGACGCCTTAGCGGTAACCCTAATGTCTTAGATCATTTTTTACGAGGCAACCGTTTCGAGGCAACTTATGATCTTTAGACAAAAGGACGACCTCTAAAACTTCCTATACTCAATGACCACGTTCGAGGCAACCAAGTGAGGTGTACCCTAAGAGTGGCATGTGCGAGTGTATTGTTTTTCAGTTAATTTTATCTTTGTACATGTCATGGGTGAGCTATGTTGATTTTAAGTTCATACATTTGATCTTGTCATGCATTCCCTATTTATCAAACATCTAACAGTTAATGGCTGCGGAAAATAAAGTGCGGAAAATTAAGCTAAGCTATTACAAGGCGTCGAGTATTTACATCGCCAAAAACAAACCCTTGAAATTAAATGCGGAAAGATAAATAAAAGAGGTAAATAAATCCTAAGTTAAAACTATTACATCCTCAGAGCAATTACAATATATAGATAAAAATAATACGCGCGAGAAAAGTTGAATCAGATTGTCCTTTAGGGTTTTGACCCTTTTTGAAGAAAGCATGTTTTTGGTCTTTTTTGAATTAAGAATCAAGTCTAAATTAATAATGGATTTAAAGAAAAGGTGTTTTTGAGTTTTATTTTAATTAAGGCAGTAAAATAGGAGTGATTAAAAAAAGTTAATAAAATCCTAATTCTAACTCAATTTTAATTTAATGCAAAATTGTTAAAATTAAACCTAACTAAAAAACTAAATTAATTGGTTACAATTTATTTACAAAAATAAGTAATAAAATTAAAATAAAAGTATTTTTGTTGTTTCTGATTTTTTTATGAAAAAGAGTTAATTAATTAATTAGGGTGATAAAATAAAAAACAGTGAAAAGAAAAAAAATAAGGAAACAAACTCAGGGGTGCTGGGCTCGAAAAGAGAGTATGAATTGCAGTTTCCAAGCCCAAACGTCCAGCCTGTTGGACTTTCAGATTGCCTGAGCATTCATTGGCCAAGGTTCATGGTGAACTTTATCCTGGACCACAATATCTGGATCTGGAACCACCTGGCGCGTGAGATCTGGAGGTGTACGATGCTCTCTCCCTGGAGCGCTGCATCTGAGAACCTGTAGAAAAATGTAACAAAGTTTTGGGGGGACCTGGGATTCGAATCCAGGTCCCAATACTCATATGCCAACGCGCTAACCGCTCACCCTATCTGCTTCATTCGTTAGTTAAATAGAACATAAATATTATATCAAACAATAATTATGCCTGGCCTAAAAAAATAAAAAGACGCGCAATTGGTTCAAACAAACCAATCACGCCCAGACACGTTATCATCTTCCTCACAATAGCCTGGTTCGTTTACCTGCAGATTTTGTTCTGCAGGAAGTTTCATGGGGTCGTTCGAACGTCCCTCCTAGGCCATGAAAATAAAATCTAAGAGTACCAACGTACTCGTCTCTTCCTCCCGGTCATCCCTGTAACCATGGTTGGCGCTGATTTTTCCTGTGACATAAACGCCTAAAAAACCAGAACGGGAACCCTAGGCTCTATATATGGGGTTAGAAGCCATGAAAATTAAATTGGATAATGCCAAAATATTCTAAATCAAATAACAATCACAAATATGTCAAAATTTTAAAGAAAAGATGCAAGCATGGATGTTTTTGATTTCATGTTCAGAGGCATTTTCTAGAACACTTACAGTGCGATTTAGATGATGAAAAGCTTGGTTTTTTATTGGCCTCGCTTCAGGAGGTTGATGGCAAGAGAGTTGCGTCTTTCTTAGGGTCGGAATCTGCCTCCAAACCAAAACCTGATCACCACCTTTCAAGCTTTTCTTTTCAAGGTTGGGGCGCCGTTTCTGCAGAGTTTGTGTAGGTGTTTTTCACGTGTCTTTCTGCAAGGGTTTTTCGTGTGTCTTTCTGCAAGGGTTTTTCATGTGTCTTTTGTTTATGAGCAGCAGGTTTATATAGGCAAAGAAATTAGGTCAACAAATGTGTATCAAATCTTGGTCCATTATGGTGGAGAGATTTGATTTGATCTTCATGAAAACTTGCCAAATTTGATTCAATCATGCATTTCTGCCAGCTTGCTCTGAGTTGTTTGGGCCTCCAACTTGATGGAAATGAAAAACTGACTTACCCCTTCGATTTTGCCTTCTTTGCCAGTTTCGATTGCTTCAAAGTCCCAATTCGAATCTATTCCTTATTAGACAACCTCGACCAGCCCTTGGCCTTGTGATGAGTCTAAGTTCTGATTTGAAGTGTTCAGAACTTCCTTTATCAGAGCATCTTAGGTTGAGAGAAACTCTGCACTGAAATGCCATTCGAAAATCATTTCGTTCTGATGTTCTTATTCAGGGAAATTCTGCACTAAAATGCCATTCGAAGGACATTTGTCCATATACCATTCGAAGGGTACTAACTGAAACTTCAATCGAAAGACACTGTTAACAGGCCAATCGAAAGGTCTTGTTCATGCTAATCGAAGGGTCTTGTGTTGCTAGTTGAAGGGTCTTGCACTGCCTCCTTCGAATGGACTTCTTATGTACCTTTCAAATGGGCCTTCTGAGTGTTTCTTCGAATGAGTCATTTACATGTTCTTCGAATGAGCTTCTTGCCTGGTGAGTCGAAAGTAAGCCCGAAGTATCTAATGCATAGTCGAAGCATTGTGATATTGACTTGCTCGAAGGAGGGTCCAGTGCTCAATCGAAAACCTACAGACCAAAGCTTGATCGAAGAGTTCCAAATGCTCAATCGAAGACTGGTGAACCAAACCTGATCGAAAGGTTCCAAACGCTTAATCGAATCCTGGTGAACCAAACTTGATCGAAAGGTTCCGAACGCTTAATCGAAGCCTTTTCCCAGATGCTGATCGAAAGACACTTTGTATATCTTCAAAAACTTTATTTTTGTTAGGCAAGTGTTTGTGACTAACTATGTAAGGGAAGACCTTTGGAAACATGAGAGAGCAAATTTTTGGGTACAACAGTATCATATAGCACAACATTCACATGGAACATACAAAGATAGAGGGTACTATCTGTGCTCTTCACCGAATCTCAAGAAACCATGGGTTTTAAGGCAAACAAACCCAGATTTAAACTCAAAGGAGTCGAATTAAGGGGAGGTCGAATTAGGAAAAAGTCCTGGATTCACACCTAGGCCATAATTTTGTTTTGTAGACACCTTTTGTTCCAGGTTTTAGTGGCTTCCTCCACAGGCAATTTATCAGACGACCCCAACAACATTCTTGGCTGGATCGAGGGACGCGTATATTCATAGGATCGAAGGCCATCCTTCATAGGATCAAAGGCTTTCCTTCACATGGATTGAAGACCACATGTCTTCACATGATAGAAGGCCATATTTCATTAAGGTCAAAGGCCATCTTCTTCTTTGATCAAAGGATCCTTCCTCTTACATTGACTGTTATTTTTATTTTTACTCACTTCTTTTAAATCAAAAATCAAATAAAATCACAAAAAACATTAGGTTAGTATTTTTTTCTAATTAAGTAAATTAAATAAATAAATTAAGTATTTTAACCTTTTCTTTCAATTAAAATTAAGTAGACTTAGGCTTTGTTTTCTTTCATAAATAAAAACAACCAAAATATTTTCTTTCCTTGGGATTCTTAGACATTATTTTCAATTCGCGCACATTTATTTTCGCACTTTTCATATTATTGTAACTGTTCATGGGTTGTAATATAATTAACTAAGACATTACCTCACTGATTTCTTTATTTTATTCCCCCATTTTTTGGACCTGTAAATACCCCCTCCCCAAAAGCCTTGTAATAGCATAGGATTTACGATTCCCACACTTTAAATTTCTGCACAATATTAACTGTAGTAACTAGGCTTGTATGGAAAGACTGGAAACAAAGCGCTAGCAAACCTAATAACAAAGATAAATGAACCGAATTGAATCACTTGCACATATACACCTCTAGGGTAGGCCCACTTTGGTTTCCTTTTGGAAAATAAAACAATCATGTCCCTCGAGAATGGGAATGCTTTAACAAAGACCCATAACTCAAAAGATCATAGTCCCTTGATAACCCTACATTTTCCTTTCGGTAAAATGATCTCGTCCCTTAAACAAAATTGCTAAAGCGTCTCCATATGTTGCCTTTATGAATGTACGTCCCTTCAAATGTCCCTTAAACATCCAACGGTAGGGCTACCTACTCACTAATAGTAGGGTATCACTGTCTAAATGATATGAGGAAAAAAATGAACATTTTTTTAGTACAAGTAGATAGCTGTTAGATGCTTGCTCAAAATATATTTTTTGCACCTAAAAAAAACATTTCAAAACACTTTCAAAAACATTTGCTTTGTCAACACTCTTGAGGACTGATACAAGAGTTATCATAAAGCGAATTGTCGCACTGAGGCATTTTCAAATACTTTTAAAAAACACTAAGCACAAGGTATTTAAAAAATGAGCTAAGCATCTAAGAGCCCGTAAAAAACTACGGATGGAAAGGATGCTAACATCTTTCCTTTCCAGAAAATTCTCAAAAAGGTATTTTTCTATTCTTTTCACCCTTACCTTAATTTGGATAAAAGAAAAGTCAGTGGCGACTCTTGCTTACTGCAGCATTTGTAAACAAAAAGGCAAAACCAGTATAAATAGTCGGTTCTGCTAGCGTATCACAGAACTGGAGACTCTGCTGGGAATAAATAACAAAAGTGGGGTTACCTTAGAGTTTAGTTCATCATTTTAAATTGCTTTTCTTGTATGCTTTTCTTGTTTATATTTGAGGGTTTGCTTGGGTTTACTTGTAAATATACTACACTCAGATCTCGGGCACCTTTTAGGTAAGTAGAAATAGATCGTGGGGATTGTGCGGGGTATACCGACATAGTTGAAACAATAGCTACATTGATGTGACACATTTGTTGGTACCGGTAGACCTTGAGTAGTCAAGGAGAGTACGGGGCCGCTGTGTGGTGTCATGAAGCACCAACTGACCTTAGAACATTTAACTGAACCAACTTGGCCATTAGGAAGTAGTGAGGTAGCCGACTTTGGTGCAGTCCGAAGTTGGTTGGTACTCGATACTATGCTCATTGAGATCTGACTCCCCGAATATTTCGGTCTCCAATAAAGAGGCTCGCGCTGAAACAATGCCCGGTGAAGAAAGATCAGTGATATTGATATTCCCTAAAACCCGATTACTATTAATAAAACAGGTTGAACCAACTATACTTCAAGAGGGTACCTACCTACAGAATCCATGCAAGCCTAAACCTAAGGATCTGTTTATGTGATTGTATATATCTGTTTGTACATAAAATTATAACATTATAACATGGCATATCACACTAACCATTTCAAGGAATTTTAGGACTTATCTTTGTGTCGGTTTTTGTAGGATATGACTCCCATTCGCAGAAATACTATCCAAGTTAACCTTGTAAAGGTACCTCCTCAACTCAAGGAGTTGGCATCAAGGGTTCTTGAGAATTCCCCATTCCTTAAAAAACATGGTAGACTCCTCAGTTTGGTCACCTCAAGCCCTAATGAAGACATGGTGAAAGTTTTCTTCCAGTTCTTTGACCATTTACATCACTGCTTTACATTTCTCGACTATCAATTGGTACCTACCATGGAAAAGTTTTATCAATTATTAGGTGTGCCTATTCTCAATCAAATACCCTTCAACGGTAGGGAAAGAGACCCAAATCCTGAAGAAATTGCTCAAGCTCTGTATCTACAACGGTCCAACGTTGTGGAAAATTGGGAAACAAGAAGAGGTATCAAAGGGTTTCTAGCCATGTTCTTGTTTGAGAAAGCTCACTATTTTTGGGATACCCTAGACTTACAAGCCTTTGAAGAGGTGTTGGACCTTCTCATCTATGGGATGATACTGTTCCCAAATCCGGACCAACTCATAGACTTGAATGCAATCAAGGTTTTCATGTCTCACAACCCGGTGCCTACCTTAATTGGAGACATTCTACACTCTTTTCACAGTCTCACTATAAAGAGAAGAGGAACCCTTATGTGTTTCACCCCTCTATTGGCTAGGTGGATTATTTCGCACCTACCCCGATTTGTGTTAAAGAAAAAACAAGGCTTAAGATGGTCTAACATGCAGATGTCTCTCACACATTCGGATATTCACTGGTGTCCTTGATCTGTGGAAGATGTTACCATCATTGATAGCTGTGGGGAATTCCCTAATGTCCCTCTCCTAGGAATTAGGGTATGTATCACTTATAACCCTTGTTTAGCATTGCAACAGTTTGGGTATGCTAGGAGGGATGGTCCTCATGATGTATTGGTTCAAGGTATTGTGTTCAACTACGAGGATTTTGTTCAAGGGTACCTTCAGAGGTTCATCCGAGCTTGGGGCATGGTAAACAAAGTGGATAGAAAGAAACTGGGGCATAAGAACTCAATCCCTTTGGAGCCTTATCTTAAGTGGGTGTGAGCACGCGCTCAAAATCTCATGATTCCTTATCCAGCCATTCTATCCATCATCATGGAACCCATTGCAGATACATATGTACCTCATACTATTCTCCATCCTGACATGCCGATTACTCTGAAGGAATTGAAAAGATCTTAGATTCAACTCAAAGAGGAATGAGATACCTTTGAAGCCCAATTCCATGCAAGTGAGAAAAAGGTTTTGGAGCTTACAAGACAACTTCATGAAGAACAAAGTTTGAATATCTACATCGCACCAAAGAGGATGCACTCATGGGAAGCTTGAGCCCTGTTTGATTTAGGAGTTTTGTTTATCTTTGTTCCTTACATTGTAAGCCCAAGAGGCATCATTGTAATCACATAAACCTATGAATGCAATTAATGTTTGTTCTCTCTTTGAATAAGCAAATTTAAGATCTTAAAAGTCCTTTAAAACATTTCATAAACATTATCATGCATTTCATTCTATAAGCAGGTATTTCAAGACAGGTTTCTTATTCTTTTCGCTGTTTATTTAAGCAAAAGAAATGGAACTTAAACAAATAGTGAAGGATCTCCAAGCTCAAAATGCTCAGTTTCAGCAAATGTTCCTAGCTCTAGCAAAGGGGCAAGAAGATCTGAAAGTTCTGATCATCAAGGAGAAGACTAAGAAGGCAAAGAAACGAGCTAGTGTCTTGAATTTTGGTAGAAGGTCCAAAGGTCCGGCCAAGCGAGCTCTAGATTTCGCAACCACGTCGGATGAAGGGGACAATAAAGAAGAAAAGCCCAAGGAGGGAGACAACAACCCAGGATCTGAGGAACATGAACCTGACTATTCTGAGGAGCAGTATCCTCCTGCTGATGATAAATACAAACAGCTAGAGGATCAACTCAATTCTATGGAAATCTAGAGGATACCCGGGATGGATTTTGAGGAGCTGGGACTGGTCTCAGAGGTGGTCATCCCACAGAAGTTTAAGATCCTTACATTTGCTAAGTACGACGGTGTCTCCCGTCCTAAGGTACATTTAAGGTCGTACGTTAGAAAGATTCAACCCCACACTAGTGATATGGATCTGTGGGTACACTTCTTCCAGGAGAGTTTTCCGGAGACTCAACTGGAATTGTTATATCAACTGGAAAGAACCAATATTCATAATTTGGAAGATCTGACTGCTGCTTTCTACAAGCAGTACTAATATAATGCTGACCTCGCCCCAACTCGTATGTAATTGTAAAGTATGTCTATGGGTTCCGGTGAAGGTTTTAAAGATTATGCCCAAAAGTGGAGAGAACTTACGGGAAGACTCCGTCCTCCTTTGTCTGATAGGGAGCTGGTGGACATGTTCTTGGGCATGTTTTCTGGTCCGTTCTTTAACCATCTGATTGGAAGCTCGTCTACTAGATTTACTGAATTGATCCTGACTGGTGAACGGGTAGAAGCTGGCATCAAAAGTGGTAAAATCCAGAGAGATATATCCTTCATCACAACAACGAAACCTTTCACTGGAAAGAAGGAGGTCATGCTGCTTATGGCCAAAGAAATCACAATAAAACTGAGCATCGTCCGACGGTAGGGGCTGTTATGATTTCCAATCCTTCCTCGAACCAACAGCAAAACAATCAGCATAGGCCGAATGCACCCAGAAGACAGTTTACTCGGATCAACATGACCCTATCCCAGGTTTTGCCACACCTGCTGAAGTCCAACCTGGTGACCCTAAAAGAGGCCCCGAAGAATCCTAATACAACCTCTCCCTACTACAACCCAAATGCTCGGTGTGTATACCATTCTAAAACTCTAGGGCATGATAGAAACGACTGTTGGGCTTTAAAGAATAAGGTACAAGATCTCATTGAGGCGAAGGAGATTGAGTTTGACCTTCTAGAAACACCTAATGTAATAACGGCGCCAATGCCCAAACATTGCCAAGGTGTCAATGCTGTTGATAGTGACCGTTTTGTATCCTCCGTGGATGAATTAACTACTCCTCTTAAGACTGTTAAAGAGAATCTATTACGAGCCAGTTTATTTCCTGGCTGTGGTAAAGGTTGCCACTTATGTATGTCTCTACCATATGGTTGTTTGTTGTTGAAAATGGGCGTCCAGCGCCTAATGGTTAACAAAGAAATTATGTTTGAGAAAGTTCCTATTGCAAGAAGTTGTTATAAAGATGTATCAATAATCACCATTTTCAAAAATCCTCCCAGGGTCTCCACCAAAAGACCTGTCAGGATTACATTTGTTCCCAAATTTGCTCCCTTGATCATCACCCTCCCTAGGCCAATACCGTATTCCTCGGATAAAGATGTTCCTTGGAATTATGGTGTTGATATCTATTACCATGGTGTCAAGCAAGACCTATTGGCTATTGAATACAAAGTTGCTGAAGGTACTGATCCTGACATCGACAATATAATCGAGACCAGTAAAATTACGAGAAGTGGAAGAGTTTTCTCTCCTGAGATCTCTCCAAAGACTATTGCTATTCCTGTGATTATTCCTGCTGCTACTCCTACTTGTACTCATATTTCTACCCCTGTGATCACCCCTGTTGCTTCTCCTGTCAATATTCCCATTGCTACTCCTACTGTTATCCCTGCTACTGAGTTGGTCGAGACTCGGGGCAAAGAGGTATTGGTTGAACCTGTCTAGATGAAGGCGCACAAAGAAGTCATCCTTAAGGTTTTTAAAAATGAAATGGATGAGATACTAAAGATAATCAAGAAAAGTGATTATAATGTCGTGGAGCAATTAGGGCAGACCCCTTCAAAAATCTCAATGATGGCCTTATTTTTGTGCTCTGAAGCCCATGCTAAGGCTTTAGTAAAATTCCTGAAGTCTGCCCATGTGCCTCAAGAGACCTCTGTTGATTAATTCAAGAATTGCATGGCTAGCTTGACAACTGACAATAGCCTAGGATTCTATGATACAGATTTAACTCCCAAGGGAAGGAAAAACAATGATTCCCTGCATGTCTCCATTGAGTGCATGGGAACTACATTAGCCCATGTTCTGGTGGATACAGGTTCGTCGTTGAATGTCTTGCCCAAGAATGCTCTGGACAGGTTAAATTGCGACGGACTCATACTAAAGCCTAGTAATATTATGGTGAGGGCCTTCGATGGTTCCAAAAGAATGGTGCATGGGGAGGTTGACATCCCTATCAAACTGGGTACTCAGACTTTTAATTCCACTTTCTATGTAATGGACATCCGCCCGTCTTATTCCTGTTTATTGGGCCGACCTAGGATCCATGGGGCTGGTGCTGTTACTTCTACCCTGCATCAGATGCTGAAGTACCCAGTCAATGGTAAAATTATCACAATCCATGGGGAAGAGGAATACATGGTGATCCACCTGAACTCTTTCAGGTATGTTGAAATGGACGGCGAGTTCATTGAGACCCCCTGTCAGAAATTTGAGGAGGTTCCACAGACGGTTGTTGCAACCAAGACTGCTACCAGCGCTCCAAAGACTACCAGACCTCCACTGAAGATGGCTTCTCTTAGGGATGCCAAGGCAGTATTCGAAGAAGGTGGGTGTACCATTTGGGGACAACTTCCAGATATTCCCTACAAATCTGACAAATTTGATTTGGTTTTTACTTCAGGAGCCCAGAGAGCTGTTCTTCGTGCTCGCACCGGGGTCCACCATTATGGATTAGCAACCATGGAGTAAATGCTTTAAAAGACAGTGATAGTGACTGTGACTTAAACAAGTGGATCTTCCCAACTGCCAGCGGTGGACTCAAAAATTGGGAGGCCAAAGACTCCGTCCCTATTACTTTTATTCAGGAGTAATTGTCTTTTTGTTTTTGAGGATATGTAATATTTAAACAATTGAAACTTTAAATCCTTGTGTCTTACCCGAGGCACAATGGTCTATTTTGTGAGGGTTATTGCTTCATTTTCATATGTCATCAATAAAACATTAGACGTTTTGCATGCAAATTTTATGCTCTTTGTTTTTTATTTTCTGCTTTTTACTTTATCAAAAAATATACAGCTATGCTCTTACACACACCCACATATCAAACTGCAGATCCACATCCACTCTGGATCCCATTGATAACGGTTCTGCTATTGCTCATTATGACTTTCAAAATCCGATATACCAAGCTGAGGACGAAGGTGAGGTACCAGGAGAACTTTCCAGACTGTTACAACATGAAGAAAGGGCAATACAACCTCATGAAGAGCTGGTTGATACTGTTAACTTGGGTACTGAAGAGGACAAGAAAGAAGTTAAGATAGGTGGCGATCTAGAGCATAGTGTCAAAGAGCGGTTAATAAAAATGCTACATGACTATGTTGAGGTTTTTTCCTGGTCATACGAAGACATCCTGGGACTTAACACCGATATTATGGTTCATCGCCTACCATCGAAAGAGGATTTCCCTCCCGTGAAACAGAAGGTTCGTCGTATGCGGCCAGAGATGTCTGAAAAGATCAAGGCTGAAGTCATAAAACAATTCAACACCGATTTTCTAGCCATTAGCTCTTATCCACAATGGGTTGCCAATGTTGTTCCAGTACCTAAGAAGGACAATAGTGTACGTATTTGTGTGGATTACAGAGACCTGAACAGGGCAATCCCCAAGGATGAATTTCCGCTTCCCCATATCAATGTTATGGTTGAAAACACCACACAACATAAGGTATTCTCCTTCATGGATGGATTCTCTGGGTAAAATCAGATCAAAATGGAGCCTAAGGACATGGAGAAAATGACCTTCGTCACACAGTGGAGCACTTTATGTTACAAAGTTATGCCATTTGGATTAAAGAACACCGGGGCAACCTATCAGCGCGCTATGGTAGCTTTGTTTCACGACATGATCCATCACGAGATAGAGGTTTACGTTGATGATATGATAGCCAGGTCTCAGACTGAAGAGGAGCACCTTGATCACCTATAGAAGCTGTTTGAAAGGTTGAAAAAGTACAAACTGAGTTTGAATCCAAATAAATGCACCTTTGGAGTAAGATCTGGTAAGCTCGTAGGTTTAGTTGTCAGCGGCAAAGGCATTGAAGTAGACCCTGCAAAGGTTAAAGCATTACAAGAAATGCCAACTCCTCGCATTGAGAAGGAGGTCAGGGGATTCTTGGAACTCCTAAACTACATAGCCAGATTCATTTCCCATCTAACCGCTACTTGTGAGCCAATCTTCAAATTACTGAAGAAAGATCAAACATTGAAGTGGAATGACGATTGCCATAATGCCTTTGACAAAATCAAGGAATATCTTAAAGAGCCTCTAATCTTGATTCTGCCAGTTGAAGGAAGACCTCTGATCATGTACTTAACATTGTTAGAGAACTCAATGGGGGTGTGTTCTAGGGCAGCATGACGAGTCTGGTCGAAAAGAGCATGCAATATACTACCTTAGCAAAAAGTTTACCGACTGCGAAACAAGATACTCTCTTCTCAAGAAAACTCGTTGTGCTTTGGCATGGGCTGCTCGCCGACTAAGATAATATATGTTGACTCACACTACCTTATTGATATCTAAAATGGATCATATCAAATACATATTTGAGAAAACCTCTCTCTTCAGAAGAATAGCAAGATGTCAAATGATCATGACCGAATACGACATTCAGTACACAATCCAGAAGGCAATTAAGGGGAGTGTATTAGCTGATCATTTGGATCATCAGGCTGTGGATGACTACCAATCCATGAATTTTGAGTTCCTGGATGAGAACATCATGCTACTAACTGATTGTGAAGAACCTAAACCGAATGAAGGACTTAAAAAAGGATCCTGATGGACTATGGTTTTTGACGGAGCTTCCAACGCTCTTGGAAATAGCATCGACGCTGTGATCATATCTCCTGAAGGCTGTCATACTCCTTTCACTGCCAGATTATGTTTCAATTGTACCAACAATATGGCTGAGTATGAAGCATGTATTATGGGTCTCAAAGCTGCTATCGACTTGAGGATTAAATTCTTAAGTGTATTTGGAGACTCGGGTTTAGTAATCAGTCAAATCAAAGGAGAATGGGACACAAAGCATCCTAATCTCATCCCATACAGAGAGCATGTGTTGACACTGATTCCACACTTTGAAGAAGTTACCTTTAAGCATTTTCCATGAGAGGAAAATAAACTAGCGGACGCGCTAGCTACAATGGAATCCATGTTCAATGTCAGGTGGGATAATGAGGCTCCTCAGATCACTATTGAAAGGATGGATGAACCCGAATACTGTCATGAGATTGATATTGAAGAAGTAGTGGACAAACCTTGGTTCCATGAAGTCAAAAGATATCTCGAAGCCCAAGAGTATCCTGAGGGAGCTTTAGTCAATGATAAGAAGTTCCTAAGAAGGTTCTCCGCCAAGTTCTTCCTCAGTAACGGGATCCTCTTCAAGCACAACCACGATTCTACTTTTCTTCGGTGTGTAGACAAGAGTGAAGCAGAGAATATTATGTCTGATTTATATGAAGGTACCTTTGGCACCCATTCTAGTGGGCACACGATGGCTAAAAATATCCTACCGGCACGATACTATTGGTCCACTATAGAAGCAGACTGTTATCAACATTCGCGGACTTGTCACAAGTTCCAGATCTATGCTGATAAAGTACATGTTCCTTTGGTTCCTCTAAACGTATTGACTGCTCCCTGGCCATTTGGATGTGGGGAATCAACATGATTGGAGAGATTAGACCTACAGCTTCTAATGGACATTGTTTCATCCTGGTCTCCATTGGTTACTTTACGAAGTGGGTCAAGGAAGCTTCATTCGCTTCTATTACCAAGAACGTTGTGGCCCGATTCATCAGACATAACCTTATCTGTCGGTACGGTATTCCAGAAAGAATCATCACAAATAATGGTACCAATCTTAATAACACTATAATCACCGAGCTCTGCACACAATTCAAGATCCAGCATCATAACTCTTCTCCTTACCGGCCAAAGATGAATGGTGTTGTAGAAGCTACTAATAAAAACATCAAGAAAATCATATTGAAGATGACGATGACATACAAATATTGGCATGAGATGTTACCATTTGCTCTTCATGGTTACCGTACCACGATGTGTACGTCAACAGGGGAAACTCCTTTCTCTTTGGTATACAGTATGAAAGTTGTCCTACCCATAGAAGTCCAGATCCCTTCCTTGAGAATCATGAAGGATGCAGGGCTGAGAAAAGACGAATGGGTTCATACTCGACTTGACCAATTAAACCTGATTGAAGATAAGAGGCTCGTGGCTATCTGTCATGGCCAGATGTACCAAAAGCATATGATTAAGGCTTTTAACAAGAAAGTCAGACGTCAGGTATATCAGGCTGGTGACTTAGTAATCAAAGACATCATACTGCCGCAAGGTGATCCCAGGGGCAAATGGACTGCTACATACGAAGGACCATTTGTGATCAAGAACATATTTTCTGCTAGAGCCATGATCTTAACCACTATGGACGGTGACGACCTTCTACACCCTGTAAAATTGGACATAGTTAAAAGATACTACGCATGAACAAAGACCCGCTAGTTCGACTGGCCTAGGCAAAAATTAGGGCATCCCGGTGAACCATAGGGGTTCAGGAAAAAATTAGGGATATACACGAAAAAATCTGTACACTCGGCAAGTCGAAAACCTGCAAAGGCGGCTTGGGCAAAAAAGGGTATCTCGATGGACTGAAAACCCGAAAGGGTGGTCCAGGAAAAAGTTAGGGATTTAAAGCGTATAACTATGTCCCGTTGGATCGCCTTACAACCAATCTTCAGTATCAATTATCAAGCTCAAATGGTACTAGTCAAATCAGTCAGCTTCGGACAAGCAGCAAAGAGATGAGACGCTCAAAGGCAGAAAGGCAATAGCAGAATGGGAACCCAATGGGATTATTTCACATAGTCGTTTTCTTTGTATGTTATTTTGTAAAGTTTTATTCTTACGACGACATTCTCTTACTAGGATGTATGTCTTCTTGTACACAAACACTTATCCGAGTTAATACAAAGCTATTCTTTGAAAGTGCAAAACTATCTATTTTTATTTTTCTATTTTGTTTGCAAAAAATGTCTAGTGATTATTTTTGAACATATGCATTTGAATGTGATTACTGTTTACAAATATACATGTAAAAAAATAGAAAGACTGTTACTAATGACTTTAAGAAACGGGACAATATCTAAGGGCCATCCAAAAAATCCCCGCATATATCCTCTCCGGAAGATACCTATTGTACCCCAAAATTTTCCCTCCCATATTCTTCAAGATTTGTCAAGATCAATCTCCAAATAATTCAAAATCTCTCAAGGGTTGCACAGTCCAATTGCCTCCTAACACAGTCAAAATTAGGGTTTTGGTTCTTGCAAGGAAGTTGAGGTTTTCAAGGGTTCAATCAAGTCCCATATGCCTATATACATTGTCAAGCATCTATATGTCAAGTTTCAAGACTCACAGCATCAAATTGCACAGTCAAAAGCCCTAATTGCTTCACAGTCAACTACAGGGGCAAAATGGTCATTTGGCAGTCAAAAGTAAAAATTTTTGGTCAACATATTATTTTGAAGCCACAATCATCATTTTATCAATTCTTGATCATGATTCCACAAGCATGGCTCACAAAGTCTCAAGATGTCAAAAGTTTCAATTTCTGGACAGCTGAAAAGTCAACTGCAAATTGACCAAGGCATAACTTTTTCATGGTTCATCAGAAAAATCCCATCTAATGCTCATTTTGAAGGGGATGAAATTTCCTACAACTCATCTTCACATTCCAAATCCAAGAAATGCTCTCACAAAAGGTATCAATTTCAACATTATAGGTCATTTTCAAAAGTCAACAAAAAGGCACTTTAAGTCAAAGACCATAACTTGAGATTGGTAAATCAAAATGACATGGGACCAAAAGCATTGGTTAGAGGACTTCAAGACCTTTCCAAAATGTCCAAGAACATGTTCATAGCTTCAAAATTGAGCAAGATATGCATTGGAGAAGTTGGGAAATTTTTGGGAACTTTCAAAAGTCAACTTTGCCTAAAACACTTCATTTTTGCTAATGGGCCTCAAATTCTTTCTTGAATCTTTACCCAAGGCTTATGCACGACCCATTGAACTTAATTTGATTTACTTTCTTATTTTTAATTAATTAATTGAATTTATATTAATATTAATTCATTTAATTGGTTTTAATTGTAGGAAAATTCAAAAGGTATGCTTTTTAGATCTTTTTGTGAAGAAAATAAGGCTAGGGCAAGCTAGCAATTCGTGTGCACCTCAAGGACCTAAAAATATCCATTATTGGCAAGGTTTTATGAAAGAAAAGATTGGAAAAGATTTGATTGCCAATCACATATGCAAACTTGATTACAATGGATTTATGGGCTTAATTTTAACCTAATTCTCTTCACATAAAGATGCTGAAGCCAACCCTATTCAGAAGAACGTACAATTGCTGCTGAAACCACATAACCAAATTGAAAAAATTCAAGAAATACTTGAAAACTGAAATCAATATTGCAGGTGGATTCAAAGCCTAAAAGTGATTCAAACATATTGCCCGAGTCTCCGGGAAGTCATTGCCATCAAGAACCAATCCTAACACGCGAAGAATCAAAGAACACCAGTCCCACGGTTTGAATATATTTCCAAAATTTCATAACATGATTCATACGTTTTTAATCCATTTTCTTGGTTGATTTATGTTAATAGGGACCTTCTGAAGCGATTGGGATAATCCAATTTGGTTATAGCCTTCTGAATCGAAAATCACCCTGGAAGAACATTAGGGTTCCAAAGCTGTTAAATTAGGGCTTTACGCATGAGGAAAAATTGGACCTTGGAATAAGCATGGTTGAATTCGTCAAGGCTAGACGAATTCAACCAGACCCTCGCGCTCTTTTTATATCATCCATGGCTCTAATCGCTATTATTGACACTTTTGTTTTGTGGGGGTTTAAAACCCCCGCTACCTGTTTGGTATTTTTGCAGATGAATGAAGAAGATGAGACGTGGAAGCATGCTAGTGGATCATTCAAACATGGCGCGCGCTTTTTCTGAATTCCAGCATAGCGTTTACTTTTCATATATTATCTTTATTGGTTATTATGTTTACAAACAATTACAGATGGCGTAGTGGTGGTGGACGTGTCTTGCAAACACTGGGACCTGGGTTCCATTCCCAGGTCCCCCCATATAATTCTTCATATTTTTCTTAACCCATTCCAGTGCAGCGTATGATTCCCTGGTCCACCATAAGCCTCACGCATCAGCTAGCCAGGTGCCTCTCAGCTTCCAATCCAGTGGCCAGGAGATGAGGAGCATGATATTCCCCAGCCAAACAGCATGCACACAATCATGAAAGTCAACGAGGTTTAGATTTCTCTTGGGCCAGAATTGCTTCAGTAAACCTCCACTTTGGGCCATCACACCCCCTTTGGTTTGAATTTTTAATTTTATTTTCTTTTCTTTTAAATTCTTTTAATTGTTTTAATTATTATTATTAATTCATAACAAATTAATTTTTCCTAATAAAAATCAGAAAATCAAAATTGTAAATATTTTTAATTATTTATTAATTTCACCATTAACTTATTTTTGTAAATAAATACTAATAACTAATTTAGCTTAATTTAGGTTTAAATTTTAATCCTTTTTCTTAATAAATAAAAATTGCATAGAATTAGGTTTTGACCTTTTTTTTTTTAATCATTTTCTTATTATCATCATTATTAATTATTATTATTTTTGTACATATAAATGTAAATTAATTAATTAGCTTAAATTAGGTTAACTTTAACATTTTCTTATTAATTAAAATAAACTTAGAACTAGGGTTTTCTTTTGATTTTAATTTCTTTATTAAATACAAAAAAAAACATAAAAAACATCTTTCTTGTAAATAATTAATTAAATTAGTATTAGGTTTAATTTTAATTTAATTTCAAGCAAAGGACAAAAAAACTCTTAATTTCTCAAAAGGGTCAAAAACCCTAGGACGTCTTGATTTTAATTCTTTCGCACGTTATTTTTATATTTTGATTATTATGTAACTGCTTCCGGAATGTAATAGTAATTAGGTTTATTGCTTTTTTTTTCTTTTACTTTCGGCACTTTATCAAAAACGGGTCTTTGTTTTTTTTTGGCGATGTATAGACCCGCGCCTTGTAATAGCGTAGCTTTTACCTTTCCGTATTTCATTTTCCGCACTCCTAACTTCTAAATTGCATGAAAGAATGTATGATAATTAAAAAACAACTCGTAGCTCACAATTGCATGATCCAAGATAAATATTAACATGAAAACAACACACAATGCACACGCCACTTCTAAGGTACGCTTCACTCGTTGCCTCGAAATGTGGTCGTCAAGTATAGGGTGTTTTAGCGGTCGCCCTTATGTCTAAGATCCAGTTGCCTCGAAACGGTTTCCTCGGATAAAAAAAGGATCTAGGACATTAGGGTTACTTCTAAGGTGTCCTACTATTGCTTCGGTGACCACACTGTCCCTATAATCGAATTGACCCGAATACCTCCAACGATGGTGCTGCCTACTTCTCAATGGTGGGATGGTACTACCTTAAGGACTTTTACACAGCCTAATTCCTTTGGGTAGGTAGATGACTCATGGGTACTTGCTCTCTTCAAAAACAAACAAAACAACCTTTTCACGCTGACACTTTCAAAAGCTTTCAAAACAAAGTTTTCAAACACACTTGAGGACAGATACAAGAGTCACTTAGAAACCTTTCAAAACGAAACTTTTTTCAAACCCACTCACATTTGAAAAGCAAACATTTTGAAAACATAAGAGCAAGTACCTAAGAGCCCATGGATAACCATGGATAGAAAGGGTGCTAACACCTTCCCTTTCTATAAATCTACCTCCCGAACCGAGAAACATTCTCGATAAGGTATTTTGCTGTGCTTTTGTCCTTTCCATGTTGGAGAACATAAAAGACGGTGGTGACTCTTGCTTTCCGCGACATACGCGATCCAGCTTTAAACAGTCAGTTCTATTTCCACCGATCACAGAACTGGCGACTCTGCTGGGGAAACATAAAGTGAGGTGTACCTTAGGATAGATCATACTTATGTTTTCAATTGAATGTTTTGTTTGCTTTATTATTGTGGGCATTGTCTTGGAGTTTCATAGATCCAAACCCGGATCTGGGGGATACCCTTTTAGGTAGCATAAGCTATGAGGGACCTGTCCGGCGTAGACCGACACGGGTGAAGCAATGGCTACGTTGGTGTGGCACCTTGGTCTGTACCGATATCCCTTGTGTTGCAACGAGGAGAATATGGTCTTCTAAGGAGTCATTAAGCACCAACCGACCTTAGAACCCTAATTTGACCCAACTTGGCCATAGAACAGTAGCAGTATGCTACGCCCATTGAGGCTAAACTCTCGCGATGGTTCTGGCTGCAAGAAAAGATTGTGATGCTGGAGTTATGACCGATTGAGGGTAGTCAGTGATATTGGGATCCTCTAGAACCTGGTTACTTTTGATAGGACAGGTCTTAACCAACGAAACTGAAAGAGGGTAGTACCTGAACTTCATGCTGGCCTAAACTCTAAGGGCTGTCTGGTGTGAATTGTGTGCCTTATCATGTTTGCCTTTGTGAATACTTGTGGTGTGCTTTACCATAACATCATACCATCATACCATTGCATGCATCCTGCATAAGGACTGACCTATTTCAAAGACAAGAGGGTTTCATCTTTGCTCTGTTTTGTAGGACATCATGATGCCTGTGCGAAGGAACACTATCCGGCTCAACTTTGTTCACCCACCTGATTTGCTTAAAGAGTTGGTTGACAGAATTCCAAACACTGCTTCCTTCATCCAGAGGCATGGTTCTCTTCTCGGTTTGGTAACTTCAAAGTGGGACCAACAACTGATGAGTGTCTTGACCCAGTTTTTTGATCCCTTGTACAGTTGTTTCACCTTTCAAGACTTCCAGCTGGTCCCTACTCTGGAAGAATTTTCTGATTTGCTTGGTATCCCTATCTTGGATCAGACTCCCTTCACTGGTTGGGAGAAAGCTCTTAGACCTGAGGAGATTGCAGCAGCCCTTCCTTTGACCAACAAGGAGGTAATGGACAACTGGGTGACTAGAAGCGGAGTTAAGGGCTTCTTGGCTAAGTTTCTGATTGGTAAAGCTAACAGCTTCTGGAATGACTTAGACTTCAGGGCGTACGAGGACATTCTGGCTCTCTTAATCTATGGTCTAGTATTGTTTCCAAATCCTGATAACTTTGTCAATATCAATGCCATAAGGATCTTCATGTCTCGGAACCCTGTACCCACTCTCTTGGGTGATATCCTGCAACAACTCTATGCTCGTACTGCTCGAAGGCGAGGAACTCTGTGGTGTTGTACTCCTTTGTTAGTGAGGTGGTTTATTTCGCACCTCCCCAACTTCGTGCTGAAGAACCAAGAAGGAAGAGGCTGGGCTCATAGGTTAATGTCTCTCACTGATAATGACATCATTTGGACTCTCAGAGGTTTAAATGAGGTGGCTGTTATTGATCGTTGCGGAGAATATCCTAATGTTCCATTGATTGGTACTCAGGGCGGAATCTCTTATAATCCATGTTTAGCTCTCTGTCAGTTTGGGAGAGCCAGAAGAGCAGGGCCTCATGAGATGTTGGTGCCTCACATCAGTTTTGAGTTTCAGGTAGATAGTGACGAACTGCGCCGTAGATTCATCAAAGCTTGGGACAGAATTCACAAAGCTGACCCACATGAGTTGGGACTGAAGACTTCTCTACCAATGGAATCCTACTACAGATGGGTCCGCATCCGTGCTCAGAAGTTAGGTATGCCATACGAAGCTGTCAGACCCATCATTCTTGAGTATCCTGATAGAGACGGGGTTCCTCCAACTGTTCTCTCTCCTCAGATACCTACTGATGTTGATACACTAAAGAGGTCTTAGGCGCAATTACAAGAAGAACGGGATTCTTATCGGGAAAAGTTCAATGAACAAGAACAGAAAATCCAGAAGCTGACAAAGCAGTTGGAGAACGAGCGGACCTTGAATGATTACATCTGTACTAAGAAGAAGAGACCTTGGGATCACTGATGAGCTTTGGATGTTCTTTTACAGTTTTTATTTCCCTTTTCAGTATTTCCATTTTATGTAACGCCTAAGGGCAATTTGTTGAACAATTTAAATTTCAAAGTTGAATCTAATAAAGTGCGTTTCCTTTTTGTTTACAAAGTTGAATCCCGATTGTCTTTGAAAACATAAATCATACGCATTCCATTCATCATATGCATCACAGGTACTCTTATTTTCAGGTTGCTTAATGTTCTTCGCTATTTATTTCAGCAGTCAGCATGAATCCTGAATCATCTACTGAGCAATCCATCAAGGCCCTCCAGGCTCAGAACGCCCAGTTCCAAGAGTTGATCATGAGTTTAGCCCAAGGTCAAGAGGAATTGAAGGCTTTGTTGGTAAAGAAAAAAAAGAAGAGAACTGTATTATTTAACACTTGACGGAGGTTTGGCAATACACTGCAAAATGAGGCTGATCAAGCTGGTTCTTCTGTAGGGAAAGGCAGTCCCCAAGGGGGAAGGGCTCCTAGTCCTGTAGTCTCTGACAACGAGACTGATTTCAATGAAGAGCAGTAACCTCCCGCTGAAGACAGGTACAAGCAGTTAGAGGATCGTCTGAATGCCATGGAAATTCAACAAGATCCTGGGTTGGATTTTGGAGATCTGTGTTTATCTTCTGGGGTGGTGATCCCATATAAGTTCAAGGCACCCTCTTTCGCAAAGTATGACAGGGCTTCCTGCCCTAAGCTGCATCTCAGATCCTATGTGCGGAAGATCCAACCGTATACTATGGACAAGAACTTATGGATCCATTTCTTCCAGGAGAGTCTTTCAGGGACTCATCTCGAATGGTTCTATCAGCTGGATGGAACCAAGGTTCGAAACTGGGAGGACTTGGCTATTGCTTTTTATAAGCAGTATCAGTACAATGCCGACCTCTCTCCTACACGTATCCAACTCTAGGATATGTCGCTAGGATCGGGAGAAGGTTTTAAAGAGTACACACAGAAGTGGAGGGACCTGGCTGGCAGGGTGCAACCACCGTTGACCGACCGTGAACTTGTGGACATGTTCTTGGGGACCCTGTCTGGGCCGTTCTTCAACCACCTGATTGGTAATTCTTCTGCAGGGTTTACAGACCTCATTCTGACGGGTGAAAGGATAGAAGCTGGTATGAAATCAGGGAAGATACAGAAAGGTGCATCCTTAAGTTCTGAAAAGAAGCCTTTCAAGAAGGAAGCCAGTGCTGTGTATGGTCCCAGACGGCAAAATAAACCAGAACGCCGCCAAGCTGTCAACGCGGTGGTGATTGCAAAGCCTGTTGCCGCTCCTCGGCAACCTAACCAACCAAGGGGTGAGAGACCCAGAAGAGAATACACTCGGCTAAGTATGACCTTGTCTCAGATCTTGCCGCAACTGCTGTCAACCAACCTGGTAACTATCAGAGAAGCTCCGAAGGTGGTAAACACAACATCTCCGAAGTATAATCCCAACGCCCGCTGTGCTTATCACTCTGATAGCCCGGGGCATTCTACTGATGATTGCTGGGCTCTAAGGAATAAGGTTCAGGACCTTATCGATGCTAAGGAAATACAGTTTTAGGCGCCCGAAAGGCCCAATGTTATGACTGCTCCCATGCCCCAGCATGGAGTGAATGCTGTTGAGGAAGACCTGTATGTAGTCTCTGTGGATGAGATTGCTACTCCATTGTTGACCGTCAAGAGGAACCTGTTGCTAGCCGATTTATTTCCGGGTTGTAGCAAAGGTTGCCTTCTATGTGCTGTTTCACCTACTGGTTGTCCGTTGTTGAAGTCAGGCGTCCAAAACCTGATGGATAGCAAAGAGATCTTGTTCAAGAAGACTGATGTTCCTATTGTTCCTACCGAAGAAATATCCGTTGTCACAATTTTCAATAATCCTACCAAGGCTCCCCCGAGGAAGCCAGTCAAAATCATGTCTGTTACACCTATCATCATTACTGTTCCGGGGCCCCTCCCCTATAAATCTGACAAGGCTGTCCCGTGGCATTATGGGGCAGACGTTTATGTGCTCGGAGTGAAGTAGGAGTTCAACAGTAGTACCGGCGTCAGTAACATCACTGGTCCCACTAAAGTTACTCGCAGTGGCAGGCTCTTCTCGCCTGACATTGCGCCACCAGTCATCCGAAGACCTCTTATCATCACGCCTATAAGTGCGCCTGTTTCCCCTCCTGATCAAGTTTCTACCCCTGCTGCCGACTCATCTGACACTCGGGGCAAAGGGATTGCTGATATGCCTGCCCAGATGGAGGCACTAAAGACTGTTAGTGTTGAAGCCTCCCAGCAAGAGATGGAGGAAATTCTCAAGATTATCAAGAAGAGTGATTTCAACATCGTTGAACAGCTGGGGCATACCCCCTCTAAGATCTCTATGCTATCACTGTTGTTATGCTCAGAGGCCCATGCCAAGGCCCTGATTTCCTTCCTAAAGATGACCCATTTGCCACAAGAAACGTCCGCTGATCAATTTACTGATTGTGTGGCCAACTTGACCGCTGACAATGGGTTGGGTTTCTCTGATGCCGATCTGACCGCTAAGGGAAAGAACCATAATAATGCCCTGCATGTCTCCATTGAATGCAGGGGCACTACTCTGGCACATGTGTTGGTAGACACCGGTTCTTCACTGAACGTATTGCCCAAGAAGGCCTTAGACAGGTTGGATTGTGAAGGTTTGGAGTTGAAGCCTAGTAACATCGTTGTCTGAGCCTTTGACGGGTCGAAGAGGATGGTACATGGTGAAGTAGATATTCCGATCCGGGTTGGTTCTCAAGTCTTTGATTCAACGTTCTATGTGATGGACATTCGTCCATCCTATTCTTGTTTGCTGGGTCGTCCTTGGATCCACAAGGTTGGGGCTGTGACCTCCACTCTACACCAAAAGCTTAAATACCCTGTCAGAGGGAAGATTGTTACAGTGCAGGGGGAGGAAGAATACATGGTTAGTCATCTTAACTCGTTCCGGTATATAGAGATGGACGGGGAGTTCATTGAGACCCCCTTTCAACATTTTGAAGAGGTGCCTCCAACATTGGCGTCAGCAGAGATAGTGATTGAAGAAGACTCTCCTTTGAAGATGGCTTCCTTGAAGTACGCCCGGGCTGCGATTGAGAAAGGTGAATGTGCAAACTGGGGCAGGCTCCCTGATTTTACTCCAAAGACTGACAAGTTTGGGCTGGGTTTCACTGCAGAGGCTCAGAGGGCTGTACGTAAAGCAAGGATTGGAAGACCTCCCGTGTTCATCACCAACCCGGGAGTGAATGCTATTGAAGGAGATGCAGAGGAATCTGAGTTTGATAGCTGGATCTACCCAACGGCCGACGGTGGACTGAACAACTGGACTGCTAAAGATTACATACCTGTTACTTTTGTTACTCGGTAATGAACTGCTTTGTTTTTAAATTTGTAACGAACAATAATTTGAAACTTTATGGCCCGGTGTCTTACCCGGGGCACAGTGGTTTCATTTGTGAGGGCTTATTACTTGTCATTTCCATATATCATGAATAAAAACATTGGACGTTTTTCGCATTTCGAATCTTGTGCTCCCTTTCTTTATTTATATTGCAAAACAGCTATATTTACACACACTCACTTATACAGGTTTCAATCCACTCTGGATCTCACTAGTAACGACTTTGCTACTGCCAGTTATGACTTCGAAAATCCGATCAACTTAGCCGAAGACGAAGGTGAAGATGATTGTGAAGTGCCTGGTGAGCTTGCAAGACTGTTACTCCAGGAAGAGAGGGCCATTTAGCCACATGAAGAGCCAGTGGAAACGGTAAATCTGGGTACTGAGGCAGACAGAAAGGAAGTCAAGATTGGTGCCAATCTGAAGCTCAGTGTGAAACAACGGTTGATTCAGATGTTACATGATTATGTGGAAATCGTCGCCTGGTCCTACGAAGACATGCCTGAGTTGGATACTGATATTGTGGTTCATCACCTGCCTACCAAGGAAGACTGTCCTCCGGTAAAACAAAAGGCCCGCCGTATGCGTCCAGAGATGTCCGAGAAGATCAAAGCCGAGGTTATGAAACAATTTGATGACGGGTTTCTAGCAGTGACTTCTTACCCTCAGTGGGTTGCCAACGTGGTTCCAGTGCCGAAGAAAGATGGTAAGGTCAGAATGTGTGTTGACTACAGGGATTTGAACAGGGCCAACCCTAAGGATGATTTCCCCCTGCCTCACATCGACGTCCTGGTTGACAATACTGCTCAGCACAAGGTGTTCTCCTTCATGGACGGTTTCTCCGGATATAACCAAATCAAGATGGCTCATGAGGACATGGAGAAGACCACCTTTGTTACTCAGTGGGGCACCTTTTGCTACAAAGTCATGCCTTTTAGGTTGAAAAATGCTGGGGCAACCTACCAACGTGCCATGGTTGCTTTATTTCATGACATGATCCACCATGAGATTGAAGTATACGTCGATGATATGATTGCAAGGTCTCAAACTGAGGAAGAACACCTTGACCACCTACAGAAGCTGTTTGACCGTCTGAAGTTATACAAGCTAAGATTGAATCCAAACAAATGCACATTTGGGGTAAGATCTGGAAAGTTGCTAGGCTTCGTCGTGAGCGACAAAGGTATTCAAGTGGACCCTGCCAAGGTTAAAGCCATACAAGAGATGCCAGTTCCCAAGACAGAGAAAGAAGTCAGAGGCTTTCTAGGACGTCTGAATTGCATTTGCCGATTCATCTCGCATCTAACTGCTACCTGTGAACCAATCTTCAAGCTACTGAAGAAAGATCAAGTAGTACGTTGGAACGATGAATGTCATGCCGCTTTCGATAGAATCAAAGAATATCTCCAAGAACCACCCATTCTTATGCCACCGGTTGAAGGGAGACCTCTAATACTATACTTGACAGTACTTGACAGCTCGATGGGGTATGTGCTGGGGCAGCATGACGAGTCTGGCCGAAAAGAGCATGCCATTTATTACCTTAGCAAAAAGTTCACCGACTGTGAGACCCGATACTCACTGCTCGAGAAAACTTGATGCGCTTTGGTATGGGCTGCTCGCCGGCTGAGACAGTATATGCTAACTCACACTACTCTGTTGATTTCAAAAATGGATCCAATAAAGTACATATTCGAAAAGCCCGCCTTGTCCGGAAGAATAGCAAGATGGCAGATGATCTTGACAGAATATGACATCCAGTACACGACTCAAAAAGCAATCAAAGGAAGTGTATTGGCAGACCATTTGGCACACCAGGCAGTAGACGACTACCAGTCAATGAACTTTGAATTTCTTGACGAGAACATTATGGTAGTGACTGATTGTAAAGTACCTAGACCGGATGAAGGACCTGAGGAAGGATCCCGGTGGTCTATGCACTTTGACGGAGCCTCCAACGCTTTGGGTAACGGTATCGGTGCTATGATCATATCCCCAAAAGGCACTCATACTCCACTTACTGCCCGGCTATGTTTCAACTGCACCAACAATATGGCGGAGTATGAGGCGTGTATCATGGGTCTTCAAGCTGCAATTGACCTAAGGATCAAGTTTCTGAGTGTCTTCGGAGATTCAGCTCTCGTGATCAATCAGATCAAAGGCGAGTGGGATACGAAACATCCAAATCTCATCCCTTATAAAGAGTGTGTGTTGACATTGATCCCCCATTTAACAGAGATAACTTTTGAACACTTCCCAAGAGAGGAGAATCAGTTGGGGGACGCGTTGGCTACAATGTCTTCTATGTTCAAGGTCAAATGGGATAATGAAGCTCCCCGGATCATTATTTGGAAATTAGACGAGCCTGCATATTGTTGTGATCTTGAGACGGAAGAGGTAATTGAAAAACCTTGGTATCATGAGGTGAAGAGGTACCTAGAAGCTCAAGAATACCCCGAGGGAGCATCTTTCAACGACAAAAAGTTCATGAGAAGGTTCGCTGCAAAGTTCTTCCTCAGCAACGGTGTCCTCTACAAGCGAAACCACGATTCAACCTTATTGCGTTGTGTGGATAAGACTGAAGCAGAAAAGATCATGGCAGAACTACATGAAGGTACCTTCGGAACACACTCCAGTGGACATACCATGGCAAAGAAAATCCTTCAGGCAGGATATTTCTGGTCCACAATGGAAGCCGACTGTTACCAACATTCTCGGACATGTCATAAGTGCCAGATCTATGCTGATAAAGTGCATGTTCCTCCAGTCCCTCTGAATGTCTTGACTGCACCTTGGCCTTTTGCAATGTGGGGCATTGATATGATCGGCGAGATTAAACCTACGGCATCCAACGGGCATCGCTTCATCCTAGTAGCAATTGATTACTTCACGAAGTGGGTTGAAGCAGCTTCCTATGCTACCGTAACCAAGAACGTCGTGGCACGGTTCATTCGGCACAACCTGATCTGTCGATACGGTGTACCTGAGAGGATCATTACGGACAATGGTACCAATATTAACAACAAGATGATCACTGAGCTCTGCGAACAATTCAAGATACAGCATCATAACTCTTCTCCTTACCGGCCGAAGATGAATGGGGCTGTAGAAGCGGCAAATAAGAATATCAAGAAGATTGTGCAGAAGATGACAATGACCTATAAAGATTGGCACGAGATGTTACCGTTTTCTCTTCATGGGTACCGTACCTCAGCAAGAACGTCAACCGGGGAAACCCCTTTTTCCTTGGTCTACGGCATGGAGGCAGTCTTGCCTATTGAAGTCCAGATACCCTCTCTCCGGATAATAAAGGATGCAGGTTTGAGCGAAGATGACTGGATTCAGACTTGACTTGATCAATTAAACCTAATTGACGAAAAGAGACTCACTGCTATTTGTCATGGTCAAACATATCAAAAACGGATGATCATGGCATTTAACAAGAAAGTCAAACCACAAGAGTATAAAGTTGGGGACCTGGTAATCAAGCGCATCATTCTTCCTCAAAGTGATCCCAGGGGCAAGTAGACCCCTACGTACGAAGGGCCATTTGTGGTTAAACATGTCTTCTCAGGAGGAGCCATGACTCTAACCACCATGGATGGTGACGACCTTCCTCACCCTGCCAATGCAGACATAGTAAAAAGATACTACGCATGAACAAAAGACCCGTTAGGTTGATACACCTAGGCAAAAGTAAGGGCTTCCCGGCAAACCAAAAGGGTTCGGGCAAAAATAAGGGATGAAATGAAAAAATCTGTACACCCGGCAAGTCGAAAACCTGAAAAGGCGGCTTGGGCAAAAATGGGTATCCCGGTGGACTGAAAACCCGAAAGGGCGGTCCAGGCAAAAATTAGGGATTAAAGCGTAATACTATGTCTCATTGAATCACCTTGCATCCAGAATTCGGTATCAACTATCAGGTTCAGACGACATCGATCGATCAACTTCATCTTCAACCAAGCAGCCAAGTGATGAGACGCTTGAAGATATAAAGGTGATAGCAGAGTTGGAACCCAATGGGATTATTCTTTTCACATAGTTGTTTTGTTTTCCTTTTTCACAAAATTGTATAAACTCTGTTTGTTCGGCGGCGTTCTCTTACTAGGACGTCAGCCTCTTGTATATAAACGCCTATTTACAAGCAAATTCAAAAAATCAATACAAATTCACTGTTCAGATAAATTGCCAATTATTTTCCTTTTTTTTGTTTTGTTTTGCAAAGAACGTCCAATGTTAATTTGATATATGCATTTGACACTAATTGCTAACTCATAAATGTTTACATGCGAAACAAAGGATTAATTGCAGGTGACATCAGAAACAGGGGCAATAATGAGTTGTCTAAGCAATCTAATTGCTCTGTCCACCAAGTTACCAAGGTGAGTTCGGCTGAAGAATGCAACCCAGATACCTTCACTCCCCGCCGAGTAAGATAAGATGCAGCAATACTCTTTCCTAAGCAGTTGGTCTCCAATCAGCCCTAAAAAGGCACAGTATCTCCAACAAGTCAGCAACACTCTCCCCCGAGCAGAGTTAGCCTATCATCAAGTTGGGTATCCCCAGAAGATCTTATCATTCCCCAGCGGAGTATAGATATTCCTCAGCAAGCATCCCCGGCAGTCTTAATATAAGATTGTTCCCCGGCGGAATACAGACACCCCAGTGGAGCCATTTCCCAGTGCATTCCCAAAAGCTTCCCCAGGAGAGTTGAATCAATCTCCCCAGTAGATTCCGGAAGCTTATCCCCAGTAGATTCTGGATGCTTATCCCCGGCAGAGTACGAACGCATCTCCCCGGCTTTATTCAAGGTTATTCCCCACCAGAGCTTATAACTGGGTTATCCTCAGCTAATTACCACGGAAAGATCGTCCTCGGCGAAGTTCTTCCTATCCCCCGACGAAGTTCATCAAATCCTTCAACAGAGCTCATCAACGGAATCCCCAGCGGAGTTATCATCAAAATCTCAGCGAAGTATCTCTTCCCACAGAGTAATTCCTCGCAGGGTAATCTCTCCAACAAAATTTATTCCTCAACGGAATCATCTTCTCCTACAGGTTTATTCTCGAAACCGTCATCCCCAGTGGAAACAAAGAGCTCTACTCTTCAACATCAGCCCAGGATTCGACTTCCCGACATCCGTCAAGGATTTATTTTCCTAGATAAAAATACATTCATAAACATCACATCTTCATACATTATAGCATGCACATACGCATCATGAATATACAATCTCATTTTGAGAACATCACGCATTTCATACATCATGACATTTCATACAACTAATGTTTTGCCTTTTCAGGAAAAGGACAATATAAAGACGATTACTATCAACTGTCGCAATTCCAGGTTTGATACCTGTATCTAGCCAGGGCATATCTGTTGACGACAAATTCCAGACTCGATTCCTGTATCCAGCCAGGGCACGTCTGAAGAGTTTGAAGATTCGATTCCTGTATCCAGCCAGGGCATATCTGTTGACGACTAATTCTATATTCGATTCCTGTATCCAGCCAGGGCACGTATGAAGAGTTTGAAGATTTGATTCCTGTATCCAGCCAGGGCATATCTGTTGACGACTAATTCCATATTCGATTCCTGTATCCAGCCAGGGCACGTCTGAAGAGTTTGAAGATTCGATTCCTGTATCCAGCCAGGGCATATCTGTTGACGACTAATTCTGGACTCGATTCCTGTATCCAGCCAGGGCACGTCTGAAGAGTTTGAAAATTCGATTCCTGTATCCAGCCAGGGCATATTTGTTGATGACTAATTCCAGATTCGATTCCTGTATCCAGCCCGGGCACGTCTGGAGAGTTTGAAGATTCGATTCCTTTATCCAGCCAGGGCATATATGTTAACGACTAATTCCAGATTCGATTCCTGTATCCAGCCAGGGCACGTCTGAAGAGTTTGAAGATTCGATTCCTGTATCCAGCCAGGGCATATCTGTTGACGACTAATTCCATATTTGATTCCTGTATCTAGCCAGGGCACGTTTGAAGAGTTTGAAGATTCGATTCCTGTATCCAGCCAGGGCATATCTGTTGACGACTAATTCCGGACTCGATTCTTGTATCCAGCCAGGGCACGTCTGAAGAGTTTGAAGATTCGATTCCTGTATCCAGCCAGGTCGTATCTGTTGACGACTGATTCCAGATTCGATTCCTGTATCTAGCCAGGGCACATCTGTGAGTAACTGATTGTAGACTCGATACTTGTATCCAGCCAGGGCATATCTGCATGAAGAGTTTAGAGATTCGATACTTGTATCCAGCTAGGGCATATCTGTAGACGACTAATTCCAGATTCGATACCTGTATCTAGCCAAGGCATATCTGTGGACGACTAATTCAGATTCGATACCTGTATCTAGCCAGGGCATATCTGCATGAAGAGTTTGAAGATCAACCCCTGTAGCAGGCTAGGAAATTATATTTCTTTCTCAAATATACAAGTTCTCGCTAAGGAATCTCCTACGCGATCGATACCCCTGGATGGCATCTTTAAGCCCATCTCCACAACTATCCATTACACTTCCAAATGGAATCTATAAGCCCATTCCCGACAAGGTTCTGTCACATCTCCAGATGGCATCTATAAGCCCATTCTCCTATCCACCATCTTTCCAAATGGCATCTGTAAGCCCATTCCCGACATCACGTTGCTGATATTCTACTATGCGAGTGCAAATTTCTGGGCACTCTAGTGTTCAATCATCTTCCACCTTCGGATTACGAAAGGCACGCCAGCCAATCTACATCCTCAGGTCTAAGAAGATTGAACAGGGGCAACTGTTGTACCCCAAAATTTGCCCTCCCATATTCTACAAGATTTGTCAACATCAATCTCCAAATAATTCAAAATCTCTCAAGGGTTGCACAGTCCAATTGCCTCCTAACACAATCAAAATTAGGGTTTTGGTTCTTGAAAGGAAGTTGAGATTTTCAAGGGTCCAATCAAGTCCCATATGCCTATATACATTTTCAAGCATCTATATGTCAAGTTTCAAGACTCACAGCATCAAATTGCACAGTCAAAAGCCCTAATTGCTTCACAGTCAACTGTAGGGGCAAAATGGTCATTTGGCAGTCAAAAGTCAAAATTTTTGGTCAACATCTTATTTTGAAGCCACAATCATCATTTGATCAATTCTTGATCATGATTCCACAAGCATGGCTCACAGAGTCTCAAGATGTCAAAAGTTTCTATTTCTGGACAGCTGAAAAGTCAACTGCAAATTGACCAAGGCATACCTTTTTCATGGTTCATAAGAAAAATCCCATCCAATTCTCATTTTGAATGGGATGACATTTCCTACAACTCATCTTCACATTTCAAATCCAAGAAATGCTCTCACAAAAAGTTATCAATTTCAACATTATAGGTCATTTTCAAAAGTCAACAAAAAGGCACTTTAAGTCAAAGACCATAACTTGAGATTGGTAAATCAAAATGACATGGGACCAAAGGCATTGGTTATAGGACTTCAAGACCTTTCCAAAATGTCTAAGAACATGTTCATAGCTTCAAAATCGAGCAAGATATGCATTGTAGAATTTGGGAAAATTTTGGGAACTTTCAAAAGTCAACTTTGCCTAAAACACTTCATTTTTGCTAATGGGCCTCAAATTCTTTCTTGAATCTTTACCCAAGGCTTATGCACGACCCATTGAACTTAATTTGATTTACTTTCTTATTTTTAATTAATTAATTGAATTTATATTAATATTAATTCATTTAATTGGTTTTAATTGTAGGAAAATTCAAAAGGTATGATTTTTAAATCTTTTTGTGAAGAAAATAAGGCTAGGGCAAGCTGGAAATTCGTGTGCACCTCAAGGACCTCAAAATATCCATGATTGGCAAGGTTTTATGAAAGAAAAGATTGGAAAAAATTTGATTTCCAATCACATATGCAAACTTGATTACAATGGATTTATGGGCTTAATTTTAACCTAATTTTCTTCACATAAAGATGCTGAAGCCAACCCTATTCAGAAGAACGTACAATTGCTGCTGAAACCACATAACCAAATTGTAAAAATTCAAGAAATACTTGAAAACTGAAATCAATATTGCAGGTGGATTCAAAGCCTAAAAGTGATTCAAACATATTGCCTGAGTCTCTAGGAAGTCATTGCCATCAAGAACCAGTCCTAACACGGGAAGAATCAAAGAACACCAGTCCCACGGTTTGAATATATTTCCAAAATTGCATAACATGATTCATACGTTTTTAATCCATTTTCTTGGTTGATTTATGTTAATAGGGACCTTCTGAAGCGATTGGGATAATCCAATTTGGTTATAGCCTTCTGAATCGAAAATCACCATGGAAGAACATTAGGGTTCCAAAGCTGTTAAATTAGGGCCTTACGCATGAGGAAAAATTGGACCTTGGAATAAGCATGGTTGAATTCGTCAAGGCTAGAAGAATTCAACCAGACCCTCGTGCTCTTTTTATATCATCCATGGCTCTGATCGCTATTATTGACACTTTTGTTTTGTGGGGGTTCAAAACCCCCGCTATCTGTTTGGTATTTTTGCAGATGAATGAAGAAGATGAGACGTGGAAGCTGTTAGAATAAAGTTTGAATCTACTACCCTAAGTTTAAGTTTTGATGATAACAAAATGAAAAGATATATTAATTATTTGATTCATGTAAGAACTATTTGCTACCTAAAAATTACTTTCTGTTTTACAGAAACTCTGATGGGTATCAACAGGAGAACATCCTCATCAGCATCAGAAAATTGGATATCAACATCAGCATCAGAAGATGCTATATCAGATACCAAAATCAGAAGAACAACTCACGCTTATGCTGAAGCTTGATGAACAGATCTGCGCTTAACACTTTGAACTCTGATAAAGACAACAACAGTTCATCAGCACTTAAGCAGCGTCAGAATGAGCCAAAGCCAGAACACGCTTAAGTAGCAACGGTACTGTGCATTCAAGATGAGTTATTACCAACGACATCATTCCAGACATGATCTGCTTAATAAGGAAAGATTGTTATTGGCATTGAATCAGAATTATTGCTCCAACGTTCACTAATTCCAATGCTATATAAACAAGTCAATGAAGATTGAATTGGCTAATCATCATCTTCTTTATTCTCAGTTTGCTAAAAGCTCCAAATTTCCTTACTCAATTATTTTAGCAATCTAGTTTCCATAAGCTTAAGTTGTGTAGTATCACAGTTGTGATAAACAGTTTTGTAGAAAACATTCACACACCTAGATTTCAATTCTTTGTAAGAAAGTAATTCCTTGAGAAACCGGTTTGTGGTTTGACTCAAGAAGGCTCTAGCAGTTGCTAAAGCAGATTGTAATATTCAGTTGAATATAGTGGATTAAGACCTCGTTGGAGAGAGGAGAAATCACCTTGACGGGTGGACTGGAATAGTTTGAGAACAAACGAACCAGGATAAAAATATCGTGTTCATTGCAATTGATTTCAAGTTTTAACAATTCAACCCCCCTTCTTGTGTTTTTCACTTCTTCAATTGGCATCAGAGCGCCTGGTTCTGAGCTAAAACACTTAACCGTGTCAGTACAAGATCCAGCGTCTGAAAAACACAATGGCAGGAACTTATTCACACACCAGCAATGACAACAATGAAGACAGAGACAGATTCAGCGGCAAACCTCCAGTCTTTGATGGAGAAAATTTTGATTACTGGAAAGACAGAATTGAAAGCTTCTTTCTGGCACATGATGCTGATTTGTGGGACATGGTGACAGATGGATACACGCATCCTGTGAATGCAAGCGGTCAGAAGATTGATAGGAAAGCAATGTCTGACCAACAAAAGCGTGACTTCAAAAATCACCACAAGGCCAGAACCATCCTTCTCAGCGTTATCTCCTATGCTGAATATGAAAAGATCTCTAACAGAGACACAACAAAGAACATGTTTGACTCACTCATAATGACGCATGAAGGCAACATTCAGGTCAAAGAAACTAAAGCTCTTGCGTTCATTCAGAAGTATGAGGCATTCAAAATGGAAGAAAGTGAATCCATTGAAACAATGTTCTCAAGATTCCAAATTCTGGTGGCTGGTCTAAAGGTTCTGGACAAAGGATACTCTACTGCTGATCACGTCAAGAAGATAATCAGAAGCTTACTAAAGCAGTGGAGGCCAATGGTTACAGCTCTGAAGCTAGCAAAAGATCTCAACAAAATTTCTCTGGAGGAACTTATCAGCTCCCTCAGAAGTCATGAGATAGAGCTAGAAGCTGATGAACCTCAGAAGCAAGGTAAGCCTTTAGCATTAAAATCTAACAAATAAATTTAAGTCTAAAGTTTTGCAGGCAGTTGAAGAAACATCTGATGGATCCTCATCAGAAGAAGACGAACTTTCTCTCCTCTCTAGAAGAGTGAATCAACTGTGGAAGCAGAGGCAAAGGAAGTTTAGGAATCCCAGAAGATCTGATCAGAACGAGTCTTCTTCCAGATACAGAAGGGCAGATTCTTCCTCTGGATACAGAAGATCTGAAGGTTCCTCAGGAAGCAGAAAGCCAAACACCAAGGACATCATCTTCTATGAGTGCAATGAGCAAGGACACTACAAGAGTGACTGCCTAAAGCTTCAGAGGGAAAAGCCCAAAAAGAAGTTTGGAAGAGAAAAGAAGAAAAGTCTCATGGCTACATGGGATGACTCTGACTCGTCTGAAGCTGACTCAGAATCAGATGATGAGAGAGCAAACATAGCTCTCATGGCCAACATTTCAGAAGATAGTGAAGCTTCTGAATCAGACTCAGAATCAGATACTGAAGAGGTATTTCCTGACTTTGCAGTTAATTTTACCAAGGCTGAACTTGCTGAAAGCCTTAATGAAATTCTGGAAAGGTACCAGCAGATTAGAGTCAAATTCAGAAACCTGAAAAGGATTCTTGAATCTGACTCTGATAAGGCTGAGAGTCTTAAATTGGAAAATTCTGAGCTGAGAAATAAAATTTCAAAATTAGAAAATACTTTACAAAACTCTCAGAAGGAACCAATTTCTGAAACTCCCAGCAGCGCTGATGAGATCATCAAGGAGTATGATCACAGTTTCCAGAAGTTCCTTGCTAAAAGCATAGATAGAAGCAAAATGGCTTCAATGATCTATGGAGTTAGCAGAAACGGCAGGAAGGGAATAGGATACCAAGGTAAGGTTCCTACACCAAAGAATGTCATGGATTTAACCATTAAACACACTCCTCTGAACTCACATTTTGTGTATGGTCACACACATGATATTAAATACACTAGCAGTAAGTATTCTGTGAAACCAAAATTCAATCAGAGTTTTGGTAAATCTAACAAATCAGGACCCAAGAAAATCTGGGTACCTAAGGATAAAATAATACATGTTGTAGATATCTTTAGCAGCAAATCAGAAACACCAGTCATGGTACCTGGACTCTGGCTGCTCGCGACACATGACGGGAAGAAGGCATATGTTCCAAATCCTGGAACTTAAGCCTGGAGGCCACGTTGGCTTTGGAGGCAATCAGAGGGGAAAGATAATTGGCTCTGGAACTGTAGGTAATGGAAATCTTCCCTCTATAAATAATGTTCTGCTAGTAGATGGATTAATGCATAATCTATTATCCATAAGTCAATTAAGTGATAACGGTTATGATATAATCTTTAATCAAAAATCATGTAAAGCTGTTAGTCAGAAAGATGGGACTATCCTGTTTAATGGAAAGAGGAAAAACAACATCTATAAAATCAAACTTTCTGAACTGAAAAGTCAGAATGTAAAGTGTCTTCTGTCTGTTAACAACGAGCAGTGGATCTGGCACAGAAGATTGGGGCATGTTAGTATGAGAAGAATATCTCAGATTAACAAACTCAATCTGGTTAGAGGACTTCCGAATTTGAAGTTCAATTCAGATGCTCTGTATGAAGCATGTCAGAAAGGAAAGTTTGCAAAACCTTCTTTCAAATCTAAAAATGTTGTTTCTACCTCTAAGTCATTAGAACTTATGCACATTGACTTATTTGGACCAGTTAAAACTGCTTCAGTCAGTGGCAAGAAGTATGGGTTAGTAATCGTAGATGACTATAGCAGATGGACATGGATAAAGTTCTTAAGACACAAGGACGAGTCACACTCTGTGTTTGTTACCTTCTGTAACCAAGTTCAGGATGAAAAGGATCTTAGAATCGTTAAAGTCAGAAGTGATCATGGTGGAGAGTTTGAAAACAAAGATTTTGAGTCATTCTTTAATGACAGAGGCATTCTGCATGATTTCTCCTGTCCTAGAACTCCCCAACAAAATGGAGTTGTAGAACGAAAGAATAGAACATTGCAAGAAATGGCCAGAACCATGATCAATGAGACAAACGTTGCTAAGATCTTCTGGGCAGAGGCAATAAACACATCGTGCTACATTCAGAATAGAATCTCAATAAGACCTATTTTGGAAAAGACTCCATATGAATTGTGGAAGAACAGAAAGCCCAACATTTCATATTTTCATCCTTTTGGATGTACTTGTTTTATGTTAAATACAAAGAATTATTTGAACAAGTTTGACTCTAAAGCACATAAGTGTATTATGTTAGGATACTCTGAACGCTCAAGAGGGTACAGAGTATACAATACAGAAACACAGATTGTGGAAGAATCAATCAGTGTTCGTTTTGATGATAAGCTTGACTCTGAAAAGTCAAAGCAGAATGAAGTTTTTGCAGGTATGGAAATTAAATTTACAGGTTCTGAAGACAAGTCATCAGAAGCTCTCAACACAGAAACTCCTTCAACATCTGAAAGGAGCACTGCTAGCAATCCTACAACAGCTGCTGATCAACCTTAGAAGAGATTACCCAGAAGTAGCTTGGATCATCCAGAAGAAACTATCTTAGGAAGAAAGGAAGATCCAATCAGAACAAGAGCAAGCTTCAGAAACTCTGAAGAATCCCTCATGGGACTTGTGTCTCTGATTGAACCTTCTTCTATTGATGAAGCACTTCTGGATAACGACTGGATTCTAGCAATGCAAGAAGAGCTGAATCAATTCACCATAAATGACGTATGGGATCTTGTTCCCAGACCAAAAGGATTCAACGTCATTGGAACAAGATGGGTGTTCAGAAACAAACTAAATGAACAAGGTGAAGTCATCAGAAACAAAGCACGACTGGTAGCACAAGGTTATAGTCAGCAAGAGGGGATAGACTATACAGAAACCTTTGCTCCAGTCGCCAGGTTAGAATCTATCAGACTTTTAATTTCATTTGCTGTTAATAGAGGCATCACTCTGTATCAGATGGATGTCAAGAGTGCATTCTTAAATGGTTATATAGAAGAAGAGGTTTATGTGCACCAACCCCCTGGTTTTGAAAATACAAAACATCCAGAACATGTTTTCAAACTAAAGAAGTCACTATATGGTCTGAAACAAGCTCCCAGAGCTTGGTATGAAAGACTAAGTAACTTTCTGTTAGAAAATGAATTCACCAGAGGGAAGGTGGACACTACCTTATTCTGTAAGTCAGTTTAGAATGACATCTTAGTCTGTCAAATTTATGTTGATGATATTATTTTTGGATCTACTAATCCTTCTCTTGGAAGAAAATTTGCTAAGTGTATGCAGGCAGAATTTGAGATGAGCCTCATGGGGGAACTGAAATTCTTTCTAGGAATTCAGATCAATCAAACTCCAGAGGGAACTTACATTCATCAGAGCAAATACGTCAGAGATCTTCTGAAGAAATTTGACCTCTCAGAATGTAAGCCATCAAAGATTCCAATGCATCCCACGTGCATTCTGGAAAGAGAAGAGGTAAGCAAAAAGGTAGAACAGAAGGTCTACAGAGGTATGATTGGCTCTCTCCTTTATCTGACAGATTCAAGGCCTGATATCTTATTCAGCGTATGTATTTGTGCTAGATCCTAATCAGATCCTAGAGAATCTCACTTAACAGCTGTTAAGCGAATTTTCAAGTATCTGAAAGGTACTACTAATCTGGGTTTATTTTATAGAAAATCTAGTGATTACAGTTTAGTAGGCTACTACGATGCTGACTTTGCTGGAGACAGAGTAGAGCGTAAAAGTACTTCTGGAAGATGTCAGTTTCTGGGAGAAAATCTAATCTCTTGGTCCAGCAAAAGGCAATCCACAATTGCGCTATCAACAGCAGAAGCTGAGTACATAGCAGCAGCAGGATGTAGCACACAAATGCTCTGGATGAAAAGTCAGCTTGAAGACTTCCAGATTTTTGAGAGTAACATCCCTATACTCTGTGACAATACTTCTGCTATTTGCTTAAGTAAGAATCCTATTTTACATTCTAGGGCTAAGCATATAGAAATAAAACATCATTTCATTAGGGACTATATTCAAAAAGGAATTTTGAATTTAAAATTTATTGATACAGACCATCAATGGGCTGATATCTTCACTAAACCTCTTTCTGAAGATAGGTTCAATTTCATTCTGAAACATCTCAGCATGAAACTATGCCCAGAATGAAAATGTTTTAAGTTTATATATTATCCTTCAGAATGTATTTGTTTTACTGTGAACCTCTGATCAATCTCTTTTCAGAAAAATAGAACATGCAGATTGTATCAGATGCTAGTCTTAAAGATCTGAGCGTTTCAGCTCAAGGATAGACGTGCTGCTCACTAAATCAAACAAGTGTCATCCAATCATCAGCAAATCTTTGAAGCAGAACGCGTGCACGCTTCTGAGAAGGCAAAACGCTGATTGGGTGCATTGAGACACATGTCTGGTAACCGTTTCAAGTATCTTTCTCAAATCCCCCAAAATCAGCAAGGATTAAATGAAAGTAATCATGTTTTAAAACGTAATCATGATTTTATTTCTCTTTCTTGAAACCGTTTACTCTTTAAAAATTTTATTAAATCTATTTAAACTCATTAACATCTCACATTAATCTTTTACCGTTTCTTTCAATCTCACAAATATTTTCTCTGCATTTTCCCTGTGTGTTCATCTCTCTCAAAAGAAACCCATTTTTCAGTTTTCTCAGAAAAACCCTAAGTGTGAACATGGCAACCTCCAACAATGTTTCTGCAGGTTCTCAGAAGAAAGCTTCATCTGAACAGTACCAAGTTCCCTTCAGAACACTCCTTACACCAGTGAAGAAGTTGGAAGTCAGCTGTTGAAGGAAGAAGTGCTCCTTCTGGATAGTGAGCCATGGTCTGAGAAGCGTCCAACTTCAAAAGTGCAGCCAGAAGAAGATCAGACTATTCAAGCTGAAGTCAGACAAGCTGAAGATGTTGCAGAAAGCTCTCAGAAGCTTCCTGCTTCTGATGTTTCTCAAGCTGCCTTGGACAGGCAAACTCTGGACGAGCTGAAGCTGAATGATTTTCATCTGCAGCAATGAATGGATGAAAGTGATCAGAAGATGAAGGAAAGGATGGATGTGCAAGACAGCAAGATAGATACAGTAGTCAGCATGGTGCACAAGCAGACTGAAACTGCTGATCAGATTAAAGCAATGCTGGAGACTCTGTTCACACGCTTTCCTCCCCAACCTTAGTTTTTCATTCATGCCATTTTCAATGTTTTCTTTGCATATCTTTTGTACTATTTTGTCTGGCTCTGCATATTTTAATATAACAAGTTTTTCTGCTCTGATCGTTTTAGCACATCACTTACACTTTTTGATTGCTGACAAAAAGGGGGAGAACAAGAATGATATTTTTCAATAACGGATTACTGAGACAAAAAGTCTCAAACATTCTAACACTCTGACATACTTGAATGTTTTTTGTTTTTTGCATAAGTCTACAGGTACAAGTATGCTCTCTGATACACTGAAGCTCTGAAGCTCTGATATTCTGATCTGAAGTTCTAATAGTCAAAGCTCTGATATTCTGATGCTCAAAGAAAGTCAATAAAGATCTGATCCTGAAGAACTCTTGGAATTAAAAAGGGAAGTAATAAATTCAGGGGGAGTATCTCCGATCCCAACTCTGATATCTCTGATAACTTCCTATTTAATTCTGATGCAACTTATCATTTAGTTATCTCTGATACTTTTCACGCTATTTTCAATCAAAAAAAATATCTAGTTTTTGTCATCATCAAAAAGGGGGAGATTGTTAGAACAAAGTTTGAATCTACTACCCTAAGTTTAAGTTTTGATGATAACAAAATGAAAAGATATATTAATTATTTGATTCATGTAAGAACTATTTGCTACCTAAAAATTACTTTCTGTTTTACAGAAACTCTGATGGGTATCAGCAGGAGAACATCCTCATCAGCATCAGAAAATTGGATATCAACATCAGCATCAGAAGATGCTATATCAGATACCAGAATCAGAAGAACAACTCACGCTTATGCTGAAGCTTGATGAACAGATCTGCGCTTAACACTCTAAACTCTGATAAAGACAACAACAGTTCATCAGCACTTAAGCAGTGTCAGAATGAGCCAAAGCCAGAACACGCTTAAGTAGCAACAGTACTGTGCATTCAAGATGAGTTATTACCAACGGCATCATTCCAGACAAGATCTGCTTAATAAGGAAAGATTGTTATTGGCATTGAATAAGAATTATTGCTCCAACATTCACTAATTCCAATGCTATATAAACAAGTCAATGAAGATTGAATTGGCTAATGCTCTACATCAATTTACACGCCTAAAAGCTAATCATCATCTTCTTTACTCTCAGTTTGCTAAAAGCTCCAAATTTCCTTACTCAATTATTTTAGCAATCTAGTTTCCATAAGCTTAAGTTGTGTAGTATCACAGTTGTGATAAATAGTTTTGTAGAAAACATTCACACACCTAGATTTCAATTCTTTGTAAGAAAGTAATTCCTTGAGAAACCGGTTTGTGGTTTGACTCAAGAAGGCTCTAGAAGTTGCTAAAGCAGATTGTAATATTCAGTTGAATATAGTGGATTAAGACCTCGTTGGAGAGAGGCGAAATCACCTTGACGGGTGGACTGGAGTAGTTTGAGATCAAACGAACCAGGATAAAAATATCGTGTTCATTGCAATTGATTTCAAGTTTTAACAATTCAACCCCCCTTCTTGTGTTTTTCACTTCTTCAGAAGCATGCTAGTGGATCAATCAAACATGGCGCGCGCTTTTTCTGAATTCCAGCATAGCGTTTACTTTTCATATATTATCTTTATTGGTTATTATGTTTACAAACAATTGCAGATGGCGTAGTGGTGGTGGACGTGTCTTGCAAACACTGGGACCTGGGTTCGATTCCCAGGTCCCCCCATATAATTCTTCATATTTTTCTTAACCCATTCCAGTGCAGCGTATGATTCCCTGGTCCACCATAAGCCTCACGCATCAGCTAGCCAGGTGCCTCTCAGCTTCTAATCTAGTGGCCAGGAGATGAGGAGCATGATATTCTCCAGCCAAATAGCATGCACACAATCATGAAAGTCAACGAGGTTTAGATTTCTCTTGGGCCAGAATTGCTTCAGTAAACCTCCACTTTGGGCCATCACACCCCCTTTGGTTTGCATTTTTAATTTTATTTTCTTTTCTTTTAAATTCTTTTAATTGTTTCAATTATTATTATTAATTCATAAAAAATTAATTTTTCCTAATAAAAATCAGAAAATCAAAATTGTAAATATTTTTAATTATTTATTAATTTCACCATTAACTTATTTTTGTAAATAAATACTAATAACTAATTTAGATTAATTTAGGTTTAAATTTTAATCCTTTTTCTTAATAAATAAAAATTGCATAGAATTAGGTTTTGACCTTTTTTTTTTATCATTTTCTTATTATCATCATTATTAATTATTATTATTTTTGTACATATAAATGTAAATTAATTAATTAGCTTAAATTAGGTTAACTTTAACATTTTCTTAATAATTAAAATAAACTTAGAACTAGGGTTTTCTTTTGATTTTAATTTCTTTATTAAATACAAAAAAAACATAAAAAACATCTTTCTTGTAAATAATTAATTAAATTAGTATTAGGTTTAATTTTAATTTAATTTCAAGCAAAGGACAAAAAAACTCTTAATTTCTCAAAAGGGTCAAAAACCCTAGGACGTCTTGATTTTAATTCTTTCGCACGTTATTTTTATATTTTGATTATTATGTAACTGCTTCCGGAATGTAATAGTAATTAGGTTTATTGCTTTTTTTTTCTTTTACTTTCCGCACTTTATCAAAAACGGGTCTTTGTTTTTTTGGCGATGTATAGACCTGCGCCTTGTAATAGCGTAGCTTTTACCTTTCCGTATTTCATTTTCCTCACTCCTAACTTCTAAATTGCATAAAAGAATGTATGATAATTAAAAAACAACTCGTAGCTCACAATTGCATGATCCAAGATAAATATTAACATGAAAACAACACACAATGCACACGCCACTTCTAGGGTACGCTTCACTCGTTGCCTCGAAAAGTGGTCGTCAAGTATAGGGTGTTTTAGCGGTCTCTCTTATGTCTAAGATCCAATTGCCTCGAAACGGTTGCCTCGGATAAAAAAAGGATCTAGGACATTAGGGTTACTTCTAAGGTGTCCTACTATTGCTTCGGTGACTGCACTGTCCCTATAATCGAATTGACCCGAATACCTCCAACGATGGTGCTGCCTACCTCTCAATGGTGGGATGGTACTACCTTAAGGACTTTTACACAGCCTAATTCCTTAGGGTAGGTAGATGACTCATGGGTACTTTATCTCTTTAAAAACAAACAAAACAACCTTTTCACACTGACACTTTCAAAAGCTTTCAAAACAAATTTTTCAAACACTCTTGAGGACAGATACAAGAGTCACTTAGAAATCTTTCAAAACGAAACTTTTTTCAAACCCACTCACATTTGAAAAGCAAACCTTTTGAAAACATAAGAGCAAGTACCTAAGAGCCCATGGATAACCATGGATAGAAAGGGTGCTAACACCTTCCCTTTCTATAAATCTACCTCCCGAACCGAGAAACATTCTCGATAAGGAATTTTGCTGTGCTTTTGTCCTTTCCATGTTGGAGAACATAAAAGACGGTGGCGACTCTTGCTTTCCGCGACATACGCGATCCAGCTTTAAACAGTCAGTTCTATTTCCACCGATCACAATACCTTCTCCAACAGATACAAAGGTAGGGGCATCTTACTACAAGGTAACTACCATATTCTTAGTATGCAACCTAATGGTTTCAGGTGATCTCATATCCCCGATGGGGCAAGAATCTCCAATTACTGCTCCAACAACACCTAAAAATTCCCCAGTGAAGTCGCAGAACTTTTTAGGATTCCCCAGCAGGATTTCACAAAATCCCCAAGTAGTTCACATAATTTCCCTTCCCCAACATAGTTTATTTCTCTAATAGCGGAAATCCGTCCCAAAACATTTCAACTTCAAACAAAATCTGAAAACCTATGTTCTTCATCCCCAGCTACAATCAGGGATTTATTTTCCCTAGTTCAACAACACTGTAGTAGAACAACTGATACGTTCATACATTGCATTCATACATCATTTTTCAAACATCATATGCATATGCAGCACAAATTCATATATCACAATCTCATTTTGAAAACATCATGAAATTCATACATCATGACATTGCATGAAACTGATTTTACCTTTCCAGGTTGATTTCACAGACAGACAAGCACTATCAACTTATGCAGCATGTCAAAGATTAATGCCCAAAACCAGACGGGGAAAATATCTACAAGACCAAGAGGTATGAACTCCCGAAGCAAGACGGGTTTACCAACAAATATAGCAGGCCACAGATTAATTCCTGAAACCAGATGGGGGAACTATCTATGTGACCAATGTTGCCAAGTTCTAGATTAATACCTGTAACAAGCCAGGAAAACTATCTGTGAACGATCGACTGTGGATTAATACCTGTAACAAGCCAGGAAAACTATCTACATAAGGAGATTGAAGATTAATATCAGTAACAAGCCAGGAAAACTATCTGTGAATGACTGACTATGGATTAATACTTGTAACAAGAAAGGAAAACTATCTACATGAGGAGATTGAAGATTAATACATGTAAGAAGACAGGAAAACTATCTTTCTTTCTAAAGTTCGAGATTAATACCTAAAACCAGCCATGACAAATATCTCAACAACCGACAATTTTCAAGTTCCAGATTAATACCTGTAACAAGCCAGGAAAACTATCCGTGAATGATCGACTGTAGATTAATACCTGTAACAAGCCAGGAAAACTATCTACATGAGGAGGTTGAAAATTAATACATCTAACAAGCCAGGAAAACTATCTTTCTTACTCAGGTCAGAGATTAATACATGTAACAACCCAGGACAACTATCTCAACGACCAACAAAAGCAAGTTCCATATTAATACCTGTAACAAGCCAGGACAACTATCTGTGAATGACCGACTGTAGATTAATACCTGTAGCAAGCCAAGAAAACTATCTACATGAGGAGATTGAAGATTAATACTTGTAACAAGACGAGAAAGTTATCTTTCTTTCTAAGAACTGAGATTATTACCTGAAACCAGCCATTAAAACTATCTCAATAACCGACAATTTTAAAGTTCCATATTAATACCTGAAACCAGACAGGACAACTATCTATGAACAACTGATTTGTAAATTAACACTTGAAACCAGACAGGAAAACTATCTACATGACCAGATGAAGCAATCTCACACGGGTTTCTTATCATGATATCCAGATGCAGTCTAACACGGACTCATCCTGAATCGGTCTTACATGGGTTCCTTATCAACTTTCCAGATGCAATCTAACACGGACTCATCCTGAAGCAACCCCATACAGACTCCTTCTCATATATCTCCAGATGCATACAACACAGACTCATCCTGAAATAGCCCTACACAGGCTCTTTCTAATAGCTTTCCAGATAACGGTTAAATCCATTATCCCTAACAAGTTACTATGAAGCCTGGATTTTAACCAGAAAGCAGCAAAATCCCATCTCTACAGTGTAGAGATAACTGTTTAGTAGAGCTTTGGACAACTGAAGCTCCTAGAATCTATTCCCCACAGAGTTTTCCTTAAGCGGGAGAATAACAGAAACCCATATTCCCCAGTGGATTCCTCCTCAGACAGCAGGAACATGAATCCCCGGAAAGGGACCATTTATGAAATCAGCATCTACTTTGGATGGCATCTTTAAGCCCATCTCCGAAGAATCTCCGTCATCTTCTCCAAATGGCATCTGTAAGACCATTCCCAACATTATCAACCATCAGTGTTACTTTATGCGAGTGCAAATTTCTGGGCACTCTAGTGTTCAATCCTCTTCCACCATCAGATCACGAAAGGTAGACAAGCCAATCTAAATCCTCGGGTTTAAGAAGATTGAACATGGGCAACTATTGTACCCCAAAATTTGTCGTCTCATCTTTTCCAAGATTTTCTCTTACATGGGTGATTACAAACACTTGTTTAAAGAAAATAAGAATTTTGAAGATAAATAAGGTATCTTCGATTGGCGTTGAAACAAGGTGTCTTTGATTGGTCTTAGGACAAGGTGTCTTTGATTAGCATCTGAGAAGGTTTTCCTTTGATTGGCATTTGGACAAGGAGCTTCGATCGGATGTCCAAAATCCTTCAACACAAATTTGGTTCATAAGACTTCGACTGAGCATTGGTTGTTTCATGCCTGATTTGATTGATAAGGAAATGACTTTCCATGTGCGTGCCTTTGGCATAAAAGGCCAAGACTTCTTCAGATTTTCCTTCAATCCACTAGGAAAAAAGCTTCCTTCGACCCACAAGGCAAATACCTCCTTCATGCCTGATTTGATTCACTAGGCAATGGCTTCTTTTGCGCTTGCTTTCGCCCCCCTCATGCTAGCATTCATAAGGTGTTGGTTGCCTTTGTACGAGCTTTAACTGGGCAATGGTCCCCTTTGAAACAATTTCGATTCCACATTTAAAAATCCTTAGCACACAGTTCTCCACCTTATTGACACCTAGTAAGGCCTATTCGAAGGATGCACAAGTGATGCCTTCGAAGGACATGCATTTGGTCCAGTCGAAAGACATATAAGGGTTAGAAACAATTTTTTCTTTCTGGACAAAGTCTTGCATACTGCCAGGCCCAAGCCTCCTGCACAATTACATTCATAACAAAAGAAGTGTCGACTGGCTAGAAAAGAGCTTTCGATTCGATTAGTTGAAGAGTTTTAGATCAAGCTACTAAGGAAAATAATGGCTCAATCGAAGGCCACAATGCTGAGGCCTGAGGCAATTCGAAGGAAGGTGAGGAGGCTTCTATGAAGCCTTCGATTGATAAAGAGCTGAACCAGCATTCGACCATTCAAAAAGGAAGAGTTGATGATTCGATCGGTTTGAATTGAAGGAAAGGAAATCAAAGAAAGTAACTCTTGGGGGTTAATCAAAGACACTCTGGTGAAGAAAATTATGAGCAAATTGAATTCGTATAAGGTGCCAATTATCACCTATCCAGGTTCATTCCCAATTCTAAAAAGGCATGAAAGTTCTCTAAATGGCAATCTTTAAATTGGTCTGATTTTATTTTCAAAGCCATGTTTAATGGGTAGTCTTTAAGGACATGTTTATTTCCCCATTTTCTTGTATCCTCCCACTCCTATAAATACAAGTCACCAACACAAGCCAACGAAGACTACTTACATATGCACACGCCGCCTCAGAAAACATATCAAAATTCTAACCAGTTTTACAGGCACCCTCATTCCAAACGAATACTATATTTGTGCCCCTAAGACTCCCTAGAGTTTACTCCAAGCTAGCCCACACTAAATTGAAGCATCCCGTCCTTGGTAAACTTCCTAATTCATATTCATGTTTCATGATGTATTAATGTTTTCCAGTGTTTTAATTTATGCCCAGGGTATCATATAGCACATCATTCACATGGAATATACAAAGATAGAGGGAACTATCTGTGCTCTTCACTGAATCTCAAGAAACCATGGGTTTTAAGGCAAATAAACCCCTATTTGAATTCAAAGGACTCGAATTAAGGGGAGGTCAAATTAGGAAAAAGACCTGGGTTCACACCCAAGCCATGCTTTTGTTTTGTCGACACTTTTTCTTGTAGATTTTAATGCCTTACTCCACAGGCAATTCATCAGACACCCCTAACAACATTCTTGGCTGGATCGAAGGCCGCGTATATTCATATGATCGAAGGCCATCCTTCACAGGATTGAACGCTTTCCTTCACATGGATCAAAGACCAGATGTCTTCATAGGATCGAAGGCCATCTTTCATTAAGATCAAAGGCCATTTTTCTTCTTTGATCGAAGGATCCTTCCTCTTGAATTTACTCTTATTTTTATTTTTACTCACTTCTTTTAAATTAAAAATCAAATAAAATCACAAAAGAACATTAGGTTAGTATTTTATCTAATTAAGTAAATTAAATTAATTAATTCATTATTTTAACCTTTTCTTTAAATTAAAATTAAGTAGACTTAGGCTTTGTTTTCTTCCATAAATAAAAACAACCAAAAGATTTTTCTTTCCTTAGGATTCTTAGATATTATTGTCAACTTGCGCACATTTATTTTCGCACTTTTCATATTATTGTAACTGTTCATGAGTTGTAATAGAATTAACTAGGACGTTACCTCATTGCTTTCTTTATTTTCTTCTCCCAATTTTTTTAAATGTAAATACCCCATCCCCAAAAGCCTTGTAATAACGCAGGATTTACGATTCCCGCACTTTAAATTTCTGCACAATATTAACTGTTAGTAACTAGGCTTGTATTGAAAGACTGGAAACAAAGCGCTAGCAAACCTAATAACAAAGATAAATTAACCGAATTGAATCACTTGAAAATATACTCCTCTAGCGTACACCCACTTTGGTTGCCTTTCGGAAAATAAAATAGTCATGTCCCTCGAGAATGGGGATGCTTTTGCAAAGACCCATAAATCAAAAGATCATAGTCCCTCGATGACCCTACAGTTGCCTTTCAGTATAATGATCTCGTCCCTTAAATAAAATTGCTAAAGCGTCTCCATATGTTGCCTTTATGACTGTATGTTCCTTAAACATCCAACGATAGGGCTACCTACTCACTAATAGAAGGGTAGCATTGTATAAAGGATATAAGGAAAAGAACAAACCTTTTCGAGTACAAGTAGATAGTTGTTAGATGCTTTCCCAAAACAAACTTTTTGCACCTACACAAAAACATTTCAAAAAAATTCGCTTTGTCTACACTCTTGAGGACTGATACAAGAGTTATCATAAAGCAAATTGTCGCACTAAGGCATTTCCAAATACTTTTCAAAAACACTAACCACAAGGTATTTAAAAATTTATCTAAGCATCTAAGAGCCCGTTGAAAACTACAGATGGAAAGGGTGCTAACACCTTCCCTTTCCATAATCTACCCCCTTACTCATAAAATTCTCAAAAAGGTCTTTTTCTATTCTTTTCACCCTATCCTTAATTTGGATAAAAGAAAAGCCGGTGGAGACTCTTGCTTACCACAACATTTATAAACACAAATGCAAAACCAATATAAACAGTCGGTTCTGCCACCATATAACATATGTATTCAATAAACCAGCCCTTACAGGAAAGATTTCCGGATGGCAGATGTTGCTATCAGAGTACGACATCCAATATGTTACTCAAAAGACCATCAAGGATAATGTACTAGCTCATCATCCATTACCAGAATATCAACCAATGAAGTTTGACTTTCCAAACGAAGATGTCATGGCTATAGGTGACTATGAAATACCAGGGCCCGACGAAGGACTTGAACCAGGGGCACGTTAGACACTCATGTTTGACGGGGCTTCAAATGCATTGGGGAACGACATTGGGGAAGTTGTGACTTCTCTAAAGAATTTTCGCAAACCTTATACTGCAAGGTTATTTTTTGAATGCACCAATAATATCTCTAAGTATGCAGCTTGTATCTTGGGTCTGAGAGCTACCATTGAGCTAAGTATCAAATATCTCGAAGTATTTGGAGACTCAACATTAGTCATATATCAGGCCAATGGTGAATGCGACACTAAACATCCCAAATTAGTTCCATATCAGGATCATGTTTTGAACCTAGCTACGGAATTAACTAAGATTACCTTCAGTCATATCTCGTGAGAAGAAAATCAGAAGCCATACGCCTTGCAAACTTTATCAGCCATGTGTTATACCCCAATTTTTAACCCTAAGATTTCTCATCATCTCACTTTTATAAATACAACAAGATCACACATTAGGGTTAGTTCTCCCTATCTTCATCTTATATTTAAGTTTGCTCTTGAGGGATTACCAAGCACTTTGAAGTGTGTATCTTGTACATGTGTTCTTTGAACTAACATCAAAATATGTATATATGTTTCTTTACATGTTCATATTGTAGGGGGGTGATACAATTGCATTCATCTCAACATCTAACTTAGGGTTAAGGGTTAGTTCTCAATCAAATGACTCTTCAATGGATTGCAAGAGCTCAAGTTTCAAGGCTATGTCCATGATGTGAAAGATTTGTGGTTCAAATAATTCCCTCACCTTATTTATGTTAAACTTTCCTCAAGGTTGGTGTTGACATTCATCAAAGAGATATGTTCATGTATTTATTTTCATGCCTTCTTCAACAATCTTCATTGAGACTTAAGTTCATTTTTTGAGTGTTCTTGAAGACAATATCATTTCAAGACCTATTATGATTCATCATGCATTTTTTTTCAAGAAATATCAAAATATTCAAAGTTTGGTTCAACAAGTTTGACCTAATTTAGCAAATGTTTGATCCAATGATCACAAGTGCATAACTCCCTCAATTTTCAACATTTTTAGTTAGTTATTTTTTATATTATTCTTATCATCATAAAAAACAACCTCTCTTCACATAACAAGATCCAATTGTGCAATAAAAATCATCAATAGTTGAAAGGAGTTTCAAGTCATTTTTGGCACTCTCTGAGCTAGGGTTTGATGACTTCCAAGGAGCATATCTTACTCAATTTTTGAGATTTTTGAGTTACTACAAAGCGATGATTCTATTCAAGGATCCTTCACAAGATCTCTTCAGAAATCTAAGGATAATTTTGAATTGAAGATCATTAATGATTCAGAAATATTACTAGTCTCCTTGAGAGGTCTTTGAATTTTAGGGTTTAACTTCAAATAATAATAACTTGGTCAATTTTTATCTCCCTAAGCCCATTATTTTTCCAAAATTATATTAAGAGTATGAGCATTAATTCTTCTTTTATTTTCAAAGCTTGAAAATGGATAGAAAATTCCTTAAGAGTTCAAAAGATTATAGGCCACTTCATGGATTTTCATCAACTTCACAAGGTCATAACTCTCTGAATTTTTTGAGTTTTTGAATGATTCAAAATTCACAATGCTCTTTAAGAAGTCTTATTCATTCTTTCTTCATTGACCAAAACATAATTTTGAGTGGAAGGACATGTTTAAAGGCAAGAGATTATAAGTCACTTTGAACTCAATTCAGTGTGTTTTTCACGATTTCAATTGATAATACATTTTTACTCAAGCATCCAAATGCTACCTTTCTTGTCACATTATGAATTTTGTGGTGAAATCTTTCCAGTACAAAATGAATTAGATCATAAATCCCCTCGAGGTATGTGCACCATGGATTCAAAGTTGGCACCTTGAAACTGATTTTGTCAAAATAGTAAGATTTTTGTTTTCATAATGTGGCTTCTAAACACCAATTTTGTGTGTGTTTTCCACTTAAACATGTTTAACAAAGTTTCTAAGGTTGTATTAAGGAACAAAATGCAAGAAATGGTTGAGTTTTGACAACTTGCAAGTCACACTTTTGTCATGATCAAGGTGTGCATGATTTCACTTGATTGCATATCATTCACCCTCTCTCAGAATTGCATTCACTTATACTATAAATACATACCCCATTCCACTCATTTTCGCACACTTCGACAGCCAAAATCTCCCTGCCAAACTCTCTCTATAACTCATAATTCTGTAACTTCGACTTTTGTCCTACAGCCTTTGTCAATCCATTTTCTTTGCTAATTCTTCATCCTTGAACTTCATTGAAGCTAACAGAAGAAGAACCAAGTCTTGAAGTGTCCTAAATCATGCTAGCCAAGTCAAGTTTCAGAGCTTTGAATTTGAACTTCAACAGGTAGATTCCTCCATCAATTCACTAAAAATTTGTTACTACAATAAAGCTCTTATCACTCTGATACTTATTGCATCATTTTTTTAACTGGAAGTGAGTTTTGATCATGAATTTTCAAATCCCTATTCAATTTTTTTCTTCTGGTTTTATTCAAATCGACTAAGCTAAAATTTATATAAATTTTTCGCGAGGGTACCTGTTGTACCCCAAAATTTGCCCTCGCATTTTTCCACAAGAAATAACAACTTCAGGCTTTTCATGATCTTTCAAACTGGCTCAAAAATCGGTCAAACAGACTTTTCTCGTCAGTCAGGACATAATTAGGGTTTTTTTGATTTTCAGGGCTCTGGAATGCTTCAAACAGTTGGTTTAGGGTTTTGTTTAATTTTGGCTCAATTTCGATCAGGCGAACGTTTCTTTGGCATTTAATCAGGAATTAGGGTTTGTGCACGCGTTCTCGGAAAGATCTAAATTCTACAGTGCTTTGCAAGACATTCCGAGATTTGGTTTGAATTCGCATTATTTGACTTAATCAGTAAAAAGAAGGCAGTTGGTTTGAATTCACGTTTGTTTGATTGAACCAGTCAAAAGATATATGCAGTGTGGATTTACAGTGTTTGGTAAAAATCGGTGAAAAGGGAATGCGCCTGATCAGTGTTTTGATTAACTGTTGCTTTGCTTTGGATATTGGAGGTACCAGGTTTAACTGATCAATTTGTTAAAGCTTTGTTTATTTAAATTATTTATTATTCTAAAATTAAGTAATTGGAATTTATTTTTCAATTATTTTAATTCAAAGAATTTTAAATAAATGAATAAACAATAAAAGAGAAAATAGAATTAATTGGATAATGAAAACTTTTATTTATTCTTAAATTAATTGTACAATTATTGTTTACAATTTATTTACAAACAATGATTTTACACTAATTTAAATTTAAATAAAAAAATGAAACTATCCTATTTTTTCTAAGTCTTCTATTCTTCAAATTCTTCATCCTTCGCTCCCCTCCATTCAATTATTCATCTGCAAGAAAAAAAAAGAGAAAAGTCAAAAAGCAGATAAATAAATAATGACAGATAAAAAGAGTTCATCATTAAGGGCCACTGATTGGGATCAGTTAACCCTCTCTGCAAATCACGGGATTTCTCTCGGTTCACAAAGAGGGAAGAATTCTTATTTGCTATTCGTGAATGCACAAAGTTGTAAAATGCAAAGTTTGTCAATATACTGCATAGTTCCAAATCTCAAAACTCCAAGTTCAAATCAAACTAAAAATCCAAACTTCAACTTTCTGTCAAAATGCCAAAAAGGTTACCCAAGCTGTCAAAGAAAAGAAGATTTGGCAAAGATATGAAAAGTTCCAAAAGTACAAAAGCTGTCAAAAGAAAAGATGAAATATGCAGAGGAAAACTATTATGCAAGCAAACATATTCATGTCATCATTTCCCATAAAAATGGCCCTTTCAGAAAAGTACAGCAAAAAAGATAGTTTAATATTTAACTGTACTGAGAGAGAGAAGAGAAGAGAGATAAGAGAGCAGGTTTTTTAGGCTTTAGGCAGGAAGGAAGAAAACATATACAAAAAGCAAAACACAGTAGGATAAAAAACAAAAGAAAGATATAAAAGAGAGGGAGAGCAAACCACCAAAGCCCTGAACCTGCTGTCCAAAACACAAACAAATACAAAAAAAGCTTTACCATTTTCAAAACGTGAAGCATTAAACCTGTGAAGGCCTAAACCAGCATTAAAACCTGTAAAGCCTCACAACCAGATAACACAAGATCTAACCTGCCTGAGCATAAACAAGCCTCACCTGCATCAGTCCAGACCATAAGCCAACACATAACCTGATACCCTATCAAACAAAATATACCAAAACTGTCCAAGATGAAGAGAAAGTCCTAAATCCATTAAACCTGCTTAAACCTGCGCCTCATACTGGCCTAAGTAGAACCTGTCAAGGGCACCTGCCTAAGCATCAATCCTTAAGCAAAAATCTGCCTAAGCATCCAACCTGCCTAACATGAAGCCTGAAGCCTCAAGCCATACCAGCATGTACCTAAAACTTGTTCAAGCCTAACCATAACCATCTCATAACCTTGACCAAACTAAAAGACCAGAGCATACTAACCAAATTTCCCAACACACCAAAAGACCCTCAGTAAACACATCATTGGGAAAAAACATTCTAAGCTAACAACAAGGCAGGCAACTCAAAGAAGCATCAAGGCCACTTAGATAAACACAAGGGCAACACAGGAGCCTCAGAAAAGGCTTCTTCATTGGCAAATCAGAAGAAGCAACATTCAGAAGCATGCATCATTCAAAGGCAACAAACATTTAGAAGCATATTCAAGGCATCCAACACAGGCAACATAAGCATATTCAGGACCCTCAGAACCCTAGGCTCATCATTGGGCAAGGAAGAACAAATCATCAAGCTAGGCAAGCATTCACAGGAAAATCAAAAAAAGGCAACAAGGCCAAGGCGACAGAAGTAAGCAACGAGGCAACAAGTCAGAAGAAGAGAGAAAATCTAAGGCAACAAACATTCAAAAGCATACTCATCTCAAGGCAACAGAAGCATACTAATCTCAAGGCAACTCAAAGACGAAGAAGAAGAGAAATCAAATAAAGGTTTTCAGAACGCATCATAAAACTTAAAAAAGGGGTTAAGACACGAATACCAGGAGTCCAGACGAGCTAGCTCTTTCACGATCCCCTCGCCGTCAAACCTCCGGAACGCCTCCGACCCCAACCTCTTCCTCCGTCTTCAAGAGGTAACGCTTTTTGTTTCTCTATTCTTCCACAACATCCATGACAATAATAGCAAAGCTTAAAGTCGAAGTTCAAAACGAAATAAGCATGCAAAATCGTAAAAAAGGTATAAAAACATCAAAATCGAACCTTGCTTCGTAAAACCATTTGGCTCGAGCTATGGAGGAAGGAGAGATTAAGGGGTAGCGTTGGTGGCTTAGGCGAGGAGACGAACTCAGAAGCTGGCAAGGATGAACAAAGACGAACGAAGCTACGAACGGCGCTGCTCCTTCCAAACCCTAAGCCAAATATCCCAACTGAAGAATAATTCTCATAACCCTAAAACTGTGTTAAAATGCTAATGGGCCTTGCCCTCTCAAAACGCCTAAGCCCAGTTGCCAAATTAACTCACACCTCCCATTTCTCTTCTTCCTGGGCCTTGCCCGTTTCAAAAATTAAGCCCATTCTTGCTTACTAACATTTTTAACATCTTAACATTAACCACTTTTTTATATAATTTACATAATACTAATTTCATTTCATTTTTTCTTTACACTAAACAATACCTTTTCTTATATTAGCATAGTTAAATAGAAATACAAAACATGACAATAACATACTAATATTTTAATACAAAATACCAAGTAATTAAAATTGAAAACACTTTTTTTTTCTTATCTTTTTGTATATAATCAAGACAAATACATTTTTTTTATACATAATTCTTAACATTTAATTAAAACATTCCTTTTGTACATATTAAGAAAATACAAGATTATTAATTAAATTAAATAGACATTTAATTTTTCTTTAGGTCAAAACAAATACTTAACAATACTTAATACATATTCAATTTCACATCGCCACCTGTAAATAATTACACACATGTGTACACGTACACTTACACAATACATTTGCCTTGCTCCTATACACATTTGCTTATATTTGTATATTCGTTACATTTGCATTTGATCGATTCGATTTGGTTGTAACTTATTGGACATTACATTCCTAAGTCTCATCCCCATTCATAAATTTGTACCCCCACTCCCGGATACCTATTTTGTAATAGCGTAGATTTTACATTTTTGCAATTTACCGCTTTCAATTATACCATGGTTAGACCTAGGGTTTGCATGTATATAAAATCAAACGCTAGATAACCTAACACCAGACAAATACATGAAATCAATACACAATCACACTTGCACCCTCTAGGGTAATCCCACATGTTGCCTTCCAAAATGGGCCATGCTTGCACGTCGAGTATCTTTGGCAAAACAAATTCAAATGATCATAAGTCCCTCGATGACGCTTTCGAATGTTGCCTAAACGGAATGATCATAGTCCCTTCAAAGCAAATTGCCAAAGACACTTGGCACCATTGCATTCATGGTCCGTACGATGACCCGCGCCCGTCCCGAACAAACTTCCTAAACGCAAGATTGTCCACCAAATTCAATGGTGGAACAAAATTGTTAAAAAGGGTTGAAAACATAGAGAAAACCTTTGAGTACAATAGGGTAGACAAAACTCTTAGTTACTTGAGATCAACTTGCAAAAACGCTTGCCTTCTTTTCAAAAACCACAATCCACAACACTTTCAAACAAACTCTCAAAAACATTTGAAACGTCTTTTCGAAAAGATACACACTTTTGTAAAACACTCAAACACGAGTCGAATACATTGGTCGCCTAAGACAAGGCATCTCTTCAAAAACATTTTCAAAACACATACACACACCATAATTTCAAGCAATCGAAAATCAAGGCAAGTGATCTAAAAAACCAAGTAACTAAGAGCCCATGGATAACCATGGATGAAAAGGGTGCTAATACCTTCCCTTTTCATAATCTACCCCCCGGACCCACGAAATATCTCAAAAGGTTTTTGCTGTGCTTTTTTAACCTTTCCTTTAGGATAAAATAAAAAGTCGGTGGCGACTCTTGCTCAACCGCACAAGTGCGAATACGAACGTAAAACCACAGTCAGTTCTCCCACCGTATCACAGAACTGGCGACTCTGCTGGGGATAATTTAAAAAGTGGGGTTACCTTAGGGTTTAGATCACCTTTACTTTCTTGCTTTGATTGACTTGATTGCTTTATCGTTTGGGTTCTTGTTTGGGTTTGTTGTAAATCCTCCACCCGGATTTGGGGCACCTTCTTAGGTAAATAGCAAAAAAACTGCGAGGGAACTGTGCGGGGTATACCGACACGGTTGAAGCAGTAAGCTATGTTAGTGTGACATATTTGTGAGTACCGGTAACCCTTGAGTTCAATCAAGGAGAGTACGGGGCCGCTGAGTGATGTCGTGAAGCACTAACGAACTCTTAGAACCTTAAATGACCATCTTAGCCTTTTTAGGGGTAGTGAGATGACCGACTTTGGTGCAGTCCGAAGTTGGTAGATCCTCGATACTACACTCTTTTGAGGATTGTTTTCTTGGAATATTTTGGTCGCCAGTAAGTGGCTAAACCTAAACAATGAACACAGAAAACAATCCAATGATATTGAGCTCTCTAGAACCCGGTTACTTTTGATAGGACAGGTTTTAACCATCGAACTGAAAGAGGGTAGTACCTGAACCCCATGCAAGCCTAAACTTAAGGACTTGTTTGCTTTGTGTGAATATGTTTGCCTGTATATACACCCACTTGCTTGTGCATACATGTACATAACATCATAACATCATACCATAGCATTTTCAATAACCATTTCAAGGATCTCGAGGGTTCTTTTGATGCATGGTTACGTTGAACCAGACGTCTATCAAGGGGCAAGAGGTTTCTCCTCTAACCAACGCCAAAGTTCAAGTACAACAACTTGAGTCAGTGGCTATGACCCACTTGACATGGTGAGCTTGATTCTCGTGGAAAGACGTCCACCGGTGCGGAGATCTCCAATCCAAGAGCAAAGTTCAACCTCTGACATTTTCTTGTGTTTACCCCAAGAGATCCCTGAAAGCATGCATCCACATATCATGCATTGCATTTTGACAGTCTTTCCTTTTTCAGGTTTCCTTACTCTCCTGCTGTTTATTTTAGCAAGAGATGGCTCTAGAAAGGTCTGTCAAAGACATCCAAGATCAGACTGCTCAGCTGCAGGAGATGTTCCTGAACTTGTCTCTAGGGCAAGAAGAGATGAAAGCTCTCCTCACAAAGGGCTTGGAGAATTCCAACAATGCCAGGAGTGACCAGCTTACGGAGCTACAGTTCGATCTGACAACCTTGAGGACCCAAGTGATGGGACAGTTGGTGGGCCAGATGGCTCTCATCCAAGACCTATCTCAAAGACAAGAAGAACTCAGAGTTCTTGTCCGCCAACTGCTTCCAAACAACCAACTCGAGAAAACATCTGGGGTTGAAGAGCAAGTCACCGCTCAGCCTCCATCCACTCAAGAAGACAAGGGGTAAGCTCCTTTGCTTGCTTCAGGGTCACAAGCCCATCAACAACCTCGCCAACGTCAACAGGGCAATCGACGTATGCAAGAAACGTCGGGAAGACAGTTTACGGAGACTGAAATACCATCATTTTTCATACTGAAGCGCCTGATGGAGGTCAACCTGCTTAACTTAAAGGACCCTCCTCAGAAGCCCAATATCTCCTCTCCTCACTATCATCCCGACGCATTTTGTGTTTACCACTCCTACAGCCCGGGACACGACACCAACGACTGTTGGGCCTTGAAGAACAAGATTCAAGATCTGATCGACATTGGGGTGCTGGAATTCATGCCAGACGGTGAGATGAAGATCTTCCGTTAAAGGGTTCTCCACCTGAAATGACGAAGCTCGAGCTGAAATACTTTTGCTTCTTTTTGAATTTTCAAAGTTGTAATTTCTTTTGCTGTCAAACAATTATCTGTTGATGTTAAACTCTATTTTCATTAATGCATTGCATATGTTTGTCTTGAATTCATCCATTCGTTTCACTACTCTTATGCTTTTCCTTATGATATTTTACTCTTGATAAAAAGCTGTAAGCCTTTAGAGGGAGGATGACGAAACAATACCATAATCTCATACAGTATGCTTTCGAACAGACCTTGCTGATGATGTACAGGCATTTCTTTCAAATCCCAAACACTGGAGTTATAAGGAAGTTAATCCCTAGTCAACCCTTTCGAGCCAAAGAAGTAGGAGTTTTCTGTTCTAAACAATCAAAACCTTTGATAATAAACCTGGGGCAGGGTAGTATCTCAGTTTAATTCAAAAAAAAAGTGCGCATTGAAGTCGCAAACTCTCAGTTCGTAATACAACGAACGATGTCAAAAAAGAAAGCATTCCTTTGGAATCAAAAGACAAGGGTGGTTCCCTACCACATAGACAGTCAATCTCTCAAAAGAGAAAGGCCCACCAAGCTAAAACCTATAAAGGAGGCTTAAGAAAGCTGGGGCATCCCGCTGACGGTAATCCCGGAAAACGGTAACAGTCAGGCAAAAGTTAGGGATAACAAATCAAAATCAAAATAGTGAGGTCATTACAAAATCCTCAACAACAGGAAAAATGTTGAAAAAGAAAAAGAGATGATGACTGTCTCCCCAAATTCAACTGGTGAACCATCGCCCAAAAGTCGTTCCAAACTCAAAACAGAGTGTGACGCACAATTAACTGAGCTTAGGTATGAAGGACATCACGAAGAGCGGGTGGGTACAAATATATTTTGAGCCTTTATCCTTTGTTTCTTAAGCCGTGAACCAGGCCACGTTACAACCCTTCAAAAGTCCTAATTGAAGCATGGGTTAGTTCGAAAGCATACTGTTACTAAAGGTATCCTGACTCCTGTAGGGCTTTACTCTAAATCTTGTGTTGACTTGTCTTGTGAAAAGTTTTCTGCTAAAAACGCATTTTTCAAAATTTTGAGACAAACATAAACTTTACATTGCTTGAATATCACTGTCTGCATTTGGCTTTTTGTTTGATAGCGAAGAAATTCATACAGCGAATGTTCGGAGGAACGAAAACTCTCTCAGTAAGTAAAAATCACTTCAAGAGGATAACACTTCCATTACAAATCTCCTATCAGCAGGGGGCATGACATGTCACCATCCAATTAACCTGGGGCAGTCCAGTCGAGGTCCAACAGATCTTTCAAAGTCCAGTTAACCTGGGGCAGTCCAGTCAAGATTTCAAGAAATCTCTCAATATGCAGAGCAATCTAATTCAAGACTCCTTCATCACCACTTGGGGCATTCGAATGTTAAAAGTGTTCAACAAATCAACTATTACATTTCCAGACTCGATTCCTGTATCTAGCCAGGGCACGTCTGAAGAGTTTGAAGATTCGATTCCTGTATCCAGCCAGGGCATATCTATCAACTATCACAATTCCAGATTTGATTCCTGTATCCAGCCAGGGCATATCTGTTGACCATATTTCCAGATTCGATTCCTGTATCCAGCCAGGGCACGTCTGAAGAGTTCTAGATCAACACCTGTAACAAGCCAGGAAAACATCTGTGAACGACCGATTGTAGACCAACCCCTGTAACAAGCCAGGAAATTATCTACATCACCACTTGGGGCATTCGAATGTCAAAAGTGTTCAAAAGCCCGATGCAGTTTTGCACGAGCTCATCCTCAAGAAACCCTACACCGGTTCCTCTTCAAGACTTCTGAAAACAGTTTATAGATTCTTCCCAACAACGGATGTTAATCTATCAGCTTGTTCAGATGCAACCATTGAAAACAGTTTACGGACGCTTCCCAACAACGGATGCGGCTCTATTGCTTATTTAATCACAAGATTTCTGAAAACAGTTCACGGGTTCTCCAAGTAACGGATGCTAACCTATCACTTGTTCAGATTCTTCTCAAGACTTCTGAAAACAGTTTATGGATTCTTCCCAACAACGGATGTTAATCTATTACTTGTTCAGATGCAGCCATTGAAAAACAATTTACGGACGCTTCCCAACAACGGATGCTGCTCTATTGCTTATTCAATCTCAAGACATTCTGAAAACAGTTCACGGGTTCTCCAGTAACGGATGTTAACCTATCACTTGTTCAGACACTTCGCAACATTCTGAAAACAGTTTACGGATTCTTCCCAACAACGGATGTCAATCTATCGCTTGTTCAGATTCCAAGCCTTCACCTGCAACAATCAGAGGACTCTCGCAATCCCCAGCCAGAGAACCTTCCAGAGGCTAACTCCCCTCAGAGTCAAGTTTCATTATCCCCAGGGAAGCTAAAACTTCAAATTATCAATCCCCAGCGAAGCCATACTAATGAACCTCCTCCCCACAGAGTTTTGGGAGGGCAAATCCTGAATTCCCCAGTGAAGTCGCCAGAGTTACTTCCCTCCAAACTAAAGATTCTCAGTCTTACCTCCCCAACATGGGTCAATTAGATTGGAACTCCCTAGTAGAGGTCATCAGGAATTCTCCTCCATAGCAGCAACCAGAGAATTATTCTCCCAGGCAGCAGTCAAGATTATTTTATCTGCAGCCTACTCAGGATTCATTTATCCTCGACAAGATAGCTCATCAGCTTACATGCGCATTCATCACATTCATGTCATAAGCATTGATGTCACATACATTGCATCATGCATCATAACATTGCATACAACTAACCCTTTGCCTTTTCAGGTAAGATTAGTCGACAGACAAAGATCATCTCCCAAGATTCATCCAGAAATAGTTCAGATGTGACCCGGACACGGCGACATTCTGATACTTATTCCAGATGCATCCAGATGCAGTTTTATACGAACACATCATCAGGAAACCCTACACCGGTTCCTCTTCAACTTCAAGACTTCTGAAAACAGTTCATGGGTTCTCCGGTAACGGATGCTAACCTATCACTTGTTCAGATTCTTCTCAAGACTTCTGAAAACAGTTTACAGATTCTTCCCAACAACGGACGTTAATCTACCAACTTGTTCAGATGCCAACCTTTGAAAGTAGTTTACGAACGCTTCCCAAAAAAGGATGTGGCTCTATTGCTTATTCAATCTCAACTTCAAAATAGTTTACAGATTCTCCAGACATGGATGTCAATCTATTGCTTATTCGGACCCCCAATTCAGAGATGTTCCAAAACATGGGTGCCTTTCTGATACTCACCATTGACATACAGTTCAACATTATCAGATGGCATCTCTAAGCCCATCCCCCGACAAGATTTTATCGCATCATATGGCATCTTTAAGCCCATCACCAAATGGCATCTTTAAGCCCATTCACCTCTACCATCACATCGACGAGTGCAAATTTTCTAGGTACTTTAGTGTCCAATCTTCTTTTACCTTCAAGTCGCGAAAGGCAAACTTTCCAATCTCACTCTTAAGGTCCAAGAAGATTGAACAGGGGCAACTGTTTTACCCCAAAATTTGCCCTCGCATTTTTCCACAAGAAATAACAACTTCAGGCTTTTCATGATCTTTCAAACTGGCTCAAGAATCGGTCAAACAGACTTTTCTCGTCAGTCAGGATACAATTAGGGTTTTATTGATTTTCAGGGCTCTGGAATGCTTCAAACAGTTGGTTTAGGGTTTTGTTTGATTTTGGCTCAATTTCGATCAGGCGAACGTTTCTTTGGCATTTAATCAGGAATTAGGGTTTGTGCGTGCGTTCTCGGAAAGATCTAAATTCTACAGTGCTTTGCAAGACATTCCGAGATTTGGTTTGAATTCGCATTATTTGACTTAATCAGTAAAAAGAAGGCAGTTGGTTTGAATTCACGTTTGTTTGATTGAACCAGTCAAAAGATATATGCAGTGTGGATTTACAGTGTTTGGTAAAAATCGGTGAAAAGGGAATGCGCCTGATCAGTGTTTTGATTAACTGTTGCTTTGCTTTGGATATTGGAGGTACCAGGTTTAACTGAACAATTTGTTAAAGCTTTGTTTATTTAAATTATTTATTATTCTAAAATTAAGTAATTGGAATTTATTTTTCAATTATTTTAATTCAAAGAATTTTAAATAAATGAATAAACAATAAAAGAGAAAATAGAATTAATTGGATAATGAAAACTTTTATTTATTCTTAAATTAATTGTACAATTATTGTTTACAATTTATTTACAAACAATGATTTTACACTAATTTAAATTTAAATAAAAAAATGAAACTATCCTATTTTTTCTAAGTCTTCTATTCTTCAAATTCTTCATCCTTCGCTCCCCTCCATTCAATTATTCATCTGCAAGAAAAAAAAAGAGAAAAGTCAAAAAGCAGATAAATAAATAATGACAGATCAAAAGAGTTCATCATTAAGGGCCACTGATTGGGATCAGTTAACCCTCTCTGCAAATCACGGGATTTCTCCCGGTTCACAAAGAGGGAAGAATTTTTATTTGCTATTCGTGAATGCACAAAGTTGAAAAATGCAAAGTTTGTCAATATACTGCATAGTTCCAAATCTCAAAACTCCAAGTTCAAATCAAACTAAAAATCCAAACTTCAACTTTCTGTCAAAATGCCAAAAAGGTTACCCAAGCTGTCAAAGAAAAGAAGATTTGGCAAAGATATGAAAAGTTCCAAAAGTACAAAAGCTGTCAAAAGAAAAGATAAAATATGCAGAGGAAAACTATTATGCAAGCAAACATATTCATGTCATCATTTCCCATAAAAATGGCCCTTTCAGAAAAGTACAGCAAAAAAGATAGTTTAATATTTAACTGTTCTGAGAGAGAGAAGAGAAGAGAGATAAGAGAGCAGGTTTTTTAGGCTTTAGGCAGGAAGGAAGAAAACATATACAAAAAGCAAAACACACTAGGATAAAAAACAAAAGAAAGATATAAAAGAGAGGGAGAGCAAACCACCAAAGCCCTGAACCTGCTGTCCAAAACACAAACAAATACAAAAAAAGATTTACCATTTTCAAAACCTGAAGCATTAAACCTGTGAAGGCCTAAACCAGCATTAAAACCTGTAAAGCCTCACAACCAGATAACACAAGATCTAACCTGCCTGAGCATAAACAAGCCTCACCTGCATCAGTCCAGACCATAAGCCAACACATAACCTGATACCCTGTCAAACAAAATATACCAAAACTGTCCAAGATGAAGAGCAAGTCCAAAAGCCATTAAACCTGCTTAAACATGCGCCTCATACTGGCCTAAGTAGAACCTGTCAAGGCCACCTGCCTAAGCATCAAACCTTAAGCAAAAATCTGCCTAAGCATCCAACCTGCCTAACATGAAGCCTGATGCCTCAAGCCATACCAGCATGTACCTAAAACTTGTTCAAGCCTAACCATAACCATCTCATAACCTTGACCAAACTAAAAGACCAGATCATACTAACCAAATTTCCCAACACACCAAAAGACCCTCAGTAAACACATTATTGGGCAAAAACATTCTAAGCTAACAACAAGGCAGGCAACTCAAAGAAGCATCAAGGCCACTTAGATAAACACAAGGGCAAAACAGGAGCCTCAGAAAAGGCTTCTTCATTGGCAAATCAGAAGAAGCAACATTCAGAAGCATGCATCATTCAAAGGCAACAAACGTTTAGAAGCATATTCAAGGCATCCAACACAGGCAACATAAGCATATTCAGGACCCTCAGAACCCTAGGCTCATCATTGGGCAAGGAAGAACAAATCATCAAGCTAGGCAAGCATTCACAGGCAAATCAAAAAAAGGCAACAAGGCCAAGGCGACAGAAGTAAGAAACGAGGCAACAAGTCAGAAGAAGAGAGAAAATCTAAGGCAACAAACATTCAAAAGCATACTCATCTCAAGGCAACAGAAGCATACTAATCTCAAGGCAACTCAAAGACGAAGAAGAAGAGAAATCAAATAAAGGTTTTCAGAACGCATCATAAAACTTAAAAAAGGGGTTAAGACACGAATACCAGGAGTCCAGACGAGCTAGCTCTTTCACGATCCCCTCGCCGTCAAACCTCCGGAACGCCTCCGACCCCAACCTCTTCCTCCGTCTTCAAGAGGTAACGCTTTTTGTTTCTCTATTCTTCCACAACATCCATGACAATAATAGCAAAGCTTAAAGTCGAAGTTCAAAACGAAATAAGCATGCAAAATCGTAAAAAAGGTATAAAAACATCAAAATCGAACCTTGCTTCGTAAAACCATTTGGCTCGAGCTATGGAGGAAGGAGAGATTAAGGGGTAGCGTTGGTGGCTTAGGCGAGGAGACGAACTCAGAAGCTGGCAAGGATGAACAAAGACGAACGAAGCTACGAACGGCGCTGCTCCTTCCAAACCCTAAGCCAAATATCCCAACTGAAGAATAATTCTCATAACCCTAAAACTGTGTTAAAATGCTAATGGGCCTTGCCCTCTCAAAACGCCTAAGCCCAGTTGCCAAATTAACTCACACCTCCCATTTCTCTTCTTCCTGGGCCTTGCCCGTTTCAAAAATTAAGCCCATTCTTGCTTACTAACATTTTTAACATCTTAACATTAACCACTTTTTTATATAATTTACATAATACTAATTTCATTTCATTTTTTCTTTACACTAAACAATACCTTTTCTTATATTAGCATAGTTAAATAGAAATACAAAACATGACAATAACATACTAATATTTTAATACAAAATACCAAGTAATTAAAATTGAAAACACTTTTTTTTTCTTATCTTTTTGTATATAATCAAGACAAATACATTTTTTTTATACATAATTCTTAACATTTAATTAAAACATTCCTTTTGTACATATTAAGAAAATACAAGATTATTAATTAAATTAAATAGACATTTAATTTTTCTTTAGGTCAAAACAAATACTTAACAATACTTAATACATATTCAATTTCACATCGCCACCTGTAAATAATTACACACATGTGTACACGTACACTTACACAATACATTTGCCTTGCTCCTATACACATTTGCTTATATTTGTATATTCGTTACATTTGCATTTGATCGATTCGATTTGGTTGTAACTTATTGGACATTACATTCCTAAGTCTCATCCCCATTCATAAATTTGTACCCCCACTCCCGGATACCTATTTTGTAATAGCGTAGATTTTACATTTTTGCAATTTACCGCTTTCAATTATACCATGGTTAGACCTAGGGTTTGCATGTATATAAAATCAAACGCTAGATAACCTAACACCAGACAAATACATGAAATCAATACACAATCACACTTGCACCCTCTAGGGTAATCCCACATGTTGCCTTCCAAAATGGGCCATGCTTGCACGTTGAGTATCTTTGGCAAAACAAATTCAAATGATCATAAGTCCCTCAATGACGCTTTCGAATGTTGCCTAAACGGAATGATCATAGTCCATTCAAAGCAAATTGCCAAAGACACTTGGCACCATTGCATTCATGGTCCGTACGATGACCCGTGCCCGTCCCGAACAAACTTCCTAAACGCAAGATTGTCCACCAAATTCAATGGTGGAACAAAATTGTTAAAAAGGGTTGAAAACATAGAGAAAACCTTTGAGTACAATAGGGTAGACAAAACTCTTAGTTACTTGAGATCAACTTGCAAAAACGCTTGCCTTCTTTTCAAAAACCACAATCCACAACACTTTCAAACAAACTCTCAAAAACATTTGAAACGTCTTTTCGAAAAGATACACACTTTTGTAAAACACTCAAACACGAGTCGAATACATTGGTCGCCTAAGACAAGGCATCTCTTCAAAAACATTTTCAAAACACATACACACACCACAATTTCAAGCAATCGAAAATCAAGGCAAGTGATCTAAAAAACCAAGTAACTAAGAGCCCATGGATAACAATGGATGAAAAGGGTGCTAATACCTTCCCTTTTCATAATCTACCCCCCGGACCCACGAAATATCTCAAAAGGTTTTTGCTGTGCTTTTTTAACCTTTCCTTTAGGATAAAATAAAAAGTCGGTGGTGACTCTTGCTCAACCGCACAAGTGCGAATACGAACGCAAAACCACAGTCAGTTCTCCCACCGTATCACAGTACCCTTTAAATCGTCTAGAAGAGACGAAGTGAATGACATTTGTCTGAGCTCCTGATTTTACAGTTTGTGAGACCTACAATTCGCGTGGCTGGAGGTTGAAGATGACCAACGTGGCATCTCTCAAACAATGACAAAGCGCCACTTGTTTTTTTCAAATCTATTTTTTAATTAATGATTCAGTGGTTTATTCACTAATGTCCATGATATGCACAACGCGCCAGATCCGTTGGATTTGATTACTGACGTGTTTTGACTTTGATCCAATGGTCTACATCACTTTGGTTTTATTTTTATTTTCTGCTTTTATATTCTAGTTGTTTTAAATTTCAAACATTCATAAAAAAAATCATTTCAACTTCTAAAATTCTGAAAAAAAATTCTTAAAAATACTTTGGATTTTCTCTTTCTGATTTTTATTTTTTCATAATTTTATTTTGTGATTTGATATTTTTTATAATTTTAACTTTATTTAACTTGTTTTAATTGATTAAAAATTCTTTCCTTGATTTTTAAATTCTGAAAAATTATGGAAGAATCCAATGAACTCTTGACAAATATTGGTGACCTCATTTTATTTTTATTTCTGATTTTACTATTTTTTACAATTTTTGGTTTATTTTGCATATTTATTTAAATTTTAAAAATAATTTTTGACTTTAAAAAAAATCCAAATTTTTTTGGCGATACTTATTAACTCATGTTTGACTTTTAACTATTTTTTGAGATTTTTATTTGGTGTTTTAATATACTTTGTGTATTTTACCAATTATTTCCCTTTTATTAACTATTTGAATATTTTTTTTATTAAATATTATTTTATTATTTTTGTTTGGTTCTGATTTGAATGTTTTTTTGGGACAAGTTTCTCAACCTCATTGGATCTTGGGTGTTTATAGGTTGAAAAACCAAATCCACCAAAATGGATGAATATTGTTGATGATATTTGAAACCCTAATTTCATTTAATACATCCCTTCCCTCTTCATCTTATCCCTTTCCTACTTGTGCTACATGTTGTCTGAGAATGATCTACATATGGTACATATATTTATATTGACTGACCTCAAATTAGGTGTGACTTCTACTTAAGTCCACTTACGATTGCTTAACATACTGCTAAATTTTTCCCGATTCGAGAAATGATCATTCGTGGCCAAAACCTATGTTTGTAAGCCCAAGTATATTTAATTTGAAACCTTTGATCCAATAACCATGAGGTTCATTGTTAGGAGGATTTGGTCTTATCAATCCTCTAATGAACCATCACAAACTTTAGTCTAAGTGAATCATTTAAACATCGTTGATCATATGTTGTCGCCTCGAGAACTTGAAATGAAAGATATACTTGACAAAAAGCAAATGAGACTTGTTGTTGAGAAGCTTTGATTTTATCAATCTTCTAATTAGTTTTCAAATGCAACTTTCAAGATGGTCATTCAACTAACTTCTAACTTCTAATTCACTAACAATTGAATTTAATTTATTCTTTTTTTTGATGCCTTTACTTTTATGCACAATTTATCTTAACATTTATATTTCATGTTATTTTCAGCTTTGCCCACTTGAGTATTTATCTTTATGTCATTTTAGACGGTTGTTTTCCTTAGCATTTATCTTATGCTTTAGGGTAGTCTCTTCATATCCTCCCATCTTCTTTAATTTCAAAAATATTCTCCCTCCTTTTCAAAACTCTTATTGTTTTCTAACTTGAACCACTTTTCACAATAAACTTTGACTTAGGTCCATGAATTTTCAAAAGTATTTGCTTAAATCAAAATTTAACCAACTTAATCATACTTCGACATTTTTTGGTGAGAAGAATAAAAGTCAATCAACCTTATTAAAACCATTTTGGCCACTTTGGCTTTTTACTTTAAAATTTTCTCAAAATATTAGAGACTTGTCAATCCTTGTAGTGATGCGAGATACTAAACTTCTACGATATATAGTGAAGTGAGATATTTTCCACTTGAGTGTTGAGTGAGGCTTTATTGATTTTAAAATCAAAGCTATATCCTCAACTTTGAGATGAAGAAAATTCTCCTTTCTCATAATCGTGGGTAGTAAGTATGTTTTCCACTCGGATATGACGATGGCATCTCTTTTCTTAAATTAACCAACTCACTTGTGTTTTAAAAATTTTAAAGGTGAACTACGAGTACCCTGACCCCCTATTGCATGAAAGTTGGTACGTAGGCACTAAAGGTTCACAACCGCGGCGGGTGCAAAAATTGTAAAAAATACTTCTTTTCTCATCTTTACCATCTATTTTTGTATACAACACATATAGCCAAAATACACAAATTATCAAAGAGGTTCATGCGGTGTACTGTAGATGTTTAGGGTGCTAATACCTTCCCTTTTCATAACCAACCATCGTACCTAGATTCTCTCCCCCTCTATTCTCTCTTTTTCCATTCCTTTGGAAACAGTAAAGCGTGGTGGTGATTTTTATTTGATTTATGTGAGTTAAGTAAATCCAATGGCTTAGTATCAACATTTCTACCGCTACAAAAAAAATGGTGACTTTAGTGGAGAAAGATTGACCAATTGTTGGTCCATCTCTAAGTGGGTTGAGCCTATCTTTGTTTATATTGTGTATGTGCTATTATTTGTTGTATATTATATGTTGTATATATATTTTTCTGGATTTTCATGGTTTATAGGGTGCTTGGTGATTTCTCATAAGTCCTCTTCCCGGACTTGGGAAAACTTAAGATAGGACAGATGGTATAGTAATGTTAACTTTGAGGGAGGAATCCCAAAAAAGAAGACATGAGATCCTCTACTCAGTGGAGGCCCCTTTGACTGTAATATTTGTTTATCAAGAAATCGAGAAGACGCACTGCTTTTGACTTCGGAGCCTGTTGAAGCTGAGGACCGTAGAACCCTTAACCCATCTTGGCCTTTTAGGTGTAGTGCAGAAACTATGACGGAGAAATTCGGAAGTGGTTGTCATGTGATACTACACTCAGACAAGTTTTTCTTGAGAATATTACTAATTACCAAGTTAAACGGGACGTTGGTAATATCCGATGGAAGGATGTAGACTATGGGAACCTTTTAGAACCTTGTTCGGAAGGTGATAAACAATTAGTCCTTACCTTGTTGGTAGTACCTTTGACTTCATACTCATGACGTCAAACCTATGAACCCCCCCTGTTTGTGATCTTGTGTGTGATTGTTACATCATGCATTCATGCACCCATAAACATTCTTTAAAATAATTTTTTCAAGGGACTTAAAGTTGACTTTTTGCAAATATCTTAGGTACTTTTTGACCATGGATTCTGGAAAAAGAAATACTCGGAAGTACACTTTCAAGGATCCTAAGATAGAGGAACTGATGAGTTTGATCCCTGAGATTGAGAGCTCTACAAATTTCTGAAAGAAGTATGGATTTGTCGTGTCTCTTATGAAGCTCAAGATGAAGGATGGTATTCTTTCTAGATTGTTATAGTTCTATGATCTGTTGTGTCGGTGTTTTACTTTCCCGAATTATCAGTTGATGCCTACATTGGAAGAGTATTCTTACTTACATGGTTTACCTATTACTGATCGTGTTCCTTTCACTGGCTTAGAGAGATCCTAAGTCTCATGAGATTGTTGCCGTGACTCATTTGAATAAGTATGATATTGAGGCTAAAATGACTAACAAAGGAGGAATCAAAGGTTTACTTGCTCAATTTTTATTGGAGAAAGCTCGTTACTTTGCTAAGATGAAGAGTACAGTTGCTTTTGAGGTTATCTTTACTTTGCTTTCCTATGGGTTATTATTGGCCTAATATTGACAAATTTGTTGATGCCAATGCCATTAGGATATTTTTGATTGGAAATCCAGTTCCTACATTGCTAGGAGACACTTATTATTCCATTCACCTTCGAAATCATTATCAGGGAGGAATGATCATTTGTCGCACAACATTTTTATATAAGTGGTTTATTTCTCACTTACCTCAGACTATTGCTTTTTGGGATCCCAAGCAGGAACCTTGTTGGGCCTTGAAGATTATGGCTCTCACTCATTCTGACATTGATTGGTATCATCAAACTTATTATGATGTGGAGATAATTGATAGCTATGGCAGTTTCCCCAATGTGCCTCTTCATTGTACAAATGGAGGAATTAACTATAATCCCATTCTTGTGCATCGTCAACTTGGATATCCAATGAGAGACAAGCCAAATAGCTTTCATCAGGGTTGTTTCTTTCTCAAAGAAGGAGGGGATCATAAGGAAGCTAAGGAAGAGATTGCAAAGGCTTGGCATCATATTTATAGGAAGATTAGAAATGATTTGGGACCAAAAGGAGCTATTTTTTTTAGCCTCGTCTATGTTGGATACGAGCAAGGGAAATTCAGTTAAAGATGCCATATTCTCATGAAGAACCTATACCTGATATGTTTGTGAGGACTACTCCTCCCCTTTCGGATGATGTGGAAGAAATTCAGCTTGCCTTGGTTATGATGCAGCAAGAGAAGGAGGCATGGAAGAAAAAGTACCCGACTTTGGAGGTATCCTACTCGACAGAACTGAAAGTGAAGGATGACTAGATTGAGATTATTGAGAGTCCCATTATGGAGATGGTGGAGAAGAAAGAGGATTTATTTTCCTATAGAGCTCAGAAAGGACCTAGTTGCTCACTTTTTGACTCTGGTGGTTGGAAAGAAATCGCCGACAGGAATACAAAACAAAACAAGCAGTTGAAGGCTCAGAATGCAAGACTCGTGGGAAAGCGTCAGTGTGTAGAGAGATCTTCATCAGCTTTGGTTCCTTAGGATTTTAGATTCTATCTTTATTCTCTTGTACCTAGGATTATTGAAACATGTACTAAAAGTTATAATCCATTACGAAGTTATTATAATAAAATTTTCAATATTTCAAAATATGTTAGTACTTTAATATTTGCAATTGCCTATAATTCATTGAGTTCCTTGAAATGAAAATAATAATAAATAAATCATATGCATTACATATCATGCATCATTTTGCACATATTCTTGCATTTTTATTCATATCCATGTATCTTATTGTGTTTCTCTACTTCGTTCAGTTAGCAAGTTGTCTCATCGTTACAATACTCGGGCTAATTCTAGGAAGAAAATGGAGAATCTTGAATAAGAGGATTGCAAGTTGCACGAAGAAGTTACTACTTTGAGGGTTGGTATGGCCAATCTGACTGCTTTGGTGGAATCATTTATGGTTGCTCAGAATCAGCCACCACCTGCTCCTCCATCTCCTCATCCTACTCAGCCACAACAGACAACTGTTACTTCCGAGGTTCCATCGATTCCCATTTCTGTTACTTCCATTATTGTTGCTCAATACAATAAGCCTCAAGGTTATCCGTGGGGAATGTATGAAAATTTCATGCCAGAAGGTTACAATCCTGATGCTCAAATTGCTCCTGTTTCTGCACCTCCTATGGTGCATGCTACTCTTGTTGCTAATAATGAGATTCATCATGTTGCGCCTCCTACGGTGAATGCTATATCGTTTATTAATGATGAAGTTTATTGTCATGTTCCTCCACCAAGCAAAAGTTTGGGCTTCTATGACCGATTGTATGATTTCCAGGATCAGTTCAATGAAATGCAGAAATAAATGAAGGCTCTTTGAGGAAACTAATTTTTCAGACAAAACGTAAGTGAAATCTACTTTGTTCCTAACGTAAAAGTGCCAGCGAAGTTTAAGGTGCACAAATTTTAGAGGTACAAGGGTAACTCTTGTCCACATGACCACCTGGTGATGCATATCAGAAAGATGTCTGCCCATACTTATGACCAACGCTTGCTTATTCATTTCTTACAGGATAGTTTAACTGATGCCGCTTTGAAATTGTATATGCGTTTGGATAATAGCAACATCTGCACCTTCAATGATTTAGGTGAAGCTTTTATCAATCAGTATAAGTACAATATGTTTATGGCACCTAACCGTGACCAATTAAGTGTGATACCTCAGAAAGATAAAGAGTCATTCAAAGAATATGCATAGCATTGGCGCGAGGTTGCTGCCTAAGTGGTACCCCCGATGGGAGAGCAAGAAATGACCAAGGTATTCCTGAAAACTCTTGGATAATTTTATTACGAAAGGATGGTTGCTAGTGTGCCAAGTGATTTCAGTGAGATGGGAAGTATGGGTGTTCGTCTAGAAGAAGCTGTCAGAGAAGGACGTTTGACAAAAGACGAAGGAACAAATAAATCCTCATATAGGTTTTCTAGAAAGAAAGAAAGTGAAACAAATGTTATCGTTGAGGAAATAAAGTTTAATCCACCAAGAAGACTCCATCAGTATCAACAACAGGTTGCTTCTGTGACTCCGGTCCTCAATGTAGCTCCGACTGATGTTGCCTATCAGAGACCACCTCCTCAAGGAAATCAAGGGCAAGGTCAGAGGAGAGAATTTGTTGACCCTATTCCGATGAGTTATGAAGAACTTTTCCGTATTTAATTCAAAATAAATTGGTGCAGACAAGACCTCCCCCTACTATACCTTCACCTTTTCCCTGATATTACAAGGTGGATCAGACTTGTGCTTTTCATCAAGGAGCCCTAGGGTATAACATTGAAATTTGTTATCCCTTGAAGTCTGAAATGCAGAAGACGGTGAGATATGGTCTTCTATCTTTTAAAGATATCGTTCCACATGTGAAAGATAATCCACTACCCAAACATGGAGGTGGAAATGCCGTAAATATGGTTATTGGTTGTCCTGGGGACTTCTGGATTTTTTATATCAACTTGGTTAGAGGTGATTTAGTAAAGATGCATGCTGATCTTTGTGAGTTCATCTATTATATACATGACCATGCTGGTTGTAGTATTTGCAGTACAAATATCCATGGATGTGATAAAGTGAGAGTTGATCTTAAAGAAATGATGGATGAAGGTCTTATCCACATAATCAGACCAAGGGATGAATATGAAGAAGAGGTGAATATTGTTTATGGATGTCCTGATGAATTTTGGATTTTTGATGTGAATTATATGAATGATGATCTAGTACAGCTGCACGCTACGCTTTATCACATGGATGGTCAAGAAGAAGATCATTATGGCTCCTGTTAAATATTTTGTAAGGATTCTTGTGGTTGTTATATCATAATAAGAGGTGTTCAATTATTGCTAGATAATGGTATCATCAAATTCACCGATAAAAGAGATGATTACAATGGAGTTAATGTGATTGAAGATTACTTAGTTGAGTCCATGTCTAATGATGAATATGTTTCTACTGATGTGTTCCTTTCTTCTGATGAAGGTATGTTCTCCGTTAATGATTCTGCAATGCCTAAATATTCTGAAGTGGTGTTGAATGTAATTATGTTGTGTTTTGGTGTTCTTACTCCTATAGAGATTGAGTACCATAACAAGCCTGTTCTTTCTCCCATGGTTATTTATCTGCCTGGTCATGTCCCATATGAATCAGGAAAATATGTGCCTTAGAAGTACAATGCAACTATCCTAGAATATGGAGTGGAAATTCCTATCCAACCTTTATCCCATGTCGAGAACATTTCTGAAGCTAGTCGACTAAATCCCCAGTGGCCGTGTCTTTGCCCCTACCTTTTGAGGGCATGTTAATTCTGATAAAAAGTTTGTTGAGAAGGTTGAACCTAATAAATTTTAGGAGAATCTAGTGGCACTACCTTGGATAAGGATGTGGATGACTTGTTGAAGATCATCAAGAAGAGTGATTACAAGATTGTTGATCAGTTGTTGTAAACTCCATTTAATATTTCCATTCTAGACTTGCTAATGAACTCTTCTACTCATCAGGAATCTCTTTTGAGAGTGTTAGATCAGGATTTTGTTGAAAGTGATATGTCTCTGGATCAGTTCAGAAGTGTTGTGAGGAATATTACATCTTGTAATAATCTGAGCTTTTGTGATGACGAGTTTCTCGATGAAGGAAGAAACCATAACTTGGCACTCCATATTTCTATGAATTATAAGAATGACTCTTTGTCTAATTTGTCGATTGACAATGGATGTGCTTTGAATGTCATACCAAGGAGTAGACTCGTGAAGCTTAAGTACCAGGGAGCTCTCATGCGCCCAAGTGGCATTATAGTGAAAGCATTTGATGGTTCGAGAAAGTATGTCATTAAAGAAGTAAATTTGCCTATTCATATAGGTCCACACTTATTTCAGATTACTTTCCAGGTTATGGATATTGTCCCCGCCTATAGTTATTTATTGGGACGACCATGGATCCATGAAGCAGGAGCTGTTACTTCAACTTTACATCAGAAGCTAAAATTTATTCGTGAAGGGAAGGTAGTCATTGTGAACGGTGAGCAATCTCTGTTGATATCTCATTTGTCTTCCCTTAGCATTATAGAAGCTGACGAAGCTGCTGTTGGAACTCAGTTCCAAGCTTTGTCCATTGATAATATAAGGAAGAATGGGAATTCTATTACCTCATTTAAGGATGCACAACAGGTAGTGCAGAGAGGCCCTAGCAAGCTGTTGGGGCAAGTTATTAATCCTCCTATGAATAGGAATGGCACTGGTTTAGGTTTCTCCAAGAAGAAGGAAGTCATGAATTTGAAGTCTTCCTTGAGTAAATATCAAGACATCTTTCACAGTGCATGCTATCTTCATCCAACTACTCCAAGGATCAATACTATTCTCGAAGATGAATCAGATCAAGAAATGCCAAACTTCGTGACACATGGAGTCATAGTCCAGAATTGGGTCACTGTTGGTGTTTCTTCTTGCATTCACATTTCAAAGTAATTTTTTTGTTAGTCTTTTCAAAAATCTTACACTCTGCCCAAGGTGAAAGTATTGATGTTGTAGGGGCATATCTGTTGTTTTGATTTTTAAAATCATTAATAAAAGTTGTATTTGATTCCAAAATTATGTCTTTATTCTCTTATTTTTCTTGGAAAATGGTAATCAGAAAAAATTCTTTTGAAATAAATAATAACTATAAATAAATCTGCATAATCTTTTGTTACATGTGTCAGTTTCTAAAATCTATCATAAATCACGTGCGCAGATTAATTAAAAAACATGTTGAGTACAATAACCATGCACCCTCTCCCAACTTTGAGCATCATGTGTATATGGCCAAAGAAGAATAATATGATAAAATCCCAGAAGAAGTTTCACAGTTGCTTGAGCATGATAAAAGTACCATTCAACCGTATAAAGAGCTGTTAGAGATGATTAACTTGGGTTCAGAGGAAGATCCAAAAGAAGTCATGATTAAGGCACTACTTCATTCTGATGTGAAGAGCAAGTTGATTGAGTTATTGAAAGAGTATGTGGATATCTTTTCTTGGTCTTATCAAGACATGCCTGGTTTTGATACTGATATTGTGGAACATTATTTGCCGCTAAAGCCAGAATTTCCACCAATCAAGCAGAAGTTGCGAAGAACCCATCATGACATGGCAGTGAAAATTAAAGAAGAGGTTTTGAAGCAGATGGATGACAGTTTTCTTGTGACATCAGTATACCCTTAGTGGATTGCCAATATTGTTTCAGTACCAAAGAAAGACAGAAAAGTCTGCATGTGCGTTAATTATAGAGATTTAAACAAAGCTAGTCCAAAATATGACTTTCCATTGCCACATATTAGTATGCTGGTTGACAGTATAGAAAAATTCAAAGTGTTTTCGTTCATGGACAGATTTTTCGGATACAACCAAATCAGAATGGCTTCCAAGAACATGGAAAAAACAATGTTTATCACACCCTGGGGAATATTCTGTTATAGAGTGATGCCCTTTGGGTTGAAGAAAGCTGGTGCAACGTACCAGAGGGCTATGACAACCCTATTCCATGATCTGATGCATAAGGAAATTGAGGTATATGTTGATGATATGATTGCCAAATCTCAGACCGAGGAAGGGCATATAGAAGATTTGTTGAAATTGTTTCAATGTTTGAGGAATTATTGTCTCCGCTTAAATCCAAATAAGTGCACTTTTTGTGTTCATTTAGGAAAATTGATAGGTTTCATCATCCAAAAAGGAATTGAAGTTAATCTTGATAAAGTTAAAGCAATTCAAGAAATTCCTGCACCAAGAACTGAAAAGCAAGTTAGAGTCTTCCTTGGACGTTTGAATTACATATCCAGATTTATCTCCCACATGACTGCAACATGGGAATCGATCTTTAATTTGTCAAAAAATGATCAATGTTGTCTGTGGACGGATTATTGCCAAAGGGAATTTGAAAGCATTAAAGAGTATCTACTTGAACCTCCTATCTTTCTACCTCTTGTTGAAAGAAGACCATTGATTATGTATTTGACTATGTTAGATAATTATATGGGTTTTATTTTTGGAGAACAAGATGAAACATGAAGAAAAGAATATGCCATTTATTATCTTAGTAAGAAGTTTACTGACTGTGAGTCACAATATTCTATGCTGGAAAAACATGTTGTGCTTTGGCCTGGGCGATAAAATGATTGTGGAAATATATGTTGAATCATACCACTTGGTTGATTTCTAAAATGGATCCAATTAAGTATATTTTTGAAAAGTATGCTCTTACTAGAAGAATTTCCCGTTGGCAAACGTTGTTGTCTGAATATGATATTGAATACTGTACACAGAAGGCTATAAAAAGCAGTGTGTTGGCAGATTATCTTGCTCATCAACCAGTTGATGATTATCGGTCTATTAAATATGATTTCCCTGATGAGGATGTGATGTATTTGAATGTAAAAGATTATGATGAACCTTTTCCTAAGGAAGGTCCTGATCTTGAATCCCGGGGGGGTATGGTGTTTGATGAAGCTGTAAATGCTTATGAGAAAGCAATCGGTGCCATGATTATCACTCCCCATGGGTCACATATCCATTTTACTGCAAGGTTGGCATTTGATTGTACAAATAATATGGTAGAGTAAGAAGCTTGTATCATGGGCTTTGAAGAGGCTATAGATCTCAGAATCAAAATTCTAGATGTTTATGGCGATTCAGCTTTGGTAATAAATCGGATCAAAGGAGAAAGAGATACTCGTCACATTGGCTTAATTCCATGCAAAGATTATGCAAGAAGATTATTACATTTCTTTAATAAAGTTGAATTCCATCATATTCCCAGAGATGAGAATCAGATGGCAGATGCTTTAGCCACTTTGGCTTCTACGTACCAAGTAAATGCTTGGAACGATGTACCTCAGATCACAGTTCGACGTCTGGATAAGCCAACTCATGTGTTTGAGACGGAGGGAACATTAGACGAAAAACCTTGTTATTATGATATCAAACACTTTCTCCAGAATCAAGAATACCTAGTTGGTGCGTCAAACAAAGATAGAAAGACATTGGGAAGGTTGGTAGGAAGATTTTTCCTCAATGAAGATGTGTTATACAAAAGAAATCATAACATGATCTTGCTCAGATGCGTGGATATACATGAAGTAGACATGTTGATACATGAGATCCGTGAAGGTTCTTTTGGTAGCCATGCCAAAGGACATTCAATGACAAAGAAGATGCTTAGGGCAGGTTACTATTGGGTGATAATGGAATCTAACTATTACAAATTTTCAAAGAAGTGCCATAAGTGTCAGATTTATACTGATAAAATTCATGTGCCTCTGACGCTTCTCAATGTTGTTTCTTCCCCCTTGCCTTTTTCTATGCGGGGTATTGATATGATTCGAATGATTGAACCCAAGGCATCGAATGGACATCATTTCATCTTGGTGGAAATTGACTACTTCACCAAGTGGGTGGAAGCAGCTTCCTATGCTAATATCACTAAGCAGGTGGTAGTACGCTTTATCAAGAACAATATTATATGTCGGTATGGTGTGACAAGCAGGATTGGCACTGACAATGGCTCAAATCTGAATAATAAGATAATGACAGAACTTTGTGAATAATTCAAGATTGTCCATCACAACTCATCTCCTTACAAACCTAAGATGAATGGGGTTGTTGAAGCTGCTAACAAAAACATTAAGAAGATCATCTAGAAGATGGTTGTTACCTATAAGGATTGGCATGAGATGCTCCCTTTTGATTTTAATGGGAATCATTCATCCAACTGCATTTTAACAAGGGCAACCCAGTTCTCTCTTGTGTATGGTATGGAAGTAGTGCTCCCCGTCGAGGTTGAGATTCACTCTTTGTGTGTGATAATGGAAACCAAGTTGTCAGTTATATCGAAAAATAATGAAGAAACCTTTTGATAAGAAGTTCAAGCCTCGTGAATTCAGAGAAGGCGATCTCATGCTCAAAAAGATCATGTCTTTTAACACTTATTCTAGGGGAAAATGGACTTCCAATTATGAAGGCCCATATGTTGTCAAGAAATCCTTCTCTAGCGGTGCATTGATTCTTGAAACTATGGATGGAGAGAAGTTCCCACGTCCTATAAATGCTGACGCAATCAATAAATACTTCACCTAAAGAAATAAAAGAACAAAACACTAAGTTGAAAACCTGAAATGGCGACTTAGGAAAAAAAAGTGTCTCGGTAGGCTGAAAACTCGAAAGGACAGCCTAGGAAAAACTAAGAGACACAAACAGAATAAATTTTTCCGCTAGGTTGAAAACCCGCAAGGGAAACCTAGGCAAAAGTAAGAGACACAAACAGAATAAATTTTTCCGCTAGGTTGAAAACCGGCGAGGGAAACCTAGGCAAAAGTTACAGATTTCTTGGCAAGTAACTACATCAGACAAGACTTGATCATTGAAGGAGCAATCTTCTCGGATCATCATCACACTTCAGCTGAAGTCTTTGCTCAGGAGTTCAAAGTTGTTAGGGAAAATAATGGTCATTGTATTTCAATGTATCTTTTCCATATATTTACCATTTTCTAAAATTTGTAATCATCTATGGAGTCTCGCCATTCACAGACTACCATTCTATTAATAAAGTTTGAGCCTTTATCCAATCCTTTGTAGTTATTATTTTATTCTGTTTGCAAAGATTTCATTTATTATTGATAGTAATTTTCAAATAAAAAATATTTAATAATAAAAATTCTTTGTGAAAAGAATTTACAAATTACTTTTTACTTCAGATTTTTTGATTCAAGTAGAACAAAAGTAGTGATTCCAAGGATGGACAAACTCCGAAGTTTTGAAAAGATTCCCCAAGAAACCTCTCCCAGGTTACTCTTGCTTATATATTCATGATCCTATTGTGTTGTTTCCCTCGGATAATTAGAGTTCACACCAATTGATATATGGAACAATGTTGGACCTGTAATCCAATTTTCCCCAGTTAAGTCTTGGTTCAGATTTTTCTCCAGGTTGATTATTTGGTTTGGGTGGTTTGATACCTTTATCCCATATTCTCCAGTCAGGGCTTAACATGGAATTTCCCCAGCTAAGTAGCCAGGCGAGGGCAGTATCTTTTATAAGAAGTGTTGAGACAACTATCAACTTTTTGGGTTTTCTCTCGCCAAGTGTTGAGTTTGATTTAAAATCCCCATAATTTCGACTTCTTGGTATATTGTTAAAACTTCTTAGGTTCCCAAATGAAGTCGAGATGATGCTTTTCTTTGAAAGTGGTTAACCCCATGAAGTTTCAAAGTTTCTCTGCAGAGAAGTTTGTGCAACCATTACTTTTGATATCGAAGAATGTATTTGGGCTCCCCTCGATGATGTGGTGTTGTCCTACCTAATGAAGCCAACACGAGATCCCTAGTTGAAGTCTCGAAGATGTGGTTTTCAGCTTCCCTAGTGAAGTCAGTATTACAATCTCCAGTGGAAGTCTATACGATAAGACATTGTCTTCCCTAGCAAAGTCTGCATGATTTTCCCGGTGAAGCCTGGAGGAGGATGTTATATCCCTACAATTGTATTGGTTTATTGCTATCATATTATGCCTTGATTATTTTTAAGTAATGCTTCTTCCAAGTGGAGTTAAGTCGTGAAGTAGGAATTTGTTTCCTCAATTGGTGCTTACTCACTTATGGAATCTTCATCCTGGATGTGTTTTAGCCAAGTGTTGATTTTACCCAAGTTTGTTTTGTCTGGTTATTCCCAGTATAGTTTGCCTATTTTGTTAGCATATACATGATAACATTCGTACATTCATACATACATCATTCATAGCTGAATTTAAAATTCATTACTCATTTGCATTCATTAATATTTTTGTTGGCATATGAACCTATTTGCAGAGTTATGTTACCCTCTATCCAATAAATTGTCAACCATAAGCAGAAAGTGTATATCCTTTCAATTTCCCCACTGAGTTATCCCTCGTGGAAGAATTTTACTTTAGCCTTTTCTATTCAGCTCATTATCTAGATGGAACGTGATCCCCAATTGAGCTTATTCCTCATCGGGTGCTATCTTGGTTGATTATTTCACTCCAATTTATTTATGGTTTTAATCTGTGGTCCCTAGCAACATTATTATTATTATTTATGCAGGATTTGAACCCTGGTTTGAGAGTGTGCATTTATTTTACACGAGAAGACTTTATCTCCTCAGTAGGAATATGTTGGCACTTCCCCGGAAAGTCAAGATTCATTTCCCCGCAGCGTTATTGCAATCCTCTTCATAAACAACAAATGACAGGTCTCTTTATTTGAGCAACTTGTTCTTCCCCAGTAAGTCTATCAATGCCAGAGAAGATGTTTACTCTGATGAATGGTAGTCTCGTCATTATGGGAGATAATTTGTTGTATAGATTTGTTACTTTGATAAATTGTAGTCTCGTCATTATGGGAGATAGTTCATTGTAGAGTTTTGTTACTTTGATGAATGGTAGTCTCGTCATCATGGAAGATAGTTCATTGTTGAGATTTTGTTTACTCCGATGAATGGTAGTCTCGTCATTATGGGAGAGAGTTCATTGTTGATATCTGTTTACTCTGATGAATGGTAGTCTCATTATTATGGGAGATAGTTCATTGTTGAGATCTGTTTACTTTGATGAATGGTAGTCTCATCATTATGGGAGATAATTCATTGTAGAGATATTTACTCTGATGAATGGTAGTATCATCATTATGGGAGATAGTTTGTCGTTGAGATTCACTTTTCTCTAAAGAAGTTTATTTGTTTTCAGTCATAAGTACAAATGCCAATTATTTGTTAGTGTAATACGGTGGCAGAACTGGCTTGTTTTGCATTATATCGTAAATGTTATGGATATAAAGAGTCGCCACTGACTTTTCTTTTATCCAATAAGGAAAGGTTAAGAGAACAGGAAAGACCTTTGATAGATTTTGATTTTAGGGGGTAAGTTATGAAAAGGGAAGGTATTAGCATCCTTTTCATCCGTAGTTATCTACAGGCTCTTAATTTCTTAGCTCACTTTAAACTTGATTTTTGTGTGTGTGATTTAAAAATATTTTGAATGGCATATGTGAGGCAGACTTTGTAATAATTCTTGTATCAGTCCTCAAGAATGTATACAGACTTTGTAAAATTTTAAGGTACAACAACTGCCCCTGTTCAGTCTTCTTAAACCTAAAGAGTTAGATTGGCATGTCCGCCATTCGTGATCTAAAGATGGAAGAGGATTGAACGCTTAAGTGCCCAGGAATTTTCACTTTCCGGTGCACGAAGTAACGTTGTTGGTTAATTATATTGCTTGAATGGGATTAAAGATGCCATTCGGGGAGGTGATAGAGTGTTGCCAGAGATGGGCTTACAGATGCCATCCAAAGTATCTGTTGATAGGAGTATCTGAATGAGTCTACGCCCGAATGTATCTGAATGCTTTTCAAAAGGAAAAGTTTTCAAGAATTTTGTCTTTGGGAGGAATGCTTTTCAATATGAAGCCCTGAAGGATATGCTTTTCAGAATAAACCTCTGAAGGATAATGCTTTCTAGAATTCAGTCTCTGGGGGGAATGATTTTCAGATCGAAGCCCTGAAGGAGATGCTTTTCAGAATAAACCTCTAAAGGAGAATGTTTTCCAGAATTCAGTCTCTAGGGGGGAACGCTTTTCAGAATAACTTTTGAAGGAGATTTTTTTTCAGGATAAACCTCTGAAGGAAAATGCTTTTTAGAATTCAGTCTCTGAAGGGAGATGCTCTCCAGAATTCAGTCTCTAAAGGAAATCATTTAGTCATGCAGATAATCACCCCGTCTTGTTTGAGGAATTGATCTACAATCTGTTTTTCATTAGTAAACTCCTCTTGTTTCGGGAATTCATACCTCCTGGTCATATAGGTAGTTGCCCCGTCCCATTTTTGGAATTTATCTACGACCTGTTTTTTGTTTATAAACTCGTCTTATTTCGAGAATTCATACCGCCTGGTCATATGGATAGTTTCCTCGTTGTTTATCGTGAATTAATCTAGGACCTGTTTTTTTGTTGGTAAACCCATCCTGTTTTGGGAAATCATATCGCCTGGTCATATAGATAGTTGCCTCATCCTGTTTCAGGAATTAATCTCTGACCTGTTCGAAAATTGCCAATGATATTCGTCTGTTTGTGAATTTTACCTGAAAAGACAAAACTTGCTTTATGTAATGTCATGATGTATGTAATGTATTGTTTAATGATGCTCTCAAAATGAATGAGAATGTTATATGCGTTTCGATATGCATATGCTATGATGTATTGATAAATGATGTATGGATGCAATATGTCGTTGAAGCGTATCAGTAGCTCCTTGTAACAATGTCTAGTTGGGGTAAATAAATCATGCACTGTTGTTGGGGATGAAGAAAGTGATTCTTCAATTTCTGCTGGGAATAATTTTGATGGGGATTCCCGCTTTCTTGTTTGAGGATACTTCGCAGGGGATCTTCGACTTTTGCTTCAGGATAGAGGCACTCAAGGACAGTTGGTCGTTCGCCATTCTTTTAGTTGAAGGATTTGATTCTTACGCACCCTGACTGGGGATAAAAGAGATGGATATTCCTCTAGTGTGCTAACTGTCCAGGTTTCAAATACCGTAGCAAATCTTCTGGGGATAGAAACTTTGATTAAACCCTGCTGGAAAAGAGAAATTTGTTAAGGATTTATGGTGTTGGAGTAATAAACTCCGTTGGGGAATTAAATTCTTGTAAACTGTGTAGAGGGAATAAACTCTAATGGGGATTGGAATTTTATAGTCTATGCTGAGGAAGTCTCTACTATATGATGGGGAAATGATCAAACTTCCTTATCCTCTAGGGGATCTATTGGGGATGATGATCAGGTCAAGCTACCCATTAGGGATATGGAGGTGAATTGCTGGAAGATGCCCCAATTTCTGCCTGAGGGCATATTAGACTCGCTGGGGAATATATATGTTGAGGATGAGCTTGTGAAGGTAGCTCTGTAGAGATAGTTCCGTGGATATTTCTCTATGGGGATTTATGGATAACTTTGAACATTATCCCAACTCCTAGAGTGATAAATCTTCTACTAATAAACAAGTGATGATATAGCGGGACATAGTCGTATGCTTTAATCCCTAACTTTTTCCTAGACTGTCTTTTTAGATTTCTAGTCCACCGGGATACCCCTTTTTGCCCAAGTCCCCTTCTCAGGTGTTCGAGTTGCCGAGTGTACAATTTTATTTATATGTCACTAATTTTTCCTGAAACCTTTTGGTTCGTCGAGATGCCCTTATTTTTTCCTAGGCCAATCAACCTAGCAAGTCTCTTTTTCATGCGTAGTATGTTTTGACTATGTCAGTGTTCACAGGGCGTAGGGAATTTTCATTGTCCATGGTAGTAAATGTTATAGCACTTCCAGAAAATATTTTCTTGATCATACGTGGCCCTTCGTATGCGAGAGTCCATTTTCCCATGGGATTAGTATGGTGCACCCGATGATAGTCTTGATACCAGGTTTCTGATAGTCTTGACCTTCCTTAGTATTTTTCTAAGAACTGTCACGGCAGAATGACACCATCTAATATTGTTGACATAGACAAGCAATTTGGTGATAACGAAGATTCAATTTTCATAATGGCTTTTGCTGAAACTTTTGATAAATGTAACATTCCATAAGTGATTCAGATAGAGATCTGTCCCTGGCTATTCAATACTTTTGAGAGATTCTTTGAATCTTGACTTGACTGCCACAAATGAGTTGGACAATAACATGTCATTCCCCTTGATTTAAAAACAATTGTGCCCATGAATGGTCTATTACTAGAAGTGTCTTTCTGTTTGACCCATCCTCTGAAGTAATTTTGTCCATTGGGAGGATTTTCATTCATTGAATATTCGTCATTTGAATTTCTCTTCTATCAAACACTTAGTCATATGCAAGCAATGGTATTAAAACGCAAAGCTTATGTCTGTCTTGAAGTTTAAAAAAATGCAATTTTTAGTAAAACAAAATTTGTAAGAATGTGATATTAACTCAGGATTTATAGTAAGCCTTACAGGAGTCAGGATACCTTTTTGTAACAGTATGTTTTCGAACTAAACCATGCTTCAGTTAGGACTTTGAAAGGTTGTACCTTGGCCTGGTTCACGGTTTAAGAAACAAAGGATAAAGACTCAAAGTTTATTTTTACCCAACTTGTTCTCCATGATGTTCTTCAGTCCTATACTCAGTTAATTATGCATTTAGGTTCCAATTTTTGGAATTATACCACTGATACTTGGTGATGGTTCAGAAACCGAACGTTTATTTGAGAAAGGAGTCATTTTTTTATTGTAATATCTTTCTTTTATTAAGGATTTGTAGTGACCTCTTTTTTTATTTTATTATCCCTAACTTTTGCCTAAAATGTTTTGTTTGAGATTACAGTCAGCGGGATGCCCCTGTTTTTTCCTTAAGTCTCCTTCACTGGTTCGACTTAGCGGGCTTTTCTTTTGAAAGATAATAACTTCCCAACTTAATGATCACGGGGAACCATCACCGACTTTTTATTTGGAAGGATGTCTCTGATACTATCTACTACGTATGAAGGAAAAACTTGCAATTGAATGCACAATTGAATTAACTGAGAAACAACCCTGCCCCAAGTTATGATTAAGGGTTTCAATTTGCATGAAAAATAAAACTCCAACTTCTTAGGATCAAAGGGGTTGACTAGGGACTAACTTCCTTATATCTCCACTGTTTAGGAATTGAAGCAATTCCTGTACATTGTTAGTAAGGTCTGTTCAAAAGCATATTGTATGAGATTATGGTATCATTTTCGTCATCCTTCCTCTAAAGGCTTATAACTTTTAACGAGAGTTGAATATCACAAAAAGGAAGTAAAAAGCATAGTTTAAATATAGTGAAAATTAATGGATTAATTCAAGACAAACATATGCAATTCATTAATGGACTATTAGAATGGTATGCACGCCTTGCATTGGGATGATAGCTAGGAGCGGAAGTATCGGGATTTCGAGGAGGATCCTTCAATGTAATCAACTCTTCCTTTAACATGTGTTGCAAAACATGAGCCAATTAAATGTTGGTTTTGGTAAATTGTCTTTTGGGTGTATTCTGCTTATGCTGATTACCCTGTTGTCGTTGTTGCACTGGTGTAGGATTAGAGACTAGTACTGCCCCCACATATTAGTTGTGGTCTATCTTATTATGACCCTTCTGGATGTACACAAAATTGGACTCTTTCTTCCTGTTGTATGACTTCTTCTGAGTATCGGAAGAGGTATGCACCTGGATTTTACCCCTTCATATTCCATTCTCAACATGCTCTCCTGTCAATATTAGTTTAGAGAAATCAACTAAATTTTCAAGTAGGTGATTATAGAAAGAACCTGTCAGCTCGCTCATGAACATGTCAACCAATTCCTTGTCAACTAAAGGAGGTTAAACCCTGCCTGTAATATCTCTCCATTTATGGGCGTACTCTTTGAATCTTTCATTAGAGCCCATGGACATACTCTGGAATTGCATACGAGTTGGTACGCGATCAACATTATACTATTATTGCTTATAGAAAGCAGCGGCCAAATCTTTGCAGGTATGGATATTGGTCCCTTCTAGTTGATAGAACCATTCCAACTGTGTTCCAAACAGGCTCTCTTTAAAGAAATGCATCCATAACTTCCTGTCAGTAGTGTGTGGTTGAATCTTCCAGACATATGATCTCAAATGAAGCTTTGGGCAAGAAACACCGTCATACTTCGTAAAAGTGGGGACTTTGAACTTATGAGGAATGACAACTCCTAATACTAAGCCCAAATCCTCAAAATCCAACCCAGGCACTTTCTGGTTCTCCATAGCATTTAGACGATCTTCTAGCTTCTTGTATTTTTCATCAGTAGGGGGATATTGTTCATCCAAATGATCTTCTTCCTCTTCAATAGAGTATTTGACTGAATCATGATTGCTATTTTCCTTATGCTTATCACTTTCATCGTTGTCATCATGTTCGTTATCATTGTCCTATGGGATTTCGATATCCTTGACCTTTTTAGCTGGACCTCTGAATCTTCTCCCTATGTTGATAATGCCAATTGGTTACTTTGTCTTCTTCTTCTTCTTCTCTTTGACGATGAGTGCCTTCAGTTCTTCTTGCCCATTGGATAAGCTTAGGAACATCTCTTGGAACTGATTATTATGAGCCTGGAGATCTTTCATTGTTTGTTTGAGAGTCATTACTACTGAAATAAACAACAAGGAGATGAGAAACCTGTCTTGGAAACCTGTTATGCAATGACATGGTACGTAGATGCGTATGTAATGTTTTTAAGGATCTTTAGGGAATCTAGTTTGGAACATTAAAAATTGAATTTAGTTGCAGCTTTGTCTGAAGAACTTTGATTTTTCATCTTTGAACATCCTTCTGTAAGAATCAAGCTCACCATATCAAGTGGGTCATAGCCTTTGACTCAAGAAAATGAACTTTGATCTTGACGGCATTAGGCTAGAGGAAAATAAATACTCTTTCCCCTTTATAGAAATTTGGCTTATAACAATCTTGCAAATATTGCACCATAAATACCTAAGATCCTTGAAATGGTTAGTAACAGTGATATGTTATGAAATGACATGATGTGTATGCCATGAAGTAAGTAAAAGCGTAAGGTGATGAGAACAAATGAGTTTATACAAACAAATCTTGTGAGGAACTCAAGTTGTTAGATAGAGTCACACAAGTATCCTTAGGTTTAAAGGCTTGCATGAAGTCAATAGGTAAGTACCCTTCCTACAACTGAAGTTTAGTTGGCTTAACCTGTCCTAAAATAGTAATCGGGTTCTAAGAATCTCATATCACAGATCTTTCTCGAAGTCTTTATTTTAGTATGAAAACTGATTTGCCACCAAAACATCCTGAGAGTCAAATCTCAATGAGCGTAGCTTCGAGTATCAACCAACTTTAGACTGCACCAAATCCAACTACCTCACTACCTTCTAATGACTAAGATGGGTCAATTAAGGTTCTAAAAGTAAGTTAATGTTAACGACACCACGCGGAAGACTAATGCTATCCTTGACTGACTCAACGAACATCAGTATAAACCAAAGTGTCAAACTAATTGTAGCCATCATATTAACCATATCGGTCTATGCCATATAATTTTTATGATCTATTGCTACTTACCTAAGGCATCCCTAGATCCGGGTGTAGGATCTTTCAAATAATAAACCCAAGCAAGCCCTTAAAGTTAAAGCAGACAAAGCACAAAATTTAAGCAAGTAAAGTGATCTAAACCCTTAAGGTATCCCCTCTTTTAAAATTATACCCAGCAGAGTCGCCAGTTCTATAATACGGTCGAAGAACTTACTTGTTTAGCGTTTTATCGCAAATGTTGCGGATAGCAAGAGTCTCCACCGACTTTTCTTTTATCCAATAAGGAAAAGTGAAAAGAACAGGAAAGACCTTTGATAGATTTTGAGTTCAGGGGGTAAGTTATGAAAAGGGAAGGTATTAGCATCCTTTTCATCTGTAGTTATCTACAAGATCTTAATTGCTTAGCTCACTTTAAAATTGCTTTGTGTATGTGTGATTTGAAAATATTTTGAATTCCAATTGTGAGGCAGACTTTGTAATAATTCGTGTATCAGCCCTCAAAAATGTATACTAAGTGTTTGTTTGAAAATATTTGTTTGAAATGTGATGTGTAAAATGTTGTTTTTTTTAAAAAAAGGTTGTGAGCAAGCAATTTGTTGAGTCTTACCCACTAAAGGTCGTTCTTGTTATTTTCCTTCTCCATAAGAGATATTACTATCCGTACCATTAATTGGTAGGTAGCCTTATCTATTGGATGTGAAGGGACAAGCGTAGGGTTGTCATATGGTCATAGAATGCAACATGTAAGAATAGTTTAGAAATGTATTGAAGGGATTATCATCATTTTTCTCGTAGGGTCATCGAATGGACTAGATCATTTTATAGGAAACTCAGAAGGTCATAAAGGGATTATGATCTTTATTAGAAAGGGGACATGATGATATTATTGAGTCGAGGGTCTTTTGTTAAAGCATCCCTACGTTCGAGGGACATGACCAATGTTTTCCTAAGGCAATAGAGAGAGGTTACCCTAGAGGTACAAAGTGTGCAAAAGTGATTTAGTTCAGTTATATTTATCTTGGAAATGTTTAAGGTTATTGTTGTACCCCAATTTTTCCCCCTAAGATCCCTTCATCATACCATATTAATTCAATCACAACAAGATCACACTAGGGCTTTTGGTCATCCTCCCTACCTTTAGCTTTGCTATTTGAGGAATCACCAAGCACCTTGACTTGTTTTCTTTTGTGGTCATGAATATTTTGTCTTAATTTTTCCTTTTAATTAATAAAATGCAATGTTGGTCTATCTTTCTTGTTACTAATGTAGGTAACGGCAATGAGATTTAACAAGTTTCTCCATGGGTTCATGTAATTATTACCATGCCTTAGTCAATAAATCTTGGGAAGTTCAAACCTCACAATTGTATTTGTTTTGGAAGAAATAATATGGCAAGGTTATTTTGGTTCACCATATTTCAAGGTTATCAAATTTGATTCAAAAGTACAAGGGGTTGAGTGAAGAAGCTGTCATGCTTGGACAAGGCTTTGTTCCCATTGGTCACAAGTGCATATTTCCCTTAACTTTTAAGATATGTAAGTGGTTTTGGTGGCTATGAGTTTTCATTTTCATCCTCAACAACTTCTATTTACAAGGCATTTGTGTTGGTACAAGAAGTTTGTTCAAAATTGTCAAAGTTCCTCACAGCATTTTCTTGATCTAGGAGCTAGGGTTTTGAACTTCAAAGAAGCATATATTGCTCATATTTTGGTATTTTTGAGTGATTCCAAAAACATACATCTCTTCAGAGGGTTATCAGCAAATCACTTCAAAAGTTTCAAGGATTTTTCATGTGGAAGAAAATTGATGATGAAGAAAGATTACAAGTCCTCTAGATGAACCCCCAACTTCTTTTTCCCAACTTTGACTCAATGCAACTTTCATCTCAAGCATCCATTTGATTCCATTATTTTCCTGTTGCAAAGCTTGTAACCTCATCTTTCTAAAGCGTCAAGAATCATGCCTTAAGATACTTTGAGCTGAGAATGCCATTGGATTGAACTTGGTAACTTGGAACTGAAGTTTCTCCAAAAGTCAGAATTTGATGTCTTTGTTTTGGATTCTAATCACAAGTTTTCCACGCGTTTTTTCTTCTAAACATGTTTAGTGAACTTCCAGAATTGATTAGCACAAAAAAACACGTGTTTTGGATGAGTTTTGATCAAATTACAAGTCACACTTTTCTTGTTTGCAACTTCACACGATTTCCCTCCAAACTTCATCATTTCACACGCTTGGACATTCCATTTGATTCCCTATAAATAGAGGGTCGTCACCCATTCATTTCCTCAAGCTTGCATAGCCAGAATAACCCTGCCAAACTTGTTCCGTAACTCAAAAATATACAACTTCGAAATCTATTCTCAAGCCTTTTTTAATCCATTTATTCCATCAATTCACCTTCCTTGATCTTCCCTGAAGCTAACCATATAGTTACATTCAAGAATTGTGCCATATATTGCTCCATAGAAGTTCAGTTTCAGAGCCTTGCAACATAAGTTCAATAGGTAGATTCCTTCATCAATTCTTTAAAAATATGATATCATTGTGATGCTCTCATTGCCCCGGTTCTAGTCGTAACACTTCCTTTCCAAATTGCTTGAGCTACAGTTTATATAAATTTATCGCGAATGTGTGGTTGTCTTCATCTTGAAGAGACGAAGCGAATGACATAGGTCTCGTGCTCTAATTTTAAAGATTGAGCAAATTGGTTTTGGGACTGGATGGAGGTTGAAGATGACCAACGTGTCATCCTTCAACAAATGAAACAGCGCCATTTGGATTTTTTTGAATTTTTTATTTACATTTGATTCAGTGTTTTATTCACTAATGACCATGATATGCACAGCACACCAGATCTCTTAGATTTGATTACTAATGCGTTTTGACTCTCATCCAATGGTCCAAATATTTTTGACTTTATTTTTCTTTTCTGGTTTTTATATTTAATTGTTTTAAATATCAAAAAATCATAGAAAATTCATTTTTAGTAAAACAAAATCTAAAAAAATTATGAAAAATATTTTTGATTTTTCTCTTTCTGATTTTTACTTTTCACCACTTTATTTTGTGTTTAGATATTTTTTGTTATAAATTTCCACTTTATTTGAATAATTTTAAATGTTTAAAAATACTTTTATGCATTTTTAAATTCTGAAAAAATTATAGAATGATCCAATGATATTGTGACAAATATTGGTGACCTCATTTATTTTTTATTTCTGACTTTGTTATTTTTTTATCATTTTTGGTTTATTTTACTCATTTCTTTTAATTTTAAAAATAGTTTCTGAATTTTAAAAATTACCAAAAATTTTATAAAATCATTTTAGTTCATTTCTGATTTTTCTATGGTCTTAATTTTATTTTCTTGATTAATTTGAATATAGTTGATATTTTTTCTTTTTATTTCTATTTTAAAACATTTTTAAAACCTTTTTTATGTATATATTAAATGCAATATTATTTTGTGATTATTTTCTGGCTGATCTTGGATAAAATTTTTGGTCATGAACTTTGTTAACATCATTGGATCTATGGTGTTGAGTCTAACTCCACAAAAATGGATGAATGATTTTAATAGTAGTTTGATTTAAATTTAATTCAAATATGGTTTGTACATTCTTTCTCTCCCCTCTTCATCTCACCCCTTTCTCATTGCACTAAGTGTTATTGGAGCATGACCTCTATATCATGTCTCAAAACAAATGGTGTATAGATTGTTATTGACCGGCGTCAAAATTGTACATAAGTCCACTTACGATTGCTTAACATAGCGCTAAATTTTGTCCCGATTCGAATAAATGATCATTCGTGGCCCAAACCTATGCTTGCAAGCCGAAGTATGTTAATTTGATCTCTTTAATCCAATAACCTTGAGATTCATTGTGTGGAGGCTTTGGTTCTACCAATCCTCTAATGGATCTACAATACTTTTGGTCAACGCGGATCACTTAAACATCGTTGATCATTAAATGGTACTTTTGAGGATTCCAAATGGATGATATACTTGACAAAAAGCAAATGCAACTTATTGTGTGGAGGCTTTGGTTCTACCAATCCTCTAATGAGTTCCAAATGCAAGTTTCAATATGAACATCCAACTAACCACTAATTATTAAATTGTTTTTACTTCATGTTATTTTTATTTTGCTCACTTGAGCCTTTTCTTTTCTCTTCTAAGACATCTAATGATCAACGTGAACCATAAAAAAATTTAATGATATTTGGACTATTTTGTTACTATCCTTGGCATTATGGAGTATTGGATTTCTTGGACTTAGGATTAGAAACCTTGGCCTATGATGGAGACCTTATGACCTTAATTGATATTTTGTCTGGAGTTCTTGAGTTTTACCTCAAGATGTTGGGTTGTTTGTTTGTTTTGTAAGCAATCTGGAATTCATCTATATACAACCATTACTCTGCCCAATTTTTGTGAAGACTTAATACACTTGAAGTTTGGTTCTCACAAGAGGTCTAGTATCTTTGCTTGCTTGGTTTCAATCCAAAGAATGGGAATTCTATCTTGGCTCATAATGTCAAGTATTGGCTTCTTGTTGGTTAGATGGTCCTCATCCCTAGCTTTTACCTTATGCTTTAGGATAGTCCCTTCTTCTCCTCCCATCTTCTTTAATTTCAAAAATCCTCTCCCTCCTTTTGAAAGCTCTTTTATTTTTTAAAATTGAACTACTTTCATAATAAACTTGGACTTATGTCCATGAATTTTCAAAACATTTTCACAAATAAACTTCAATCAACATTAATAAAACCTTGACTTTTTTTTGTGTGAGAAGACTAAAAAATAATCAATCTCATTTCAAACCATTTTTCCACTTTGGCTTTTTTACTTTAAAAACTTTTCTCAAAGGAGTGGACTCTTGTCAATCCTTGTAGTGATCCAAGCAACTATACTTCTACATTATGTAGTAAAGAGAGATATTTTCCACTTGGGTGTTGAGTGAGGCATTGTTGATTTTAAAATCCAAGACATATCCTCCACTTTAAGATGATGTAAATTCTCCTTTGTCATGATTGTGGGTAGTAAGTATGTTTTCCACACAGAAAATGACGATGATGTCTTATCTCATAAAATTAACCAACACACTTGTGCTTTAAAATTTTCAAAGATGAACTATGTGTACCCTCATCCCCTATTGCATGAAAGGTGGTACATAGGAACTAAAGGTTCGCAAGCGCGGCGGGTGAAAAAATAATAAAAATATATTTCTTTCTCACCTCCACCATCTATTTTACATACAACAATTTATAGCCAAAATATACAGATTTTTACAAAGAGGTTCCTGCGGAGTACCGTAGATGTTTAGGGTTCTAATACCTCCCCTTTGCATAACCAAACCCCTTACCTAGAATCTTTCCCCCTCTTTTTGGGTTATTCTCTCTTTTCCCATTCCTTTGGAAACAATAAAGCGCAGTGGTGATTTTTATTTTGATTTGTACAAGTCTAGTCAATCCAATGGCTTAGTCTTAAACATTTCTACCGCTACAGAAAAAATGGCGACTTCACTGGGGTCAGATTGACCTCTTGCTGGTCCATCCCTAAGTGGGTTGGGCCTATCTATGTTTATATCTATATATGTGCTATTGTTGTTTATGTATTATATGTTGTATATATGTTTGTCTGGATTTTCCTGGTTTTCAGGGTGCTTGGTGATTACTCATAAGTCCTATACCCAGACTTGGGAAAACTTTAAGATAGGACGGGCGGTATAGTCATGTTAACTTTGAGGGAGTAATCCCGAAAAGGGAGGCATGAGATCCCCCACTCAGTTGAGGCCCCTTTTTACTGTAGTGTCGTTCACCGAGTAATCGGGAAGATGTACTGCTTTCGACCTAGGAGCCTGCTGAAGCTGAGGACCGTAGAATACCTAACCCATCATGGCCTTTTAGGTGTAGTGCGGAGGCTTCAACGGTGTAATCCAGAAATATTTGTCAGACGATACTATCCTCGGACGAGTTTTTCTTTAGAATATTACTAATTACCGAGTTAATCGAGAAGTTGGTAATATCTGAAGGAAAAGGATATAGACTCTGGGAACCTCTAGAACCTTGTTCGGAAGGTGATAACTTTTAGACCATACCTTATGGGCAGTACCTTCGACCTCATTTTCGTGACGTTGAACCTATGAACACTATATGTGTGATCTTGTGTGTGATTGTTGCATCATGCATCCATGCACTCAAAAGCATCTTTCGAAGAAATTTTATTTCGAGGGACTTAAAAGTTGACCGTTTGTGAATATCTCAGGTACTTTTTGACCATGGATTCTGGAAAAAGAAAGAATGGAAAATACAGTTTCAGGGATCCCAAGATAGATGAGTTGATCAGTCTAATTCCCAAGATTGAATGTTCTGCAGATTTTCGGAAGAAGTATGGATCCATCATTCCTCTTATGAAGATTAGTATGAAGGAGGGTTTTCTCTCGACCTTGGTCCAGTTCTATGATTCGATGTATCATTGCTTTACTTTCCCCTACTATCAGCTGATGCCTACACTGGAGGAATATTCTTATCTATTGGATTTACCCGTTACTGATCGTGTTCCTTTCACTAGTTTGGAGGGTGAACCAAAATCACATGAGATTGCTGCTTTGATCCATCTGTGAAGTCTGAGGTTGAAGCCCATATGACTACTAAAGGAGGTATTAGAGGATTACCAGATCAGTTCTTATTGGAGAAAGCTCGTTACTTTTCTAGGATGAAGAGTATAGTCGCTTTTGAGGCCATCTTTGCTCTACTTGCTTACGGATTGTTTTTATTTCCTAATGTGGACAAGTTTGTTGATATTAATGCTATCAGGATCTTCATGATTGGAAACCCAGTTCCTACATTATTGGGTGATACTTATTACTCTATTCATCTTCGAAATTCTTATCATGGGGGGATGATTATATGTTGCACGCCTTTGTTGTATCGGTGGTTTATCTCTCATATGCCCCAGTCTGATGCTTTCTAGAATGTCGGGAAGGAACCCCATTGGGCTCCTAAAATCATAGCACTTACTCACTCGAATATTGATTGGTATCATCGAGCTTACCAGGATGTAGAAATTGTTGACAGTTGTGGTAGTTTCCCCAATCTACCTCTTCTTGGCACAAAAGGAGGAATTAACCATAACCTTGTTCTTGCACGACGAAAACTTGGTTGTCCGATGAGAGATAAACCAAATAGTATTCATTTGAGTAGTTTCTTTCTGAAGGAGGGAGAAGACCATAAGGAAGCCAGGGAGAAAATTGTGAAGGCCTGGCGTCACATCCATAAGAAGAGTAGGAAAGACTTAGGACCTAGGGGGGTTGTTTCTTTGGAGCCATATCTTCAGTGGGTCCAAGCAAGAGCTATTTAGTTGAAGATGTCGTATTCCCGGGAAACACGTATGCCTGATTTGTTTATGAAGACCACTCCTCCCTTATTGGATGATATAGAAGAGCTACAAATTGCTTTGGTACGAATACATCAGGAAAAAGATGCTTTGAAGAATAAGTTCCAAACTTTAGAGATTTCCTATAGAGAAAATTTGAAGGAGAAAGACGACTTGATTGAGATTCTTGAGAGTCGGGCGGTAGAGACCATGGAGAGGCAAGGGGATTTATTTTCCCCTAAGCCTCAGTCAGATGCTAGTTGCTCACTTCCTGATTCAGGAGATTAGAAGGAGGTTGCCACCAGGTATGCAAAAGAAAACCAGAGGTTGAAGGCTTAGATTTCCAGGCTCACAGGGAAGCGCCAGCGTATAGAGTGATCTCCATCAGCTTTGCTCCTTAGGGTTTTAGACATTATTCTCATCTTGTAATTGGGATCATTAAGACTTGTAACCTATTTTGAAGCTATTATAATAAAAAAAATTCAGTATTTTCAAATGCGTTATTACTTTGATATTTGCAATATGTCTATAAACTTTCAATCCCTTGAAATACTAAATAACAAAACAAAATCATGTGCACTGAATATCATGCATCATATTGCACATATTTCTTGCATTTGTTATGCATATCCAGGTGTCTTACCAAGCTTCTTTACTTTGTTCAGCAAATTGACTTAGTACTACAACACTTGGGCTAATTTCAGAAGGAAGATGGACAACCTAGAACAAGAGAATCGCGAGCTGCGCGAGGAAGTTTCTGCTTTGAAGGCCGGTATGGCCAATCTTACTTCTGTGATGGAATCTCTGGTGGCTGCTCAAAATCAGCCAGCGAGTGTTCAACCTCAACCAACAAGGGCTATTGCTGAAGCTCTGGCTATTCATGTGTCTGTTACTCCAACTGTTGTTCAGAATCGCATGCCTCAAGGTTATCCACGGGGAATGCCAGAGTACTTTGCGTCTGAAGGTTTCAATCTTGGTTCTCAAGATATTCCAGTTGTTCAGATTATTGTTACTCATGCACCTCCTGTGGTGCATGTTGCTCCTGTTGCACCTCCTTCGGTGAATATGGTTCTGTTTGTTAATGATGATGTGTGTCGTCCTTTTCCTCCACCAAGTGAATACTTGGGTCTCTATGATAGAATGGATGATTTTCAAGAGCAGTTTGACAAGATGCAAAGGGAGATGAAGGCCCTCAGGGGAAAGGAGTTATTCGGGAAAAATGTGAATGAATTATGCTTGGTCTCGAATGTTAAAATACCTGCAAATTTTAAGGTCCCGGAGTTTGAAAAGTACAAGGGCAACACTTGCCCTCGTGCTCATCTGTTAATGTATGTAAGAAGAATGTCTACCCATACTGATGATCAGCGTTTGCTGATTCACTTTTTTCAGGATAGTTTGACCGGTGTTGTGCTGAAGTGGTATATGAGTTTGGACAATATTCGTACTTCTAATGACTTGGGAGAAGCGTTTATCAAAAAACACAAGTACAACGTGGACATGGAGCCTGACCTGATCAACTTAGGTCCATGGTTCAGAGAGATAGGGAATCATTCAAAGAATATGCACATAGATGGCGTGAGGTAGCCGCCCAAGTGATTCCTCCCATGGAAGAGAAGGAGATGACTAATATTTTCTTGAAGACTCTAGGTGCTTTCTACTATGAAAGGATGGTAGCAAGTGCACCAAGTGACTTTATTGAAATGGTTGGCATGGGTATCTGTTTAGAGGAGGCTATAAGAGAGGGTCGTTTAACAAAGAGTGAAGGATCTGAAGGTGTGAAGAATCCATCTTATGGGTTTATCAAGAAGAAGGAAGGGGATGCAAATGATGTTATGCAAGAGAGGAGGGTTAATCATGCTAGAAGAAATTATCAGCGTCATCAGCAAGTCGCCGCAGTTACTTAAGTTATTGGTATAACCCTAACCACCGTTGCTTATCAGAGACCATCCCTGCAGGGGAATCAAGGGCATAATTAGAGAAGGGAGAGTTATGATCCTATTCCTATGAGTTATACGGAGTTACTACCGTCATTGATTCAGAAGAAGTTGGTTCAGACCCGACCACCTCCCGTTGTACCATCACCTTTACCTTGGTATTACAAGGCAGACCAGACATGTGCTTTTCATCAGGGAGCACCAAGGCGTAATGTTGAGAACTTCTATCCTTTGAAGACTAAAGTACATAAATTGGTGAAGTTTGGTATTCTATATTTCAAGGATGTGGGTCCTAATGTGAAAGCCAATCCTCTACCCAAGCATGGAGGAGCAAATGTTGTGAATATGGTGGCCGATTGTCCGGGCGACTTCCGGATTTTTGATACTCATCTGGTTAGAGGAGATTTGGTAAAAATGCATGTAGACCTCTGTGAAATTAGCTACTATACGCATGACCATTCCGGTTGTGCTATTTGTAGTATAGACATATAGGGTTGCGACAAGATAAAGGATGATTTGTAGGAGATGATGGATGAGGGCTTCATCCACATAATCAGGCCTAGGGCAGAGTATGAAGAGGAGGTGAATATGGTGTCTGGATGTCCTAGAGAGTTCATAATTTTTGATGTGGAGTATATGAATGAATACCTTGTTCAATTTCATGCTACTTTCTACCACTTGGCTGATCAGGTGGAACATCAGTATGGATCTTGCCGAATTTGCTGTCAAGACTCCCGGGATGTTCAATCGTGAATAAAGGTGTTCATTTTTTGTTGGACAATGGAACTATCAAGGTTACAAGTCAAAGGGATGATTACCATCAAGTTGATATGATTGAGGTTTGTTTGGCTGAAGAAGGATCAGATGATGAGTATGCCTCTGCAGATGAGTATTTCTCCTCAGATAAGGATTTGTTTTCCAGAGATGACTCAATAATGATTGATTGTGTTGAAGAAGGAGTTAACGTTATTGTGCCTTGTTTTGGTGCACCTACCCATTTTGAAGTCGAGTATCATAGCAAGCCGGCTATTACTCCATTGGTGATTAGTTTGCCGAGTCCTGTCCCCTATAAATCAGATAAGGTTGTACCCTACAAATATAACGTTACAATCTTAGAGGATGGTATGGAAGTTCCCATCCAGCCAATGCCTGATGTTGGAAATATTGCTGAGACTAGCAGAGTGACCTGCAGTGGTCGTGTATTTGCACCAGTTGTTTGAGGAGATGTTAGTGCTGGAAAGAAAATTGTTGAAAGTGTTGAACCCAAGAAGGCTACGGGTGAATCTAGTGGAGCTATGTTAGAGAAAGAAGTGGATGATATTTTGAAGATAATCAAGATGAGCGACTACAGAATCGTAGATCAGCTACTGCAGACTCCTTCAAAAATATCTATCTTTGCTTTATTGATGAACTCCTCTACTCATAGGGAATCATTGATGAGGGTATTGGACCAAGCTTTTGTGTAAAGTGACATGCCTATAGACCAATTCAACAGTGTAGTAGGGAACATTACGTCATGTAATAACCTGAGTTTCTACGATGATGAACTTCTCGATGAAGGGATGAATCATAACCTGGCCCTCCACATCTCTATGAACTGCAAGAATGATTCACTATCCAATGTGCTGATTGATAATGACTCTGCTTTGAATGTTATACCAAGGAGCACACTTATGAAGTTGAAATACCAGGGAACGCCCATGGGCCCGAGTGGAATTATTGTGGAAATGTTTGATGGATCAAGGAAATCTGTTATTGGTGAAGTGGACTTGCCTATTCATATAGGCCCACATTTGTTTCAGATTACTTTCCAGGTCATGGATATTGTACCCGCTTATAGTTGTTTGTTAGGATGGCCGTAGATACATGAGCTAGGGGTTGTCACTTAAACTTTACCCCAGAAGTTGAAGTTTGTATGTGAAGGAAAAGTGGTAATTATAAATGGAGAACATGCGTTATTGATATCTCATTTGTCCTCTTTCAGCATTGTAGAGGCGGATGAAGATGTTGTTGGAACCCAGTTCCAAGCTTTATCTATTGACAACATAAGAGGAAATGAGAATTCTATGGTTTCACTTATGGATACGCAGCACGTTGTGCGTAAGGGTCATAGTGAAGTTTGGGGACGGATTGTGGATCTGCCTGTAAACAAGACCAGAGCCAGCTTGGGGTTCTTTTTGAAGGATGACAAAGGTAAGAGCATGGACCCGAAATCTGCTGCAGGCAAGTATCAAGACATCTTCCATAGAGGGGGTTATCTTCATCCGATAGTTTCTGGGATTAACGCCATTATGGAAGATGAAGCAGAGCCGAAAGTGCCAAATTACGTGACGCATGGAGTTAGGGTTCAGAACTGGATCACCATTGATGTTCCCTCTGGCATATATGTTTCATAGTAATTTGATTTGTTAATGTTTTTGAAAAGCTTTCACTTTGTCCAAGGTGGAAGTATTAATGATGCAGGGCTTATCTGTTTGCTGTGACTTTTAAAATTAATAATAAAAGTTGTCTTTGTTTCCCAAATTGTGTCTTTATTTTCTGCTTTTTCTTAGAAAATGGTAATCAGAAAAAAAAAACTTTCAAAATAAATAATAATTGAAATTCAATATGCATGATCACTTGTTATATGTGTCAGTTTCTAAATGTAAACATAAATCATATGTGCAGATTAATTAAAAAACCCGTTGAATACAATGACTCTACACCCTCTCCCAATTTTGAATGTCTTGTGTATGGGGCCAGAGAAGAAAACTATGATAAGATTCCAGAAGAGGTCTCACGGTTGCTTGAGCGTGAGGAAAATGCCATTCATCCATATAAAGAGCCACTGGAAGTCACCAATTTGGGTTCAGAAGAAGATCCGAAAGAAGTCAAGAATGGAGCATTACTGCATCCTGATGTGAAGAGCAGGTTGACTAAGATGTTGAAAGAGTATGTGGATATTTTCGCTTGGTCTTATGAAGATATGCCTGGTCTAGATACAGATATTATAGAGCATCGTTTACCGTTGAAGCCAAAGTGTCTTCCAATCAAATAGAAATTGAGAAGAACTCACCTCGATATGGCAGTAAAGATCAAAGAGGAGGTTCTAAAGCAGATTAATGTCGGTTTCCTTGTGAAGTCAGTGTATCCTCAGTGGATTGCCAATATTGTCCCAGTACCGGAGAAAGACGGAAAAGTCTGCATGTGCGTAGATTACAGAGATTTAAATAAAGCTAGTCCAAAAGATGGTTTTCCATTGCCACACATTGATATGTTAGTGGATAGCACAACAAAATTCAAAGTATTCTCGTTCATGGATGAATTTTCCGGGTATCATCAAATAAGTATGGCGCCTGAGTACATGAAAAAAATAATGTTAATCACACCCTAGGGAACATTCTGTAACAGAGTGATGCCCGTCGGGTTGAAGAATGCTGGTGCAACGTACCAGAGGGCTATGACAACCATATTCTATGATCTGATGCACAAGGAAATTGAAGTATATGTTGATGATATGATTGCTAAATCCCAGACTGAAGAAGGGAATGTAGAAGATTTGTTGAAGTTGTTTCAGCTTTTAAGGAAGTATCGTCACTACTTGAATCCAAATAAATGTACCTTCGGTGTTTGATAAGGGAAATTGTTGGGTTTCATTGTTAGCCAGAAAGGAATTGAAGTTGACCTTGAAAAAGTCAAAGTGATTCAAGAAATGCCAGTGCCGAGAACTGAAAAACAAGTCAGAGGGTTCCTCGGGCATTTGAATTATATTTCCAGATTCATTTCCCACATGACTGCAACATGTGAACCGATCTTTAAGTTGTTAAAGAAAGATCAAGGTTGTGTGTGGACGGATGACTTCCAAAGGGAATTTGAAAGTATTAAAGACTATCTGCTTGAACCTCCTATCCTGCTCCCTCCTATTGAAGGAAGACCATTGATTATGTATCTTACAATGTTAGATAATTCCATGGGTTGTATTTTGGGACAACAAGATGAAATGGGGAAGAAAGAGTATTCCATTTATTATCTCAGTAAAATTTTTACTGATTGTGAGTCGCGGTATTCCAGGCTGGAAAAGACATGTTGTGCTCTGGCCTGGGCAGAAAAACGTTTGCGGCAGTATACGTTAAATCACACCACTTGGTTGATCTCCAAAATGGATCCAATCAAGTACATTTTTGAAAAGTCTTCTCTTACTAGGAGAATTGCCCGCTGGCAGATGCTGTTATCTGAATATGATATCGAATACCGCACTCAAAAATCCATTAAAAGCAGCGTGTTGGAAGATTATCTTGCTCACCAACCAGTTGGTGATTATCAGTCTGTGAAGTATGATTTCCCCGATGAGGATGTGATATTCCTGAAAGTGAAAGATTATGATGAACCATTTCCTGAGAAAGGTCCTGATCCTGAATCTCGTTGGAGTATGATATTTGATGGAGCTGTGAATGCTTATGGTAAAGGAATTGGTGGTGTTGTTGTCACTCCACATGGATCACACATTCCTTTTACTGCAAGGTTGACATTTGATTGTACTAATAATATGGCAGAATATGAGGCTTGCATCAAGGGTCTCGAGGAAGCTATTGATCTCAGAATTAAAGTTTTATATGTGTATGGTGATTCAGCTTTGGTAATAAATTAGATTAAAGGAGAGTGGGATACTCGTCACCCCCACTTGATCCCTTATAAAGATTATGCTAGAAGGTTGTTACCCTTCTTTAATAAAGTTTAATTCCATCACATTCCTAGAGATGAAAATCAAATGGCGGATGCTCTGGCAACTCTGGCTTCTATGTATCAAGTGAATGCTTGGAATGATATACCTCGAATTATGGTTCGTCGACTGGATAGGCCTGCTCATGTGTTTACAACAGAAGAGGCGGCAAATGAGAAACCTTGGTATTATAATATCAAGCATTTTCTTCAGACTCGGGAATACCCAATTGGTGCTTCGAAGAAAGATAGAAAGACATTGAGAAGATTGGATGGAATTTTCTTCCTCAGTGAAAATGTGTTGTACAAGAGAAATTATGACATGGTCCTACTCAGATGCGTGGATAGACACGAAGAAAACATGTTGACGCATGAGATTCATGAAGGTTCATTTGGAACTCATGCCAACGGACATTTGATGGCTAAAAAGATGCTAAGGGCAGGTTACTATTGGCTGACAACGGAATTTGATTGTTACAAATTTGCAAAGAAGTGTCATAAATGCCAGATTTATGCGAACATGGTTCATGTGCCTCCGACACTTTCTCAATGTTATTTCTTTCCCGTGGCCTTTCTCTATGTGGAGTATTGACATGATTGGAATGATAGAACCCAAAGCGTCGAATGGACACCGTTTTATCTTGGTAGCAATTGACTACTTCACCAAGTGGGTGGAGGCTGCTTCATATGCTAATGTTACTAAGCAGATGGTTGTGTGGTTCATTAAGAATAATCTTATATGTCGGTATGGTGTGCCGAGCAGAATCATCACCGAAAATGGCTCGAATTTGAACAATAAGATGATGACCAAACTGTGTGAAGAATTCAAGATTGTGTATCACAACTCATCTCTGTACAGGCGGAAGATGAATGGGGCTGTTGAAGCTGCTAATAAGAATATCAAGAAGATTATCCAGAAAATGGTTATTACTTATAAGGATTGACATGGAATGCTCCCTTTTGCTTGTCACGGATATCGAACATCTGTCCTCACTTCAACAAGAGCAACCCCATTTTCTCTTGTGTATGGAATGAAAGATGTGCTCCTAATCGAGGTTGAGATTCCCTCTTTGCGTGTGATAATGGAAACTAAGTTGTCAGAGGCTGAATGGATCCATAACAGGTTTGACCAATTGAATTTGATCGAAGAGAAGTGAATGAAAGCTTTGTGTCATGGACTGTTATATAAGATGAGAATGAAGAAAGCTTTTGATAAGAATGTCAAACCTCGTGAATTCAGAGAAGGCCCATATGTTGTCATGAAAGCCTTCTCTGGTGGTGCATTAGTCTTGAAACTATGGATGGTGAGGAGTTCCCACGTCCCATGAATGTTGATGCAATCAAGAAATACTTCGCCTAAAGAAATAAAAGAACAACTCTCTAACTTGAAAACCCAAAAGGAGGCTTAGGCAAAAAAAGAGCGTCTCGGTAGGCCGAAAACCAGAAAGGGCCGTCTACGTAAAAATTAGAGACCTAAGCAGAATAAATTTCCCGCTAAGTTGAAAACCCGCAAGGGCAACTTAGGAAAAAGTTAGGGACTTTCTTGGCAAGTAACTACATCAGACAGGACTTGATCGTTGAAGCAACAATCTTCTCGGACCCTCATCATACTTCAGCAGAAGCTGCTGCTCAGGATTTCAAAAGTTGTTAGAGGGGACAGTGGTCATTGTATCTCAATGTATCTTTTTCATTATACATTACCATTTTTCTAACTTTATAATCATCCATGGAGTCTCGCCATTCGCAGACTACCATTCTATTAATGAAATTTGTGATTTTACCCAATTCTTTGTATTTCTTATTTTATTTAGCTTGCAAAGACTCCATTTATTATTGATAATAACTTTCAAAGCGAAAAGATTAAAAAAAAACAAAAGTGATTTTCAAAAAGAAATTACAATTTGTTTTTACTTTAAAATTTGTGACGCAAGTGAAAAAAAACAACAAAAGTGGTGATCCCAGGAATGGACGAACTCTAGTTGTTTTAAGAAGTTTTGTTTCTCGGGGAAGTTTTCTCAAGATGTTTTCGCTGTATTGGGTTTGTGGCTCTAGTATCCCCGAGAAGTTGGTACATTAATTACTCTCAAAGAACACGGGTCTCCAGTTTCTCCGGTGAAGAACGTATTTTGGTTTTCCGTTTGAGAATATGGCGTTAACCTCCCTAATGAAGTCAGCACGAAATCCCCGTTTAATGTCTTGATGATGGGACATTATTTTCCTTAACGAAGTTTGTGTGTTTTTCTCTTTCAAAATGGGCATGAATTTCCCAGTGAATGTTTTGGTGATTTGGTGTCCATCTGCTTTACTAGAACTTGATTTTACAATCCCCCAGTAGAAGTGTTACATTTGAAAACATTTGTTTCCCCGTTGAAGTCTGAGTGTTATTCCCTGGTGAAGCCTGAAGAAGGATGTTATATCCCTGTATCTGTACTATTTTTTCACTTTGATTTGTTTGCTTCCAGATTACGTTTCTCCCCAGTAAATTTAAACCATGTAGTAGGACTTTGTTTCCTCAGTTGGTGCTTATTTTTCTTCTAGGATGTTCATCTTGGATGTGATTTAGCCGAGTGTTGATTGTGCCTGAGTTAATTTTTCCTGGTTACTCCCAGTGTTATATGTCTGTTTTTTCAGCATATACATGATAACACTCATGCATTCATACATACATCATGCATAGTTAAATTTGGCAGATCACTGCTCATTCATGTTCATTAATATTTTGTTGACATACTACCCTGTTTTGCATAGTCATGTTGTCCTCTCTCCAATAGAGTGTTGGCCTTAAGTAGAAAACGTATATTCTTTCAATTTCCCCACTGAGTTATCCCTCGTGGAAGATTTTTGCTTCAACCTTCCTGTATAGCTCTTTGTCTGGATAGACTGGGTTTCCCTCTTGAGTTTATTTCTCAAGGGATGCATTTTGGTTAATTTCTTCACTCCAGTTTATTTCTGGTTTGAATCTTTGTTTCCCAACATTATTGTCGCTTTGGATTCCTGCAAGCTTCGAGCATTGGTTTGGGAAATATGCATTTATTTTGGCACGAGAAGACTTTTATCGCCTCAGCAAGAATATGTTATTTATTCCCCAGGAAGTCATTCTTCATTTCCCAGGAAGTAATTATTTATTCCCCAGAAAGTCATCTTACAATACTCCATAACAACAAGTAGCAGGTCTGTTTATTTGAGCAACTTGTACTTCCCTGTAAAAGTCGATGCTACTTTTTTTGCTATCTTCTCTATGAGTGGGTAGTTTGCAGTTCATTGTGAAATTTTTCTAAGTGGTAATATCTTTATTTGAGATAGCTTATATATTACCCTTTCCAGGCGAAATGCCTTGGTTAAAGAAGAAGTTGAGACCCGTTCTAGGTGAAACACCGGAATTTTGGGGAAACTTGTTATCTTTTTGCTACCCTCAGTGAACGTTGGTAGTTCATCGTCAGTGAATGGCGGTGCTATGATATTCTCTTTCTACCTTCAGTGAAAGTTGGTAGGTCACCTTTAGTGAAAGTTGGTGATTTTTATCTTTTTTCTACCCTTAGTGAACATTGGTAGTTCATCGTCAGTAAATGGAGGTGCTATGATATTCTCTTTCTAACTTCAGTGAAATTTGGTAGGTCACCTTCAGTGAAAGTTGGTGATTGTTATCTTTTTGCTACCCTCAGTGAACGTTGGTAGTTCATCGTCAGTGAACGGAGGTGTTATGATATTTTCTTTCTAGCTTCAGTGAAAGTTGGTAGGTCACCTTCAGTGAAAGTTGGTGATTGTTATCTTTTTGCTACCCTCAGTGAATGTTGGTAGTTCATCGTCAGTGAACGGCGGTGCTATGATATTCCTTTTCTACCTTCAGTGAAATTTGGTAGGTCACCTTCAGTGAAAGTTGGTAATTGTTATCATTTTTTCTACCCTCAGTGAATGTTGGTAGTTCATCGTGAGTGAACAACGGTGCTATGATATTCTCTTTCTACCTTCAGTGAAAGTTGGTAGGTCACCTTCAGTGAAAGTTGGTGATTGTTATCTTTTTGCTACCCTCAGTGAACGTTGGTAGTTCATTGCCAGTGAACGGCGGTGCTATGATATTCTCTTTCTAACTTCAGTGAAAGTTGGTGTGATACGGTGGGAGAACTGACTTGGGTTTTGCATTTTGTGTTTGCAAATGTTTCGGTTTAGCAAGAGTCGCCACCGACTTTTTATTTTATCCTAAGGAAAGGCCAAAAAGCACAGGAAAGACCTTTGAGATGTTTTCTTGGGTTCGGGGAGTAGATTATAGAAAGGGAAGGTATTAGCACCCTTTCTATCCATGGTTATCCATGGGCTCTTAGTTACTTGCTTAGATCACTTGCTTTGATTTTCAATTGTTTGAAATGGTGCTTTGTGTGTGATTTTGAAAGATGTTTTGAAAAGAAGCCATCGTTGTGGCAACCTTTGTAATGATTCTTGTTTGAATGTATACAAAGGTGTTTTTGTCTTTTGATTTTCAATGTTTGAGAGTAAGGTTTTGAAATTGTGTTTGTGGAGTGTGTTTTGAAAAGTAGCAAGGATGTTTTGCAAGATTTTTGATCAAGTAACTAAGAGTTGTCTACCCTATTTTACTCAAAGATCTTTCTTATGTTTTTAACCCTTTTAACAGTGTTGTTTCACCATAGTATTTGATGAACAACCTTGTGTTAGGATGTTAAACGGGACAGGCGGGGGTCATCGTATAAACCATGATAGCAATTTTGCAAAGTATCTTAGCATTTTTTTTAGGGACTAAGATCATTTTTGTAAGGAAACTTTGAATAGTGTCATCGAGAGACTATGATCTTTTGATTTTGTTTGTTTTACCAAGATACTTTGCATGCATAACATGGCTATTTTAAATTGAGGCAACTGAGTGGAGATACCTTAAGGGGTGTTTGTGTGCAAGTGTGTTTTATTGCATACAAGAGTTTATCTTTGAATTAGGATTTTCTATTTCATTTATTTTATCTTGCCATACACATCCTAATTACTAGCATTTATATTTGAAAGCAATAAAAAACGGAAATGTAAAATCCTACTCTATTACAACAATTAGGGGGTGGGGGATACATATTTGTACATGGGGTGGTTCAACGAGAAAAATAGATTAAAAAAAATAACAAAGGCAAGATAGATAGAAAGAGAGAGAGAGAGAGAGCCAGCGCACTGCTGAGAGGAAGTCAGAAGTTCTGACTCAGGCCTGTTGCCAGATTATCAACCTTTTGGTTAAACTGTATGAGTCAGAACTTCTGACTCTGGCACCTGCAAAACAGAAACCTATTAGTGGGAAGATCAGAAGTTCTGACCCCCATACACTGCAAGACAAGAGTTTGTGAGTGGAGAAATCAGAAGTTCTGACCCTGTTGGAAATACAATAATTTTCAGAAGTTCTGATATTATTGACAGCAAAACAGGATTCAGATGTGCTAACGTCAAAGTCAGCACTTGGCTTCTCCCTGTGCTAGTCAGAACATCTGCAGTTTCGTTATTTTTCCACAAAACAGAAAACATGTTTGGGACAACTTCAGCAAATGTTAAAGTGTTTCAGGAGACAGAACCAACAAGGTCACATGCAGGTTCTACACTGATTCACTTCCTACTTGAACATTCTGAGGTATGAAAATCCTCAGAACACAAACAGCAGCAACATGATATTTACATTATATTTATTGAGCATGCAAAGCTGATGATGCTTAGCAGCGTGATGAAGGTCAGCAGGTGCTTACCTGGCTGTTGGAAAAGTCTGTGAGTGGGAGCTAGCCTTTAGCTCTGATGGTGTTCTGGACAGGTTCTTTTTTGAAGGGGTGGATGGAGAGTATATATGGTCAGAATCTGTGGGGGTGTCTTTCTATAATCAAGAAGCAAACTGGGTACAAATGAGGTTTTAAGGCAGGAGATTCAAAGTTGTGTTTGAAGCTCTTGAAACACTAAGATTTTTTTGACAGAGTTTCAAAGTATTTTCTTGCTAAAAAAATTTTTGTTTCTCTTCTAGTAATTTTTCTGGTTTTTGGACCGCGCCTTTTTAGTGGTCAATGGTGCTCTATTTGTAGGCAAAGCTCTTGTGGATTTGTGAACGTTAAAGGCGCCAATAGAGGTTAAATTGTTTTTTTTTTGTTGAAAGAAGTTCATGAAAAGTTGTGATAATGGACAGCTTTTTAGCCTAGGCTGGAACAGCATGCAAGGATTGAGGAGAAGCGACCTCTATAGGTGAAAGGTGGCGCATAGGCCCATGCCTAAACCTGCATAAAGGTGTTTACCAAGCCACACGTGAAGATACCCCTTGGATGAATGTTCAGGAGTGGCTGGGAGCATTAATGAGCATTAAATGGTGATGAGATTTATCAGCATCAAAAATCTTGTAATAGGAGATTTTGCATCATTACCTAAAACCTGAACCACTAGTTCTGCTTTACCAAAAACAACGTAAACCAAGCTCTGACCTTGGCCTCTTGTTGTCTCAGCAAATTCTAAGGATTCTCCTGACTTTCTAGCACATTCCTTGGATTTGCTTCTGGAAATCCTGGACTTAGAGATTCTGTGTCAGTGTAACACCCACTCTTCTCACCCTTTCATCTTCTGATTCCAGCATGTTCTGAAGGAGCCTTCAAGCTTCTTTGCTTTCTTTGCATTCCTCTAGCAAACTCTGGCTGAGCTTGCGTAACTGCTGAAAGAGCCATGTTCTGTTTGAAGATTACGTGTTAAACCTTGTTTACAACCTCTAACTGAGTTGATGTAGCTGCTGAAGAGCCAACTTCTGACTGCGTTGAGCCAAGCTTGCAACTTCTGACCGTTTCTGTCTGGAGGTTGGTTTAGAAGTTCTGAAGTGCTATTTTCTTCTTAAACACCCATTTTTAGAGAAAAATTCCAAATGTTTAGAATTTAATTTTTCTCAAGGTAAAAGCTTTTCCTTTAGAGCTTGTGTGATCATTTTGCTCTTGTAAATGTTTTGCTTGGGAAGAAATGATAATTCAGGACTTGGACTTGTTTAAGAGAAACTCTGAGAATCCATGATGATTTCCTGAAGAATGAGAGGGCAAATTTTGGGGTACAACAGCTGCCCCTGTTCAATCTTCTTGAACCTGAAGAGTTAGATTGGCAAGTTTGCCTTTCGCGACTCAAAGGTAAAAGAGGATTGGACACTAGAGTGCCCGTAAATTTGCACTCGTCCAAAACATAGTTGAGGGAATGGGCTTAAAGATGCCATTTGGAGATGGTAGAATCTTGCTGGAGATTGGCTTAAAGATGCCATCCAAGAATCTTTGTTAAATTGCAATGTTGTAGGTCAAAAGAATGAGTATCAAAATGGTATCCGTATCTGGAATGCACTCGAACTGTATCTGGAGACTGAATTTATATGAGCAAAATAATGGCGTCCGTGTCTGGAGCGTATCTGAGCTGTGACTGTGTTTGAATGTAGAATGAATATCAGAATGACTTTCGTGTCTGGAGTGTATCTGTATTGTATCTGGATAACAGAGGAATATTTGTGTATGGAGCAACTGTGTGCTGGGGACAAACTCTGAATGAGTGACAAAATGGCAACCGTATCTAGAGCGTATTTTGACTGTATATGAAGTTGATATTTGTATGAGTAGCAGAATGACTTCCGTGGCTGAGTGTATCTGAGACTGTAACTGGAGCTGAGATCCGTATGAGTAGCAGAATGACTTCCGTGCCTGGAGTGTATCTGAAACTGTAACTGGGATCTGAGATTTGTATGAGTAGCAGAATGCCTTTCATGTCTGGAGTGTATCTGAGACTGTAACTGGAGTTGAGATCCGTATGAGTAGCAGAATGACTTCCATGTCTGGAGTGTATCTAAGACTGTAACTGGAGTTGAGATCCGTATGAGTAGCAGAATGACTTCCGTGTCTAGAGTGCACTAGGGAGAATCAAACTGCTGGTGTAAAGGTCAGAATGGCATCCGTGTTTGGAGCGTATCCGAACTTTGAAGTTGATAGTTGAATCTGAATGAGAGATAGAATGGCTGCCGTGTCTGGAGCGTATCTAGTTTGTATCTGATTACTGAAGTCCGAATAAGTAGTAGAATGACCGCCGTGTCTGGGGTGTATCCATATTGTATCTGACCTGAAGTTCTGAATAAGTAATAGAATGGTCGCCGTGTTTGGGGTGTATCCATACTGTATCTGACCTGAAGTTGAGTACTAGAATGACTGCCGTGTTTAGGGTGTATCCATATTGTATCTGAACTGAAAATGAGTAATAGAATGACCGCCGTGTTTGGGGTGTATCTGAACTTAAGTTTTAATAGCTGAATCTGAATGAGAAATAGAATGGTTGCTGTGTCTGGAGCGTATCTAGTCTGTATCTGATTGCTGAAGTCCGAATGAGTAGTAGAATGACCGCCGTGTCTGGGGTGTATCCATACTGTATCTGACTTGAAGTTCTGAATGAGTAATAGAATGATCGTCGTGTTTGGGGTGTATCCATACTGTATCTGACCTGAAGTTGAGTAATAGAATGACCGTCGTGTTTGGGGTGTATCTGAACTTAAGTTTTGATAGCTGAATCTGAATGAGAAATAGAATGGTTGTCCTGTCTGGAGCGTATCTGGTTTGTATCTGATTGCTGAAGTCTGAATGAGTAGTAGAATGACCGCCGTGTCTGGGGTGTATCCATACTGTATCTGACCTGAAGTTCTGAATGAGTAATAGAATGACCGCCGTGTTTGGGGTGTATCCATATTGTATCTGAACTGAAAATGAGTAATAGAATGACAGTCGTGTTTAGGGTGTATCCATACTGTATCTGAACAATTGTTAATGATAGTCTCTCGATCTCATCCTGAAACGGATAAAATGTTAGCTAAACACAAAGTTATGTTACATGATATGTATGATGCAATGAATTGTGTTTCATCAATGTTTATGATATATGAATGTAATGGTTATGCATGCAGGCTGAGTAGCCGTCTTACTGAGGAAAATGAATCCTTGATAGCTGGAGATAATGGAATCTTAGATTGCTGCCGAGGAAAGTAAATCTTTGACCGAAGCTGGGGATTCCAAAAATCTTTGACTGTTGAAGATGAGAAGTCCCTGTTGACTGATTGTGGACTAAAGATCTTCGATTGTTGAGGAATCTTAGGACCATTGCAGGGATTAAAAAACTTTGGTCGTCGCTGAGGACTTGGAGAGGAGAAACCCTTGCTGACTGCTTGGGAGATAGGGAAAACTTTGGACATCTTTACTGGGAAGTCAAAACCCAGGAGACTCCTGCTGGAGAAAAGAGACTGAGAATTTTCTTATTTGCTGGGGAAGCATCTCTGTGGGGAGAATGTTCATTATTCTGGTTCCGCTGGGGATAGGATTTTCAGGGTTTTTGGGCTCCACTGGGAATCTTGAAACTTGACTCTGAGGGGAATTAAGTTTTGAAATGCACTCTAGCTGGGGAATCCAGCTTTAGAAAGCTTTTACTCTGCTGAGGATCTTGGAGTTTAACTTCGCTGGGGGAAATATACTCCAAATTTAGCCTTGTTGAGGATCTGAACGACATACTGCAGGGGATTTCTGCTGGAATAGCCTAAAGATGTTTTCCTATACTTTCGACCCACCAGTAATTATCCTTTCTCAATTCGTTTTATTTGTAAGCAATGATTATGTTCAAATGCATATGCCTATTTAACAAAACATTAGACATTTTCAAAATAAACATAAGTGTAAAAAGAAAAGAACGGTAAGCAAATTTCTGCACTTGGAAGTGCATTAGTATTAACTTTTGTGAGTATCTTTGTACAAAGGAGACAGACATCCTAGTAAGAGAATGTTGTCGTAAAAATTGAAAGATATTTTTATAAAAGAAAGATGGCTATGTGTAACAATTCCATGGGATTCTCATTATGTTATGGCCTTCACAACTCTGAAAATCTTGTCCATTCGTTGCTTTGTCCTCCGATGACTAAGTTGATCAGAAGCTCGGAGCTTGTTGGTGAAGAGATTGTTCTTGAAGTGATCCGACAAGACATAGTCATACGCTTTTAATTCCCTAACTTTTGCCTGAATCGCCCTTTCGGGTTTTCGATCCACCGGGAAACCCTTTTTTGCCTAAGTCGCCCTTTCGGGTTTTCAACTTACCGGGTGTACAGATTTGTTTTTGTTTATCCCTAATTTTTGCCTGAACCGCCCTTTCGGGTTTTTCAGTTCACCGGGATGCCCATTTTTGCCCAAGTCGCCCTCTCGGGTTTTCAACTTACCGGGTCATTTTATGCGTAGTATCTTTTGACTATGTCTGCGTTTGCAGGGTGTGGCAAATCGTCGTCGTCCATGGTGGTCAAAATCATTGCCCCACTAGAAAAGATGATCTTGATCACAAATGGTCCTTCGTAAGTAGGAGTCCACTTGCCCCTGGGATCACTTTGCGGTAAGATGATCTGCTTGATTACGAGATCTCCGACTTGATATGCCTGACGCCTGAATTTCTTGTTGAAAGCCTTGATCATCCGGTTTTGGTACGTCTGACCATGGAAAACAGCAGTAAGTCGCTTCTCGTCGATCAAATTGAGTTGATCAAGCCGGGTCTGAATCCAATCGTCTTCACTCAAACCAGCGTCCTTCATAATCCTTAAAGAAGGAATCTGAACTTCCATAGGTAGGACAGCTTCCATGCCATACACCAAAGAGAATGGGGTTGCCCCTGTTGAAGTACGTGCCGTGGTACGATATCCATGCAGAGAAAACGGTAACATCTCATGCCAGTCCTTGTAGGTAATTGTCATTTTCTGAATGATCTTCTTGATATTTTTGTTCGCGACTTCAACAGCACCGTTCATCTTCAGCCGATAGGGGGATGAATTGTGATGATAAATCTTGAACTGTTCGCATAGAGTGGTGATCATAGTATTATTCAGATTTGTATCGTTATCTGTGATGATCCTGTCGGGGACACCATACCGGCATATGAGGTTCTGCTTGATGAAGCGGGAAACCACATTCTTTGTAACTGAGGCATAGGAAGCTGCCTCGACCCATTTGGTGAAGTAATCAATAGCGACCAAGATGAAGCGATGTACATTAGATGTTGTGGGCTTGATCTCTCCAATCATGTCAATGCCCCACATTGCGAATGGCCAAGGAGCTGTCAGAACATTGAGAGGAACAGGAGGAATATGTACTTTGTCGGTGTAGACTTGGCATTTGTGGAAAGTACGGGAATGTAAATGACAATCAGCTTCCATGGTAGACCAGTAGTAGCCTGCCCTTAGAATCTTCTTAGCCATCGTATGTCCGCTCAAGTGGGTGCCAAATGTGTTGTTGTGTATTTCAGTCATGATCAACTCTGCTTCAGCTTTGTCCACACATCGAAGTAAAACACAATCATGGCTGCATTTATAAAGGATGCCATTGCTTAGGAAGAACTTGGCAGCAAATCTCCTTAAGAACTTTTTGTCATTGACGGAAGCTCCTTCGGGGTATTCTCTAGTCTGGAGATACCTTTTGATTTCATGAAACCAGGGTTGTTCCACTACTTCTTCGGTATTAATCTCATGACAGTGCCCAGGTTCGTCCATTCGCTCGATGGTAATTTGGGGAGCCTCGTTATCCCAGTTGAGTTTAAACATGGAAGACATTGTAGCCAGGGCATCTGCTAGCTGATTCTCTTCTCGCGGGAAATGCTCGAAAGTAATCTGCTCGAAATGAGGCAACAAAGTCAGGACAAGCTCTTTGTATGGGATAAGATTAGGATGTTTGGTGTCCCACTCTCCTTTGACTTGACTGATAACCAAAGCCGAGTCCCCAAATATGACCAAAGATTTGATCCCCAAGTCTATAGCCGCCTTAAGACCAAAGATGCAAGCTTCATACTCAGCCATGTTATTGGTACAGCTGAAACAAAGTCGTGCAGTGAAAGGTGTATGGAAACCTTCTGGGGAAATGAGTACCGCACCGATACCGTTGCAAAGTGCATTTGAAGCACCATCAAAGTACAAGGTCCATCGGGATCCTTGTTCATGTCCATCATACGGTCCGTTACCTTTGATGTTGTCCAAAGTCATGATGTTCTCGTCAGGGAAGTCGAATCTCATGGATTGGTAATCTTCGACGGCTTGATGAGCTAGATGGTCAGCTAGTACACTCCTTTTTATAGCTTTTTTGATTTGTATAATGGATGTCATACTCAGTCAGGATCATCTGCCATCTAGCGATTCTTCCAGATAAAGCAGGCTTTTCGAAGATATATTTGATCGAGTCTATTTTGGAAATCAGCAAAGTGGTATGAGTCAACATATACTGCCTTAGTCGGCGAGCAGCCCATACCAAAGCGCAACAAGTTTTCTCGAGCAGTGAGTAGAGAGTCTCACAGTCGGTAAACTTTTTGCTAAGGTAATAAATGGCATGCTCTTTTCGACCAGACTCGTCATGCTGGCCCAATACGCACCCCATTGAGTTGTCCAAAACGGTTAGATACATGATCAACGGCCTTCCTTCGATGGGTGGCATCAGGATAGGAGGTTCTAGTAGATACTCCTTGATCTTATCAAAAGCAACTTGACAATCGTTGTTCCAATCAACTACCTGATCTTTCTTCAACAGTTTGAAAATTGGCTCACAGGTAGACGTCAGGTGAGAGATGAACCTGGCGATATAGTTCAAGCGTCTCAAGAATCCTCTAACCTCCTTTTCAGTACGGGGGGCAGGCATTTCTTGTATAGCCTTAACTTTATCTAGATCGACCTCAATGCCCTTGTTGCTAACAATAAATCCCAGAAGTTTACCAGACCTAACTCCAAAAGTGCACTTGCTTGGATTCAGTCTGAGTTTATACTCTTTCAACCTGGAAAATAGCTTCTGCAAATGTTTAAGGTGTTCTTCAGTCCGAATGTCATCACCTTGTAGCATAAGGTACCCCATTGTGTGACAAAGGTAGTTTTCTCCATGTCCTCGGGGGCCATTTTGATCTGGTTGTAGCCCGAGAATCCGTCCATGAAAGAAAATACTTTGTGCTGAGCTGTGTTGTCAACCAAAATGTCGATATGTGGCAGCGGAAAATCATCTTTAGGGCTAGCCCTGTTCAAATCCCGATAGTCTATGCACATTCTGACCTTGCCACCCTTTTTGGGTACGGGTACAATGTTAGCAACCCATTGTGGATAGGTTGTAACAGCCAGGAAGCCAGCGTTGAATTGCTTCAATACTTCAGCCTTAATCTTCTCAGACATGTCAGGCCTCATTCGGCGAACCTTTTTCTTGATCGGTGGACAGTCTTCTCTTGTAGGGAGACGGTGAACCACGATATCTGGGTCTAACCCTGGCATGTCTTCATAAGACCAGGCAAAGATTTCAACGTATTCATTCAACAACTGCACTAAGCGCTCCTTGACACTCGGTTCCAGGTTGGCACCCACTTTTACTTCCTTCCTGTCTTCCTCTGTCCCTAAGTTAATGGTTTCTAACAACTCTTCATGAGGAAGAATAGCCCTCTCTTCTTGTTGTAGAAGTCTGGCTAACTCCCCCGACACTTCACAATCTTCGTCAGCTTCGTACTCAACGCGATTGACCAAATCTTCAGAGTTATCGAAGGCTAAAACAGAATAGTCACCCATGGAATCCGGAGTGGATGGGTACATGCATTTGTGAGTGTGGGTGTGTGTAAGGGATAGCCATCCTTAAATAAACAAAAATGCAAAAAGGAAAGAAAATGAACAGTTTATAGATGAAAAACGTCCAATGATTCATTAAAACATGGCATATGATTATGAAGGAAATCAAACCCTTACAAATGGACATACATGCCCCGGGTAAGGCATGAGGTGAAAATAGTGTGCGAATTGTTTTAGTTCTTACAGACCATAAAAATGGGAAATTGTTCAAAGATAAAATTACTGGTTGATAAAGGTGATAGGAACAAAATCCTTTGCTTCCCAATTGCTCAAACCCCCTTCGACAGTTGGAAAAATCCAGTCTTCAAAGTGGCTCTCCTCATCTTCATCCTCTACAGCATTGATTCCATGGTGAGAAATCTTGACAGGTGATCTTCCAATCTTAGAACGACGCATAGCCTTCTGTCCTGTAGCAGTAAACCCTAAACCAAACTTGTCCGTCTTATGGGGAAAGTCAGGCAATTGTCCCCATACTGTGCTATTCCCCTTCTTAATCACAGCCTCTGCGTCCTTGAGAGATGCCATCTTAGCCACATGCTTGGGAATGATAAGTACCTCAACCGCTGTCTTTGCAACTGCTACTTCGGGAGAAACTTCCTCAAAATGTTGAAAGGGTGTTTCAATGAACTAGCCGTCTAATTCCACATATCGAAAGGAATTGAGATGACTAATCATGTACTCTTCCTTGCCATGCACATTTATGATCTTACCCTTAACAGGATACTTCAGCATCTGGTGCAAAGAGGATGTAACTGCCCCGGCATAATGGATCCATGGTCTTCCTAGAAAACATGAGTATGACGGACGGATGTCCATCACGTAGAAGGTGGAGTTGAACACTTTGGTGCCTACCTTGATTGGAATATCAACCTCTCCATGAACCATTCTCTTGGAACCATCGAAAGCTCTGACGACTATGTTACTAGGTTTGAGGGTCAAACCTTCACAATCCAAACGGTCTAAGGCCTTCTTTGGCAGCATATTCAGGGAAGAACCAGCATCGACCAAGACATGGGCGAGGGTAGTCCCTCGGCATTCAACTGAAACATGTAATGCATCATTGTGCTTCCTTCCCTTAGGAGTTAAGTCAGCGTCGGAAAAGCCCAGGCCATTGTCAGCAGTAAGACTGGCCACACAATTTTGGAATTGGTCAGCCGAGGTCTCTTGGGGGACATGTGTTGTCTTCAAGAATTTAATCAGAGCCTTAGCATGGGCCTCTGAACAGAGCAGGAGAGCTAACATTGAAATCTTAGAAGGGGTTTGCCCTAATTGTTCCACAACGTCATAGTCACTTTTTCCGATTATCTTCAGGATTTCATCCATCTCCTTCTGAGTGGTTTCAGGGATAATCGCAGCATGAGCCTTCGTCCTGACAGGCATTTTCAGCATCCCCTTACCTTTGTCGGTGTTACCAGCGGATGGTCTTTCTTCAGGAGTGTTTAACTTTTCAATCACCGGGCCTTACACAGAGGGTCCAACAGGTGTAGAAGCTTTTAAGGGTCTGAAGACTGCTCGGGGAGGAGCAATCTCCAGAGAAAAGATCTGGCCACTGCGGGTGATCTTGCTTGTACCTGCGATGCTTCCTATATCAGAGTCTTCTTCAGATATTTCTTGGACTGTTTCGATTTTTTTGATGCTGTGGTAGAAGATTTCTCCCCCATATTTCCACGGTATCATTTTGCTTGATTCGTACGGGACGGGTCCCGGCATGGTGATCTTTAGAGGTATACATTCAGAGTTGGGTATAATCCTGACAGGCCTTTTGCAAGCCTTGGGAGGATTGTCGGAAATGGTTATGATGGCAATATCATTGGTTGAGGTATCACAAGTATCAGGAGTAATGGGATTGAAAGTGTTAACAGGGGTTTTCTGGAAAAGTATTTCTTGAGTATCCATCAGGCGTTGGACACCCGACTTCAACATTGGAAAATCATCTTGAATATTCAAACAAAAATAGCAATCTTTATCACAACCAGGAAAGATCTCGGCTTTCAATAAATTTTCTTTTATCACTAACAATGGAGTCAATAGATCGGCAACATCAGTAACATGGAGATTTTCCAAAACAGCATGCACATTGTGGCTGTGCTTGGGCATCGACGCGGTCATGACATTGGGCTTTTCAGGAGCGTCAAATTCAACCTCTTTGGCATCAATTAAGTCCTGAATTTTGTTCTTGAGTGCCCAGCAATTATTGGTATCGTGCCCCGTACTGTCGGAATGGTAAGCACATTTGGCTTTTGAGTTGTAGTATGTAGAAGTGGTATTTGCATTCTTTGGCGCCTCTTTTAAATTAGCAAGATTCAACTTCAGGAGATGTGGAAGGATTTGAGCAGGTGTCATATTTACTGGGGTAAACTGCGGTGGTGGCCTTTGTTGATAAGGTCGGGGTTGATCATTCCTTGGTTGACTATTTCTAAGCTGGTCTGATACGGATTTCTGTATTAATACGGCCCCTACTTTTGGCCGACGTTCCTCTCTTTTCCGATTTCTCTGAGTGTATACAGCAGATGTTTATTTCTTGGTTGGGAAAGGTTTTCTAGCAGCTGTGGATGCGGAAGCATACTTTTGAATTTTTCCACTTTTGATACCGGCTTCCACCCTCTCGCCGGTCAAAATCAACTCAATAAATCCCGCAGAAGAGCTTCTGATCCGATGGTTGAAGAAGGGGCCAAACAGGGTCCCCAAAAACATGTCAACTAATTCCCTATCTGATAGCGGTGGCTGCACCCTTCCAGCCAAGTCACGCCACTTCTGGGCGTACTCCTTAAACCCTTCATTTGAAGTTATCCCCATACTCTGTAGCTGAGTACGGGTAGGCGCCAAATCAACATTGTACTGATACTGACGATAGAAAGTGGCTGCCAAGTCTTCCCAATTATGGACCTCTGATCTCTCGAGCTGATAAAACCAATCTAGTTGAGTTCCAGACAAGCTGTCTGGAAAACGTGCACCCATAGATCTTTGTCGGATGAATGTGGCTGAATCTTTCTAACATACGACCTCAAGTGCATCTTAGGGCAAGACATACCGTCGTACTTGGCGATTGTTGGCACCTTGAACTTAGGAGGGATAACAATCCCAACCACAAGTCCCAACTCCTCAAAATCTAATCCGGGCACCCTCTGCAACTCCATAGCTGCCAATCTGTCTTCAAGGTTTTTATACCTGTCATCCGCTGGTGAATACTGTTGTTCTGAATAGTCTTCGCCAACTTCCTCTTCCTCCTCTTCTACCTCAGATTCAAAAGGTACAGTAACTCCTTTCCCCTTGCCAATCCCTTCGTCAGACGTTGAAGGAAACTCAAGAGTCCTTCTAGCATCGCCCTCAAATCTTCTTCCGAAAGTAGCTACCCCCAATCTCCTTTTCTTTTTCTTCTCTTTACTCTTCTCTAGCAAAACTTTGAGATCCTCCTGACCCTTCGCCAAGGTCATGAGGAGTTGCTGAAATTGTGAATTTTGTGCCGGTAGGTCCTTCACTGTTTGCTCCAAATCCATCTTGCTGAAATAAACAGTAGAAAGATAAGGAAGCCTGGCTTGAAGACCTGCTTATGCACATGATGAATGATATGTTATTCATGTAATGCATTCAAGGGTTCAAAAATTCAAATTTGTTGCAAACAAAAAGAACGCACGTCATTAAGAAGAAATTGTTAGTACATAAGTGCCCCATGGGCAGAAAATTACAAAATTCTTAATGTAAAAAGACGTTGCACATCCTCTTTGGTGCGATGTAGGTGTTGAGAGTTTCCTCCTCGTGAAGTCAGCGGGTGAGCTCTAAAACCTTCTTCTCATTGGCATAGAAGCTGGCTTCAAAAGTATCTCGTTCTTCTTTGAGTCGGATCCAACTCTTTTGCATTTCTTCCCATGATGTTGGCATGTCAGGATGTAGGATGGTGTATGGAACCTCTCCTTCCTTAACAGGCTCTTTAATCAAGGGGAAAATGTGAGGATATGGCATCATAAGATTCTGGGAGCGGGTTCGTACCCACTTGAGGTAAGGCTCAAGGGGGATGGAATTCTTGTGCCCCAGTGTCTTACTATCCACCTTGTTAGGCATCCTCCAAGCTCTGATGAACCTTTGTCGAAGTCCTTGTGCATCATTGTCGAAGTCAAAAAATAGGTTAGGAATCAGCATGTCATGAGGGCCATCCCTCCGGGCATATCCAAATTGTCTCAAAGCTAGGTAGGGGTTGTAGGTAATTCCCCCCCTAATGCCAAGTAATGGGACATTAGGGAATTCACCACAACGATCAATGATGATGATATTTTCTCTGGACCGAGAACACCAATGTACATCAGAATGTGTGAGGGTCATCAATCGTTGTGACCACCTTAAGCCTTGCTCATTCTTCAAAACTGATTGTGGAAGGTGAGAAATAAACCACCTTGCCAGGAGAGGAGTACAGCATATGAGAACACCTCTTTTCCTCATTGTTCGTGTGTAAAATGAGTGTAGGATGTCCCCAAGTAATGTAGGTATAGGGTTCCTGGATATGAAAATCTTGACAGCATTCACATCTATAAGTTGGTCAGGGTTTGGGAACAAGACCAACCCATAGATAAGGAGTGCCACAATCTCTTCAAAGGCTTGCAGATCCAGGGAATTCCAGCACTCTTATGCCTTCTCAAACAAGAACTTTGCCAAGAAGCCCTTGACACCACTTCTGGTTTCCCAATGCCCCTTGATGTCAGATGGTTGCAAGTGTAATGCTTGAGCAACATCTTCAGGCTTTGGTTATTTTTCCATACCGTTGTAGGGTAGTTGATTAAGAATAGGAATTCTCAGAAGTTGAGAAAATTCCTCCAAAGTAGGCACCAATTGGTAACTGGGGAATGTGAAATAGTGGTGTAGGGGGTCAAAGAACTGGAAGAGAACTTTCACCATGTCTTCTTCAATGCTGGTGTTGACTAAGTTGAGAAGTCTACCATGTCTTTCACTGAAGAGAGAATTCTCTAGAATCCTGGAAGTAAGCTCCTTGAGTTGAGGAGGGATCCTCACAAGGTTGACTTGAATTGTTTTCCTGCGAAGAGATTCCATGACCTACAAAACAAGAACAAAGATGAAGATCCAAACCTTTGAAATGGTTAGTGGATGCATATGATGCTTTATGATGTTCATGATGTATGCACAAACACATGTACAAGCAAGTCACACAAAACCCTAGTTTCAGGCTTGCATGAGGTTTCATAGGTAAGTACCCTCTTGAGTTTAGTTTGCTCAAAACCTGTCCTATAAATAGTAACCGGGTTCTAAGGAGCTCAACATCATTGGATTGTTTTCTATGTTCATTGTTTTGGTTTAGCCACTTAACTAGCGACCAAAATATTCCAAGAAAATAACCCTCAATGAGTGTAGTATCGATTATCTACCAACTTCGGACTGTACCAAAGCCGATCATCTCACTACCCCTAATAAAAGGCCAAGATGGTCAAGTAAGGTTCTAGTTCATTAGTGCTTAATGACATCACTCAACGGCCCCGTATTCTCTTTGATTGACTCAAAGGCTACCGGTACTCACAAATATGTCACACTAATATAGCTATTGCTTCAACCGTGTCGGTATACCCAGCACAGTTTCCACAATGTATTGCTATCTATGAATGTTTCCCAAATTCGGGTGGAGGATTTCAAGCCCAAACAAGAGAACCAAAATGTAAAGCAATCAAAGCAAACAATAATCATGCAAAAAGGGTGATCTAAGCCCTAAGGTTACTCCACTTTTATACAAATCCCCAGCAGAGTCGTCAGTTCTGTGATACGGTGGGAGAACTGACTTGGGTTTTGCGTTTTGTGTTCGCAAATGTTTCAGTTTAGCAAGAGTCGCCACCGACTTTTTATTTTATCCTAAGGAAAGTCCAAAAAGCATATGAAAGACCTTTGAGATGTTTTCTTGGGTTCGGGGAGTAGATTATAGAAAGGGAAGGTATTAGAACCCTTTCTATCCATGGTTATCCATGGGCTCTTAGTTACTTGCTTAGATCACTTGCTTTGATTTTCAATTATTTGAAATGGTGCTTTGTGTGTGATTTTGAAAGATGTTTTGAAAAGAAGCCATCGTTGTTGCAACCTTTATAATGATTCTTGTTTGAATGGATACAAAGGTATTTTTGTCTTTTGAAAAGTTTTCAATGTTTGAGAGTAGGGTTTTGAAATTGTGTTTGTGGAGTGTGTTTTGAAAAGTAGCAAGGATGTTTTGCAAGATTTTTGATCAAGTAACTAAGAGTTGTCTACCCTATTTTACTCAAAGATCTTTCTTATGTTTTTAACCCTTTTAACAGTGTTTTTTCACCATAGTATTTGATGAACAACCTTGTGTTAGGATGTTAAATGGGACAGGCGCGGGTCATCATATAGACCATGATAGCAATTTTGCAAAGTATCTTAGCATTTTTTTGAGGGACTAAGATCATTTTTGTAAGGCAACTTTGAATAGCGTCATCGAGGGACTATGATCTTTTGATTTTGTTTGTTTTACCAAGATACTTTGCATGCGTAACATGGCTATTTTAAATTGAGGCAACCGAGTGGAGATACCTTAAGGGGTGTTTGTGTGCAAGTGTGTTTTATTGCATACAAGAGTTTATCTTTGAATTAGGATTTTCTATTTCATTGATTTTATCTTGCCATACACATCCTAATTACTAGCATTTATATTTGAAAGCAATAAAAAGCGGAAATGTAACATCCTACGCTATTACAGCAATTAGGGGATGGGGGATACATATTTGTACATGGGGTGGTTCAACAAAAAAAATAGATAAAAATAAAAAAAATAATAACAAAGGCAAGATAGAAAGAAAGAGAGAGCTAGTGCGCTGCTGAGAGGAAGTCAAGAGGTTCTGACTCAGGCCTGTTGCCAGATTATCAACCTTTTTGTTAAACTGTATGAGTCAGAACTTCTGACTCTGGCACCTACAAAACAGAAACCTATTAGTGGGAAGATCAGAAGTTCTGACCCCCATGCGCTGCAAGACAAAAGTTTGTTAGTGGGGAAATCAGAAGTTCTGACCCTGCTGGAAATACAATAATTTTCAGAAGTTCTGATATTATTGACAGCAAAACAGGATTCAGATATGCTAACGTCAAAGTCAGCACTTGGCTTCTCCCTATGCTAGTCAGAACATCTGCAGTTTTGTTATTTTTCCACAAAACAGAAAACATGTTTGGGACAACTTCAGCAAATGTCAAAGTGTTTCAGGAGACAGAACCAACAAGGTCACAGGCAGGTTCTACACTGATTCACTTCCTACTTAAACATTCTGAGGTATGAAAATCCTCAGAACGCAAACAACAGCAACATGATATTTACTTTATGTTTATTAAGCATGCAAAGCTGATGATGCTTAGCAGCTTGATGAAGGTCAGCAGGTGCTTACCTGGCTGTTGGAAAATTCTGTGAGTGGGAGCTAGCCTTTAACTCTGATGGTGTTCTGGACAGGTTCTTTTTTGAAGGGGTGGATGGAGAGTCTATATGGTCAGAAGCTGTGGGGGTGTCTTTCTTTAATCAAGAAGAAAACTGGGTACAAATGAGGTTTTGAGGCAGGAGATTCAAAGTTGTGTTTGAAGCTCTTGAAACACTAAGATTTTTTTGACAGAGTTTCAAAGTATTTTCTTGCTAAAAAAATTATGTTTCTCTTCTAGTAATTTTTCTGGTTTTTGGACCGCGCCTTTTTAGTGGTCAATGGTTCTCTATTTGTAGGAAAAGCTCTTTTGGATTTGTGAATGTTAAAGGTGCCAATAGAGGTTAAATTGTTTTTTTTTTAAAGAAGTTAATGAAAAGTTGTGATAATGGACAGCTTTTCAGCCTAGGCTGGAACAGCAGGCAAGGACTGAGGATAAGCGACCTCTATAGGTGAAAGGTGGCGGATAGGCCCATGCCTAAACCTGCATAGAGGTGTTTACCAAGCCACACGTGAAGAGACCCCTTGGATGAATGTTCAGGAGTGGTTGGGAGCATTAATGAGCATTAAATGGTGATGAGATTTATCAGCATCAAAAATCTTGTAATAGGAGATTTTGCATCATTACCTAAAACCTGAACCAGCAGTTCTGCTTTACTAAAATCAACGTAAACCTAGCTCTGACCTTGGCCTCTTGCTGTCTTAGCAAATTCTGAGGATTCTCCTGACTTTCTAGCACATTCCTTGGATTTGCTTCTGGAAATCCTGGACTTAGAGATTCTGTGTCAGTGTAACACCCACTTTTCTTACCCTTTCTTCTTCTGATTCCAGCATGTTCTGAAGGAGCCTTTAGACTTCTTTGCTTTCTTTGCATTCCTCTAGCAAACTCTGGCTGAGCTTGCGTAACTGCTGAAAGAGCCATGTTTTGTTTGAAGATTACGTGTTGAACCACGTTTACAACCTCTAACTGAGTTGATGTAGCTGCTGAAGAGCCAACTTCTGACTGCGTTGAGCCAAGCTTGCAACTTCTGACCGTTTCTGCCTGGAGGTTGGTTCAGAAGTTATGAAGTGTTATTTTCTTCTTAAACACCCATTTTTAGAGAAAAATTCCAAATGTTTAGAATTTAATTTTTCTCAAGGTAAAAGTTTTGCCTTTAGAGCTTGTGTGATCATTTTGCTCTTGTAAATGGTTAGCTTGGGATGAAATGATAATTCAGGACTTGGACTTGTTTAAGAGAAACTCTGAGAATCCAGGATGATTTCCTGAAGAATGAGAGGGCAAATTTTGGGGTACAATAGTTGGTAGGTCACCTTCAGTGAAAGTAGGTGATTTTTATCTTTTTGCTACCCTTAGTGAACGTTGGTAGTTCATCGTCAGTAAACGGCGGTGCTATGATATTCTCTTTCTACCTTTAGTGAAAGTTTGTAGGTCACCTTCAGTGAAAGTTTGTGATTATTATCTTTTTGCTACCCTCAGTGAACATTTGTAGTTCATCGTCAGTGACAGCGATGCTATGATATTTATTTTCTTTCTACCTTCAGTGAACGTTGGTAGCTCACCTTCAGTAAACGTCGGTGTTGCCATTTCTTTCCTCTTTCTACCTTCAGTGAACGTTGTTAGCTTCGCCTTCAATAGAAGTCAGTGTATCCTTTGGCTTTTTATCATCCTCTCTGATTTTAGGTCTTTTGATCCACCAGTGATTTATTTTCCTGGTTGGGTTCCTCTCTTGTTTCCTTATTTTGTTACATCCCCAATGTTGTTTTGCGTCCCTTTGGAATTGTCCAGGTGCACTCATATTCATAAGCATTTCATGGCATCTTAGGGCAAAAAATAGGGTTTGTTTTATATTTAAGTATCTTCGATCGCATCGACACGAAGATTTTTAACCTTCACATCTCCAGAAAAAAGAAACTTAAATAAGGGCAACTGTTGTACCCCAATTTTTGCCCCTAAGATCCCTTTATCATACCATATTAATTCAATCACAATAAGATCACACTAGGGCTTTTGGTCCTCCTCCCTACCTTTAGCTTTGCTCTTTGAAGAATCACCAAGCACCTTGACTTGTTTTCTTTTGTGGTCATGAATATTTTGTCTTAATTTTTCCTTTTAATTAATAAAATGCAATGTTGGTTTGTCTTGCTTGTTACTAATGTAGGTAAAGGAAATAAGATTTAGCAAGTTGCTCCATGGGTTAATGAGTTTATTTCCATGCCCTAGTCAATAAAGCTTGGGAAGTTCAAACCTCACCATTGGATTTTTTTGGAAGAAATAGCATGGAAAGGTTATTTTGGTTCACCATATTTCAAGGTTATCAAATTTGATTCAAAAGTACAAGGGTTTGATTGAAGAAGTTTTCATGCTTGGACAAGGCTTTGTTCCCATTGGTCAGAAGTGCATATTTCCATCAAATTTTAAGATATGGATGTGGTTTTGGAGGCTATGAGTTCTCATTTTCATCCTCAAGAACTTCTATTTAAAAGGCATTTGTGTTGGTACATGAAGCTTGTTCAAAATTGTCAAAGTTCCTCAAAGCATTTTCTTGATCTAGGAGCTAGGGTTTTGAACTTCAAAGAAGCATATCTTGCTCATATTTTGGTATTTTTGAGTGATTCCAAAAACATCCTTCTCTTCAATGGGTTTTTAACAAATCACTTCAAAATTTTCAAGGAGTTTTCATGTGGAAGAAACTTTATGATGAAGAAAGATTACAAATCCTCCAAATGGACCCCCATTTTCTCATGTGTGACTTCAAATGATCATAACTTGGTCAATGTTTATCACCTTGAGCCCATTCTTTTTCCATAATGATCTTGAGGATGTTAATTTTATTCCTTCTTTTATATGAAAATTTAGGAAATGGATGGAAGATGCCCTAAGGATACAAAAGATTATAGGTCATTTCATGATATTTTGCCAAGTTCAACAACTCATAACCCTCTCAATTTTTGGATATTTTGAATGGTTCAAGTTTCAAAATGTCATTCAGGAGGTCTATTTCATTCCATATTTTTTGGTCAATAGCAAATTCCAAGTGGAAGGCCATGTTTGGATGCAAAACATTATAGGTCACTTTTGAAGGAAAAATTGAAATATTTCTAAGTATTGAAAGTCAACTTCTTTTTCCAAACTTTGACTCAATGCAACTTTCAGCTCAAGCATCCATTTGATTCCATTCTTTTTCCATTGCAAAGCTTATAACCTCATCTTTCTAAAGCATAAATAGCCATGCCTTAAGACCCTTTGAGCTGAGAATTCCATTGGATTGAACTTGGTAACTTGGAACTGAAGTTTCTCCATAAGTCAGAATTTGAATTCTTTGTTTTGGCTTCTAATCACAAGTTTACCACACGTATTTACCCCTAAGCATGTTTAGTGAACTTCTAGAATTGATTAGCACAAGAAAACGCATGTTTTGGATGAGTTTTAATCAAATTAGAAGTCACACTTTTATTGTTTGCAACTTCACATGATTTCCCTCCAAACTTCATCATTTCACACGCTTGGACATTCCATTTGATTCCCTATAAATAGAGGGTTATCCCTCATTCATTTCCCCAAGCTTGGATAGACAGAACCACCCAGCCAAACTTGTTCCATAACTCAAAATTCTATAACTTCGAAATCTATTCTCAAGCCTTTTTTAGTACATTTTTTCCATCAATTCACCTTCCTTGATCTTCCATGAAGCTAACCATATAATTACATTCAAGAATCGTGCCCTATATTGCTCCATAGAAGTCCAGTTTCAGAGCTCTGCAACTCAACTTCAATAGGTAGATTCCTTCATCAATTCTTCAAAACCATGATATCATTGTGATGCTCTCATTTCCCCGGTTCTAGTCACAACACTTACTTTTATCTGGAAACTTGTTTAGACCATGAAATTTCAAATCCCTTTTCAAAAATTTCTTTCCAAATTGCTTGAGGTACAATTTATATAAATTTATCGCGAAGGTATGGTTGTGTTCGTCTTGAATAGGCAAAGTGAATGGCATATGTCTCGTGCTCTAATTTTACAGATTGAGCAACTTGGTTTTGGGACTGGCTGGAGGTTGAAGATGATCAACGTGTCATCCTTCAACCAATGAAACAACGCCATTTGGATTTTTTTTGAATTTTTACTTTACATTCGATTCAGTGTTTTATTCACTCATGACCATGATATGCACATCACGCCATATCCCTTAGATTTTATTACTAATGCGTTTTGACTCTCATCCAATGGTCCACATATTTTTGACTTTATTTTTCTTTTCTGATTTTTATATTTAATTGTTTTAAATTTCAAAAATCATTTTTAGTCAAAAATATCTAAACAAATTATGAAAAATATTTTTGATTTTTCTCTTTTCTGATTTTTATTTTTTCACAATTTTATTTTGTGTTTGGATTTTTTTTATAAATTTCCACTTTATTTGAATTGTTTTAAATGTTTAAAAATAATTTTATGCATTTTTAAATTCTGAAAAAATTATGGAATGATCCAATGATATTGTGACAAATATTAGTGACCTCGTTTATTTTTTATTTCTGACTTTGTTATTTTTTATTATTTTTGGTTTATTTTACTCATTTCTTTTAATTTTAAAAATAGTTTCTGACTTTTAAAAATTACCAAAACTTTTATAAAATAATTTTAGTTCATTTCTAATTTTTCTATGGTCTTGCTTTATTTTCTTGATTAATTTGAATATAGTTGATATTTTTTCTTTTTATTTCTATTTTAAAACATTTTAAAAACCTTTTTTATGTATATATTAAATGAAATATTATTGTGATTATTTTCTGGCTGATCTTGGATTAAATTTTTGGTCTTGAACTTTGTTAACATCATTGGATCCATGGTGTTGAGTCTAACTCCACAAAAATGGATGAATAATTTTAAAAATAGTTTGATTTAAATTTAATTCAAATGTGGTTTGTAAATTCTTTCTCACCCCTCTTCATCTCATCCCTTTCTCATTGCACTATGTGTTATTGGAGCATGATCTTCATATCATGTCTCAAAACGAATAGTTCATAGATTGCTATTGACCGGCCTCAAAATAGGTGCGACTTGTACATAAGTCCACTTAAGATTGCTTAACATAGCGCTAAATTTTGTCCCGATTCGAATAAATGATCATTCATGGCCCAAATCTATGTTTGCAAGCCCAAGCAATTAAATTTGATCTCTTTGATCCAATAACCTTGAGATTCATTGTGTGGAGGCTTTTGTTCTACCAATCCTCTAATGGATCTACAAAACTTTTGGTCAACGCGGATCACTTAAACATTGTTGATCATTAAATGGTACTTTTGAGGATTCCAAATAGATGATATACTTGACAAAAAGCAAATGCAACTTGTTGTGTGGAGGCTTTGGTTCTACCAATCCTCTAATGTGTTCCAAATGCAAGTTTCAAGATGATCATCCAACTAACCACTAATTATTAAATAGCTTTCACTTTATGCCCTTTTATTTTTTATGCCTTATGTACCATTTACTTTAAGCATTATATTTCATGTCATTTTTATTTTTCTCATTTGATCCTTTTATTTTCTCTTCTAAGACATCTAATGATCAACATGAACCATAAAAAACTTTAATGATATTTGGACCATTTGGTTACTATCCTTGGCATTATGGAGTATTGGACTTCTTGGACTTAGGATTAGAAACCTTGGCCTATGTTGGAGACCTTTTTATCTTAATTGATATTTTGTCTGGAGTACTTGAGTTTTACCTCAAGACATTGAGTTGTTTGTTTGTTTTATGTGCAAGTTATTGTGATTACATTCTTTGTTTGAAATCTGGAATTCACCCGTATACAACCGTTACTCTGCCCAATTTTTGTGAAGACTTAATACACTTGAAGTTTGGTTCTCACAAGAGGTCTAGTATCTTTGCTTGCTTGGTTTCAATCCAAAGAATGGTAATTCTATCTTGGCTCATAATGTCAAGTATTGGCTTCTTGTTAGTTAGATGGTTCTTATCCCTAGCTTTTACCTTATGCTTTAGGATAGTCCCTTCTTCTCCTCCCATCTTCTTTAATTTCAAAAATCCTCTCCCTCCTTTTGAAAACTCTTCTTATTTTTTAAAATTTAAATACTTTCATAGTAAACTTGGACTTATGTCCATGCATTTTCACAAATAAACTTCAATCAATATTAATAAAACCTTGACATTTTTCTTGTGTGAGAAGACTAAAAATCAATCAATCTCATTTCAAACCATTTTTGCCACTTTGACTTTTTTACTTTAAAAACTTTTCTCAAAGGAGTGGACTCTTGTCAATCCTTGTAGTGATGCAAATAACTATACTTCTACAATATGTAGTAAAGAGAGATATTTTCCACTAGGGTGTTGAGTGAGGCATTGTTGATTTTAAAATCCAAGCATTATCCTACACTTTGAGATGATGCAAATTCTCCTTTCTCATGATTGTGGGTAGTAAGTATGTTTTCCACACAAACAATGACGATGATGTCTTATCTCATAAAATTAACCAACACACTTGTGCTTTAAAGTTTTCAAAGAGGAACTACGTGTACCGTGATCCTCTATTACATGAAAGGTGGTACGTAGGCACTAAAGGTTCACAATCTCTGCGGGTGCAAAACTCATAAAAATATATTTCTTTCTCACCTCCACCATCCATTTTACATACAACAGTTTATAGCCAAAAAATACATATTTTTACAAAGAGGTTCCTGCATAGTATTGTAGATGTTTAGGGTGCTAATACCTTCCCTTTGCATAACCACCCCCCTTACCTAGAATCTTTCCCCCTCTTTTTGGGTTATTCGCTCTTTTCCCATTACTTTGGAAACAATAAAGCGCGGTGACGATTTTATTTTGATTTGTACAAGTCTAGTCAATCCAATGGCTTAGTCTTAAACATTTCTACCGCTACAGTTATCTACCGATTTATCTTTCCATACAAGCCTATTTACTACACAGTTATATATATATATATATATATATATATATATATATATATATATATATATATATATATATATATATATATATATATATATATATATATATATATATATATATATATATATATATATATATATATATATATATATATATATATATATATAAGGCATAAAGTATAAGTGCAGAAAAAATAAAGTGCGGAAGATAAAACCTAACACTATTACATGGCCTCTGGAGAGTTACATAATAATTAAAACTTTGTGAGAAATTAAAACTGAGCTATTAAAAAAAACCGTGCGACCTATACAATTGTTTCTAGGAATTTAAATGTAAAAGATAAATAAAAAAAGTTAGAATGATTTTTTAAAGTCCTAAAAATTCTAGGTGTTAATAGATTTTTTTTTGTATTTTTTTGTTTAATTTTTTATGTTAATAATTAATAAAAAACAAGTGTCTAATTTTAATTACAAATTAATTAATTTAATTGCAAAAACTAATTCTAAATTAATTAAATTAATTGATATAAAAAAAGACTAAAACCTAATTTTTTGATTTTATAAGTTTTTTCTGATTTATTATTGGATGAAAAAAAGGTTAAAAGAAAGAAAATAGAAAAAACAGTTTGAAAAATGGTAAGGAAAAGGTTGTAGGCGCTGGGACTTGAACGCATGCCCTTGATCTCAACAACATGCCTTCTTTCCACTATGTCGGTTGATGGTTTATGATATGGAATAGGAACGACTCCATTTATAATAATCTTGTGTTTTATTATGAAAATAAAAAATTAATTTTCCAGAAGAGGGATCGAAACCACGCACCTACGTTTACCAAACACACGTTTTACCACTAGGCCACTTGTTGTTACGCGTTAGTGAATTTTAATTTAAACAACAAATATTAAAACCATCAATTCAGAGACGCCGGAGTCAAACTCTGGTCGTCTTCCCCGATCAACACGAATCATGAATTCCTGCAAAAATCAATGAATTGGAACAAAACAAGTGCCAAGATTACATAAACAGATCATTTTGAATTCAACGGTGGTGTCCTTTTCTCCTGAATGTGCTTGTAAATAGAGTTTCGAAGAAAACAACAGTTCATTCCCTAACAATGGAAGATCACGTTATCTACGTTAGAGATTGATCTTTTTGGTTCAAACTTGTCTCACACATCATGTTAAACATATTTGGGCAATCAACAGTAAACAATAATGCATAGATTGACAAATTCGGATTGAGAAATTTTTAAACCGAACCGGACGGCTTGAGCATGGTGTTCTGGACGTAGAATGGGATGCTTCTTGGCTTGGATGAGTTCCTGGGAACTTCTGGAGGATGGTTCAATCCTTGGTTTGGACTGAAACAGGCTTGAGGCTTTGATACAATATGGCACTATTCTTTTAAAAATTTGTGTTTTGAAACCCTTGTTTTTTTGAGGCAACCTTGGTGTCTTCTCTTCACTATTGATGTCCTCTATTTATAAGCATCATATTAAATCAACAAAAATAAATAGCAATCATTGTTGCACCCCAAAATTTACCCTCTTGATTTGGGCTTATGTTTCATCATGAATATCATATTGCATTACATTCATACATTGTGATGGGATCAAAATACTTTGGTTATCAAGTCTTCCTCAAGCTTTGAAGGTTGTTTGCATTGACAAGTTTCTCAAGTATAACCTTATCATATAAACCTTTGGATCTTTCAAGTTCAAAAGTTATTGCATATCTCAAGATATTTTATCCATCTCTTTGGATCATCAGAGGATTGAAGTTTGAGATTGATTATAAGAAGAATTACTCTTTTGATTCACTAGTCAAATTAGGGTTTTGTTTCATCAAGGCTATTGATCAAAGTGCAAATCTTGATTTGGAAGCTACATCATCTCATTGGTATTTGAAAAGTCTTTGTACAAGAAATTGGTCAAGATTCCCAGAGGATTTGAAATTTTGGAGATGATTCATCAGTCTCCTAAGGTGTTAACCAAAACTAGGGTTTGGGATTTTATCAAGATTTCTTGAGAATATTGAATTGAAACTTTGTACATGGCCTCTATATATTTGGAAGATCATATGTTTGAAGTTTTGATCATCAATTTTGAAGGGAAGTGGATCAATTGATTCAAAGGGGCAAAATTGTCATTTTGGTCAAAATCAGTCAAAGTTAAGGTTGACCAAGGGAACTTTTGGTCAACCATCAATTAAAGGGTGTAATTTTCATATTTCAAGTCCAGTTTGAGCATTGGATCAAGAAGATTATGGTTTGGGTTGAAACTTGTTCATGAAGAAACCCTAAAAGTTTCTAATTTTGGAAAATGAGGACTTAACTTCAACAATTCATATTTTATTCACCTTTGATCAAAAAATGCAAATGAAACATGCTTGGAAAGATAAGAGTGTGATCTTTCCTCTCCTTTTGGTCTCATGTCCAAATTGGCAAAGAGTCAGGAGTTATGGTCTTTGGAAGTTCATGCCTCAAGTAAAAATTATAGGTCATTTTCCAAAATTAGTGAATTTCATGTCAAATTTTGAGGGCCTTAATCGATTCAGTTGCAAAAACTCAAAACTAAGGGGTTGTAGATCTTTTCAATACCTTTCCAAATTGTACTCATTTGTGTCCAAATTCAAAAATATGAGCAAGTTATGAGCTTTGGAATTTTGAGGCATTTTATTGAATTTTGACCAAGCAAGCAAAATGAAATTTCTTGAGAACTCAAGTTTCAACCATTCCTTTTGTTTCTAATCAAGCCCATAACCAATTTGTAACATGCTGAGGCCCATTACACTCACCATTTCGTGCCTCATATGGTATTGTACTTGTTTGATTGAAAAAATCATAAACTTGCCCAATTTTGCAAATGGATTAACACTCTCTCATTTCAAATAATCATGACCTGGAACTTTGAGCATTGGTTCCTGACCTCATTTGGCTCATAAAATGCAAAATAAATGAGGAAACACACGAGCAAAATGGCTGAGGCCCATGTGCATTCATTTTTGGCCAAATTTTCCAATCAAGCTCTTAAACAACTTTGAGGAGCAATTTCCTCATATAACCTTCTCTACCCACACTATATAAGATACTGCAAGCCTCATTTCAGAAAAAAGGCGCTCCAGTTATCAGAAATGCGGATCTGAACTTTTTCTGCTCTTGTTGAAGTTTTCTTCGATTCTCTCATCTTCTTCGCACATTCATCAAATTTCCTGTGGATTCATCTTCCTTGAAGTGTGTAGATCAAGATCATGGAGTTCATTTGTTTCTGTAACTAATGAATCAACATTTCCAGTTTCACGTTGAGCTTGCTTGAAGTTCTCTGGGTTTCTTTTATTCTTGCTCAGTTGCTACGGATAGTTATCCGTTTGGTATTGCACTATATCCTTTCTTCTATTTTCATAGTTCTATGTTGCATGATGGTACCTCTGTTGCTGATATATGTCAAGTGGCCCTCTGTTTTGTTTGATGCATGTGTTGTGTTTGTGTTTGTTTCTTTAATTGTTGATCGATGAGTCACTCAATTTAGAAATTGAGATCACAACTTCGCTCTCAGTACATGTTCCCTATAGGATGTTTATTGTTTTCTTTCTTTAATTATTGATCGATGAGTCACTCAATTTAGAAATTGAGATCACGACTTCGCTCTAAGTGCATGTTCCCTATAGGATGTTTATTGTTTTCTTTCTTTAATTGTTGATCGATGAGTCACTCAATTTAGAAATTGAGATCATGACTTCGCTCTCATTGCATGTTCCCTATAGGATAGTTTTGTTAAGCTTCCTTTGACATGTTGATTAAGGTAGGAATCCATGTACGTTAGCATAGGGTAGGATTTTCCTTTATCCTCAACCTTAGGGTCAATCATTGTATGATAACACTAGGGATAGTGTTAGGCTAGTTTCCCTTAGTTGTTTTTTCTTCCTTTGCATTTTGCATCTTAAAACAAAATTTGTTTTCTTGGCAAATCATAAAATACCTCTAATAAACTCAAACTCTTCTTCAAAGTAAAAGATACAAATCAATCCTATTTTTTTGTGTGCCTCTTGGCTTTGTTTTGTCACCTGGTTTATTGATGTTTCGCCATCTTTGCCATGATACCGTATCATCTTATAGTCGATGTTTCGCCATCGCACATTTGTTTGAAGCCGATGTTTCGCCATCGCACATGTTTTTTATCCTACTTTGATTCTCAATATCATTGTTAGGTGTGATGTTTTATCAGCCGATTTATTGATGTTTCTCCATCTTTTCCATGATACCTTGTTATCTTTTAGCCGATGTTTCACCATCGCAAACTTGTTTGAAGCTGATGTTTCACCATCACACACTTGTTTGAAGTCGATGTTTCGCCATTGCACATGTTTGTTATCCTACGTTGATTCTCGATATCATTGTTAGGTGTGATGGTTTGTCAGCCGATTTATTGATGTTTCGCCATCTTTTCCATGATACCTTGTTATCTTTTAGCCGATGTTTCGCCATCACACATTTGTTTGAAGCCGATGTTTCTCCATCGCACATGTTGGTTATCCTACTTTGACTCTCAATGTCATTGTCAGGTGTAATGCTTTATCATTTGGTGTTTCGCTATCTTTGACATGTTATTGTGTTATTATTTATCCGATGTTTTACACTCTTATTTGTTTGTTGTTTTATTTGATGTTTTGCCATCTTGACTGTTTTTGTTGTCTTAACTAAAAAACACAAACCAACCAGAATATATGAGCTGAACTACGGCTGCTCTGATTCCTTAAAAGGGATACGTAGGCAAAGGGGTAGGGCCCAACCGAGCATAAATTTTATTTTCCCTACATTGTTTTCTTTTTTTTGCATGCATTATTCTTTTAGCTTTAAGCCATAGACATAGGTTTTGACCAAAACCATTAAATTAGACAACAAGAGTGGATACTGTAGAGTACTACGGGCGTGTGGGGTGCTAATACCTTCCCCTCGCGTAACAGACTCCCTTACCCGATCTCTCGGTCGAAAGACCGTGATTTCTCCCTTTTCAGGTTTTCTCGATGTTTACCTTTCCCTTTCGGCGGGATAAAAGATGTTCGGTGGCGACTTCATTGATGTTTCATTACAAGATGACGGTTCGGCCAGGTGGGTTTTCAGCTGGCGACTTCACTGGGGATAGATTGACCTCTTGCTGGTCCATCCCGGAGTCAATCCTAGCTCTTGTTTGTTTTCTTTTTGGGTGTTTATTTTACCGCTTTGCATATTTATCTGTTTGCATTGCATCCTATGTGCGCTTTACTTTCTGCATACTGGATTTGGCTGGACTGTTTGGATTCTGGACTTCTTGGTGGGTGGGTTGTTCCATGAGGTAAAAGGCCTCATACCCAGGCTATAAGTGAATTCCATAGGAACTAGGAATAGAGTGTCCATGGCAGCTATGAGGTGGATGCTTTGTAGACCTGACCATGAGACCCATGACTTCATAGGTAGTTCAGATAGGTGTTATCGTATGATGATACTGACAGTCGAGCTCTTTTACTCTGATTTGGCTTTTAACCTTGCCATGACCTAGACTACACCCGTGAGAGGGGCGGGAAAACTTTTCTTACAGGTACAGGTACTGTTGGTGACTTTGTGTTGCGAAGGTGACTCAGGTTCCCATGTTAGTTTTGAAGCTTTGGGATTTTCTTTTGATCTCGAGTGCTGTTGTTCTGTAATGCTCCAGCCATCATCCAGTGTGAAACTTTGATCCTCTCATGTTGCATCGTAGCATATTTATTTCTAAAAAAAATATGTATAAAAAATAACTAGCATGCGCATGGCATCTTCCAGGGACATTCGAGAGTCTTCTTTCCATCAGAAATGGCTGGCCTCCCGTCAGATGAGTTTGATTCAGTTCGTGTTAAAGAGCCCAACATGCATACATTCGCTTATCAGATTCCTACTATTGATGTGTCTGAATTGAAGAGGTTGAGTTCTTATTTGAAGGGTGATGTCCTGAATAATTTCAACAAAAATTATGGCAAATTTGTTACTAATCCTTAACACTCCGGTTGACCCAATGGCTTTGATCACCCTTTTCCAGTTCTATGACAAGGAATTACGGTGTTTTACTTTTCAAGATTATCGACTGGTTCCCACACTAGAAGAGTACGCGTACCTACTTAATATCAAGTTGTCCGATGAAGTTCCTTTTGTCCAAGTGCCGGAGAAGCCGAAGTTCGAAGTTATGGCTGAAATTCTTCTTTTGAGTTGGAAAGAGGTGAAAGACAATTGGAAATCAAGTGAGGATACTACAAGGTTTTATTTGGATTTCTTAGTGAGGAAAGCTGAAGACTGGGAAAAGAAAGGGAATTGGAGTGACTTCATCTCTCTGTTTGCTCTCATGATATACGAGATTATCATATACCCTCACAAGAGAAATTTTGTGGATTTGATGACTATTTGTGTTTTTAGAAATAAGAACCCGGTACCGACACTCTTGGTAGATACTCTTTACACCATTCATTTCAGGCATGGAAAAGGAGGTAATGTAAGTTTATGTCATTCAATGTTGTATCAATGGTTTAAGTTGCACCTACCGGTAAGTGGCCCTTTCGTGGATACCAGGCATTCTCTTCGATGGTCATCAAGACTTGTCAACCTTACTTCATTTGATATCCGGTGGAATGATGAAATGGGGGAAGTACGAAGTATTATCACTAGATGCAGATATTTCCCTAATGTTCCCCTCATAGGAACTAAGGGGTGTATCAACTATAATCCTGTGCTTGCTTATCGTCAATTGGGATATGCAATGGATGAACCGCCAAAGGTTGAGGAGGTGTCTGAATCAGTGTATTTTGTTAGAGGGAGTGATCCTGTGATGTTGAAAAGAGTGACAAGTGCTTGGAACAGAATTCACAAGAAGGATATAACTAATTTGGGCAAGAAGGTTCCTATTTCTAGGGTTCCGTACTTGGAATGGATTAGAGACAGGGTTAAGATTTTACGGTTACCATTTGCAAGGTCGGCTCCTAAATGTGAGCAACCTCGACTGTTTTGAGTAACACGGTGCCTACCGAGGTGTTCACCCAGGTTCTTGAGAACATTCAACTTCGTGCAAAATACCGTGAGGTAGGGATTAAACTTTATTGGGTAGATCAAGAAAGGGCCGACTTAGCTCGCAAACTCAAAGAAGCTCAAGGGGAAACTTCTGATGCAACCAATTTTAGGAAGAGGTCTCATGCTGAAATGGAAGAAGAGTTGAGTAAAACCCAGCAAGAGTGCCAGAAGCTTCAGGCATCTGAGAATAGCTACAGGAAGAAGATTCAAAACTTGGAGAAACAGCTCAAAGAAAAATATGCTCGGCTTAAGAAGGAAGTAGCCCAGAGGCGTGTCGCAGAGGATTGGTTTCAAGAAAGTAAAGTAGTTGCATCACAACTTTTGAAGGAGAAAACAAAGCTTGAAGAGTACTGTCAACACCTTGAACCGTGTCTTGTTCCGGAGATTTAGTTTTGTTACTTACCTTTGGTGTATTTGGTCACCCCCAGGATTGTTGGAAGGGACCATTTGTTTGTTTTTATTATTATTCAGTTTTTTTGTTAAGTTTACTTTGAAACAAGTATTTTGTTGTTTATCGTTACACTCTTAAATGTCCGAAGTCACTCAAACATCGTTTCTTTTGTTTGTAAATAATTGAAGTGTTTGTCTTATTGTCCTTTTTTTCTTTTCTTTTCCTTTTGATTGTATGCTTGATTATTGGTTGCGCGCCGTGATTGATGAATAAAAAGACTCTTGAATACCGGGAGATGACAAATATATCATGCACATCATGCATTTCATAACATTACAGGTTATCTCAAGACGGTATTTTTATTATTCTGCTTTTCTTATTCAGAATTCAAGACGACTACTCATCGGTATTACACCAGAAACAATTTGGCAAGACAGATGGAACCAGTTCAAGCTGAACCCGCTGAAATAAGGGCCCATATGGCTACTAAAATGACCCAGTTCATGGAGGTCATCGCTAATGTGAATCTCCGACAGAAGGAACTGGCTGCCATTGTCAACAACCAGCGCCGCTATCCAGGGGATGGTGGAAATCAAGGGCTTTATCAGGACATTTCTGTAGGATTGGGGGATGTGCAAGATCAACCTGTTGGAAATTTTCACGGGATGCCCGAAAACCCTTTTGTGCGCAACGTAGGACAGTTTCCCCCGTCTCCGGGACCTCGTCTTGTGGGGAACAGAAGAGATAATCAGGGCGGTGTAAGGGGCTATCAGGAGCAGGATTATGACTTTGACCAGGATGAAGATCAGTTTTCTGTTTGGCGTTTAGAGCCGGAAGTTCAGGTTGAAGATAGGAAGTATCGGTTGTTGGAAGAACGTTTGAAGGTTGTGGAAGGGAAAAGAGCCCTTGGTATGGATGCTAATGATCTCGGGTTGATGTCTGGGATGAAAGTTCCTCCAAAGTTCAAGTCTCCTATATTTGAAAAGTATAACGGAACGTCATGTCCTGGTACTCATGGAACTGCTTATTTCCGAAAGATGTCGGTGTATACCGAGGATCGGGGGCTTTTGATTCACTTTTTCCAGGATAGCCTATCTGGGGCATCCCTGGAGTGGTACATAAAGTTGGAGAAGACTCATATTCGTTGCTGGAATGATCTTTCTCGGGCTTTTGTCAAACATTATCAGTACAATATGGATATGGCGCCTAATCGCACTCAGTTACAGAATTTGTCACAAGGACCAAAAGAATCTTTCAAGGAATACGCTCAGAAGTGGCGTGAGTTGGCTGCGAGGGTTCAACCTCCACTCATGGAGCTAGAACTCATTAATATGTTTATGAGCACCCTGCAAGGGCCATTCTATGAGCACATGATAGGAAGTACTTCGGCAGGATTTGCAGATTTGGTTATGGCTGGTGAAAGAATTGAAGTAGGTTTTAAATTGGGGAAATTCATATTGGAGGTTCTAGTGGCTCATCAGGGGGCAGTAAGAAACCATTCAACACTTACCCTAAGAAAAAGGAAGGAGACACAAGCGCGGTTTACTCTCATAGAGGAAGAAGAGAGGATCGTCAGCACCAACAAATCACTATTTTTTCTATTCCTGTTAATGCTCCCCCGCAGCAGAGACCGAATACAGTGCCTCAACAACAAAGACAGCAAGATGCTCCCCGTCAATATAATAATCAACAGCAGAGACAGTTGAGAAAATTTGACCCCTTGCCGGTATCTCTTACTGAAGAATTCCACCATTTTCTCGAATTGAAGTTGATTGGTTTAAGAAATATGCCACCACCCCCCGTAAGACTTCCTCCTAACTATGATGCTAACGCAAGATGTGAATTCCATTCAGGCGGAGTTGGTCATTCTACTGGAAATTGCTTTGCATTGAAGTGCAAGATACAAGACTTGTTGGATGCTAAGGCAATTGATTTTACTCTAGTGACTGGTCCGAATGTTACTCAGAACCCAATGCCTAGGCATGGAGGGGGTGTTGTTAATATGATTGATGATAATGGTGAAGTATTTAATTTAATCATGAATGTGGAACAAGTAACTACTCTGTTATGGTATGTTAAGAGGTATTTACTTGACAATTCTATTTTCTCGGGTTGTACTTCAGAGTGTGCCAAGTGTAGAGAGCAACCGAAGGGATGTGATGATTTAAAAGCCGGTATCTAGTTGATGATAAAGGAGGGTTCCCTGTAGTTCGATAGAAAACCGAGCTACCGTAAGATTACCGAAGAAGATGTTGCTGTGGTATCTATTCCTTACACCCCTGTGCGCATTCCTACCCCATCTAGGGAACCCCCTTTGATGATTACGGTACCTGGTCCCATGTCGTATACCAGTGAAAAGGCCATCCCATGGCATTATGGTGCTGATGTTTATTACCATGGGGTGAAGCAGGAAGTAAGTACTCGTTTGTCTGAGGAATAATGTGCTAAAGATAATGAAGGGGAAGTTCATAATTTTTCTGGTGTGGGTCGAATGACTAGAAGCGGGAGAGTATTTGGTCCTTCCAATGTGCGGGATGCGGCAGATGCTTCTGCAAGAGAAAAAGGAAAACAACAGGCGATGATCGGTAATCCAAGGGTTACGCCAGCCAATGTGACTCAACCAATTCCGATACCAGAAGCTTCTTCAGTTCCCGATGAGGTTGAAGAGTTAATGCGAATTATCAGAAAGAGTGATTATAGCATAATTGATCATCTGAGTCATACTCCTTCTAAGATGTCTATCTTGTCTCTGTTGATTTATTCAGAACCTCACAGAAATGCTTTGATGAAGTTGTTAAAGAATGCATTCGTTCGTGCCACATGAGATAACAGTCAATCAGTTTGAGAATGTTTGTGCTAACATATCTGCCGGGAATGGTCTGGGCTTCACAGATTTTGATCTTCCTCAGGAGGGGCGAGACCATAACAAAGCGTTGCATATTTCTATGGAGTGCAGGGGAACTACTTTATCCTAGGTTTTGGTGGACACAGGGTCGTCTTTGAATGTATTGCCTAAGTCAGCATTGATGAAGATTGATTATTCTGGACTGGAGCTGCGCCCTAGTGATTTCATGGTGAAGGCGTTTGATGGGTCTCGAAGGTTAGTGTTTGGGGAGGTGGAGTTACCAATCAAGGTTGGTCCTTGCACCTTCACGGCTACATTTTTTGTGATGGATATACAGCAAGCGTATTGTTGTTTGTTGGGGCGGCCGTGGATTCATAGAGCAGGGGCAGTCACTTCTACTCTTCATCAGAAACTCAAGTATCCTGCAGAGGGAAAGGTGATAAATGTGTGAGGCGAGGAAGAGTACATCGTGAGTCATTTAACATCATTTCGCTATGTTGAAGTTGAAGGCGAGATACATGAGACTCCGTTTCAGGCGTTTGAGATAATTCATGCTGTCAATTTTCCTCCTCCGGAGCAAAAAAGGAAACTTGAAACTGTTATGTCTTCTCTCAAGGATGTGAGAGCTGTGGTGGAAAATGGTAACCCTGAAGGTTGGGATCAGGTGCTGGACGTTACCCCAAAATTTAATAAATTTGGTTTGGTTTTAGCCCAGGTCAGCAGAGTACAACTCCCAGAGCATCTAGTTTATCTACTCTTGTGAAGTTTTCCCGTCCTTGTGCTACTCAAGAAGGACACGTCAATGAAGTTGGTGACAATAGGGTTGATGGCTATAATATCGAAGATTGGATTCGTCCGAGTATTTCAGGCCAGACACTAAACAATTGGACTTCTGTGGATGTTATCCAAGTTTCAAGCATTGAGGAATGCACTTCCACCACCGATTTTATTGATAACAACTCTGCTATGGCTCATTATGACTTTGATACTCCTATTTATCAAGCTGAAGAAGAAGCATATGAGGATTGTCATCTTCCTGAGGAATTAGCAAGGTTGTTAAAACAAGAGGAGAAGGTTATCCAGCCGAATCAAGATTCGATTGAGGTGGTGAATATTGGCACAGAAGAGGTAAGAAGAGAAGTCAAGATAGGGGCAGATCTCGAAGAAAGTATAAAGGTCAGATTGGTTGAGCTACTCCGTGAGTATTCTGATATCTTCGCTTGGTCTTATGAGGATATGCCTTGGTTGGATACAGACATAGTGGTGCATCGATTACTTCTCAAAGAAGGTTGTTCTCCTGTCAAGAAAAATCTCTGAAGAACTCATCCTGAGATGTCCAAGAAGATCAAGGAGGAAGTCCAGAAGCAGTTGGACGCGAATTTCTTAAAAGTCATCAATTATCCGCCATGGGTTGAAAATATTGTGCATGTGCCCAAGAAGGATGGTAAGGTCAAGATGTGCGTGGATTATAGGGATTTGAATAGGGCCATCCCTAAAGATGACTCCCCTCTTCCGCATATTGATGTGTTGGTCGATAATACTGCTCATTCCAAAGTGTTTTTGTTCATGGATGGTTTTTCGGGTTACAATCAAATTAGGATGGCTCGGGAGGATATGGAGAAGACAACATTTATCACGCCTTGGGGGACTTTCTTCTATAAAGTGATGCCGTTTGGTTTGAAAAATGTTGGGGCAACATATCAGCGCGCCATGGCCACTCTCTTTCATGATTTGATTCACATAGAGATTGAGGTTTATGTGTACGATATGATTGATAAGTCTAACACAGAAGAGGAACATCTTGTTCATCTAGAAAAATTGTTCAAGAGACTGAGGTAGTTCTTGCTGAGGTTGAATCCAAATAAGTGCACCTTCGGGGTGAGATCTGGAAAGTTGTTGGGTTTTATTGTAAGTGAAAAAGGTATCGAGGTGGACCCGACCAAGGTAAAAGCGATACAGGAAATTCCTGAACCAAGGACAGAGAAGGAATTACGTGGTTTCTTGGGAAGGTTAAATTACATTTCTAGATTTATTTCTCATCTCACATCCACATGTGAACCTTTGTTCAAGTTGTTGAAGAAAAGTCAGACAATGAAATGGAATGAGGATTGTCAGAAGGCCTTTGACAAAATAAAGGAGTATTTGTAGGAACCTCCGATAATCATGCCGCCAGTGGAAGGAAGGCCACTAATCATGTATCTAACTATGTTGGAAAGCTCAATGGGTTGTGTCTTCGGTCAGCACGACGAGACAGGGAAGAAAGAGCAGGCTATTTACTACTTGAGTAAGAAGTTTACGGAATGCGAGTCCACGTACTCATTGTTGGAAAAGACTTGTTGTGCACTTGCCTGGGCCGCCAAACGTTTGAGGCAGTACATGTTAACTCACACCACCTACTTGATATCCAAAATTGATCCAATCAAGTACATTTTTGAGAAGCCAGCTCTTATAGGCAGGGTAGCCCATTGGCAGATGATACTCACCGAATATGATATCCAATACACTACTAAAAAAGCAATTAAGGGTAGTTTACTGGCCGACCATCTTGCTCATCAGCCCATGAATGATTATGAACCGATGAAGTTTGATTTTCCAGATGAGGAAATTGTATATATTCGGGATTGTAATATGTCAGACCCAGACGAAGGACCCGAGTCGGGATCACGTTGGACGCTTGTTTTTGATGGTGCCTCCAATGCCATGGGCAACGGTGTCGGAGCTATTATCACTTCCCCTGAGGGATACCACATTCCTTTCATGGCTCGTATTTGTTTCGATTGCACTAACAACATGTCCGAATATGAGGCGGGCATTTATGGCATTGAAGCGACGATCGACCTGCGCATCAAATTTTTGAAAGTTTACGGGGATTCTAATCTTGTTATCAGCCAGATTAATGGAGATTGGGAGACTCGCCATCAGAACCTAATTCCTTATCGTGAGCATGTTATGAAGCTGATTTTGTACTTCGAAGAGATCACGTTTGAACACATTCCTAGAGAAGAAAACAATCTAGCTGATGCACTGGAAACTTTGTCCTCCATGTTCAAGGTTAAGTTGGCTAATGAGGCCCCTTCCATTACCATCAGAAGTTTGAGTGAGCCAGCTTTCTGTTTTGAGGCCAGTTTGGAATCAGATGGTAATCCTTAGTTTTATGATGTTAAACGATATCTTGAAACACAAGAGTACCCTGAAGAGGCATCCGTCACAGATAAGAAGTTCTTGAGAAGATTTTCAGCCAAGTTCTTTCTCAGTGGCGGTGTGTTGTATATAAGGCATCATGACGGCTTACTGCTCAGATGTGTTGACAAGAAAGAAGCAGCTAGAATCATTGAAGAGATACATGAAGGTGATTTCGGGACCCATTCCAACGAGCATACCATGGCTAAAAAGATCTTGCGAGCAGGTTATTATTGGTCCACCATGGAGACTGACTGTTACAATCTTGCACGGGTTTCCCACAAATGTCAAATCTATGCTGATAAAGTGCATATGTCGTCAGTATATTTGAATGTATTGACTTCCCCTTGGCCGTTTGCGATGTGGGGAATTGATATGATCGGCAAAATTAAACCAACTGCATCCAACGGGCACCGTTTCATTCTGGTTGCCATCGATTATTTTACAAAATGGGTTGAAGCTGCATCCTATGCCAATGTCACCAAGCAGGTGCTAACTCGGTTCATTAAGCACAATATTATTTGTCGCTACGGAGTGCCTGAAAAGATCATTACTGATAATGGGTCTAATTTAAACAACAAAATGATAAAGGAGCTTTGTGAGTCCTTCAAAATCAAGAATCATAACTCTTCCCCATACCGACCAAAGATGAACGGTGTTGTCGAAGCGGCCAATAAGAACATTAAGAAGATCGTACAAAAGATGGTGGTAACTTTTAAAGATTGGCATGAGATCCTGCCTTTCGCTTTGCATGGTTATCGCACCACTGAGCGTACTTCGACTGGGGCAACCCCATTTTCATTAGTTTACAGCATGTAAGAAGTATTGCCGGTAGAAGTCGAGATTCCTTCTCTTAGGATCATGAGGGATGTTGAGCTGGATGAAAGTGAATGGGTACAAAATCAGCTGGATCAGTTGGAACTTATTGGTGAGAAGAGGTTGACGGTTGTATGTCATGGTCAGGTATATCAGCAAAGGATGAGGAAAGCTTTTGATAAGAGGGTACGGCCTCAGTGTTACAAGCCAGGTGACCTTGTGCTAAAAAGGATAATTCTCCCCCAGGGAGATCCCAGGGGCAAGTGGGCTCTGACTTATGAAGGTCCTTTCGTGGTAAGAAAAGTTTTCTCTAGAGGAGCGATGATGCTCACGACTATGTATGAAGAGTACTTCCCTCTCCTTATTAATGCTGACGTAGTTAAAAAATACTTTGCATAAAAAAATTTAAAAACCCCGCTAAACTGAAAACCCGAAAGGGCGGTTTAGGCAAAAAGAGGGTGTCCTGGTGAGTCGAAAACCCAAAAGGGCGATTTTGGCAAAAGTTAGAGACTTAAAGAAAATGACTACACTCGGCATGAGATCCTTTGTTTCTTTCCTTCGTTCTGTCACCTGGCATAAGCTCGAAGCTAATCCAAGAATGATCTATATGAAAGCAGGAAGATGAAAGCGTGAGAGTCATAAGAGTCATAGCAGAGTCGGGACTTGATGGATATTCATATTCACATTGCCATTTGTAAACACTTGTTTGCTTTAATTTTGTAATTACTTGCTTCCAAATATAAATGCCTTTTCATAGGCTGATTTCTCAAAATCAATAGAATATCTTCTTTCAAGTATACGTATACGTTTCTTTTCTCCCTTTTTACTATTTTATTTGCAAAAAACGTCCAATATTTTGATAAGCATGTGCATATAAACTTCGTGGACCTTACACGAAAAGGGTAATCTAAGTCATGGTTAGTTGATCGCTTGAAATACGGATAACACAACTACTACTGTGCATGGGGCGTGTTTAGTTTTGTGTTTGGTGGGATTCTCATTCACTTTACTGGTGGATGCCTTGCCAATTTGTTTCACAACTCCGTGTTATAGGTAAAGGTCATGGGTCAGGGTAATATCAAGATTACGGCAGGTCGGCGAGATCGGCAAACCTAGTTGGAAATATTTCTTCCCCATAATGGATTTTATTACGTTTCTTTGCCGCACTTTCATGTGTTATCTTGATTGATTGTTTTAGCATTGTGTGCATATAGGATTTTGTTTATAGCTGAATGTCATTCTTGGTGCGTTGAATATTTTTGCCTTGAAGAAATTATTTCATTTTACTTAGTCCATCCAGTATCACTCTTTAATCGATTTTTCGGGCATTTTGATACCAACTGTGCCAATTCTTTTGCTTAGCCAAGAGTTTGGAGGAAGGAGTTTAGCTAAAAAATGATGACTATAGTGGTATGCTTTTGAGTAGAACCCCGTTGACGATGTACATGCATTGTTTCAATCCCCAAACACCAGGAGATATAAGGGAGTTAGACCCTCGTTAACCCCTCTGAGCCTTTGAAGTAGGAGTTTCTTTTTCCGTTAAAAAAACCTTATTTTTTTAACTAGGGGCAGGGTAGATGTTCAGTTAATTGGACCAAGCATTCAAATTTCAGAAGGAATGTCCCATATGAGGATCACCACATTTTATATTTCGCATCATGAGATCAGGAAAAATGTCTAAACCACGATGTTCATTTCCTCACAAAGTCCTGAGGTCGAGATCGAATCGATACAATAATGGCTATCCCTTGCCGACTAAGGGGTGAGGCATTTGTTTTCTTCAAAAAAAGAGAGAAAGAAAGAAAAAGTTCAAAGACCTAAAGTCACATTGACTTGTTCAAAGTGGAAAGTATGAATAAGAAAGAAACAAAAAGCCCCGCTAAGTCGAAACTTGAAAACAAGTCTCTTAGGCAAAAGTTAGGGCGTCCCGCTGGACTCCCAAATTTGAAATTCAAAATATTTTGTCCAGGAAAAAGTTAGGGAAAAGAAGAGCCTAAAAGGCCAAAAAAGATTATTCAATAAAATTCTCATCAAAAGAAGAGGAACAATAATATCAAAAACAAAAGCAGAAAAAGTTAAGTGACAATCATGTTGGAGAATTTGTCGTGATCACTCAACCATTATAAATCCTTTTGAAAGATGAATACTTGTGATAAGACAATTGAACTTAGGACAGGAGAATATCACGAAGGGGGTGGGCACCAAATAACTTGAGCCTTGAAAAACTTTTTTTCTTCTAAAAAAACCTCGAACCGGGCCACGTTACAACTTCTAAAAGTCCTAACTGAAACAAGGCTTTAATTCGAAAGCATACTACAACAGGATAATGTTTCCTAAACTCCCAAATATGTGTTTCATATCCATGTTGGTATCTTATCACCCGCATTTTGACTCGTTTTTTTCAAAAAAGGGGAGAAGAAAAGTTTTGAAATTTTTTGCACTCTAGCCAGTGATTCATTCACAACAGAGATGCGACACTTTGTTAGGGTTTTCAACTTCAAGGCTTAAATAATCGTCACATCAGATCTGTCATTCCCAAAATAAACATATTTTTGCATGCAAAACATTTGTTTGACATCAAAAGAAGAGTTTACACGTTGAACACATGTAAAGAGCTTAATGATTGTCAGGAAGGGAATATTTGGTTTTCTTCTGTTAGACAGAGCCCATGTATGAATAGGACTTTACCTATCCCCAGTGAAGTTTTATTTCCGCAGCGAAGTTTTGTTGCCCCAGGAATCTTCTTTTAAAGGCTTCATTTTGAGACTCTGGATTTGAGGATACCGCATATCCCCAACGGAATTGCCAACAGAGATCCCTCGCCACGACCTCTCATTTCATAGTCGGTCTATTGATTGGGGCATCCTTATGTCAAGATCTTTTCTTATCCCCGGTAAGGTCGATACTGTGTGACTATCCACATGGTCCATCCAATGGTTGCATTCAAGAAAAATCTCTCTCCAACAAAATTCTTCAACGGAGGTCTGTATCCCCGGTGAAGTCTCGTTTCCTCAGCAGAGCTTTGTTCCCCCAGCAAAGGTTTTCATCCCTCACGTTGGGTTTGTTGTGTTGGTATCATCCTAAACACGGTCGCGCGCTGTCTTTTACAGAGATTGCAGTTTAGCCCTGATCTTCTCCCTCAATGTCTGATCTTCAGATAACGTCCCTCTCCAGAAGCTACAGTATCGATCTGATCTTCCCTAGGAGTTTGCAATTTATTTTTGCAGCTCCTCTCAATGTTTGTGGCCCGTTTCTACTAATTGCTCGGTTGTTATTCCCCGCGAAGCTTCATCTCTTCGAGGTTCCCCCTCCAGCGGTTCCCCATATTTTCTCCTCTCCTTTGGATTTTGCAATTTATTTTTGCAAGTCTTGTCAGATTCTGACTTCTTGGTTATTGGTTTCTCAATTGGCCATTCCCCAGTGAAACTTTTAAACATGAATCATTACATTGCATCTACCAAAACGCGTAGCATTTCCATTATATGGAACATTGCGCTATATAAAAAGAATTCAAACATGCATCGGAACATAAGCCATTATTGTTTCTGTTGTCCCCACTGAATTTGCTAATACTTCGGATTAAATCCCCAGCGAGGTCTTTGTCCTCATTATCTCAGTATCCTCCCCATACCAATATCCTTTTGATGTCAATCATTTATTTATTTGAGTGTCTACTCTTGACTGTAGTTCAGTTTCACCCTGGCGCGGTCTTCTCGGGTTTAGTCTTCACTACCCTCTCCGGTTCATTCCAATGTCTATTGATGCACCTTTCGAATACCAGTTTCGTCCTGATATTCGCTTTCAACAAGTTTTTAGGTGTACGCCCTAATCTCCTTGCTTTGGGTTGAGCTCAGAGTTTCGTCTCCTCACCTTGTGCATGAAATCCAGTTTCGTCCTGGTGCTCATCTAGTTTAGTTTTGCCTAACTAGTTATTGAGTCAAGTTTCGTCTCGATTTTTTTGCTTTCATACCTTGGACCCTTTGACGGTGTTCATTTACCGAGTGCAGTGTTCGTACTGCGTCCCTGGTTTGAAATCAATCTCTTTTGTTCCTTGGATTCTTTTATCAGTTTTTGTCACAGTTTATCCATTGATCTGAGACCAGCAGGTGCAATGAGAAACATGCGCTCTCATTACTCTCGCTTTGGGTTGAGTTTCGCCTCGTCGCCTGTGCATGAAATCCAGTTACGTCTCGTTTTTTTTTTGCTTTCATACCTAGAACCCTTTGACGGTGTTTGTTTACCGAGTGCAGTGTTCATACTGCGTCCCTGGTTTGAAATCAGTCTCTTTTGTTCCTTGGATTCTTCTATCACTTTTCGTCACTATTTATCCATTGATCCGAGACCAGCAGGTGCTCTGAGAAACATGCACTCTCATCACTTTGCGATAGGTCGAGTTTTTCCTCATTACCCGTGCATGAAATCCAGTTTCATTCTGGTACTCATCTAGTTTAGTTTCGTCTAACTGGTCATTGAGTCGAGTTTCGTATCGCTTTTGTTCCTCATTTCTGGGATTCTTTCAGTTCCTTCATACTGTCTATCTTAGTTGAGATTAGCAGGTGCTCCTAGAATCGCGCACTCTAGCCATTTTGCTTTGGGTTGAGCTCAGAGTTTCGTCTCCTCACCTGCATACGCTTTCTTTTCCAGAGCTTATTTTCGCCTATACTCTGTGGTTTGAGTTTTATCTCACCCTTTTTGAAGCCCAGTTTTGCCCTGGCGCATTTGTTCGGAAGTTTAGTTGCGTCTACTCTTCTTTGTTTTTGTTCTTTTTCAACCTGCGTTACAACTTCATTCTGACGCATGTCTTGGGGGTTTTCTGCTTCTTTTTCTTTCTTCTTCAAGAGTGTAAATTTTCGGGTTCTTTTGTATTCAATCATCTTCAACTCTAAATGCTCGAAAGTTGTCACTTTTCTCACTTATCATGTTGAAGATATTTGAATAGGGGCAGTTGTTGCACCCTAAAATTTACCCTCTTTATTTGGTCTTATGTTTCATCATGAATATCATATTGCATTGCATTCATACATTGTGATGGGATCAAAATACTTTGGTTATCAAGTCTTCCTCAAGCTTTGAAGGTTGTTTTCATTGACAAGTTGCTCAAGTAGAACCTTATCATCTAAACCTTTGGATCTTTCAAGCTCAAAAGTTATTGCATATCTCAAGATATTTTATCCATCTCTTTGGATCACCAGAGGATTGAAGTTTGAGATTGATTATAAGAAGAATTACTCTTTTGATTCACTAGTCAAATTAGGGTTTTGTTTCATCAAGGCTATTGATCAAAGTGCAAATCTTGATTTGGAAGCTACAGCATCTCATTGGTATTTGAAAAGTCTTTGTACAAGAAATTGGTCAAGATTCCCAGAGGATTTGAAATTTTGGAGATGATTCATCAGTCTCCTAAGGTGTTAACCAAAACTAGGGTTTGGGATTTTATCAAGATTTCTTGAGAATATTAAAGTGAAACTTTGTACATGGCCTCTATATATTTGGAAGATCATATGTTTGAAGTTTTGATCATCAATTTTGAAGGGAAGTGGATCAATTGATTCAAAGGGGAAAAATGGTCATTTTGGTCAAAATCAGTTCAAGTTAAGGTTGACCAAGGGAACTTTTGGTAAACCATCAATTCAAGAGTGTACTTTTCATATTTCAAGTCCATTTTGAGCATTAGATCAATAAGATTGAGGTTTGGGTTGAAACTTGTTCATGAAGAAACCCTAAAAGTTTCTAATTTTGGAAAATGAGGACTTAACTTCAAAAATTCATATTTTATTCACCTTTGATCAAAAAATGCAAATGAAACATGCTTGTAAATATAAGAGGGTGATCTTTCATCTCCTTTTGGTCTCATGTCCAAATTGGCAAAGAGTCAAGAGTTATGGTATTTGACAGTTCATGCCTCAAGTAAACATTATAGGTCATTTTCCAAAATTAGTGAATTTCATGTCAAATTTTGAGGGCCTTAATGGATTAAATTGCAAAAAATCAAAACTAAGTGGTTGTATATCTTTTCAATACCTTTCCAAATTGTACTAATTTGTGCCCAAATTCAAAAATATGAGCAAGTTATGTGCTTTGGAATTTTGAGGCATTTTATTGAATTTTGACCAAGCAAGCAAAATGCAATTTCTTGAGAACTCAAGTTTCAGCCATTCCTTTTGTTTCTAATCAAGCCCATAACCAATTTGTAACATGTTAAGGCCCATTACACTCACCATTTCGTGCCTCATATTGTATTGTACTTATTTGATTGAAAAAATCACAAACTTACCTAATTTTGCAAATGGATCAACACTCTCTCATTTCAAATAATCATGACCTGGAACTTTGAGCGTTGGTTCCTGACCTCATTTGGCTCATAAAATGCAAAATAAATGAGGAAACGCACGAGCAAAATGGTTGAGGCCCATGTGCATTCATTTTTGGCCAAATTTTCCAATCAAGCTCTTGAACAACTTTGAGGACAAATTTCCTCTTCTAACCTTCTCTACCCCCACTATATAAGGTACTACAAGCCTCATTTCAGAAAATATAGGCACTCCAGTTATCAGAAATCTGGATCTGAACCTTTTTTGCTCTTGCTGAAGTTTTCTTCGATTCTCTCATCTTCTTCACACATTCAATAAATTTCCTGTGGATTCATCTTCCTTGAAGTGTGTAGATCAAGATCATGGAGTTCTTTTGCTTCTGTAACTAAGGAATTGATATTTTCCAGTTTCACATTGAGCTTTCTTGAAGTTCTCTGGGTTTCTTTTATTCTTGCTCAGTTGCTACGGATGGTTATCCGTTTGGTATTGCATTATATCCTTTCTTCTATTTTCATAGTTCTATGTTGCATGATGGGACCTCTGTTGCTGATATATGTCAGGAGGCCCTCTGTTTTGTTTGATGCATGTGTTGTGTTGTGTTTGTTTCTTTAATTGTTGATCGATGAGTTACTCAATTTAGAAATTGAGATCACGACTTCGCTCTCAGTGCATGTTCCCTATAGGATGTTTATTATTTTCTTTCTTTAATTTTTGATCGATGAGTCACTCAATTTAGAAATTTAGATCACGACTTCCCTCTCAGTGTATGTTCCCTATAGGATGTTTATTGTTTTCTTTCTTTAATTGTTGATCGATAAGTCACTCAATTTAGAAATTGAGATCACGACTTCGCTCTCATTGCCTGTTCCCTATAGGATAGTTTTGTTAAGCTTCCTTGGACATGTTGATTAAGGTAGGAATCCATGTACGTTAGCATAGGGTAGGATTTTCCTTTATCCTCAACCTTAGGGTCAATCATTATATGATAACACTAGGGATAGTGCTAGGCTAGTTTCCCTTAGTTGTTTTTCCTTCCTTTGCATTTTGTATCTTAAAACAAAATTTGTTTTCTTGGCAAATCATAAAACACCTCTAATAAACTCAAACTCTTCTTCAAGGTAAAAGATACAAATCAATCCTATTTGTTTGTGCGCCTCTTGACTTTGTTTTGTCACTTGGTTTATTGATGTTTCGCCATCTTTTCCATGATACCGTATTATCTTATAGTCGATGTTTCGCTATCACACATTTGTTTGAAGCTGATGTTTCGCCATCGCACATGTTTGTTATCCTACTTTGATTCTCGATATCATTGTTAGGTGTGATGTTTTGTCAGCCAGTTTATTGATGTTTCGCCATCTTTGCCATGATACCTTGTCATCTTTTAGCCGATGTTTCGCCATCGCACACTTGTTTGAAGCCGATGTTTCGCCATCGCACATGTTTGTTATCCTACTTTGATTCTCAATATCATTGTTAGGTGTGATGTTTTGTCAGTCGGTTTATTGATGTTTCGCCATCTTTGCCATGATACCTTGTTATCTTTTAGCCGATGTTTCGCCATCGCATATTTGTTTGAAGCCGATGTTTCCCCATCGCACATGTTGGTTATCCTACTTTGATTCTCAATGTCATTGTCAGGTGTAATGTTTTATCATTTGGTGTTTCACTATCTTTGACATGTTACTGTGTTATTATTTAGCCGATGTTTTACCATATCATTTGTTTGTTGTTTTATTTGATGTTTTGCCATCTTGACTGTTTTTGTTGTCTTAACTAAAAAACACAAACTAACCAGAATATATGAGCCGAACTACGGCTACTCTGATTCCTTAAAAGGGATACGTAGGCAAAGGGGTAGGGCCCAACCGAGCACAACTTTTATTTTCCCTACATTGTTTTCTTTTTTTCGCATGCATTCTTCTTTTAGCTTTAAGCCATAGACATAGGTTTTGACCACACCCATTAGATTAGACAACAAGAGTGGATACCGTAGAGTACTACAGGCGTGTGGGGTGCTAATACATTCCCCTCGCGTAACAGACTCCCTTACCCGATCTCTCGGTCGAAAGACCGTGATTTCTCCCTTTTCAGGTTTTCTCGATGTTTTCCTTTCCCTTTCGGCGGGATAAAAGACGTTCGATGGCGACTTCATTGATGTTTCATTACAAGATGACGATTCAGCCAGGTGGGTTTTCAATCATGAGGAGTTAAGTGTGAATCAAACATGATAAAACATGTTTTCAAGCTTCCAAATTTGAAGATTCTTGCCAAAACCAATTAAGAACCTTCCAAAACAAATGAAATTATCTTCCCATATTGAGGCAACACGGTTTTGACAAGTTGGATATGTGATCTTGGGCTTCAAAATGATCCAAAACAAAAGCCCACATGCATTGGTCCATCATTTGCTATTTTATTTGATTTATTTTGCTTTTAAATGAATAACAATCAAAATAAATGGAATCAAAATAAAAGATAGTGCATGAATGGACTTATAGGTTTTTAAACATGTCATGAACACGTTTGAACCTAAAAACTTAGGCCCATTAGCCCAAAAATGCAAATTTTCTCAAAGTGGACTTCATGCATTTTCTCAAAATTGCTCAACTTGCACCAATCATAACTCTCTCAATTTTTGTCATATAAAGTTGATTTTTGACATTTTGGAAAGCTCAAGATTTCCCCTACAACTCTCATATTGGTCATTTTTTTCATTTGAAATATTTAACTTGATGTAAATTTCTTTGACAAAAAATGTCATTTTGTTGACTTTCAAAATGACCTGTAATGTTTTGGCTACTATCTCTCAAATGAAGTATGTGAAAGTTATGTATGGTCAAAGTTCAGTTGACTTCTTCTAAAGAAAACCTAATTTGGTAACTTCTTCCTTTTGATGAATCTTGAGTTTTCTTGATGAATCATGATCAACCCTTGATCTAATGATGAATGTGGCTTCAAAATATTGATGTTGGCCAAAAATATAGAAGTTTGACTGTATGTTCACCATAATTGACTTTTTATCCAACACAATTAATTTTAAATCATTTAAGTAATTGATTGAGAAAACTTGTGATGCAAGGCTTGAAACTTGTCATGAGGGTACCTTGAAGCATATGAGAAAGCATGAAACTCACTTGAGGCATTAGGAGTCCAATTTTCCTTGATAAAACCAAAACCCTAATTGTAGGCCATTGCTTAGGAGAGGTGCTTGTATGCTCAAACCCTTGAGTATTCTTGAGCAATTGAGAACCCTATGAGCATGAGGAGGTGTCTTGAATCAATTGTCTTCAAAAATGGGAGGGAAAATTTTGGAGTACAACAGTTACCTACCCTAATATCGGTATTTACCGATATTATCTTATAATTTATATTCCCTGTGAGTCGACGTTACTTTTTTGCTATCTTCTCTTTGAGTGGATAGTTTGTAGTTATCTTTCGATTATTTCCATCTATTACTTTCTCCTTATTATTTGAGTTGATGATGCCTTATCTCCACCTTGGGCTTTACCCCAGTAGAGTTGAGTCTTCTGTTCCCTAGCGATTTATTTTCCTAGTTGGACTTTCTTTTGATCCTTTATTTTATTTCCCGCATCCCCAATGGTGTCGTGTGTCGCCTTTGGAGTGTATTGGTTTGCATGCATAATCATAAGCATTGCATGGCATCTTAGGGCCAAAAATAGGGATTGTTTTATATTTAAGTATCTTCAATCACGTCGAGATAAAGATTTTAACCTTCTCATCTCCGAATAGAAGACACTTAAATAAGGGCAGCTGTTATAACCTAATTTTCCCCCTGAGATTTCTCATCATCTCATATTTATCAATATAACAAGATCACATATTAGGGTTGGTTCGCCCTATCTTCATCCTATCTTTAAGTTTGCTCATGCAGGATTACCAAGAACCTTGAAGTGTGTATCTTGTAGATGTGTTCTTTGAACTAACATCAAAATATGTATATATGTTTCTTTAAATGTTTATATTGTAGGGGTGATACAATTGCGTTCATCTCACTATCTAACATAGGGTTAATGGTTGGTTCTCAATCAAATGACTCTTCAATGGATTACAAGAGCTCAAGTTTCAAGGATATGTCCATGATGTCAAAGATTTATGGATCAAAGAACTCCTTCACCTTATTTAGGTCAAACTTTCCTCAAGGTTGGTGTTGACATTCATAAGAGAGATAGGTTCACCTGTTTATTTCCATTCCTTTTTCAACAAGCTTCATTGAGAATTAAGCTCCATTTTTTTAGTGTGCTTCAAGACAATATAATTTCAAGACCTATTATGATTCATCATGCTTTGTTTTGTCAAGAAAGATCAAAATATTCAAAGTTGGGTTCAATAAGTTTGACCTAATTGAGCAAATGTTTGATCCAGTGATCAAAAGTGGATAACTCCCTCAATTTTCAACATTTTGAGTTGGTTAATTTTTCTATGGATTCTTATTATCATAAACAATAATCTCTCTTCACATGAAAATATCCAATTGTGCAAGAAAAATCATCAAAAGTTTGAAGGGGTTTCAAGTCATTTTTGGCACTCTTTGAGCTAGGGTTTGCTGACTTCCAAGGAGCATATCTTACTCAATTTTTTGAGATTTTTGAGTGACTCCATAGGCATAATTCTCTGTAAAGGTTCCTTAACAATATCTATTCATAAATATAAGGCTAATTTTTAATGGAATATCATTAATGATTGAGAAAGATTACAAGTCTCCTTGAAAGGTCTTTGAATTTTAGGGTGTAACTTCAAATAATCATAACTTGGTCAATTTTTATCTCCTTTAGCCCATTATTTTTCCATAATGATCTTAATAGTGTGAGCTTCAATTATTCTTTTATGTGCAAAGCTTGAAATGGTTAGAAGATTTCTTAAGAGTTCAAAAGATTATAGGTCACTTCATGGAATTCAATCAACTTCACAAGGTCACAGCTCTCTCAATTATTGGATTTTTTGGATGATTCAAGTTTCAAAATTCTCTTTAAGAAGTCTACTTCATTCCATATTTATTGACCAAAACATAATTTTGAGTGGAAGGCCATGTTTAAAGGCAAGAGATTATAAGTCAATTTTAAACTCAAAACTTGGAATTTTTCTAAGTCCACAATTCATTGTATTTTTCACGATTTCAATTGATCATAACTTTTTACTTAAGCATCCAAATGCTACCTTTCTTGTCATATTTTGAAGTTTGTGGTGAAATCTTTCCATTTTAAAAACAATGAGATCATAAATCCCCTCGAGCTATATGCACAATGAATTCAAAGTTGGCACCTTGAAACTGATTTTGTCTAAATAGTAAGATTTTGATTTTAATAATGTGGCTTCTAAACACCAATTTTGTGCATGTTTTCCACTAAAACATGTTTAAAAAAGTTTCTAATGCCGTATTAAGGAACAAAATGCAAGAAATGGTTGAGTTTTGACAACTTGCAAATCACACTTTTGTCATGATCAGGGTGTGCACGATTTCACTTTATTACTTATCATTCACCCTCTCTCAGCATTGCATTCACTTCTCCTATAAATATAAACCCCATTCCATTCATTTTCACAAGCTTGGACAATCAAAATCATCTTGCTAAACTCTCTCTATAACTCATAATTCTTTAACTTCGAATTTGGTCCTACAACCTTTGTCAATCCATTTTCTTTGCTAATTATTTATCCTTGAACTTCACTGAAGCTAACAGAAGAAGAGCCAAGCCTTGAAATATCCTAAATCATGCTAGCCAAGCGAAGTTTCAGAGCTCTAAATTTGAACTTTAATAGGTAGATTCTTCCATCAATTCTCTCAAATTGTGTTACTATAATGAAGCTCGTGTCACTATGATACTCATTGCATCATTTGTTTTTAACTGGAAGTGAGTTTTGATCATGAATTTTTAAATCCATATTCAACTTTTTTCTTCTTGTTTTCTTCAAATAGACTAAGTTACAATTTATATAAATTTTTCGCGAGGGTACCACTGAAATTCTCTTTAATAGACGAAGCGAATGGAACTGGTCTGAGCTCTTGATTTTACAACTTGTGAGACCTGTAATTCGCGTGGCTAGAGGTTGAAGGTGACCAATATGTCATCTCTTAACCAATGACAAGTCACCACTTGTTTTTTTTCAAATCTGTTTTTTAATTAATGATATGGCGGTTTATTCACTAATGTCCATGATATGCACAGCGAGAATTTGTTGATTTTAAAATCCAAGTTATATCCTTCACTTTGAGATGATGAAAATTCTCCTTTCTCACAATTTTGGGTAGTAATTTCTTTTCCACTCGGATATGACGATGATGTCTCTTTTCTTAAAATTAACCAACAAACTTGTGTTTTAAATTTTTTAAAGGTGAACTACGAGTACCCTGATCCCCTATTGCACGAAAGGTGGTACGTAGGCACTAAAGGTTCGCAACCGCGACGGGTGCAAAAATTGTAAAAAAATACTTATTTTCTCATCTTCACCTTCTATTTTTGTATACAACACATATAGCCAAAATACACAAATTTTCAAAGAGGTTCCTGCAGAGTACCATAGATGCTTAGGGTGTTAATACCTTCCGTTTTCATAATCAACCCTCGTACCTAGATTCTCTCCCCCTCTTTTTTGGGTTATTCGGTCTTTTCCCATTTTTTTGGAAACAATAAAGTGCAGTGGTGATTTTTATTTGATTTGTGCGAGTTAAGTCAATCCAATGGCTTAGTCTCAACATTTCTACCGCTACACCATGTTCAAAGTAACTTGGCCGAATCATGAACCACGTATTATGATCAGACATTTTGAAGAACCTGCACATTGCCTTGCTATTTAAGAGGGAATGGATAAAAAGCCTTGGTTCTATGATATCAAGAAGTATCTAGAGAAACAAGAATATCTAGAAAATTCCATTATCATTGACAAACGAACTCTACGGAAGCTAGCTTCAAAGTTCTTTCTAAATGGGGACGTATTGTATAAAAGAAACTACGATATGGTGTTAATCAGGTGTGTGGAGAAACAAAAAGCAGATACACTTATGAGAGAAATCCATGAAGTTACTTTTGGAACACATACAAATGGACATACCATGGCTAGAAAAATCCTGCGAGCAGGTTATCATTGGTTGACAATGGAAGCCGATTTCTACCATTATACAAAGACATGTCATAAATGCGAAATCTACGCCGACAAAATGCATGTGCCACCAACTCCTCTGAATGTCATGAGCTCTCCTTGGCCATTTTTGATATGGGGAATCGATATGATGGGCATGATCGAACCAAAAGCATCTAACGAACACCGGTTTATACTAGTCGTCATTGACTACTTCACCAAATGGGTGGAAGTGATATCCTATGCAAATGTGACAAGTCAAGTGGTTTCTCGAATCAATAAGAAGAATCTCATATACAAATATAGGGTTTCAAGCGGAATCATTACGGACAACAGGTCCAATTTGAACAACAGAGTGATGAAGGAATTACGCAAAGATTTCAAGATCGACCACCATAATTCCTCACCATATCGACCCAAGATGAACGGGGCTGTTGAAGCTGCCAATAAGAACATCAAGAAAATCATTCAGAAAATGGTAAAGACATACAAAGATTGGTATGAAATGCTTCCCTTTTCTCTACATGGCTATCGTACTTTAGTACGAACATCGACGAGTGCAACTCCTTTCTCCCTGGTATATGGCATGAAGGCAGTTCTTCTAGTTAAAATAAATATTTTGTTTCTTTGAGTTCTAATGGAAACAAAGCTTGAAGAAGCAGAGTGGGCTCAGATGTGACTTGATCAGCTTAACCTCAATGAAGAAAAATGTCTGACAGCTTTGTGCCACGGTCAGTTGTACCAAAAACGAAAGAAGAAAGCATTTGACAAGAAGGTTCTTCTTTGAGTGTTCAAAGAAGGGGATTTGGTGCTCAAGAAGATTCTTCTATCTCGCCTTGATTCAAGTGGAAAATAGACACCCAACTACAAAGGTCCATATGTGCTAAAAACAACATTCTCTAGTGGTGGCCTTATCCTCACAATAATGGATGAGGAAGAACTACCACACCAGCCGAATTCAGACACAGTAAAAAATACTATGTATAAAAATATCGCTAACTTCGAACCTTAAACATAAGACTTAGGAATAAAGGAGCATCCCGGTGGATTGAAAACCCTAAAGGATGATCCAGGTAAAAATTATGGACTTACACAAAAAATCATCTCGGTGGATTGAAAAACCTAAATAGCGGTCCAGGAAAAAGTTAGGGATATTTCTCATAAACAAAGAACAAAATATTGCGATCTAAGAACCACGACTTCGACTATAAAGGAGAGGGATTGATCTAAACCATTCTACTTATAAGAATATGAGATTGGAGCTATCGAGAGGACATTGGAGAAACAACAGTAGCAATTATCATTTTCATTGACATTTTTAGTTTTATTAAAACTTTATGTAATTACCTTTTTCAAGGATTTGCATATTTTACTCTCTCCTATTCAGAGGCCTATTTATCAATAAAGCATTTACTTTTTCAATCTTCCAATTGTGTTTTTTCCTTTTTTGGACTTGTTTGCAAAATACTACGATTATTTTTTTGTGAATACCGCGTTGAAATCATTTTGGGGATTTGACAAATAAAAGCATTTGATATAACATCAAAAAAGAATTTTGGTTATAAAAACATAAAAAGAAAATCCACGCCTACGTCCACGTCTATGTCTACGTCCAAGCTTGCATGCACAACTACGTCTGCAGCTACGCCTGCGTCTGCGATACTAATATCAAGATTTTGCTGACACCTTTCATCTTGTTCAAATAAATCCAAAGATACCACAACAATGCAATGTTGGGGAGTTGGTAACATAAAACCAATCGTTACAAAGGAGAGAATATTAAAAAAAAATCATTTTTTATTAAATTTTTGGGGCATATACACACATTTGGTGCATATTTAAACATTTGGGGCATACAAAAAATACTCGATGCATATACATTCTAGGTTCTTTATCAATCTATGACATTATGCATATACATCATACATGTCATTTTTCAAACACACTTTGGGTAAAACCAATATCGTGGGGCCCTTTGTCAGATTATCAAAACAAGTAATTACCTTGGTTGAGAACAGACAAAACCGGTAAAACTCTGATCTCATCTTTGATCTAGTTATCTAAGATTTGATCACCAAAACACTTTTCAATTATCTACCTCTCTAGGTGGTAGTAGGTATGTGAATTATCAAGATTATGTTATTTATCCTCTAGGTTGTGATAAATACGTAAGACTATTCTCCTACTGTTTATCCTCTAGGTCATGGTAAACGAACAAATTCTTAAAATATCTACCCCCTAGGTTATGATAGGTATGCGAATTTTCAGGGTTATATTATTCATCCCCTAGGTCATGATGAATAATGTAAGCCTATCCCTAAGGTCTTTTATCCCCTAGGTTGTGATAAATGCATAGGTTCCTCCTCGTACTGTTTAATCTCTAGGTTGTAGTAAACATAACAAAAACTGCATGATTCGTTGCGTCAGTCTCCATGCGGAAATATGTTATCAAAACTTCATTTTATTCATCCCCTAGGTTGTGATGAATAAACAAAATCGGCATTATAAACTTACTATATTAGTCTCGAAGCATTAGTAAGTAAATTCTCAAACTTGTGTTATTTACCTCCTAGGTTATGGTAAATACGCAAAGATCCATGATCTCTTTCAGATATTGACGAGTTATCCACGTCGTCGTATCTAAGTCAAATCAAAACTTTCGGCACAAACTCTGGTAAGATGATATATCATCATCTATGCCTATTTTTCATCCTCATGGGAATGCTATACATCGTATCCTTACTTTCTGTCAGACAAACTTTGGGGTCTTCCCTTATTTAATGAACCTCCGATTCGAACGTGCGAGACCTGCGTATTCTCACACTATTCAATCAAAACGCTATTAAATAGGGGCAGCTGTCATACCCCAAAATTTCCCTATTTAATTTTAACTAATTTATTTTTATTGCTATGTTATCATTTTTTATAAAGATTAGATTACTTATGATAAATTCATTGGGGGTTTAAAACCTTAAAGAGGTGGGTTTTTTATAAAGGGGATTATGAGTTTTCTAAATCAGAAAGGCCAATGTGAATTTGATGATCCACTCGGTGGGTTGTACAAGTAAAGAGAGGGGTGTATTTAGTTTTTAATCTCACTATGGAGTATATTCGTTTTTAGGCACATTAAGGATTGTTTTGATTTATGTTTAGAGTTTGGCCCATTAAGGCATGTTAAAAGTTTGCTAATTAATGGAAAGGGGGTTATATTATCTTAAATGGACAATAAAAATATGATGGCCCATTAAGATAATTTTGCTGGCCCGGTTCAAAATAGAAAGAGCGTGTGAGGTTTTCTTAAAGAAACCTGTTTCTACAGTTTTTATTGGGGCTTCCCATTAAGAGTTTTTTGAGGCCCAATAGTTGAACAATTTTAGCCCATTTCAATATTTACATCCTAGTCCATTTCTAATTTTTATTGAAAAGTATATTTATTTATTACGATTTGTTAATGTTATTATCATCATCATTATTACTATTATTATTATTATTATTAGTAATTATTAATGTTGACTTTTAGTCAAAATTAGGGGTGAAAAACCTAATTTGTTTGCAGCGCCACTTCCTTCTTCGTTAAGACAACACAACCCCAGGCCCGATGAACAAGCATTATACAGACCTAAAGGGAAAAACGCGTTTTGAAACGCATACAGAACTAAAACAAATAAAATCAATTTCAATCATATCTTTACATAACAATTTGTCCAAATATCTTAATACAGAATCAATTACATGAAATCAAATCCAATTACAATCAAATGTTAAACCTAATTTCTTCAATCAACTAATTGTAATGAAAAATTACATGATAATTTCCTAAATTGAACTAATTCCTAAAATATAAATAGCCCTAATTCTAAGAGTAAAAGGGATCCAAAAATTTGGAGATAAGAAGCTATAACAGAAGTAGAATCCATGAGTCAATTGCCTCCTTGAGATCTGGGTTTCAATTTCTGTAACCCTAAATCTGTGCTTCAAGCCATTGGGCACCATCATACCTACAAACAAAGAAGGAGAGAGGGAATCAGAAAGAGGAAATCAAATTACAAGAAGAATCACTGCAAGGAAGGTAAGCCTCAAACTTAGCTTTAATTGGTATTGTTGCTGGATTTGGGGGAGATTGGTGTTTGGTCTTGAATTTATGGGTTTCTGAGGGTTAGGGTTCATTAGGGTTATTTTTTAGGGTTAGGGTTCATTAGGGTTCTTATTTAGGGTTAGGGTTCATCAGGGATAGGTTAGGTTCATCAAGTTTAGGTTAGGGTTCATCACAATTGTTTGGTTTCTGGGTTATGGGTTGGGTTATGGTTTATCATGAACCCTTATGGTTCTTAGGGTTCTTGGGGTTTATATAAACCCAGACGAAGGTGGGGTTTGAACGTGGTGGTGCCTTGGCGCAGCCGCTGAAGAAAGTGATTTCCGGTTGGTGGAGCCCAAGGCGGAGGCAGTTTTCGATGACAAAAATCTAGACAGAAGTCAGAGCTTCTCTCTCTAAGCCTCCAATGACCATTTTTGTTTTGTGAAGAGAAAGGAAAAAGAATAAAAATGGGCCTTCTACCCAGAAGCATGTTTTTATAATACCCCATAATATGATGTGCATTGTCCCACACCTTTATCATATGCCCATGTTTTAAGTCCACATGATCATCATCAAACGTTCCAGAAATGCGCATCCACCATAATGATCGTGTCCCCTGCCGCATGGAGTCCAAACGGACTCCCCAAACATTTGTAAATTCTAGGTCAGGCCCATTTCTAATCATGCCCCCATGTTTTTGTGTTTTTACTACAACCTTATGAAATTGCACTCCTACGTACTAATGGCCCAAGTCCAACATCTGGACTTGGACCCTTGCTAAACCAGACCCCCCACTTTTAATGCCCAAATAAAATACACCCCCTACGTTTTTTAATTATTTTATTTTATTTTTATATTTTATTTATTTTTATGTTATATTTAATATTTTTATATTTTAATATATTTTTAAAATTCTGCAATTATTTTATCATTATCAAAATTCAAATATTTATTTTTCTAATCCATCTAAATATTTTTTGATTGCATTAAAAATCATTTTTGTCATGCATTAAAAAGACTTTTATATATTAATACATTTAAAAAATACTTAACCAACATCAAATCTGTTTTTCTTACTAATTTAATTAAATCAAATATAATTTTTAAAAAGGATTATGAAGATACTTTAAATTGACTGCGAACTTCGTCTAACAATTCCGCTATTCACACACCTAGGCTTGGTTCAAGGAAATTTGAAATATCTTTGTAATACATAAAAAACACCAACCAACTACGAACTACAAATCGGGACTCTGATTCTTCCTAAGAGGATACATAGGCATACTACTAAAATCGTGGCGAGTTCCCCTAATTAAAATAAAACCCTATTTCCTAAATCGTATATCTAAACCATAGTATCCTTGTGAACAAGGTAAATGAGGGGTGGCTAACACCTTCCCTTCGTCTAAAACGATTCAACAACTTAGAATCTCTTATCCAAATTAGGGTTATATGTTATATTCCCTTCCTTAGGATAAAAACTAATGGTGGCGACTCTCATTTTAAATCGATTATTACAAGTGGTAGATATAAGATACATTAGATAATTTAAAAACTTTTTGTGAAGGGTTTGGGCATGTATTAGATTGAAGATTCGATGTTATGGTTTTTGGAGAATAATTTCTAGAAAATAAGAGATTATTATGAACTTTATTAAAGACATCAATAGTATCCAAAGAAGATAGTTATGGAATGAAGTTAGGTGTTTTCAATATCTTGGGTACAACAAGGGCTCACAGAAGGAACTGGAAGGATTGAGCAAAGATTTTTACATAAGAGAACCTTAGAGAGGAACTTTGTGTCTAGAAATATTCTTGAGTCAAGATCAGAAAATGTTCTTGTGATTTCAGCAATTTAGAGTGTTCTACTACAACAGAAGGGGTCTCACATTTAGACTTGTGTTGCCTTAAACATTAATTGGCTTTGAAGTATTTAGTATTATTTGATTATATGTTATAACCAAAAATGTTTCACTTATTTTCAAAATTGTGGAAGACCCTACAAATTTTCAATGGCTTTTCATAGAAGATTGGAATAAATGCAAAGCGAGGATAAAAGCAATGTTTATGGGACTAAACCAATGTAACATCTCTATCTCTCTATCTCTCTATCACTCCCCCCCCCCCCCCACACACACACACATTTTACTATAGACTTGCATGGCTTAGTGCTTATTGATTTTCATTTTGCTTGTTATTTGCTTAAAGTGTTTATTAGTTAAGCGTATATCTTTGATAGATTCAATAATTTGAGTATAATGTTTGAAGTTTATAATTGAATAAATTATTTTCATTAGATTTATCATTCAACTAATCAAATTTAATTTGAGTTATATGTTAAAGTTAAATTATGATAATTTTTCAATTGTTTGATTTATAAACTTCATTTTTCTAAGCTATTATGATTTATGAAATTTTGAGTTAACTTTATGACTCAATTAACCATATGTTTCAAAACTCTAATTTTTGATGAAAATTGTTTTGATAAATTGATTTTAGGGGAACGGTCCATTCAACCCCCTCCTTTTCAAACCACTTGAATCTCATTTTCTCCGTCAACATTTCTTTCTATATAGTTGCTCCTACCATGGCTCACTGAATAATTTTTTAGACCAATTGTTAATTTATTGTCAATTAACAACTCGATCTTCATAACTTCACTAAAATTGAACTCTTCCAATAACATTTCAATCTACAATGCTTGGCAGGCTGCATATGAGGCTCAAACATATTTTGTTTTACATGATAAAAGTGTCATTATTCCTTGCTTCTTTGAGCTCCAAGAATTTGGAGTTTCTCCAATCATGAAAAAATAACCAACTGTACTCTTCTTGGCATCTTGATTTCCTCCAATCTAAATCAGAATAGCCATATATTTTTGCCTACCTTCTTGATTTCTTCTAATTTGGAGAGTATTATTTCCTTTGCAGTGTCTTTATTGTATCTAAGGATTATTTTAGTTGCAAGTAAATAGAATAATCTTGGTATCTTAAATTCATTCTTCACGTTGATCTTGAACTTTGTCACTTCAGTTTTATTTGATCATGCTATCAATAAATCATCCAGATATAGGCATAGGATGGTTTTATATTTTTCACGTAAGCCTTTCACACACTTCATGCATTTATGTGCATTTGTTGAATCCTTGTTTTACTAGAAATTGTCAATTCTCTTATTTCATTCTCTAGGTGTTTGATTTAATCTATATAGTGAATTTCTCAGCTTGTACACATTTCCTTCTTACGCTTTGATATGAGTGGTTACTTGACAAAAAATCCTCCTCTAATGGTCAATTGAGAAAAGTTGACTTCATATCCAACGGATGCATATTCCACCCTTTGTATGCCATAATAGACACCATAATTCTTATTGTTTCAAGTCTGAAAACTGGTGCATATACCTCATTCAAGTCAATCACATGCCTTTAAAGAAATCCATTTGCATCTAGCCTTTCTTCGTACTTGGAAATTTCACCATTAGGCATGAGCTTCAACAACCCAGTTTACATCTATAAATTTCTTTCCTAAATTTTTAACAAATTACCAAGTTTTATTTTTCTCAATTTTCTTGATTTCTTCTTTCTTAGCTTCTTACCAATTTTCATCCTTTAGATTTTGATTGAGTTCAGTTAGCTTACATTGATTTATCACTGACTCTTCAATCATATCACCATATTCACCAATGGTTTGGTCACAAAATATTTCATAGTTAGCTACCATGACTAATTGAGTTTTGACCCTTGTTATTCTTCTATCGTGATGTTATGCTACTTCATTTATTTGGTCATCTTGTAAGGTAGTGTTGATGTGATTTGGAATTTCACCATTTTGTATTGGATTATTTTAAACCTTCAACCATTTTCATCCTTAACCCCATCAAATTACATATCCCTACTTATCATTTGGAGATAATATTTTCTATGCACATGTTGAGTGATAACCTATTAAAATCATGGTTTGACTTCTATTATCTAGTTTCCTAATGAGTTTCAAAAGTATGTGCCTATAACAGAGTGAGCCAGAAATCATGAAGTGTTCAACACTTGGTTTTAGGTCAACCCATGCTTCATAAGGTGTCTTGTTTCCCAACTTTTTTATAGAACATCGTTGATGATGTGAATTGCACTTAAGGTTGCCTCCCCCGAGAAATGGTTTGACAAATATCTTTCCTCGAGCATGCTTCTTTCCATATTCAATATTCTTTTGTTATTTCTTTAAACAATTTCATTGTGTTGAGGTATGTAAATACTTATTATGTCATGCTCAATTCCTTCTTTTTTTTTGCAGAATATTACAAATTCGATTGAGGTATATTCACCACAGCCACGAGTTTTCAACCTCTTGATGTCACATTTAACTAATTTTTTAACTAGCAACTTGAATCTCATAAAATTTGTGAACAATTGCTGGAGCGTTAAAGCGACAGCAAAAGTAAGTATTTTTATAAGGTGATATAGGTTATATAGTATCGTCTCCATAGATATTAGTTCTTATAAATTGTCATTAGACAAATTCTTGCATTTATGAGTTTGGTTTTAAAATTGGATGTTTGTAAGGTAAGGGTAAAAACTATTGACAAGAAAGTAAATTCATTCTTCACAGGAGAAACTTATCAGGCAAACATATAATCCACTCCTAATAAACCTAGACCTATCGACCCGTTATATTCAACTTGTGATACTAATCAATGTCATCAAGTGTCAAACACAACACCCACTATATCACCTCGGTGGAGATCTCTCAACAAACCTCAACAATACAAAAGTCAAATGTGCTACTCGCATTGACAATCTCTTAGATCGACACAACCAACAAGAGGCATAAATCACAGACACCCAAGTGAATAATAGTACTAAATATATCTCTAGAATCTAAAAACTATTAGACAATCATCCTAGATAATAATTTGAGCAGTACATGTCTATAGCAACCCAAACACCTAGCACAGGGCAAAAATCCAGGACAATAATCGACATAGATTTGTAAAGCAAGTTTTATACAATTCCATGGTGACAAATATACAAGAGTACAATGTAAATACATATACAAACTCAATAAATAAAGAATATATAAATAATAAGAGAAATGAAACATAAATATCCCGATTTTCCAGCATCGATCGAAGAGTAATCCACCTCGGATCATCTGTATGCAAGATTCATAATTATTTTTTAAGCTAACCCTAAGGAAAAATGAGGGTTGATGAATTTTGGAGCTAAAACTATCCCCAAACCCATAACACCAACAAATGAAATTGTCGCGTCTGGGATTTTTGTTAAAGCATGAACGGAGGCGAAGGACAAAAGAGTTGCCATCAATGTTATTTATCCCAAGAGAGGGAAAGAAAAAACCGAGTAAACCCGAGGGAAGGAAAGGAGCATGGTCATCGCGTCCAAGAGAAAAAGGGTAAGGAAGTCAGTTACGCGAGGGGAAGGTATTAGCACCCCTCACGTTTGTGGTCTCCACAAGATCCACTTAAGTTTGTTCTAATCTAAGGGTGTATAAAAATATAAGTCTAATGCTTAATGCTAAAATAGAATGCATGGATGAAAAGTATTATGTACAAAAAGAAAAAATTTTGTTAGTCGTGTTTGCCGCGGATGCGAACCTTTGTGCCTACGTACCATCAATCGTGTAATGGGGATCAAGACACTCGTAGTTCACCTCAAAGGGTTTGGTGTGTTGTATGTTTTTTATGAACAATGCTAGAGAATCATGTTCTTTTTGAAAAGGTTTTAAAAGAAAAAGTCTGAAGACAAAAATATTTGTATTGGTTGGTATTTTTTACTTTGAAAGAGGATTTGAGATTTGAACCACAGAAAAGACTAAGAATGAAAGAACGATAAGATCGGAAATAAACCCGCTTATCATTTCCCGTAATTAGTAAAAAGTGTGATTCTCATCATTTATTGCTAAGTATTGTGAGAAGTTTAAAAAGAAAAAGAAGTTTTAGTTTTAACATGTATGCAAAAAGAAAAAAAGACTAACAAAAGGGGATATCAATCCTATAAGTTGTCATGCTTGTGAATCTAAAGTCGGAATAAGAGGGAGATCTACCTAATATTGTCATACATGGATAGAAAACCTGAGGTCTATTTAGTTCACAATTAGAGATGAGTGAACCAAGTATCCTATGGGGAACATGGAAATCTCACAAAAGATAAGAAGAGGAAGAAGAAGAAGAAGTAATCACACTTAGATGAGAGAGAAAACAATATCACATAAACACATATGCAATTAGGATAGATACCTAAGCACATAAGAAAGAAAATATGATAAAACATCGAGTAACAATTCTAGAAGGGATGATAAAACATCAAGATAAAGAGGGGATGAAAAAAAATAAAATAAGTGGGAAGATGATAAAACATCACACAAAGATGGTAATACATCAAGTAGGGCAAAGATGGTAATACATCAAGTAAGGGGTGATAAAAAATCAAACACATAAAATAATGTGATAAAACACATAAGAGAAGAAATGATAAAACATAACATAAATATGATAAAAAATCAAGAAGGAAAATGATAAAACATCAAGGAGGAAGATGATAAAACATTATTAAACACACAAGTCATGGTGATGAAACACATAAGAGATGAAGATCTCACAAACAAACTGGAAGAAGTGAAGAAATGGGATAAGAGAGAAATGATAATAAATCAAAAGAGCATGGAATAAAAGCACATCAATGTAAGATTTTAATTCTGGTACTAACATTATATACACCTTAGACTACCCTAAGCATAGCAACATAGGTCAAGAAGAACGAACTATTACCTAACTAGGCAAGGAGAAGTGCAAGTGCGCACTTATAAGATAAAACTTCAATACATGAAAAAACATGCAAGCAAGTAGACAAAAATAGGTTGAAACCTAAGTATAAACATGGTTTAAGACCTCTAATACTCCTAATGTATCACTACTTAAGCATATCAAAAGTTAAGGCAAGATTAGGTCAAAACCAAGCCCTAACATGTTCCTAAAGGTGAGTGACACACAAGAACGGGATAGATGAAGATGGAACATATTTAGAAGCTGAAAAAACACATAATTCAGTAGAAAATGATCTCTAAGATCACACATTCAAACATAACAACCACGGGGCAAAGAGAACATACAAAGCACACAAAAGAAATAGGCAAAGGAAGCAAGCAAACAATGTTTAATTTATGAATTTAAAAATCAAAAGAAGAGATAGCATACTTGGAGAATTATGCAATGTGTGACTTGTATAGTAAGTTAACTCAAGATGATATTCAAGAGTAACCAAGTAAGAAGATGAAACTTCTTACACAAGAAAAGTCACCTAGTTGATGAACAAAATCATCTAATGATGGATAATACTTGTCTTAAATCAAATAAGATTGATAAAGCTCAAGTAAGAGTGAAATGGCATCTTGTATATCATAGGGTGTTGATGAAACCCTCACAAGATATCAATCATGAACTTAAAGACTCAATAAATGTTAACAAGATAACATACTTAAGTGTCATGATATTTGAAAAAATATAGTCCCTTGATGTATACAAGCATTAGGATTTAAATAAATCAATAGTTAATGTTCTTAGATATTATGGGCAGTAGCCAACATCAATATACATTCATGGGACATGGCATAAAAGCTCATGAGGCAATCATTATACAATGATGCTCAAAACATAAGTAGAAAAGAGAATATAGCTTCCTATGATCACCATGTTGGTTAGCAAATGAGTGCTTAACCAAAGATCAAAGAAGCATGAGAAATGAGATGAAAAGAGATGATAAAACATCAACACCTAACAATGATAGCATTTCATCAAAGTAGGATAGAAAAGATATGACAAAACGTCAGGTAATAAACTCCTAAACATGATATCGTATCATCAAGGTAGGAGAAGAGAAAGAGATGTCCAAACATCAAGTAATAAATACCTAATAATGATATTGTATCATCAAGGTAAGAGATAAAAGAAAAGATGGAGATTAGACAATTACACATCACACATGATAAGTAGAGACTTACTCAAGATGTAAGGTACTTAGATAAGATACCTAAATAAAACCTACTTAGAAAAGCAAGTAAAGAAGAAAGAACGTGCACATAGGTAGACACCTAAGCAAGTAGTCAAGTAAAAGAAGAGATAACAATTGAACAATCAAACATTCCTACAAAGGTAAGACTTTCAGTCATGCATATCTATCCTACTTCTCATGGCAAGATTAATTAAAGAAAAAAAATTATACAAGAATGAGAAAAAGAGAGCTACGATGATACCTAACGGAGAAGGTCGGTTTCCTCTTCAACGCATGTGATATAAGAAATTTCTACTGAGAGCTTCCTTGAAATTCCTCGATAAATATCTTGCTCTTAACTTGCTTCAAAGACTCGTACTCAAAAGCTTGTGAATCTTACCATTAATCAACCAATCATCAAGCGTACCCAGGTTGTGTCAACAATCGATTTCAAAATCATGGCAAAAGTAACCATACAATAATTGGAATGCTTGGTGTATGGATCAAGGGATTTTAATCAGGTTATGATTAACCAAGGGCAATACTTGATTAATCTCGTGAGAATAAGTGATCTTACTCTCAACCATGAGACCCTTTTTGCATGGACACTTTGTATATGGACCCAAGTGATTAATTCAGGTTATGATTAATTGATGCAAGCAAAGGCTTCGACTAATCTTGTGAGAATGGTCATGCCCATACTCAACTATGAGACCCTTTAGAAACGATTGGTATATGGACCAAGAGGAGAGAAATTTCCAATTATTAAGATAAGAAGATAAAGGTTAACTCAATGCATAAGATAAAAAATCACCTTGGAAGGGTGAACTGGACTAGCTTGGGGGTTTCTCAAGTGAACCAGGATATATCGCGTGTTCTTTACTTTTGCTTATTCTTTAGAGTTTATGTTTTCTTAACTTAATTAGAAGCATTATATTTTACCCAAAAATTTTCCCTCCCATTTTCAAGATAAATTGATTTAAGATACCTCATCATGCTCCGGGTTTCTCAAATACTCAAGACTATTCAAGGAATTGATCAGGCAAGCCCTCCTCCTAAGAAATCCACCTATAACTAGGGTTTTGTTTTCTCACAGAAGTTTGAGATTCTAATGCCTCAAGTGGATTTCATGTTGTCTCATATGCTTCAAAAAAATCTTCATGCCAAATTCCAAGCCTTACTTCACAAGTTTGCTTAGTCAATTAGCCAGATGATTGAAAATCAACTATATTGGACAAAAAGTCAAATTTGACCAATTTACATTCAAACTTCAATATTTTTGGTCAACATCAAAATTTTGAAGCCAAATTTATCATTTGATTAAGGTTTGATCATGATTCATTAAGAAAACTCAAGATGCATCAAAAGTAAAAAAGTTACTAAGTTAGAGTTTTCTTTAGAAGAAGTCAAATGAACTTTGACCAAACATAACTTTCACATATTTCATCATAAATTTCTCAAAAAATGCCTATATTGAAGGAAATTCAATTCTATACAACTTTGTCTCTTTAAGCTCAAGGCCAAAAATGCTTCATTTGAGAGATATGGGCCAAAACATTACAAGTCATTTTAAAAGACAACAAAAAGACATTTTTTTTCAAAGCAATTTAAATCAAGTTAAAGACTTGAAATCAAAAAATGAACAACAAGAAGGTTGTAGGAAACATCTTGAGGTTTCCAAAAAGTTATAGATCATCTTCATATGACAAAAATTGAGAGAGTTATGGTTAGTGCATGTTGGAGGCCCAAAAAGCTCATGAAAACGTGGAAAAACGTGCAAGGATGATTGGAATGAGATTTTCATAAAAAAAGAAAGATTTCATATAAAGATTTCAATCAAATATTTGGTCATGAAATACAAAGATTTGATTCATGTTTGTTGACCTAAATCACTCTCCTATAAATACACAACATTCTGACCAAGCTAAAGACACGAAAACTGCCTCAAGAATAAGCCCTAAAAAAATCTCAAATTTGTCAAAACTAGGGCAAACTAAAACCCTTATTTCCAGCCACTTTCAATCCATTCTAAGCATCACACTAGCTTCCTGAAGTTCATCCCAACCGTCCTTGACGTGATTCCACGTCCAAAACAGCCATATCCAACTGCACTGGTTTTGGTAAACTTGTTCAATCTCAAATTCTTAATTCATGCATTATTTAATGATTCTATGCATACATATGTGTTCATGATGATGCTTAGAACTTTTTTGATCCATTACTTGTGAGATATAGCGTAGGGACGATGAAATACCATTGTTAGGGCATGATCTGAGTTTGCATTTAAAACTCACGATACAAGAAGTTTCGGGCCAAACAAACACCACCATTGGATTCACAAGGGTCAAATTAGGGGGATAGATTTCTTGTTATGATCTAACTTATGTGCTTTTGGTAGGATGCGATTTTGCTTCACCGGAGAAGACGACCGGAGCTAGAGCTTCGACGCTTCTCTAATCCAATGATTTTATTATATAATATTTGATTTTTGTTTAATGATACAAGCGCAGCGTGGCGCAGATGATGAGAGGCGTGACTGTTAACCATAGAGGCGAGGGTTTGATCCCTATGTTTTGCAATTATTTTGTATTTTCAGGTTTGAACACGCAGGTTTATAATATATTGAATGCTTCCCATTCTCAAACACAAACAAGCACATGGCCTAGTGGTGAAAAGGGAAATCTGTGAGGCCAAGGGCGTGGGTTCAACACCCACCCCATGCATTATTTTCTCCTTATTTTTCTAACTCTATTTTTCACCAAATTTTCTTCATTAATTATTTTTTAAATTAACCATTAATTAACCTAATCTTTTTTACATTATAACAAATTAGGGTTAGGGTTTTAATTGGTAATTAAATTCTTGACATATTTTTATTTACCGATTAATTAATTAATTAACTTTTTTCTCAATATTAAAATTAATTAGAAACAATTAGTTTTAATTAATTATTAACACTTAAATTATTTTCTACAAAAACACCAAAAACATTAACATTTATAACTTTGGGTCTTTAAACATTTTTCTTATTTTCGTTTTGATATTTAATTTTCTTAGAACAATTGTATAGGTCACACTCCCCGATGTAATAGCGTAGATTTACAATTCTGAATTTTCCCTATTATGTATTTGCTCTGAGGATGTAATAGCGTAGGCTTATTTTCCCGCAAATTTCAATACTTATATCTCTCTCTCCCAAAGCCATGTAATAGCGTAGTATTTTACATTCCACATTTTAATTCCCGTATATACTTAACTGTTAGTAACTAGGGTTTGTATGGAAAGACTAATAATTGAACATAGAAAACCCTAATTCAAGATCAAGATAACTGAATTAACCTACTCTTCACACTTGCACCTCTAGGATAACCTCTCTTGTTACCTTACGAATATTGGTTGTGTCCCTCGAAAGTGGGTATACTTTAGCAAAAGACCCTCAATCAAATCATCATAGTCCCTTTCAAATAAAGTTCATAGTTCCTCGATGACCCTACAAGAAAAATGATGATAATCCCTTCAATACAATTGCTAATGTATCCTTACATGTTGCCTTCGATGACCATAGGATGACCCTACGTTTGTCCCTTTGCATCCAATAGATGGGACTACCTACCAACTAATGGTATGGATAATACTATCTCTAAAGGAGAAGGAAAAGAATAAGAAAAACCATACTTAGTGGGTAATAACTCCTAATTGCTTGCTCACAACTTTTTCACAAACAATACATTTTCACATCACTTTCAAACAAATATTTTCAAAACCACTTTGTATAGATTCTTGAGGACTAATACAAGAATCATTACAAAGTTACCCTTACATTGGCATTTCAAAATATTTTCAAATCACACACACAGAGCAAGTCTTTCAAAAGTGAGTTAAGCAATTAAGAGCCCGTAGATAACTACAGATGAAAATGGTGCTAACACCTTCCCTTTTCATAACTCACCCCCCGAACTCAAAATCTATCAAAGGTCTTTCCTAGTCTTTTCACCTTTCCTAAATATTGGATAAAAGAAAAGTTGGTGGCGACTCTTGTTATCCGTACAATTGGATAAAACCAAAAAAGTCAGTTCTCCCACCATATTACAGAACTGGCGACTCTGTTGGAGAATTACTTTAAAAAAAGAGAGGTTACCTTAGAGTTTAGATCAATTTTACTTGCTGTACTTATTTTCTTTGTTTGTTTTACTTTAAGGGTTCATGCTTGGGTATTATTGCTTATAAGATCCTACACCCGGATCTAGTGATTCCTTAGGTAAGTAGAAATAGATCATAAAGATTGTACGACATAGACCGATATGGTTAACATGATAGCTACATTTAGTGTGACACTTTGGTTTGTATTGATGTTAATTGAGTCAGTCAAGGATAACATTAGGCTTCTGCTTGGTGTCGTTAACACTAACTTACTTTTAGAATATTAATTGACCCATCTTGGCCATTAGAAGGTAGTGAGATAGTCGGCTTTGGTGCAGTCTAAAGTTGGTTGATACTCAAGGCTACGCTCATTGAGATTCAACTTTCGGGATGTTTTGGTTGCAAGCCAATTGTAATGCTAAAATAAAGCCTGCGAGAGAGATCTTTGATATAAGATCCTTAGAACCTGGTTACTATTCTAGGACAGGCTGAGCCAACTTAACATCAATGGGGAAGGATAATCTCGAATTCTTCACAAAGTTCTGTCATCATCTTGTTGTTCAGATTCGAGCCATTATCGGTGATAATTCTACTTGGCACACCATACCGACATATGAGATTATTCTTAATGAAACGCACTACCACCTTACTAGTAACATTATCATATGAAGCAACTTCCACCCATTTGGTGAAGTAATCAATTGCTACCAAGATAAAATGGTGTCCATTCGAAGCTTTGGGTTTTATCATTCCAATCATGTCAATACCCCACATAGAGAAAGGCCACGAGGAAGAAATAACATTTAGAGATGTCGGAGGCACATGAATCTTGTCCGCATAAATCTGGAATTTATGGCACTTCTTTGCAAATTTGTAACAGTCAGATTCCATTGTCAGCCAAGAGTAACCTGCCCTTAGCATCTTTTTAGCCATCGAATGTCCATTGGCATGAGTACCAAATGAACCTTCATGAATCTCATGCATCAACACGTTTGCTTCGTGTCTATCCATGTATCTGAGCAAGACCATGTCATAATTTCTCTTATACAACACATTTTCACTGAGGAAGAAACTGCCATCCAATCTTCTCAATGTCTTTCTATCTTTACTCGAAGCATCAATCAGGTATTCCTGAGTCTGGAGAAAATGCTTGATATCATAATACCAAGGTTTCTCATCTGTTACCTCTTCTGTTGTAAACACATGAGCGGGCCTATCCAGTCGCCAAACTATAATTCGAGGTATATCATTCCAAGTATTCAATTGATACATAGAATCCAGAGTTGCCAGAGCATCCGCCATTTGATTTTTGTCTCTGGGGATGTGATGGAATTCAACTTTTTTAAAGAATGGTAACAATCTTCTAGATCTTTGTAAGGGATCAAGCTGGGGTGATGAGTATCCCACTCTCCTTTAAGCTGATTTATTACCAAATCTGAATCACCATACACATCTAGAATTTTAATTCTGAGATCAATAGCTTCCCCGAGACCCATGATGCAAGCCTCATATTCTTCCATATTATTAGTACAATCAAATGTCAACCTTGCAGTAAAACGGATGTGTGATCCATGTGGAGTGACAATCACAACACTAATTCCTTTACCATAAGCATTCACAGCTCCATCAAATATCATGCTCCAGCGAGATTCAGGACCAGGACCTTCCTCAGGCAATAGTTCATCACAATCTTTCACTTTCAGAAACATCACATCCTCATCAGGGAAATCATACATCACAGACTGATAATTATCAACTGGTTGGTGAGCAAGATAATCTGCCAACACGCTACTTTTAAGAACTTTTTGACTGCGGTATTCAATGTTATATTCAGATAACAACATCTTCCAGCAGGCAATTCTTCCAGTAAGAGCAGGGTTTTCAAAAATGTACTTGATTGGATCCATTTTGGAGATCAACCAAGTAGTGTGATTCAACATATACTGCCGCAAAAGTATTGTCGGCCAGGCCAGACCACAACATGTCTTTTCCAACATGGAATACTGCGACTCACAATCAGTAAACTTTTTACTGAGATAATAAATGGCATACTCTTTCTTCCCTGTTTCATCTTCTTGTCCCAGAATACAGCCCAGGGAATTATGTAACACTGTCAGATACATAATCAATGGTCTTCCTTCAACAGGAGGGAGCAAGATAGGAGGTTCAAGCAGATATTCTTTAATACTTTCAAATGCCCTTTGGCAGTCAGCTGTCCACACACAACCTTGATCTTTCTTTAACAACTTAAAGATCGGTTCACACGTTGCAGTCATGTGGGAAATGAATTTGGAAATATAATTTAAACGCCCGAGGAACCCTCTGACTTTCTTCTCAGTCTTTGGCGCATAAATTTCTTGAATTTCTTTGACTTTATCAGGGACAACTTTAATCCCTCTCAGGCTAACAATGAAACCCAACAATTTCCCTGATGGAACACCGAAGGTACATTTATTTGGATTCAAGCGGAGACGAAACTTCCTCAAACGCTGAAACAACTTCAATAAATCTTCTACATGCCCTTCTTCAGTATGGGATTTAGCAATCATATCATCAACAAATACCTCAATTTCCTTGTGCATCAGATCATGGAATACGGTTTTCATAGCCCTCTGGTACGTTGCACCAGCGTTCTTCAACCCGAAGGGCATCACTCTGTAACAGAATGTTCCCCAGGGTGTGATAAACGTTGTTTTTTCCATGTCCTCAGGAGCCATCCTTATTTGATTATATCTGGAAAATCCGTCGATGAACGGGAAAACTTTGAATTTTGTTGTGCTATCTGTAGCAGTAGAAATATTTAAGACTAAGCCATTGAATTGACTAGACTTATACAGATCAAAATAAAAATCGTCATCATGCTTTATTGTTTCCAAAGGAATGGGAAAAGAGCGAGTAACCCAAAAAGAGGGGGAAAGATTCAAGACAAGAGGGTTGGTTATGCAAAGGGAAGATATTAGCACCCTAAACATCTACGGTACTCTGCAGGAACCTCTTTGTAAAAATCTGTCTATTTTGGCTATAAAATGTTGTATGTAAAATAGATGGTGGAGGTGAGAAAAGAAATATATTTTTTGATTTTTGCACCCGCCGCAATTGTGAACCTTTAGTGCCTACGTACCACCTTTCATGCAATAGGGGATCAGGGTACACGTAGTTCACCTTTGAAAATTTTAAAACACAAGTGTGTTGGTTAAGTTTATGAGATAAAACATCATCTTCATTGTCCGTGTGGAAAAACATGCTTACTACCCATAATCATGAGAAAGGAGAATTTGCATCATCTCAAAGTGGAGGATATGGCTTGGATTTTAAAATCAACAATGCCTCACTCAACACCCAAGTGGAAAATATCTCTCTTCACTACATATTATAGAAGTATAGTTGTTTGCATCACTACAAGGATTGACAAGAGTCTAATCTTTTGAAAAAGGTTTTAAAAGCCAAAGTGGCAAAATGGCTTGAAATAAGATTGATTAACTTTTAATCTTCTCACAAAAAATGTCAAGGTATCATTAATTTGATTGAAGTTTATTTATGAAAAGGTTTTGAAAATCCATGGATCTAAGTCCAAGTTTATTATGAAAGTGGTTCAAGTTCAAAAGAAACAAGAAGAATTTTCAAAAGGAGAGAGAAGATTTTTGAAATTAAAGAAGATGGGAGGAGAAGAAGAGACTATCCTAAAGCATAAGGTAAAAGCTAGGGATAAGAACCATCTAACCTACAAGAAGCCAATACTTGACATTATGAGCCAAGATAGAATTCTCATTCTTTGGATTTAAACCAAGCAAGCAAAGATACTAGACCTCTTGTGAGAACCAAACTTCAAGTGTATTAAGTCTTCACAAAAATTGGGCAGAGTAACGGTTGTATACGGGTGAATTCAAGATTACAAACAAAGTATGTAATCATAATAACCTGCATACAAAACAAACAACCCAATGTATTGAGGTAAACCTCAAGAACTCCAGACAAAATATCCATCAAGGTCACAAGGTCTCCAAGATAGGCCAATGTTTCTAATCCTAAGTCCAAGATGTCCAGTGCTCCATAATGCCAAGGATAGTAACCAAATATTCCAAGTATCATTAAAGGGTTTTTTATGATTCATGTTGATTATTAAGTGTCTTAGAAGAGAAAAAGAAAGGCTCAAATGAGAAAAATAAAAATGACATGAAATGTAATGCTTAAAGTAAATGGTACATAAAGCATAAAAAATAAAAGGCATAAAGTAAAAGCAATTTAATAATTAGTGGTTAGTTGGATGACCATCTTGAAACTTGCATTTGGAACTCATTATAAGATTGGTAGAACCAAAGCCTCCACACAACTAGTTGCATTTGCTTTTTGTCAAGTATATCATCCATTTGGGATCCTCAAAAGTACCATTTAATGATCAACGATGTTTAAGTGATCCGCGTTGACCAAAAGTATTGTAGATCCATTAGAGGATTAGTAGAACCAAATCCTCCAAACAATGAATCTCAAGGTTATTGGATCAAAGAGATCAAATTAACATACTTGGACTTGCAAACATAGGTTTGGGCCACGAATGATCATTTATTCGAATCCGGACAAAATTTAACGCTATGTTAAGCAATCGTAAGTGGACTTATGTAGAAGTCGCACTTATTTTGATGTCGGTCAATAGCAATCTATGCACCATTTATTTTGAGACATGATATAGAGATCATGCTCCAATAACACTTAGTGCAATGACAGAGGGATAAGATGAAGAGGGGTGGGAAAGAATATACAAACCACATTTGAATTAAATTTTAATTAAACTATTATTAAAATCATTCATCCATTTTCATGGAGTTAAACTCAACACCATGGATCCAATGATGTTAACAAAGTTCATAATAAAAAATTCAACCCAAGATCAGCCAGAAAATAATCACAAAATAATATTGCATTTAATATATACATTAAAAAAAGTTTTAAAAAGTTTTTAAAATAGAAATAAAACGGAATAATATCAACTATGTCCGAATTAATCAAGAAATAAAAAGTAAGACCATAGAAAAATCAGAAATGAACTAAAAATATTTTGTAAATTTTTTGGTAATTTTTTAAAGTTAGAAACTATTTTTAAAATTAAAAGAAATGAGTAAAATGTACCAAAAATGATAAAAAAATACCAAAGTCATAAATAAATTAAAAAAAGAACGAGGTCACCAATATTTTTTACAATATCATTGGATCATTCCATAGTTTTTTCAGAATTAAAAAATACATAAAAGTATTTTTAAACATTTAAAATAAATCAAATAAAGTGAAAATTTATAAAAAATATCAAAACACAAAATAAAATTGTGAAAATATACAAATCAGAAAGAGAAAACTCAAATTATTTTTCATAATATTTTCATATTTTTTGGACTAAAAATGAATTTTCTATGATTTTTTGAAATTTAAAACAATTAAATATAAAAATCAGAAAAGAAAAAATAAACTCAAAAATATGTGGACCATTGCATGAGATTCAAAATGCGTTAGTAATCAAATCCAAGGGATTTGGTGCGTTGTGCATATCATGGTCGTTAATGAATAAATCATAGAATCATTAATTAAATCAGATTTTAAAAAAAAAACAGATGGCGCACCTTCATTTGTTGGAAGATGACATGTTGGTCATCTTTAACCTCCAGCCAACGTGAATTGCAGGTCTTTCAAACTGTAAAATCAGAAGCTCATACCTATGTCATTCGCTTCTTCCCTTCAAGACGAAGACAACCACACCTTCGTGACAAATTTATATAAACTATAGCTCAAGAAATTTGGAAGGAAAGTTTTGAAAAGGAATTTGAAATTTCATGGTCAAAACATGTTTCCAGATAAAAGTAAGTGTTGCGACTAGAACCAGGGAAATGAGAGCATCACAATGATATCAAAGTTTTGAAGAATTGATGGAGAAATCTGCCTATTGAAGTTGAGTTACAGAGCTCTGAAACTGGACTTCTATGGAGCAAAATAGGGCACGATTCTTGAAGGTAATTATATGGTTAGCTTCAGGAAAGATCAAGGAAGGTAAATTGATAGAAAAATTGGATTGAAAAAGGCTTGAAAAAAGATTTCGAAGTTTCAGAAATTTGAGTTATGGAACAAGTTTGGCAGGGTGATTCTGGATATCCAAGCTTGAGAAAATGAATGAGGGATGACCCTCTATTTATAGGGAATCAAATGGAATGTCCAAGTGTGTGAAATGATGAAGTTTGGAGGGAAATCGTGTGAAGTTGCAAACAAGAAAAGTGTGACTTCTAATTTGATCAAAACTCATCCAAAACGCGCGTTTGGTTGTGCTAATCACTTCTGTAAGTTCACTAAACATGTTTAGAGGCAAAAACACGCAGAAACAAAGTGTTTAGAAGCTAAATCAATGATTTCAAATTCTGACCTTTGAAGAAACTTCAATTTCAAGTTACCAAGTTCAAATCAATGGCATTCTCAGCTCAAGGGTCTTAGGGCATGATTCTTGATGCTTTAGAAATATGATGTTACAAGATTTGCAATGGAAAAAGAATGAAATCAAATGGATGCTTGAGCTGAAAGTTGCATTGAGTCAAAGTTGGAGAAAAAGGGTTGACTTTCCACACTTAGAAATATTTCAATTTTTTCTTCAAAAGTGACCTATAATGTTTTGCATCCAAACATGGCCTTCCACTTGGAATTTTCTCTTGACCAAAGAAGATGGCATGAAATAGACCTCTTAAATGACACTCTGAAACTTGAACCATTCAAAATATCCAAAAATTGAGAGAGTTATGAATTGTTGAAGTTGGCAAAAAATCATGAAATGACCTATGATCTTTTTTATCCTTAGGGAATCCTCCATCCATTTTATCACTTTGCACATAAAATAAGGAATAAATTTAACACCCTCAAGATCATTATGGAAAAAGAGTGGGCTCAAGGTGATAAAAATTGACCAAGTTATGATCATTTGAAGTCACACATGAGAAAATGAGGGTTCATCTGGAGGACTTGTAATCTTTCTTCATCATCAAGTTTCTTCCACATGAAAACTCCTTGAAACTTTTGAAGTGATTTGTTAATATACCTTTGAAGAGAAGTGTGTTTTTAGAATCACTCAATAATACCAAAAGATGAGCAATATATACTTCTTTGAAGTTCAAAACCCTAGCTCCTAGATCAAGAAAATGCTTTGAGGAACTTTGACAATTTTGACCAACCTTCTTGTACCAACACTCTTGCTTTGTAAATAAAAGTTATTGAGGATGATAATGAGAACTCATAGCCATCAAAAACACTTCCATATCTTGATAATTTAGAGAAATATGCACTTGTGACCAAATGGGAATAAGGCCTTGTCCAACCATGACAACTTCTTCAATCAATCCCTTGAACTTTTGAATCAATCTTGATAACTTAGAAATGTAGTGAACCAACATAATCTTGACATGCCATCCCTTACAAAATAAATTCAATGGTGAGGTTTGGACTTCTCAAGCTTTATTGACTAGGGAATGGAAATAAACTCATGAACCCATGGATCAACTTGCTAAGCCACATTGCCTTTACCTACATTATTAACAAGACAACCCAACATTGAATTTTATTAATTAAAATAAAAATCAAGATAAAATATTCATGATCACAAAAGAAAACAAGTCAAGGTGCTTGGTGATTCCTCAAATAGAAAATCTAAAGATAGGGGGAGAACCAAAAGCCCTAATGTGATCTTGTTGTGATTGAATCAACATGGTATGATGAAGGGATCTTACGGGAAAAAATTGTGGTACAACAGATGCCCTCATTTAAGTTTCTTCTATCTGGAGATGCGAAGGCTGAAAATCTTTGTGTCAACGTGATCGAAGATACTTAAATTTGAAATAAACCCTATTTTGGGCCCTAAGATGCCATGCAATGCTTATGAGTGTGAGTGCATATGAACAAAATCAAAGAGACGCAAATCATTGCTGGGGATGTAACAAAGGAAATAAAGAAACAAAAGAGAAACTCGGCCAGGAAAATAAATCACTGGTAAATCAAAAGACCTGACTTATAAAGCATGATAAAAATTCAAAGGATAGACTAACTTCTACTGAAGGCGAAACTACCAACGTTCACTGGAGGTAGAAAGAAGAAAGAAATAACAACACCGATGTTTACTAACGGTGAGCTACCAACGTTCACTGAAGGTAGAGAGAAATAAATCATCGACGTTCACTGACAATGAACTACCAACTTTCACTAAAGGTAGAAGGAAAAGAAATATCATAGCATTTTCATTCACTGACGAAGAACTACCAACATTCACTGAGGGTAGCAAAAGATAACAATCACCAACTTTCACTGATGGTGACTGAAACTACGCGGACGGAACCTGTCATCTGGATGTTAATGAAACATCAATGAAGTCGCCACCGGACGTCTTTTATCCCACCGAAAGGGAAAGGTAAACATCGAGAAAACCTGAAAAGGGAGAAATCATGGTCTTTCGATCGAGAGATCGGATAAGGGAGTCTGTTGCATGAGGGGAAGGTATTAGCACCCCACACACTCGTAGTACTCTACAGTATCCACTCTTATTGTCTAATCTAATGGGTGTGGTCAAATCCTATGTCTATGGCTTAAAGCTGAAAAGGGAATGCATGCGAAAGAAAAAGAGAAACAATGTAGGGAAAATAAAAGATGTTCTCGGTTGGGCCCTACCCCTTTGCCTATGTATCCCTTTTAAGGAATCAGAGCAGCCATAGTTCGGCTTACATATTTTGGTTGGTTTGTGTTTTTTAGTTAAGACAACAAAAGCAGTCAAGATGGCAAAACATCAAATAAGACAACAGACAAATGAGATGGTAAAACATCGACTAAATAATAACAAAGTAACATGTCAAAGATGGTGAAACATCAATAAAACGGATTACAAAACATCACACCTAACAATGATATTGGGAATCAAAGTAGGATAACCAACATGTGTGATGATGAAACATCGGCTTCAAACAAATGTGCGATGGCTAAACATCAGCTAAAAGATAACAAAGTCCTGGCAAAGATGGCGAGACGTCAATAAAACGGATGAAAAAACATCACACCTAACAATGATATTGAGAATCAAAGTAGGATAACAAACATGTGCGATGGTGAAACATCGGCTTAAAGATAACAAGATATCATGGCAAAGATGGCGAAACATTAATAAAATGGATGACAAAACATCACACCTAACAATGATATTGAGAATCAAAGTAGGATAACAAACATGTGCGATGGCGAAACATCGGCTAAGAGATAACATGGAAAAGATGGCAAAACATCAATAAAACAGATAACAAAACACTACACCTAACAATGATATTGAGAATCAAAGTAGGATAACAAACACGTGCGATGGCGAAACATAGGCTAAGAGAAAATGGCAAAGATGGCGAAACATCAATAAAACAGATGACGAAACATTACACCTAACAATGATATTTAGAATCAAAGTAGGATAACAAACATGTGCAATGGCGAAACATCGGCTTCAAACAAATGTGCGATTGCGAAACATCGGCTAACCAAGTTAAAAAACAAAGCCAAGAGGCACACTAACAAATAGGGTTGGTTTGTATCTTTTACCTTGAATAAGGGTTTGAGTTTATTAGGGGTGTTTTATGATTTTCCAAGAAAATAGTTTTTGTTTTAAGATGCAAAATGCAAAGAAAGGTAAAAAATAACTAAAGGAAGCTAGCCTAGCACTACCCCTATTTTTATCATACAATGGTTGATCCTAGGGTTGAGGATAAGGGAATCCTACCCTAGTTTACATGTTAAAGGGGGCTTAACAAAACTATCCTATAGGGAACATGTAATGAGAGGAAGTCGTGATCTCAATTTCTAAATTGAGTGACTCATCGATCAACAATTAAAGAAGAAAAGCAATAAACATCCTATAGGGAACATGCAATGAGAGCGAAGTCGTTATCTCAATTTCTAAATTGAGTGACTCATCGATCAACAATTAAAGAAGAAAAGAAATAAACATCCTATAGGGAACATGCAATGAGAGCGAAGTTGTGATCTCAATTTCTAAATTGAGTGACTCATCGATAAAAAACAAACACAACACATGCAATCAGACAAAAAACAGAGGGCCTCCTGACATATATCAGCAACAGAGGTCCCATCATGCAGTCAGAGAATTATGCAAAATGAAAATGGGAGAAAAGAAGTAGTACAATACCAAACAGATAACTCTCTGTAGTAATCAAGCAAGAATGAAAGAAACCCAGAGAAACTTCAAGCAAGCTGGCATCAGTAGACAAATTGAGTCAGGAATTACACCATCAAGATGTAAGTAATTTATCAGATATGAACAAATCCCATGGGCAATGTATGGCATTCACAATCATATGTATGTATATCCTGCATAAACCATCAAACATGCCAAGCACAAAAATAATGCCAACATAATAAATTGTGTTCCACAAATAAAGTGAAACACAAAAGTCTCAAGCCAAAAGTGGCAACTTTCTCAGAGTACCTCGCATATTCAACAACCAAGTTAGTATTCTATAAGGTGAAAAGTGAGAACAACATGGTGGAAATTATCAAACATTAGACATGATAGGCAAGAAGAAACAAGCATATGCACAGATTAGGTCAAAAGAATCAGAGGAATGTTGCTCCTTTCTATCACCATGTTGAATTGACAATTGAATATCAATCAAGGATCATAAGAGCTTGGGAATAATATGAACAAAGACCATAAAGGTCAGTAGTAAACACATTTTAATCATGCACAATTAATTCAATCACAACTTCATGAACACAATAGGAGATGAAACCTACATAATGCATTAGGAGGTTCAAAACATTCAAACATGAGGCTTCTAAGTTAAATGGCTTGAGTTAACATGGACAATCAGAATCAACATGATCATTAGGTTCCCAATTATAGGCCTCACTCAAGTTCATTGGCCATCAAACAAATTGCAATAAGACATGCAAACATAATTGGGTACCTTCACTTCAAAATTACATCCAAAATGGAAATAAGGGTTCATAATTCAAACCAAAAAAATATTAGTATCTTTGAAAGGTATAGAAGTCAGAATGCAAGCCCTAAGCTCATGAATAATTGGGGAGGAGGCCAAATGAAGTCCAAAGTTCAAGACTAGTTGGCAAAACTACCAAGCTAGACAAGTTTTCAAAATAATTTGTGGAAAAATGTCAAACCAAGTTAAAAAAATCAAGATGAATGGTTTTAAGACCCTCAATACATTCATGAACCCTAATTGAGATTTGAATCCTATTGAAAATCCATGGCATGGGGGTCTTTAGAAATGAAACTTGCACCATAAGCAACAAAACCCTAATTTTTGACTTTTGATCTCAAATATTGATTAAGTGAGATCAAAATTCAAACAAATTAAACCAAGATCATACAAATCATCAAGAAACCCTAAATGTCAGAAAATATATTTTTCATTTTTTTTTTAAATTAAGGAAGAGCCAAAATGAAATGAAATTAAAAAAATTAGTCCATTAACAATTATTCACATCTCAAAATATCATTTAAATAAAAAATTCAGAAAAATGGCCAACCAAAATTATATTCAAATATTAGAACTAAAAACACACATCCCTGAATTTTTGTAGAATTTTTGAATTAAAGGAAATATTAAAATAAGAAAATAAACAAACAATTAACAATTAAACTATTTTTTAAGGGAAAAAATGTAAACCCTAGCCAAAAACCAACAAAAGGTCAAAAATGAAATTATATTCTAACTCCATGACTAAAAACAAGCTTACATGATTTTTTTTTTGAATTTTTTTGATTAAGGGAAATATTGAATTAAAAATCAAACAAACAATTATCACAAATAACCTTTGAAATTAAATTTTAAATCAAAAAACAAATAAAATGATAAACCAAAGCCAGAATCAATTTTTCCATTATTTTGTGAGTCTAAACATTTTTTTTGTGGAATTTTTAGATCAAAGAAAATATTAAAATGAAAATAAACTTTGAACAATCAATTGATTAAACCTATGAATTTTTTAAACCAATCAAATCATTTTAAAAAAATCCAAAAAAATATGACAAATACTATAAAGTAATATTGGCCTATGGTAATTTTTCCATGATTTTTGAAAGTGTTTTGATCAGAAAATAAAATCAAACAAAATGCCAAATAAAAAATAATTCAAATAAACCAAAAATTCAAACGGACCAATGAGAAAGCGCCACAACATCACCTTCAACCTTTGTACAACTCAAAAACGCGCGCAATTCTCAGGTTTAGGGCTCATGTTAAGACCAGCATAACATACTCAATTCCGCATCATTTTTCATGAAATCAAGGGCAAATCAAAGCTAGCATTTCATACTTCATATTGCAATTGGAATCAAATCAAAACATCAACCACATTGTTCATAATCAAGTCAGGAATATGAGCAAAATCATTCTGAATCGCGAGTTTCAAAGTATTCAATCATGCATAATTCACCTAATCAAATGCTATAAACCTTCAGAAACATTCCATTAACATCATTGAACACAAATCCAAGCTCAAACATCTCAATAAACAAGCGCATCTCAAAAATTAAAGTTTGGAATCATTACCTCAAGGCGAAAAGTGTTCTACTGTCTTCTTCACTCCAGATGCAAACAAATGGTGCTAGCTTGATCTACTCCCTTTGCTGAAGCTGAATCCACAAGAATTTTGACGAAAACACCAAGGAATTGGGAGAATTGGATAAAATATGAATTTTTGTGGAACTTGTCCATGTAATCAACTTCAATGTATGAATGAAATATGCCATAATCTTTAAGCTTGAAAAGATCCAGAGGTTTAGATAATAAGATTCTACTTGAGCAACTTGTCCATGTAATCAACTTTCAAAGCTTGAGGAAAACTTAATAACCAAAGTACTTTGATCCTATCACAATGTATGAATGAAATGCACTATGATGTTCATGATGAAACATTTGCCTAAATCAAGAGGGTAAATTTTGGGGTGAAACAGTGACCTACCAACTTTAACTGAATGTAGAGAGAGAATATATCATAGCACCGCCGTTCACTGACGATGAACTACCAACATTCACTAAGGGTAGCAAAAAGATAATAATCACCAACTTTCACTGATGGTGACCTACCAACTTTCACTGAAAGTAGAAAGAGAATATATCATAGCACTGCCATTCACTGATGATGAACTACCAACATTCACTGAGGGTAGCAAGAAGATAACAATCGCCAACTTTCACTGAAGGTGACCTACCAACTTTCACTGAAGGTAGAAAGAGAAATATATCATAGCACCCTCGTTCACTGACGATGAACTACTAACGTTCACTGAGGGCAACAAAAAGATAAAAATTACCAACTTTCATTGAAGGTGACCTACCAACTTTCACTGAAGGTAGAAAGAGAAATATATCATAGCACTGTCGTTCATTGATGATGAACTATCAACATTCATTGAGGGTAGCAAAAAGATAACAATCACCAACTTTCACTGAAGGTGACCTACCAACTTTCACTGAAGGTAGAAAGAGAAATATATCATAGTACCATCGTTCACTGAAGATGAACTACCAACATTCACTGAGGGTAGAAAAACGATAACAATCACCAACTTTCACTGAAGGTGGCCTACCAACTTTCACTGGAGGTAGAAAGAGAATATATCATAGCACCGCCGTTCACTGACGATGAACTGTCAACGTTCACTAAGGGTAGCAAAAAGATAACAATCACCAACTTTCACTGAAGGTGACCTACCAAATTTCACTGAAGGTAGAAAGAGAATATATCATAGAATCGCAGTTCACTGATGATGAACTACCAACGTTCACTAAGGGTAGCAAAAAGATAACAAGTTTTCCCCAAAATTCTGGCATTTCACCTAGAATGGGTCTCAACTTCTTCTTTAACTAAGGCATTCTGCCTAGAAAGGGTAATATATAAGTTGTCTCAAATAAAGAGACTACCACTTGCAAAGATTTCACAATGAACTGTCTCTGCGATATTGAAAGTCTTGCCATCCCCTGGTGTAATTCGACAATGAACTGCAAACTATCCACTCATAAAGAAGATAGCAAAAAGGTTACGTCGACTTTTACAGAGAAACACAAGTTGCTCAAATAAAGAGACATGCTACTTGTTGTTATGGAGGTTGTAAAAAAAAGTCTTTCTAGGGAGAACAATATGGCTTCCTGGGGAAAGAAATATGACTTCCTGGGGAAATGCCAATATATACCTGCTGAGGAGATAAAGTCTCCTCGTGCAAAATAAATGCACATTCTCAAACCAAGGCTAGAAGTCTGCAGATATCATAAGTAATAATATTGCCGGGGATCAAAGATTCAAACCAGAAATAAACTGGAATGAGATAGTCGTCAAAAATACTCCCTTTGAGAAATAAACTCAAGAGGGAAACCCAAATCATCCAGATAAAGAGCTGTGCGGGAAGGCTAAAGAAAAAATCTTCCACGAGGGATAATTCAGTGGGAAAATTGAAAGAACATACACTTTCTGCTTATGACTGACACTCTATTGGAGAGAGGACAACACAATTCTGCAAAACAGGACAATACATCCACAAAATAACAAATTTGAATGAGCAATTATTTTCCGAAATTAGTTATGCATGATGTATGTATGAATGTATGAGTGCTATCGCGCATATGCTGACAAAACAGACATATAACACTGGGAGTAACCAGGCAAAACCAACTCGGGCATAAACAACACTCGGCTAAATCACATCCAAGATGAACATTCCAAGAAAAAGCAAGCGCTAACTAAGGAAACAAAATCCTACTGCATGGCTTAACCTCACTGGGGAGAAACCTAATCTGGAAGTAAACAAAACATAGCGACAAAATAGTACAGATACAGAGATATAACATCCTTCTCCAGGCTTCACCAAGAAGTAGCACTCAGACTTCAATGGGGAAACAAATGTTTTCAAATGTAATGCTTCTACTGGGGATTACAAAATCAATTTCAAGTAAAGAAGATGGACACCAAATCATCAAAACATTCACTGGGGAATTCAGGCCCATTTTGAAGGAGGAAAAACATACAAACTTCGCTAAGGCATATAATGTCCCGTCATCGAGACATTAACAGGGGATTTCGTGATGACTTCCTTGGGGAGGTCAACACCACATTCTCAAAGGGAAAACCAATATACGTTCTTCACTGGAGAAATCAGAGACCCGTGTTCTTCGAGAGTAATTATTGTACCAACTTCTCTTGGAAGAAAGAACTTCTATTAAACAAACCAAACCTTCACTAGAGAAATCTTGGATTGAGTCTTCATATCATGCAAACTCAGAAAAGAAAAAAAGAACCAAGACTTGACTGGGGACACTGGAGTCACAAACCCAACACAGCGAAAACATCCTGAGTAAACCTTCCAGGGGGAAACAAAAACTTCTCAAAACAACTGGAGTTCGTCCATTCCTGGGATCACCACTTTTGTTTTTCTCTTGTATCACAAATTCTAAAGTAAAAGCAAATTGTAAATTATTTTTGAAAATCAATTTTGTTATTTAATCTTTTAGCTTTGAAAGTTATTATTAATAATAAATGGAGTCTTTGCAAGATAAATAAAATTAGAATTACAAATAATTGAGTAAAAGCTTAAATTTCATTAATAGAATGGTAGTCTGCGAATGGCGAGACTCCATGGATGATTAAAAAGTTCAGAAAATGGTAATATATAATGGAAAAGATACATTGAGATACAATGACCACTATCCCCTCTAACAACTTTTAAAATCCTGAGCAGCAGCTTTTGTTGAAGTATGATGAGGATCCGAGAAGATTGTTGCTTCAATGATAAAGCCTTTTCTGATGTAGTTACTTGCCAAGAAAGTCCCTAACTTTTTCCTAAGTTGCCCTTGCGGGTTTTCAACTTAGCGGGAAATTTATTCTGTTTATGTCTCTAATTTTTGCCTAGACCGCCCTTTCGGGTTTTCGGCCTACCGAGACGTTCTTTTTTTCCTAAGCCGCCCTTTCGGGTTTTCAACTTAGCGAGTTGTTCTTTTATTTCTTCAGGTGAGGTATTTCTTGACTGCATCGGCATTCATGGTACGTGGGAACTCCTCACCATCCATAGTTTCAAGAATTAATGCACCGCCAGAGAAGGCTTTCTTGACAACATATGGGCCTTCATAATTGGGAGTCCACTTTCCCCTAGAATCAAAGTTAAAAGGCATGATCTTCCTAAGCACGAGGTCGCCTTCTCTGAAATCATGAGGCTTGACCTTCTTATTAAAAGCTTTCTTCATTCTCTTCTGATATAACTGTCCATGACAAAAAGTTGTCATTCTCTTCCCTTTGATCAAATTCAATTGGTCAAACCTGTTCTGGACCCATTCAGCCTTTGAAAACTCAGTTTCCATTATCACTCGCAAAGAGGGAATCTCAACCTCGATTGGGAGTACCGTTTCCATTCTGTACACAAGGGAGAACGGGGTTGCTCATGTTGAAGTGCAGACAGATGTTTGATATCCATTCAAAGCAAAAGGGAGCATTTCATGCCAATCCTTATAAGTAACAACCATCTTCTGGATAATCTTCTTGATATTCTTATTAGCAGCTTCAACAACACCATTCATCTTTGGTCTGTACGGAGATAAATTGTGATGGACAATCTTGAATTCCTCACCAAGTTATGTCGCCGTCTTGTTGTTTAGATTCGAGCCATTTTCAGTGATAATTCTGTTCGGCACGCCATACCGACATATAAGATTATTCTTAATGAAGCGCACAACCACCTACTTAGCAACATTATCATATGAAGAAGCTTCCACCCATTTGGTAAAGTAATCAATTGCTACCACGATAAAATGGTGTGCATTCAAAGCTTTTGGTTCTATCATCCCAATCATGTTAATACCCCACATAGATAAAGGCCATGGGAAGAGATCACATTGAGAAGTTTCGAAGGCACATGAACCTTGTCTGCATAGATCTGGCATTTATGACAATTCTTTGCAAATTTGTAACAATCAGATTCCATTGTCATCCAATAGTAACCTGCCCTTAGCATCTTTTTAGCCATCGAATGTCCATTGGCATGAGTGCCAAATGAACCTTCATGAATATCATGCATCAACATGTCTTCTTCGTGTCTATCCATGCATATGAGCAAGACCATGTCATAATTTCTCTTGTACAACACATTTTCACTGAGGAAGAAACTGCCAGCCAATCTTCTCAATGTCTTTCTATCTTTACTCGAAGCACCAATCGGGTATTCCTGAGTCTAAAGAAAATGCTTGATATCATAATACCAAGGTTTTTCATCTACTACCTCCTCTATTGTAAACACATGAGCAGGCCTATCCAGTCGCCAAACTACAATTCGAGGTATATCATTCCAAGCATTTAATTGATACATAGAAGCCAGAGTTGCCAGAGCATCCGCCATTTGATTTTCATCTCTAGGAATGTGATGGAATTCAACTTTGTTAAAGAAGGGTAACAATCTTCTAGCATAATCTTTGTAAGGGATCAAGTCGGGGTGACGAGTATCATACTCTCCTTTAAGTTGATTTATTACCAAAGTTAAATCCCCATACATTTCTAGAATTTTAATTCTGAGATCAATAGCTTCCTCGAGACCCATGATGCAAGCCTCATATTATGCCATATTATTAGTTCAATCAAATGTCAACCTTGCAGTAAAAGGAATGTGTGATCCATGTGGAGTGACAATCACAACACCAATTCCTTTACCATAAGCATTCACAGCTCCATCAAATATCACACTCCAGTGGGATTAGGGATCAGGGCCTTCCTCAGGAAATGGTTTATCATAATCTTTCACTTTCAGAAACATCACATCCTCATCGGGAAAATCATACTTCACAGACTGATAATCATCAACTGGTTGATGAGCAAGATAATCTGCCAACACGCTGCTCTTAATAGCTTTTTGAGTGCGGTATTCAATGTCATATTCAGATAACAACATCTGCCAGTGGGTAATTCTCCCAGTAATAGTAGGCTTTTCAAAAATGTACTTGATTGGATCCATTTTGGAGATCAACCAAGTAGTGTGATTCAACATATACTGCCGCAAACGGTTTGCCGCCCAGGCCAAAGCACAACACGTCTTTTCTAACATGGAATATCGTGACTCACAATCAGTAAACTTTTTATTGAGATAATAAATGGCATACTCTTTCTTCCCCGTTTCATCTTGTTGTCCCAGAATACATCCCATAGAATTATCTAACACTGTTAGATACATAATCAACGGTCTTCCTTCAACAGGAGGGAGCAAGATAAGCGGTTCAAGCAGATATTCTTTAATACTTTCAAATGCCCTTTGGCAGTCATCCGTCCACACACAACTTTGATCTTTCTTTAACAACTTAAAGATTGGTTCAAACGTTGCAGTCATGTGAGAAATGAATCTGGAAATATAATTCAAACGCTTGAGGAACCCTCTGACTTGCTTATCAGTTCTAGGCGCTGGCATCTCTTGAAATTATTTGACTTTATCAGGGTCAACTTCGATTCCTTTCTGGCTAACAATGAAACCCAACAATTTCCCTGATCGAACACTGAAGGTACATTTATTTGGATTCAAGCGGAGACAATACTTCCTCAAACACTGAAACAACTTCAAAAAATCTTCTACATGCCCTTCTTCAGTCTGGGACGTAGAAATCATATCATCAATATATACCTCGATTTCCTGGTGCATCAGATCATGGAATAGGGTTGTCATAGCCCTCTGGTACGTTGCACCAACGTTCTTCAACCCGAAGGGCATCACTCTGTAACAGAATGTTCCCCAGGGTGTGATAAATGTTGTTTTTCCATGTCCTCAAGAGCCATCCTTATTTGATTATATCCGGAAAATCCGTCGATGAACGAGAAAACTTTGAATTTTGTTGTGCTATCCACTAACGTATCAATGTATGGCAAAGGAAAATCATCTTTTGGACTAGATTTATTTAGATCTTTGTAATCTACGCAAATGCGAACTTTTCCGTCTTTCTTCGGTACTGGGACAATATTGGCAATCCACTGAGGGTACATTGATGTCACAAGAAAACCGGCATTAATTTGTTTTAGAACATCCTCTTTGATCTTCATTGCCATATCTGGGTGAGTTCTTCTCAACTTCTGTTTGATTTGCGGACACTCTGGCTTCAACGGAAAATGGTGCTCTACAATATTTGTATTTAGACCAGACATATCTTGATAAGACCCAGCAAAAATATCCACATATTCTTTCAACAACTCAATCAACCCGCTCTTCACATCAAGATGCAGCAATGCTCCAATCTTGACTTCCTTTGGATCTTCTTCTGAACCCAAATTGATTACTTCCAATGGCTCTTTATATGTCTGAATGGCATTCTCCTCGCACTCAAGCAACCGTGAGACCTCTTCTGGAATCTCATCATAGTCTTCTTCTTCGGCCCCATACACAGGACATTCAAAGTTAGGAGAGGGTGCAGGTTCATTGTATTCAACGATTTTTTTAATTAATCTGCACATATGATTTATGATTGTTTTTAGAAACTGACACATATAACAAGTGATCATGCAGATTGAATTTCAATTATTATTTATTTTGAAAGGTTTTTTCTCTGATTACCATTTTCCAAGAAAAAAGAAAAAAATAAAGACACAATTAGGGAAACAGAGACAACTTTTATTATTGATTTTAAAAAAATCAAAGCAAACGATGAGCCCATACAATATCAATAATTTCACCTTGGGCAGAGTGAAAGATTTTCAAAAAGATTAATAAAAACAAATTACTTTGAAACATGTATGCAAGAGGGAACATCAATGGTGATCCAGTTCTGAACCCTAACTTCGTGCGTCACATGATTTGGAATTTATGGCTCTTCTTCATCTTCCATAATGGCATTAATCTTGGAAACAGTTGGATGAAGATAACCCCCGCTATGAAAGATGTCATGATACTTGCCTGCAGCAGACTTCAGCTTCATGCCCTTACCTTTATCATTCTTCAGAGATACCCAAGCCAGATTTATTCTTGTTTACAGGTGGATCAACAATTTGTCCTCATACTTCACTATGGCCATTATGCACAACCTGTTGAGCATCCTTAAACAAAGCCATATAATTCTCATTTCCTCTTATGTTATCAACGGATAAAGCTTGGAACTGAGTTCCTACAGCAGCTTCATCCGCCTCTAAAATGCTGAAAGAAGACAAATGAGATATCAATAATGCATGTTCTCCATTTATAATTACCACTTTACCTTCATGTACAAACTTCAACTTCTGGTGTAAAGTCGAAGTGACAGCCCCTGCCTCATGTATCCACGGTCATCCCAGCAAACAGCTATAAGCGAGTACAATATCCATGACCTAGAAATTAATATGAAAGAAATATGGGCCCATATGAATAGGCAAGTCCACTTCACCAATAACAGATTTCCTTGATCCATCAAACGCTTTCACAATAATGCCACTTGGATGCATGGGCGTTCCTTGATATTTCAACTTCATAAGCGTGCTCCTCGGTATAACGTTCAATGTGGATCCATTATCAATCAACACAATTGGATAATGAATCATTCTTGCAGTTCATAGAGATGTGGAGGGACAAATTGTGATTCCTTCCTTCATCTGGAAATTCATCGTCGCAGAAACCCAGGTTATTACATGACGTAATGTTCCCTACTACACTGCTGAATTGGTTTATAGGTATGTCACTTTCCACAAAAGCTTGGTCCAATACCCTCATCAGAGATTCTCTGTGAGCAGAGGAGTTTATCAATAAAGCCATGATAGATATTTTTGAAGGAGTCTGCAGTAGCTGATCTACAGTTCTGTAGTCGCTCCTCTTGATTATCTTCAAAAAACCATCCACCTCTTTTTCTAGCATAGCCCCACTAGATTTACCCGTAGCCTTCCAGTACTAACATCTCCACGAACAACTGGTGCAAATACACGCCCACTGCGGGTCACTCCGCTAGTATTAGCAATATTTCCAACATTAGGCATTGGCTGGATGGGAACTTCCACACCATCCTCTAAAATTGTAGCATTATATTTGTAGGGTACAGCCTTATCTGACTTGTAGGGGACAGGACCCGGCAAACTAATTACCAATGGAGTAATAGTCGGCTTGCCATGATATTCAACTTCAAATGGGGTAGGTGCACCAAAACAAGGCACAATAACATTTACTCCCTCTTCAACAAATTAATTCATTATGGAGTCATCTCTGGAAAATAAATCTTCATCCGAGGAAAATAACTCATTTGTAGAGGCATATTCATCATCCAACTCTTCTTCAGCCAAACAAACTTCAATCATATCAACTACATGGTAATCATCCCTTTGACCTGTAACCTTGATAGTTCCATTATCCAACAACAAATGAATACATTTCCTCACAATTTAACATCCTCGGGAGTCTTTGCAGCAAATTCGACAAGATCCATACTGATGTTCCACCTGACCAGCCATGTGGCATAAAGTAGCATGAAATTGTACAAGATCCTAATTCATATACTCCACATCAAAAATTCTAAACTCTCCAGGACATCCAGAAACCATGTTCACTTCCTCTTCATACTCTTCCCTAGGCCTGATTATGTGGATGAGGTCCTCATCCATCATCTCCTGCAAACCAGCCTTTATCTTGTCGCAACCCTGTAAGTCTGTACTATAAATAGCACAACCGGAATGGTCATGTGTATAGTATCTAAATTCACAGAGGTCTGAATGCATTTTCAGCAAATCTCCTCTAACCAGATTAATATCAAAAATACGAAAGTTTCCTGGACAACCGACCACCATGTTCATAACATTCTCTCCTTCATGCTTGGGTAGAGGATTGTCTTTCACATTAGGGCACATATCCTTGAAAGATAAGATACCAGACCTCACCAATTTTTGTACTTCAGTCTTCAAAGGATAGCAGTTCTCAACATTGTGCCCTGGTGCTCCCTGATGAAAAGCACATGTTTAGTCTGCTTTGTAATACCAAGGCAATGGTGATGGTACAACAGGAGGTGGTCGGGTCTGAACCAACTTCTTTTGAATTAACGCTTGGAGTAACTCTATATAACTCATAGGGATAGGGTCATAACTCTCCCTTCTCTGATTATTCCCTTGATTCCCCTAATGGGATGGTCCCTGATAAGCAACGAAAGTTGGAGCTACACCAACAACTGGAGTAACTAAGGCGACTTGTTGATGACGCTGATAATTTCTTCTAGGAGGGTTAACACTCCTTTCTTGCATAAAAACATTTGTATCCCCTTCCTTTTTCTTGTTAAACCCATAAGATGGCTTCTTCGCACCTCCAGATCCTTCAATCTTTGTTAAACGACCCTCTCTTACAGCCTCTTCTAAATGGATACTCATGCTTACCATTTCAGTAAAGTCACTTGGCACACTCGCTACCATCCTCTCATAGTAGAAAGCACCCAGAGTTTTCATGAAAATCTTAGTCATCTCCTTCTCTTCCATGGGAGGAATCACTTGGGCGGCTACCTCACGCCATCTCTGTGCCTATTCTTTGAACGATTCCCTGTCTTTCTGGACCATGGCCCTGAGTTGATCACGGTCAAGCGCCATTTCCATGTTGTATTTGTATTGTCTAATAAATGCTTCTCCCAGGTCGTTGAAAGTATGGATATTGACACCGTCCAAACTCATATACCACTTCAACGCAGCACCAGTCAAACTATCTTGAAAAAAGTGAATCAACAGACGTTGATCATCAGTATGGGTAGACATTCTTCTTACATACATCACAAGATGAGCACGAGGACAAGTGTTGCCCTTGTACTTTGCAAATTCCAAGACTTTAAACTTCGTAGGTATGTTGACATTCGGGACCAAGCATAAATCATTCACATTCTGCCCGAACAATTCCTTTCCCCTAAGGGCCTTCATCTCCCTCTACATCTTGTCAATCTGTTCTTGAAAATCATCCATTCTATCATAGAGACCCAAGCCTTTTCTTGGTGGAGGTAAAGAACGACACATATCATCATTAGCA